>BSBN01000399.1:0-1200000 GCA_027924645.1 Cunninghamia lanceolata
AGTTTGTATGTCCAAGTATGGATTCATGATTTGATGATTTGGAGTTTGCAATGACATGTAAGATGATGATGTTGATGTGATAGAATTAGGAGGATCTCCAATGATGAGATGTGCATAGGGGTTATCACAGGTGGGATGTCTCAATTTCTCCTTAGAGATAGGATCCAAGCTCTCGTAGTCATGTTTAAGTTGTATTTGGGCTTCAAGTGGACTAGGAGGTGTGTATGATGGAGGTTGGTATGATAGTGACATGTGTTGGATTGAAGATATAGCTTGGGGATGAGATCCATATAGGTGTTTAAGTTCCTCAATGTCTATATCATCTTGGTATGATGGGGATATTGGTTGAATTGTAGATGGAGGGTGGTTTAACCTAGGCTTATTAATTATCAGGACCATTTTGATGAGGATTCATGATGATGTGACTAAAGTTTGACTCGTTGAAGCATAAGTTTGATTATAGATGGACTAGTGGTGTTTCAAAGGATGATGTTTGATTAAGGATAAGGGTTCGATGTTTGATGAAAATGGATAGATAGATAGTGGATGATTAATTTTGGGGGTTGAGATGAATGGATTAGATTAGTGGATTAGGGGGGTGGATTATGATATGGATTATAGGTGATAATGGATGAAGAATTATGGGCTAAGGTTTGGAAATGGATTAGGTGGATAGAATGGATTAAGGTTAGGACCTTGATAGGATTGGGATAACTTGATGAAGATTAGGGCCCTATATGATGGATTTAAGCATATGATGTTTTAGACTTGATATGATAAGGATGGATGAGTATGGATGATGGAATTTGTTTAGACTTTTGTGTAGACAAAGTTAAGACTCTAGGATGATTGGATGCTTGGTTTGTTTGGATAAAAGTTAAAATCTAGATCAATGTTTATAGGATTGAGATTGTGATTATCTTCCAAGAGATAGACTAATGAACTCAAGGAGAGACAAGATGGGGTAGTGAGTTTCACCAACTCAAGAGGAGCCACTCTCCTAAGCTAGTAGGTCACTAGTTTTGAAAGATTCTAATTTATCTATGGATTTAAGAGAGGTAACTTCTTAAATCAAAGATAAACTAGAATATGTGATCTAGATTCTGGGATGAAAGCCAAACTGAAGCTAAAAGATGGATAAAATCAGGGTTGTTTGACTGATGATGATTGATAAATCCTATAGTCTCAAGAGGATAAAAGGCTCTAAAAGTCCAAGTTTTGTTATGAAGATAGAAATAATTTGATGATTGATAGATTGGGTAGGGATAGACTGTATGCTGTCAGGTCTGTGGATAAATTTGTCTGAAAGTGGATATTTTTTGAATCTAGTTTCAAAAGATGACTGATGACAGTAATCGACTAGAAGTGCAAGACTGTATGTCGAAAGCGATACCAGGATAGCTCAAAAGCAGTAGCAGGATAACCCAAAGGCACAATTCTATGAACCAGAAGCAGATGAATGTTAACCAAAGGTGAGTTTTTGTGTTAGAAGTGGTATTAGGATAGCCCAAAGGCAACTTTCTGTGAAAATAGTGGAAAACTGACAAGAACAAAGACGCGGTTATGTTTGCCAAAGGCGAGCTTCTATGTGCCAAAGGTGATTTTTCCAAAGGCGAGTTTCTATGTGCCAAAGGTGAGTTTCTATGTGCCAAAGATGAGTTTCTATGTGCCAAAGGCGAGTTTCCAAAGGCAAGATTATGTATGCCAAAGGCGAGTTTATACTGACCAAATGCAAGGTTCTACTGACCAAAGGCGAGGTTCTACTGACCAAAGGCAAGGTTCTGTAACTGATGTTTGTTTGGAAGATAATTTGGAGTTTCTTGGCAAGAGAATCAAACAAATAAGGCACAATGGATATTAACTGACTCTTAGGAGTTGAGCGTGCGAGGCTATTAACCTCCGCGGATAAACAAATGGTGAATACTAGTAGAGAACAAGAATATATGCTAAACACTTTTGCAACAACCTAAAATTATTCAAGTAGGACTGTCATATCCCGCAAACTCACTTAGGTGTGGCTTCAACCCCCACTATTAGATAATGGCAATTTCCACCCCTTAATACCATCTTATCATTGCTAGGATAGGTAGGGAATGTAAGATCATGTACCACCTTACACCCCTTACTCTTGGAGACACTTAAGTCTTACCCAAAAGTGTATTCTATCTCTAACAATGAAGGTACAAACATGAGCTCTTCTCCCCACTGCTGGCAGCGATGCACTGGAGATATGACGGCCAAAGGTCTTAGCTAGGATCACAAGGTGTCTATGGAGTTCCCCAATATACGTGAGATACGAGGGGACACAAATCTATGAACGGGGGTGTCCCAATCAACTGACGCTCAACCACATGAGTCTTGGCGGACCAAGTATCCTAGAGGTTTTTTGCTTGGAGGTGAAAGGGTCCTTCCTTTGAAATGAGTCTTTTGATTCTCGTAATGTTTATATACCGCACAAAAACATGTGATTGAGGTCCTCCCTAGAGGTGATGAAATCCCCTAGCAGGCCCCCTAGAAAGGATATCGAGTACTTTTGATTCTCAAGATCGCCTTTTGACACGAGAGAAGAGCATACGTATGACTCTCGAGTCCCTGGGAATAAAGCAAATAAAACAAGTGAATAGCCTAAGTATTTCTGATTTCCAAGATCACCTTTCGATGCAAGGAAAGAGCATATGTACTAAGGTATTCAAGACAAAGTATACAATCATAAATTTCCTTTATGAAATTGAAGTGTTTCTAAGACTTAGTGATAAAAAGTAGGCCCTTTGACAAGCGTCTTGCACCAAATATGTTAGAATTTCACTTCTTGACTCCTTGCTATATGATAAGAGGCTGCACAAGTTGATTACTAGTCCTAAAAAAGCTCAATCGTTAGAGAAATCAAATACATAAACCAAAAATGCAGAGACAATATGCAAAGGCGAGTTTCTGTGCACCAAAGGCGCAGAGATATTTACCAGAGGCGGGCTTCTGTGAACCAAAGGCGAGTTTTTGTTGTGCAAAGGTGAGTTTCTATCGTGCAAAGGTGGGTATCTACTAACTAGAGGCAAGTTTTTGTGATAGTCCTACAAAAATCAAGAGAATCAAGTCAAATGTGCAATTGATAGATAGGTAGATGAATTCTTGATGGGCCAGGGGGTTGGACAAAGAGGTAACTCTATAATCCTGCACCAAAATCAGACAACAAACCAAGTTAAATTGATCAATTAGGAAAAAAATAATAAAACGCCCACAAATAAATCAGCTTAAGGGTGAAATATGATAAGTGTTAGCAAATACAACAGTTTGCAAACACAAGATCAGACCAGAATGATGTTAGGGACCCCTGTAAACTCAAGATAAATCAGAAAAGGACATAAACATAAGGCAAGTTACTGATAACCAAAGGTGACTTTCTGTCACCCAAAGGCGAGCTTCTGTTGACCAAAAGCGCACTTATGTCGACCAAAGGTGTGTTTTTACCTGCCAAAGGCGAGTTTCTCTGCACCAAAGGTGAATTTTTGCAATGCGAAAGCGCAGTTCCATATGTGTGCCTAGAAAAACCATTTTTTCTCAAAAAAAGCAAAGTTAAATTAGGGAGTGGGTCCCACCGGGCATGCCAAAATGTGTATGAGGAAAATCGAGTTCAATACATCAACATGAATATCAAAACTCAACCTTACAACCTTTAAGAAATGGATCTAAACAGTAACCTATAATTCAATGCAAATCAAACAAAGAACAAAATCACCTAGATTGTATGAATTCCTTGGTTTTTTGTGGATTGCTCTTCAAATTGCATAACCATGGTTGTAACAAGAGGACGTAGGTAATGTACTCAAAGATATGATAAGTATGCTCAACAATGCAAAGTATGCTCAAAGCGTTGTATGAATGCCCAGAGCTTAATGATCGAAGAGGATTTGTGAAAAGATGAAATGGACGTATTTATAGCTTTCAAGGGAAGATCGATCAACGGTTGAAATAATTCAATGATATGGACGGATGAGATAAATTGAGAGATCATGAAAGAACATGCACCTAACAAGTGTCCATACAAAAAGATGTTTTATTGAGTTAATTTCTGTCTTGGCTAAAGATAGGATTGATTTCATAAAAATAGAATGTTTTTTTCTATTTTATGAGTTGATTGATAAAAACAAAGATTTAAAGCCAACTAACTCAACTTTTGATTTGCTTTTTGACATGTTATGAATAAAATTAAATAATAAATTATTTAATTTGTGTGTATGGAGGAAAAAGATATTTTTAGAAGATTTGAGAAGATAATTAGAAATTAAATAAATAAATTTATTTAATTTATTGTACATGATGGAAGAATGAATAAGATATAAATAAAATATTAATTTTATTTATTTAGAAGATATAGAAAAGTCAAGGTTAAATAAATTTGGATAATTTATTTAAAAGAGGAATAATTAGTTAATTAAATAATTAAAATTATTTAATTGTTGTGGATAAGAGGAATTAGGATGATGAATTAATTAAATAATTGATTTATTTAATTAATGTGGATTTGAAGATTGGAAGAGGATAATTCAATTAAATAATTAAAATTATTTAATTTAGAATAATAAAGTGGCGATTAATGAAATTAATTAAACAAATAGAATTTATTCAATTAATGTTGGAATTAGGGGAATTAGAAGAAATGGATGAAATTAATTAAATAATCAAATTATTTAATTAATGTTAAATGCAAGTGATTTAGAAGAATTTGATGTATGCAAGGTGAATTATGCAAAGGTCATTTTTAGGTGTCTACATTTTGCCCCTCTTTGAGATGGTGTTGCGAAGTAACAACATTTCAAAGAAATTTAAAACATAGTGTTTGATTTGATAGAAGAATATTGATTAGAAGATCATGGTTGGAAGAAAATGATTGGATTGGAGATGGTGATGCCCTAATCACTCAAAGCAAGGGTGACAAGGAAAGATAATGGTAAGTTAATGGATAAGATGAAAGTTGATGATGCCCCCTCGAGAGTATAGTTGGGTTCAAAGAACACAAGTGTGCTCTCAAAATGGAATTGTTGGTAGATAGAGAAATGGAGATGAAGATCAAAAAGGAAAGATGGAAGATAGATGGAAAATGAATAGAAGAATTGATCAAATTGTGAAAGCTATAGATATTTATGTGGATGCATGGGTAAGATGGATGGGTGGGATGGATGGGGTGATGTTGTTTTGGTTATGCTTTATAAAATGTAAAGAGCAATCCTTATTTTGATATAGCACGGATATTATGCACCAGGGTATAGAAGACCAAGGTGACGATGTATCCAATGCAAGGATGTTGACTCTGCAAACAAACAGTTTGAACTTATATCTACTAGACATAATAGAACCTTGTTGGAGATGTGAATAGAAAATAGTCTTAACGTAAAATGATCTTAACACACATAAGGCCTTTACAGAACCTTAGATGCAAAAGATATTGATATGCAAGATGCTAATTGCAACACAAACAAGATACGTATTAGCCGTAGCATGATAATAAGCTCATCCCACAAACATGTAGTAGACGAAAGCAAATGACTATGCCCCAATCCATATTACATCGCAACATACCAAGATATAGAAAAATCAAGGTATATAATTCAATGCAAATCAAATAAAGAAAGAAATCACCTAGATTGTATGAATTCCTTGGTTTTTTGTGGATTGCTCTTCAAATTGCATAACCATGGTTTCAACAAGTGGACGTAGGTCATGTGCTCAAAGACGTGATAAGTGTGCTCAAAGACATGATAAGTGTGCTCAATGATGCGAAGTATGCTCAAAGCGTTGTATGAATGCCCAGAGCTTAATGATTGAAGAGGATTTGTGAAGAGATGAATGGATGTATTTAGGTGTCTACAACGTGCTTTATCTTTGAGCTCATTTAGTCATTGTAGGATTCAAGGAGGTCGTGAATCATAGATTATTTTTTGTGAGGCATTTGTTTTTGGCAGATGCATGGTCCTTGCCCACACAGAGATCGCCTTTTTCATACCAGTTGTAGTTACATTCAAGGTTGTCACCCATTCCACGAATTACATGTTTGGTCTCCATTTGTAGGTCGACACCTTCTCATACAAGTAGTTAATCGCTAGTACCCATGCGTTTGGTTGACACCTTCAATCCTTGCCATATTTAATTTACTTGACAAGTTTTTTGCAAGTTTTTTGGTTCGATTTGCATGGTTTTATATAGATTTTGAGCATTTTGAGGCATTTTGGGTCGAAACTCCTGTACAGTGGCATTTAGGGTATGACTGGTCACATTTTGAGTAGATATGAAGCTTCTCTGCTCTTCTCAACCCTGTGTCGAGTCATTTGGTGTCCTCATTGCGATCACTAGACTTCCAAAATCCCTAGTTGGCTTCACAAATATGCTTGGTACCTATTTAGTCGCTAGAGTTTTGTTGCATAGCTACCGTTGTTGGAGTCATATCCTTTGGTTTCCTCTACAGTTACGCCACATGGTCCCTATTAATTTCAAAGGTCGTGGTATGAAAATTGAAGGTGTTCTTTTAGGAGGTACTCAAAAAATCCTCAAAAATGGTGGATTTAGGGTTGCTTCTTGTTGTAGCATTTTTGCTAACATTTTAATGTTACTGGTTAGCATTTTTTGTGACTGTGACAATTTATTTCACAACTAGTAGGTTACAAGCTAACCATAATTGTTTTTTAATAGTTCAACTGGAAAAAAGGGTCCAGAAGCCTATACAAAGCTGCCCCAAGGGCAAAAAAAGGCCTCAAACGAGCTAGAAATATTACATTAACAACACAGAAATAGCAGTAAAAAAATGAGACTAATAAAAAACACAAAAAACCAACAAACCCACTATGGACTATCAGTCATCCCATACTTAGCTAGGAAGTTAACCATATCCTTGTAGTCACTCAGGCTGTCCACCCCCACATCCCTGAACTTATCATCGAAATCTTTAACAACATCAAACACCGAGGCCGCACGATGGAGAGCTTTGGTAGCAAATTCAGTCATCACCTGCCATTTCTTCTACATCCTGTCCATCTTAGCTTTAAGCACCATCAGCTCTTCCATAGTCTTGCTACATAGGGAGTAGCCACCCTTCTTCTTCTATCCATGAACTTCCTCAGTATCCTCCTCCATCTCTTCCGAGCCAGGCTTGTTCAATTCAACAAAGTGACTCGCTCCTTCATCCTCATGAACAGATTCAGTGGGTGTTTCATCTTCTCCCTCCCCAATGGTGTCCTCCACAAACTTAGAATCCTAGGAAATGTCCATGCCTTGGGGATTGGTGGATGGGATACTAGCAATATGGCTGGACCTATGCACTCCTTGGGCAACATACTTACTGGCATCACCCCATCCCCACTCCCCGTTTGTTTAGGTCCCGAGTCAAGGTCAATGACTTTCAAGGTCCCCTCATCCCTTTTTGACTTCGCTCTCCCAATTTTAGCCTTTTTGGGCTGTAGATTGCCCTCGTCCTCCTCAGCCATCTAGTCCCTTTTAGCCGACACCATAGTTTCCTTCCCAGTCTCCAGGTTTGGCGTATCAAGATTTCAACTGGCTTTCTTGGGGGTTTTAATCTTAGAATCAGGAGTAGGGGTCCCAACAGGGGTACTACCTTGGTTGTCCTCATTTATGGGTCCCCCCTTTAGGTGTTTTGGGAATATTTTGAGGGACCCAACAACTTTCTTGGCTTTACCCTTAGCAAAAGGAGTCTGGGCCGATGGGGTATCCTCAAGCATGCTGACTTTGATTTATTTTGGGGGGCATAGAGCCAAATGGAAATGATACAACCTAAGAATGAGCCCTTGGTGGATAAGGATGAGTAGGTAGCTAGGGTTTTTAGCACGAATTTCCTTAGCAAACTTAATGGAATTCTCCAGAGAAGATAGTAGAAAAAAGGGGAAACTAAGCTCCAACATATTCCTGGAATGGTTAAGTAAAGCAAAATGGTAATGGTAGAATACCTTGAATCGGCCCTCCAAGGTGAAATACTTCATGATCATTAGACAGACTTGCCCCCAAGGAGTCGACGACTTTTCTCTTTCAAACCCACCATGAAGTTTCACAACAGCTTCCCCTTTTTTGAAAAAAATCCCCATATTTTCAGGGTCCATCACCTTACTACGTCGGCTGTGCTTATTGCTTTTGATGGGAAGCCCCATGGCTTTCCCAATCACTTCCTCAGAGACTTCAAATCCAATACCCCCACATGGACTTGCCTGGTATCGTCATCCCAAGACTCTGCGAACTGTTAGGACAGATTCTCATCATGACCAATCATCGCTTCAAGGAAGGGGGCCACATCCCTCTTTTGTATGATGTACCACACTGTAGGATCCTGCCTAAACTCCTCAAGTGATGTCAGCTTGATCTTGAAAATGTCTCCACCCATCTTGAATTCCTGTAAACTACGCAGCCAGAGTGGAAAGAAATGTTGAAAGCAAATTATGATGAAATGCTTTGCAGGAAACACATAGAAGTAAATAAGCCCTTCCATGCAATTCCATCATTTCAAAGGCCACAGGAACCCAAAATGCATTGCCCTTGCCACCCTAGTTCTCTTCCTCAAAAAAGACCCGTGCCTACCACCGCGTGCGAAATTGAACATCACTAGAGATGGGGATGGTAAGAAAATTATTACTCCTGAGCCAGCCTGTTGTCAATTCATCTCGCCCTCCAATCACTTGCCACCTTAGCATCCTTTCAAGCCAGCTTGTTAACCATTCATCCCGCCCTCCAATCACTTGCCACCTCAGCATCCTTATAGGTCCCCTAGTCCGCCCCCTCCGATCAATCTCAATGCTCTCACTTAGAAGAATTTGAATAGTGATAATTCTTTTCCCGCCGCTATGGGTTTGAAATCCAACAACTCCAAACTCATTTAAAGACTTATTACCCCTCATTATAAAATAATCACATCTACACATCCAGAGTGTGCTAATGACGAGGAGCCCGTAATACTTAATCTATGTGCTTGCATCCATCTTTTTTAATGAGAATTTCAATCCCACTGGGCAGCCTAGAAGAGCGCCTCCAGCACTACCAACCATTACTATTAATCCCCAAGTTTGCCAGAGCATCCACCATAGCATTGCCTTCCTTGTAGGTATGAGAGACCTTGTACTCCTCCATGGCGTTAAGGAGTAGACGAATATCACCTACAATGTCCACTAGATTCCAACCTATACTAGCAGATCCCAAAGCAACATTAACAATTAACTACAAATCCCCTTCCACATGTAGATGCTGAATGTTCAAGGAAATAGCAAGTTTGATACCCCATAGCATAGGTAAAGCTTCAGCCTCATTGTTACTCTTGATTCCAATTCCCCTTGTGTAAGCAAGCACAAACATCCTCGAATTAGATTTGATTATGCCTCCTCCACTAGCCTCCCCAGGGTTCCCTTTGGCTACCCCATCAAAAATGAGTTTGAACCAGCCTTTTTGAGGTAGGGTACACATGTTTTAGCCCTAGCAATCTTTTTAGAATTATCAATTTGACAGTTATTCAGGCTGATAGTCCATTGTTACAATAAACTCTGTTCTTCCTTCTCTGGGGGATTCTCAATAGTTTTAAATTTACAGGAATTGATGTTTTCCGCTAGCAATTTGGAAAAGGTATGAAAAACCTCCAAGGGGGTTCTATACTTTTCCCTGAAGATTCTATTATTGCGTTCTTTCCACAAATTCTAGGCAAGATGAGGGAGAATTTGTAACCAAAGTTCCTTGACAACAGGGAATGTTGGTCAGAAAGGAGGTATCCAGGCTCTGACCAGAGCAACCACACTATCATTGAAAACCCAACACAAATTCAGTCTCTACATAATGAGACCCCAGACCTCCCAAGCAAAGTTACAATGCAGAATGAGGTGAGTAACAGACTCCTCCTCTTCACCACAGAGAACACATCTGTTCAGCATCTGAAATCCTCTCCTCTTCAAATTGTCAATAGTCAGGATTTTGTTATGCATCAACGTCCACCAAAAGAAGTTAATTTTGGGTAAAAGCTTAGGTAACTAAATTTTTCCCCACAACTTGTCCTCCTCGGGGTCTAACAGTAGCCCATAGGCACTCTTCATAGTAAATAGGCCTTTGTTGTCTTTGTCCCAAATCATTTGATCTTGTTTTGGAAGGAGGGAGAGCCTAAAGTTGTGCATCTCCCTTTGAAGCTGAAGGGCCACCTCTTTATCCTTATTTTAATCCATAACACAATCTATAATACCCTTCCCAACTCCTTATACTCCCATGTCCTTCGATGTAATTAGCCACTTTACAACCAAAGAACCTGCTAGTTGTATCAACTAACCTACCATAATCTAGTTCTCTGAGGGGTAAATCCTTCAGCCATCTATCCTCCCAGAAATTGACATTCCTACCATCCCTTACCTTCCACTTGGTGCCTCTACGAAGGAGACCCCTAGTTTTGAGGGTCCCGTTCCAGATGATAGAGCCTTTAGGGAGACCAAGATCAACAAGCAACTTGCAGCCCTTATCCCCACTGAGATATTTAGCAGCCATAATATCGCCCCAATCCTTATTACCTTGGATTAGGTTCCACCCAATCTTAGTCATAAGGGCCCTATTCATGAGATGGATTCTTCTAAAACCCAAACCCCCTGATTCTTGGGGGTACAAACCTTCTCCTAGCCCACAAACACTATTCTCCTTTTTTCCTCCATGCCAAGCCAGAGAAATTTCTTCTAAATCTGCTCTATCTTCTTAGCTACACATCTCAAGATTTTGAACAAACTGAGGAAGTAATTAGGGATGCCTTGAAGAGAGGCTTTAAGGAGTTGAAATTTCCCCGCTTAACTCAGTAAAGATCCTTTCAAGCTAGCCAACTTCCTCTGCATTCTCTCAATAATCAAGTTCCAATACTCTGAAGTAACTTTGGTGGTCGTGAGCAGGAGGCCAAGATAGGTAGTAGGTAAGCGCGCAATAGAGCAGCCCAAGACTCTGGTAATTTTTTGTTGCAAAACCTCTTAAGTGTTCAGAAAATAGATGTGACTTTTCTCAAAATTGATACTTTGCTTAGAGGCCCTTTCACAGACATTGAGGAGACCTTTCCACCTTCTGGCCTCGACCACAGAAGCAATTCCAAACAATATAGTGTCATCCACAAACTGTTGGATAACTGATGCCTGAGCTGTGGAAGCAAGCTTGATGCCCCGAAGATTCCCGTTCCCCAACGATTTGCAAGCATTCGTTCCAAGAACCTTTGCAAGCAAGATGAAGAGATAGGGAGAAAAAGGGTCTCCTTGTCTGAGACCTCGCCCAGAGGGGAAATAGCCACGGGGGATCCATTGACCAAAATAGAAAATCTAACTGTGGAGATGCACTCCTTCACTAGGTTGATCACTTGATCTTGAAAGCTAAATTTTCTGAGAACCCTAATCAAAAAATCCCAATTGACTCTATCATAAGATTTGGAAATGTCCAGTTTAAAGATCATACCCGGGGTGTTGCTTTTAGAAATAGAGTGAATAATCTCGTGAGTGGTGATGGCCGCATCAAGGATTTGCCTACTCAGAACAAAACCTTTCTAATTGGAAGCAATGAGCTTATCCAGGAGAGGTTGTAATCTAAAGACCAGAATCTTGGTGAAGATTTTGTACACCATATTGCAGAGGTTGATTGGTCTGAAGCCCATCATGGAGATGGAATCAATTTTCTTCGGTATCAAAGCTATGAATGTGTTGTTCAATTTTCGCAGGAGTCTACCAGTCTGAAAGAAATCCTTGGCCAAATTGGTGACATCCTTCCCAATAACATCCTAGAAGGTTTGAAAGAAAGCCGAGGGGAACCCATTCGGACCAAGAGCTTTGAAATCCCCCATGGAGAAGACCACTGCCCTAACTGCCTCCTCTGTGATTGGTTTAGTCAGAAGGCTATTGTCTTCATCAGGAAAAATGGTAGGAATGGAGTCCAAAAGAGTCTCATTATCCTCCAAGGGGACGTTAACATGATGTGTAGCCAAAAGTGACTTGAAGTAGTTGGAAGCCAATCTCCGCATCATCCTCCACCACTGTCCCATTCTCATCCCTGAGTCTATTAATAGATTTTCTCTTCCTGTGCCGCAACATAGATTGGTGGAAGAAAGACGTGTTCCTATCCCCCTCTCCCAGCCATTAAACCCTGGATTTTGTTTCCAATAGATCTCCTCCTCCTTCAGCGTCAACAACCAATCTTTAGAAAGAGAGTTATCTAGAGACTGTAATTCCTCTGACGAGTCACCCTACTCCATCCTAGTTTGAACATTCAATAGTTGACCCATAATGTTCTTCTTCCTGACCAGAACATTCCCAAAGGTATATTTGTTCCATCCCTTAACTCTATTCCTGACATTGACAAGTTTTTGAACCAATCTATACATAGCTGGCCCCTGGACAAAAAAATTCCACCACTCAACCAAACAATCTCTAAAGTTTGAATGGATCACCCACATCATCTCAAACCTGAAAGGGAAAGGGCCTTTAATATTCCTCTCTTTCTAATTTAGTAGTATAGGGTTGTGGTCAGAGCCCACCTGGGGAAGAGCCACCAGACTAACAAGATTGGCTATGGTCCAGTTGGAGGATATTAAAAATCTGTCAAGCTTAAACTGGATAAGATTTTTCCCTTGTCTTCTATTGGACCAAGTGAAGGATTGGCCCACCAGATCAATGTCCATAAGGCCAACATTACCTAAGAACTCTGCCAAATCAACCACATTGTTAAAGTACTCAGCCATACCCCCCATTTTTTTAGATGGGTAGAGGGGAGAGTTTAGGTCTCCCGCAACCATCCAGTTAGTTTTCTTAGCGATCTTAATTTTGTTTGACAGATAATCCCAGACCTCCTTTCTCCCAGTGTGCTTGTTCAGAGCATAGACATTGACCAGGGTCCATTGGATAAGGTTACATTGGAAGGAGATTTCAAGACAATGTCTGGTACAGGACACCACCACCCCCTGGAGATTATGGTTCCACAACATGGCAACACCTCTTGAAGCTCCTTGGGCTCCACTAATGGTATAGTTAGCATTGGGCCAAATGTTTTTTATTATTAGATTGAAATTCTCTTCAGTCATCTTAACTTCTTGCAGTAAAAGGATATCCACCTTATTGTCAAAAATGTAGTTCTTAACAAGTAATTGCTTGTGAGGGTTGTTTAGCCCTCAGATGTTCCATGAAATTATTTTCATTTTTTGGTCTACCTACCACTAGCGATTTCCTTCTCCATCTCTCACTATCTTGTTTGCATGAGTGAAGGCCTGCCCTTGCTATTTTCCCCTCCCACATCCACAGTCTTTCTACTGGAGCCCTTCCCTCTTTTCTTCATAGTGGACCAACCCTCTAAGTCCTCTATATTCCTGATAGTGCTCGCTCTTGGGGACGGGGAGAAGTTTTTATCCAGAATGCTTGCCCCCAACTTGAAGCTGGGGTTTAGGGTTGCGATGAAGAACGTATGAACATTTTCCTTCAGAGCATTCTCAACCACCTGTGTTCTGGATGTCTGGAAGAACTCACCCTCCTATCTCTCTTCAAACCTGCCACTAAGGTCTTCCACTTGGCTATTAGTATCCATAACTTCCTTGACCACCTGCTCCATTGAGCCTTTAGCCTCCCCATAGGATACCACCTGGTCACCCCCCGTGGGCTTCTCAATCTCCTTCTCCGAGGGTCCCTGGTGGACTCCCACCGTAGACTCTTCCACCTCCATATTCTTAGCTGGGGAACCCGGGGGGGGGGAATCAACAAGTTTGAGGATATCCTCCTTAAATGGATAGTCTTCAGAGCTCCCAACCTTGTCCTCCCGCACCTCCTTCTAAGATGGGGGGCGTTTGGGGGCCTTGCACTAAGTAAAGACATGTCCCGGTTTCATGCAGTTCTAACAAAAGACCCTGGAGCTCTCATAGAGAATGCTCAGGTTCCATTTCCCATATTTAGATTCCAGAATAATGGAGGTGGGAAGGGTTTTAAGGATGTCAACATTAACACATAATCTGGCATAAACCAACCTTGCCTTTGCCTTGGTGACCTTGTCAACTATCACATAATTCCCAAAGGAATTACCAATCCAAGGAAATATTTCCTCATCCCAATATTCCAGTGGGAGACCTGGAAGCCTAACCCATACCGGAGCAGATTGGTTGAGATTTGCTTTAGGGTTAAAATCAGGTTTCCATTTGCATAGGGAAAGAGAGTGTTTCCCGTATAACCACGGGCCCCTAGCTAGGATCGACAATAGATCCTCTTGAGAAGTGAACTTAAAAAGGAACATTCTGCCTGCCATGGCGCTAGCAGAGACACTCCCCTTAAGCACCCACTTGGTAGCCACCCATCTTCTAACCAAGTCAATGTTGGGTCTATAAGCAAAGAACTTCCCCATGAGCATGTTCTCCATGGTCGCCACCACCCTTAGGATGGTCTGATCCGGCAGTTTGAGAGCCTTAGCACCCTTGCACTGAGAAAGGACCGAGAAACTAGTCAGACATGAACCACCACTCTGAGCAGCGCCCATGAGGGCCTCCTTCCATTTCTTAGATCTATGATCCAAGGACGGAGTCACGTGTTTGTCATGAAAGTCCATGCCATAAACAGTATCCCCAGATGTAGGGGGAGGGGACTAGGTCATAGCCCCCCCGAACTGTCGCCAGCCATTCCTGCCCAAAGCTAAATTCAAAAACATGCGGGATAGTTGTAGAGCAGAGATCTTTTGTTAACTAAATACTCATTTAGTTGTGTAGGAATTAAAAGCTAACCATAACTATTAGCATTATATGTTATAAATAATATTTGTTATAGTTTATGTCTTATTAACATTTAGTGTTAACTTAATTGTAACCACAACAAAAGTAACAACTTGCAGTTAACTTTTACGCTAGAGAAATCTTTTTTGCTAATAAAATTTTGCCCTTCAAAACCCCTAATATTGAAAAGTGTGTGCAAAGAGGGGCTTTTTTTCATTTTTCCATAAATTTCACCCACGGAGGTGAAATTGGGCATATTTATAGTTGCTGGGAAGCTAATTTGGGAGCTAACAAAGCTGTGTCAAGATGATTTGGGAATTGTCCCATTTTCTCAAACTTTTTTCTCTTCTTTGTACAACAAGCTAAGTAACTCGAAAAACAATTGTATCTTTTGATTGGCAACTCGAAATCGAGTGCCACCTTTTTAGAAAGTGAATAATTTTTTGATCTTGATCTATTGGAAATTATTTCACACTGATGTTATAAAGTTCCATTTTTCATTCCAATCAAGACTTGCTTAACACACTACTGTTATAAAGTGCCAAAATTTAGGGGGGATCAAAATATTGAGTCATAGGGGGATTCTAAAACAACATTTGAAATAATATATGGGATAAAAATATTGAATTATGGGGGGGGCCATAGAGTTGTGTCAAGAGCATTACCCAGTTGTACTGAGAGCACTTGCACAGAGATATGTCAAGAGCACTTCCACTTTCCAGTTGTGTCAAGAGCACTTTCGAATTGTGCCAAGAGCATTTCCACTACTCCATCATCCTACAACATTTTTTTGCATTTCATTGAGATGTTTCAAGAACACTTCCACATCATCATCACCTAATGCTACATGTGAATCCAGAGTTGGTTCTTAGAGAACTTCTAGAGATTCATCGCATTAGAAGATTGATATCAATTCCTTTGCTTCTACAGATTTCAGAGTTGCTTCATAGAAGGCTTCCAAAGAATCTTCAAAGCAGGACTTCACATTGGATTTGAATTGTAGCCACATGGCATGCAATCAACATTCCACATATTTCTACTATGGATCTTGCAAGTATTGCAGAACTATCACTTTCAGTTGTATTGTGTCAAGTGCACTTCCATTGAGTCATATCCAAAATACTTTCTTATTTTCTCTTTTGGAGGAAAGTTTTTCCCACAAGGTTTTTTTTCTTTTTCCACCTTATGAGAGATACATTTGTACATGGGTACCTCATCAGGTCTAGTAGTTGGGGGCCATCATTATTTCACTACTCCCTAAGTTGCACTTAAGGAGGGGTGTTAGTGTGAAATGTGACATTATCTATCTAGTTAGCTTTTAGCATGTCTAGGAGATTTCTATTCACACTAGCTTAAATCCAACTTTGGGCTTCTTACCTTTTTGTCTCACCTCATGTGGTGAAGACATGTGTACTCACCTTTGTGAGACACCTACTTCATGAAAACTTGCCACGTGCTCAAACATGTATCACTTGAGCAAGACAAGTGTTGCACATATGGAGGGTTGCTCAGTTGTTGTGTACAACCTTCTCACCTCCTCTACCTTGCCTATATATGCAAGGCTCTTATGTACATCTTTTCTATATTTGGCAATATCAATAGGTTTATTGTGTGCAAATAGCTTGTGGTTGGATTATTGCTTGTTGAACCTCGCTAATCCCAACACTCCACAACATGGTCATTTTCTAGTAGGGTTATTATTGTGTGGGCATGTGGAGCCATAGTAGAGAGCCTCCATTGGTGAACTAGGGAAGCCAAAACATCCTTGATGGGACCATCCTATAGTATAAAGTCCTCAAACCCCCCCTTTTAGGATAATTGACCAATAGTTGGGTAGTTGTTGCAACAATGGGGGTTTTATCCTTAGATATGGATTGTGAGGTTGGCAACTTTCTTGGAGAAGACCTATTAGGTACACCTTACACTACAGACATGGCCACTAATTGGCTAGACAACACAAGTGGAGAATTTGGTGTTTCCTCCAAAGTCCCAACCTAAACACTAGGCTTTGCTTGTGTTATCTTGGGTGGCACTCCCAATGTGTTAGCATTGTCTAGCTTAATCTTCAATCTTTTAATTAAGTTCTGAACCTTTAAAAATGTTTCCTTATAGTTGGGGTTGTTTAACTTTCTTCTCCTTTCTACCAAAACATTGTTCTTCCATTTTTTCTTCTATCTTCCTTCTCTACTAAGTTAAAATAATCACTAATCAAATCCTCTCTCTCCAAGTATTCATGCTTATACCCTGATCTTCCATCATTTTCCTCATATTATCAATAAACCCTTCAAGGTCATACTATTTGACATCTTCAGTTTTCATGCCAAATTTATTGATCATGTCAACCAACCTATCATAACCATCTCTACCCAAAATGGTAAAATCTTAAAACTAGGCTTGTGGGGGTAGGAAGCCTCCCTTCTTGTGATGTCTAAAATGCACTTGATTAGAGTTATGCATTTGCTTTATTGCTTCCAAAAATCTACCCTCTTTCACACCCACTTTGCAACTTATGGAGAGCAACAATGACACCATAAAGTTTGATGACAATGTAATTATCATGAAGAAGATGACCTATCCAATTGTGATTTATCTTTGTTTTTCATCTGGTGCTAGAGGCCTTAAGAATTTCATGAAGTCGCCGATAAGACTCAACTTTTCATGTCCCAATTTCTTCAAAATGGGAGTGATAAAATAATCTTCAAAAATATAATAATTTGAATACCTACAATTCATATCCATGTTCACTATTCTCATCTACACAAGGCATAGGAACCCCTTAGGAACTTCCTTTGAGTGCAATTGCATACCTAGAGTGTCATCCCACTCCTCTATAAAAACATGTAGCAAAATGTGGCATAATATAGAATATCACTTGAATGTCTGAGTTGAACTAGGCTTTTAGAAATTAGACATTTCATTATACAATTTTTCAGCCAAGAGCTAGCCATAATCAATTAGCCTATCGACATATGGGTTTTTGTTATCAGTAGCTAACATCATTATCCCTATATGCGACTTCTTGTTGGTTTGAATGCCCATGACCTGAAAAATTACTTGATAGGTTGCTTTGAAATATCTCTCAAAAGTGTCTAAGTTGAAGGGCTCAAGTTCACTATCAGGGGTGGGCTCTAATTTCTTCATTGCCTTATCCTACTTAACCCTATGGTGTGCGAACCACTTGACTCTATAACTAAGTCTATCATTATTGTATTCTATGGATAAGGCTTGAAGGCTTATTGGTTGCACAACCTTGGGGTTCAAATTGAAAATTATTTGCATTATCCCTCTATTTACAATGAACATGGATTTTCCATCTACACCCTTGATAGTTCTGTATGTAGGATCATACTTCTTGCATACCCATTCTGGAAACTATAGGTTGATAAATCAATTTGGCATTATGACATTCCCCAAGCTAAATTTCCATTCATTGCACATGGGGATGGGATTGAAAGACTTGCCAAATTTTTTGTTTGAACAAGTCCCACCCATTTATGAAGGTTATGGCATCTCTGTCCATCTTTGAATCATCGATGTGGTTAGTGAGGACCCCCTTCTTTGATGATTTTTTAAACCTCTTAGATGCCTATGGGAGTTACTCAACTAAGTCCTAGGAAGCACCTCACTTTGATGATTTAGAAGCCATGGTGTCTACATTGGTTAATTGATCTAGGGCTTATGAAATTTTTGGAAGTCTTTTAACACATATCCACCTAATAGACTAAGCTATAGGGATTACGGTAATTAATTAGGGAAATCAACACAAACCCTAAGTATTCACAATCTTCAAATAAACCCTAACCCTTTTTAAATTGATACAAAAAAGTGGTGATGGCGGTAAAACATAATGCAGGGAACAGTTTTATATACTAGCAATCGCACCTTGGTGTGCAATGGGTACGCTGAAGAGTTGTGGAAGTTCAATTCCGTGTCTTTAAGTGAATGATGATTGTATTGTATCCTTATGGCCCATGTCATTATGTAGCATTGGAAGAGAATAACTCTAGTTGTTGAGAGTTCATTGTCACCAGTTGAATAAACTTTTTTGGACCATCATCTTTGTTGGTCAATGGATCCACAACCTTAACCTTTGCCATGAGTATCACAACCTACATACAACATAAGCAAGCAATCTCTGCCATGTAACAAAAATTGTGGGCTTTTGCTACTCAATCCTAGAATTTTATTTGATACATAGAGGCAATGAATACACTTTCAAATGTGCAAGTGCTATTCATTCTAAGGTGTCAATATAGTTGTAAAATGTCAATCTAAAAGTTCTCCTTGCTTTAACTTGTACAAATGAAGGTATAGGGTAGAATGAATGGGCATGATTATTTGAATCATCTTGCTTTTCTCTAGTAATTTTCATGTCATCTTTGGATCGTTGGCATGGAACGACCAATAGAAATTCACTCTCCTTTTTCTTTAACATTGGATCATTGGTATGAGAAGTACCATTTCATGAAGGTCTAATGAAGCTAGATGATATGGACCAACCCATACCAAGTTCCATTATTTACATTGTAAAAGTAGCATACCTTGATCTTTAATGTAGGGTTTTCCATTAGAATGCTTGACTATAGCCCCAAGTCTATCACACAACAAAACACTTTTTGCCACTATGTTTATGCAGTTAATCTTAGTTTTGTAATCCCATGATGGCTAATGATTTTGTGTTTTAGGAAATGTCTCTTCAATTTTCATGGGTGGTAAAGGTAAAATTTGGAAATAATTATTCATAGGAAAGTTATGCATGTAATCATGTTCTCCAGTTGAAACTGAAAGGTACTTTGAATCCACAAATTTTAGTTCAACATCATACAGAAATAAGGATATGGTTTGTCCATACACCCTTTGCTATACTTTAAACATAGTAAAAGTAAAAGTATAGTGGGCCTTGCTCAAACTCTTTAAGATTCCATTACCGACCCACAAGGTCATTTTTTCTAGATCGATACCCTAACAAAATTAAAAAATTAAAAAAAAAAAACAAGTATTTCTAGTATATGGAAGATTTGTTGTCAAAAGAGATCATAATAGCTTGAGGTTCTTTCTTGGCCAATGGGATTTGAATGATCAATAACGAAAGTGGGTATGTAGGTTGTAAGCATATGATTTTGATATAGAGTATGTTAAAGGAAAGAACAATACAGTAGCTAATGCTCTTTCTAGAAAGAGAGACATATTACACATTTCTAGACATGAGGTACCTTACATGCACCATAGAAGTGGTAGGAACAATTTTCTTGATGTTGTGAAAATTAGCCAACAGGGATCCCTTGTAGATTTTGTGTTTGCAAAGGATATTAAGCCTTGGTGGATATGGGGTTATTGAGCATCTCCTGGTATGTATCTTTCTCTCATTCTCTATTTTCCCCATCTCTCTTTGTCACCTCTCTCTCTCTCTCCCCCTTTCTCTCTCCACTTCTTTCTCTCTCTAACTCTTTCTCCCTCCCTCCCTCCCTCCCTCCCTCCCTCTATGTCTCTCTCTAACCATCTCTCTCTAACTTTGTATTTCTTTATATAACTAAATATGCAAGGCAAAAGGGGGTCGTATTAAGATGAGACAAAAATGTTTAGGTCTCTACACTCACAATATTTGAGATTTTACAAAAAAAACATATTTTCAAACTCTTTAAGATTCCACTACTAATCTATATCTCTCTATTTCTCTTTGTCTCTCTATACCCCTAGCTCTATCCCTGTCTCTATCTAGGATTGATTAAGATATCACAATTTTTTTTATTTTAAATAAAAAATCATATTTTCAAACTCTTTAAGATTCCACTACCGACCCACAAGGTGATTTGGAACTCCAAATCCAACCAATACAAACATTTTCAATACTTGTTTTTGGTAGCCTCTTCAATTTGGGTGGGAACTTGGCTATGAGAAATAAGGAATTTATAATCTATAAAAGTCTAGATTAGTATAAAATGAAGGTTTCATTATTCTATTAAGTTACACTTAAATGCATTGCATGCCTTAGATAATTCACAATCCATAGAAATTCATAGAAAATAGAGGAATTCTTTCCCTCTACCCCATCCCTTATGTTCCTATTGTTGCCTATTAGATTATTACAAGGGCTTACACCTATTATCAGATCAAAACCTACCCATTGAATTAATCATTTCATCAACTCTCTCTCTCTCTCTCTCTCTCTCTCTCTCTAAATAATTTACATTCTATAAAATATACTTTATAACAATTAATATATTTATATTGTTATATAGTATATCTTTATATAATGTGAATTATTTAATATATTCTATACAAATAAATACTTTTATAATATAATATTATTTTCAAAATATATTGAATAAATCACATTATTTAAAATATACTATATAACAATAAATATAATTATATTAGATGTTGTGTTTTATATATATATATAAAATAAATATAATTAAGTTAAAAAAAATACAAATATTAAATATATAATATGTTTAATCTAAAGATAATTTTGTATAATATTATATTATGTTTATAAATATATAAATATAATATATTTTATATGATATATAATATTATTTAATAATATTAATTAAAAAAGTATTGAAATTTTTTATTCCCATTTGTGAGTGGACCCAAAATACAAAATACAATTTTGTGTAAAAATAATTAAATTTATGTCTCAAACTACTACTTGAATAAACAAAGTGAGTCAACCCAATAATATAGCTTAAAACAACAAAGCGATCATGGGTGGATAGCTTAGCAAAGTTTTTAAAAGCCCTTATAGCTAAGTGGTCCCCATTCCCAACGTTCTTCTCCTTGTCATTGTCATTAGTTGTGTATTTATTTATTGATAATAATTCTTTTATGTTAGATTCAGGACAGACAACTGAGAGGGGGGGTGAATCAGTTGTCAAAAACTTTCTTTCAATTAAACACTTAAATCGTCTTTGTGGTTTAGCAGCATATTAATGAATCAATCATGGAAACATAATGCATTAACTCAAGAGCAGAAACACATCAACACACATAAGACAGCAAGATTTTGACGTGGAAAACCCGATTAAGGGAAAAACCACAGGGTGATTAACCCAAGATTGTATTCTCTGTTAGAAGAATAGAAAGAACAAAATGGCACATGCCAATTAGGGCTCACTGCCCGAGCACACTGCTCACAAGAGGCTCACTGCCTATAAGAGACACACTATCTACAAAATAATAAGTATCACATACTTGAACTGGAGAATAACATCTTCACCATGCTTGAATCAGTTCCATTTAAGCCCAAAAACTTCTGCTCTGCCTTTCGCTCTCTTCCTCGCTACCACACTCTCATCTCCACTAGACACACTTTGGAATGACTTTACAACTTCTTATTTATACAAGACATTGACTTAGGAATAATCATCTAAGTTGGCAAACACCTACAAGAACATCTGCAAGATGTGTAATTCATCCGGTCGGCCAAACTTAGGAAGAACACCATCATCTAGAAGTTATTCTTCAATTGCGAACTCAAACTCTAATGCGGACCACCAGCACGAACTTGACACGATCCAAAGACCACCACAAGCTTGCCTGAATCACAAAGAACATCCACACTTCATTTGCTTACTGAAATCCTTATCTCCTTCATCCGGAACCTCAAGAACACAGTCTGTCATCACTGTCACAATGAAATAGATGCTTGCGGACCTCCAAACCACTAACCAATTGAGTTATCACTTCACATGGACTTCCTAAACACCCCACCAAATCCATAGAATAGGATATTGCAATTCTGGATCCCACCGGACCTATCTGTGTCACTCTGTCACCTCTGAACACCTGTCGGAACCAGTTTTACTTGAGCGGCCACAACTTCTTCAGATCTTCATGCGGACCTCTGAAATCTTTACTAGATCACCTTAAGGCACATATCTACAAACCCTTTGAACCGCATCCTCTGATAGGCATCTTATCTAGATATTTACCTTACTGTCTTCACTGTTCTTCTCTGTTCTTGATATGACTAATTTTCTCAATATCCTCAGCACACAACTCATCCAATCCTTGTCATTAATGCAACAGGAGTATGTTGACATCAATGACAACACCGGTTAGGCCCATACTTGCAACATTTTACTGATGCAACAATGTACCAACTATTTACATTCTATGTGTGTGTGTGTGGGTGAATAGAGAGAGATAGGGAAAATAGAGAGAAATGGGAGATGGAGATAAGTTTATCTCTCTCTCTCTCTCATACTTTAGGTTTTCTACTAATAAATATAAGACAATCTCTCTCTCTCTTTCTCTCTCTCTCTCTCTATATATATATATAATGTACATATACATATACATATATACTTGTCTCCATCTCCCATTTCTCTCTATTTTCCCTATCTCTCTCTATTCACCCCTCTCTATCTCTCTCACTTTTATCTCTTTCCCCCTTCTCTCTCTCTCTCACTTTCATACTTTAGGTTTTCTACTAATAATATAAGACAATCTCTCTCTCTCTCTCTCTCTCTCTCTATATATATATATATATATATATAATAATCAAATTGATGCTTGAAGTTACCACATACAGAATTAAATTGTATAACATAATCATTATTTTTCTCATTGGTTTGTTGGGAACACTTAGTTAAATCTTTCATAGTTACTTTCAAGCCATATTGATGGGGAAGTGCTTTAGAAAAGTAGTGGCAAGCTTTTCAAAAGAGTGTATAGATCATTAAGGTAAGGAATAAAACCATTGTATAACACATTCCTTTAAGGTTCTTGGAAATGACTTGGCCAAAATCTTATCCTCATAAGAAAACTCTAAGCATATCATTGTGAAAGCTTGTAAATGTACGTTAGGATCTCCCTCACGATTTTATAATTCAAATCTTGGCACCACAGATACCATACAAAAAGGTTTTATAACAAACTCATAAGCAAGTGGTGTGTGATGTAGGTGATTGTATATAACAGCATCCTTGTTGTCATTCACTTGTTTCTTTAGAGTAACCATATCTTGTAACATTATATCCAAGTTAAAGGTAGGGCTAATGGTCGTATTACACATGCATGAAATAGTCGAGGATGTATAATGAGGATGTGTGGAAATAGGTTTAACGAACATAGCCATGGAGGGAGGAACCACATGATGAGATGAGGTGAAAATGGGATGAGAGGGAGGACTAATATAAGACATAGGTTTGGAAGGAGGGTAATGTGAGACATAGTTTGGGAATGATGGATGGTGTGAGAAACCTAGGTAGAAGCTATGACACTAGTAGGTATGTGAATATAAGAACTCTAATATCCCCCTAACTCAGCCCCACATCTTTAAACACAATCTCTTAAGCTAGTTGATCTCCTTATACGCATGAGTAGCTACCATGTACTTAACCTTTATAGTGGACAAAATGAACATAGCTTGTTTCTTACTCATCAAACTAATAGCACTACCAAATAAATTGAACACATACCAATTGGTGGATCTTTTGTTGTCAACATCTCTTGGCCAATCTAAATCCATGAATACCCACTAAGTGTTGGTCCCCTATAGAATCGCCATGATAACAAATAGAGTACTTAAAGGTCTCACATATATTTGAAGACCCTCTTGATTGCATCCCAATGTTCTCTTCCAAGATTAGTCATAAGTGACTCAAGACTCCCACTGTTGGGGCAATGTATGGTCTAGTACAAACCATAGCATACATCAAATGGAATGCACTAGTGTAAGGAACATGAGCCATTTCCTCTATCTTTGTGGGTGTCATGGGGAACTGCTCAACTGAAAGCTTAGTTCCCATATAAATAGGAACACTTAATGGGACACTATCTACCATGCTGAAACACTATAGTATAGATTTCATTTACTTTGGCCCAACCAAAGCTTTCTATTCACTCTATCTCTTCTAATCTCCATACCCAAGATATAGTTGGTATTCCTCAAGTCCATCTCAAATTGTGCTAAAATCTAAGACTTGAAATCACAAATCACATCCTTACTATTACTAAAAAACAACATTTCATCAATATATATTGTGATAACAGGAATTAATCACTATCTAGTTTATAACTTAAACATAATGATCTTATTTGGATCTCAGAAAACCTAATTCTGACACAAAGGAATCAAGCTTTTGGTAGCACATTCTAGGAGATTGTTTTAGACCATACAAAGATTTTTCAATTTGAAAACCAAAGACTCCTTACCTTTAGCAACATAGTGTTTTGGCTATGTCATGTATATCTCTTCCTCCAAGTCACCATGCAAGAATGTTGTCTTCACATCCATCTATTTTATCTCTAAATCAAAATCTATTGCTAGAGATAACAGGGACTAGATATATGCCAACTTAGCAACCAAGCAAAAAATCTCACTAAAGTTTATCCTCTCAAGCTAGGGATATCCTTTTACAACCAATCTTGCCTTGTACTTTTCAACACCACCATTTAAACCAATCTTCTTTTTAAACACCCATTTACAACCAATAGGCTTATGTCCATTGAGCAATGGTACCAAGTCCCATATTTCATTATTTTTCAATGCAACCATCTCCTCATCCATAGTCATTATCTAGGACTCAGAACCATCCATATCCATCACTTCCTTCATAGTTGTAGGCTATTTGGTTTTAGTAATCAAAGAAAAAATGCATCTCCAATCAGGAGGGGCATGTTAGATCTAGGGCACACAACTGAGAAGGGGGGGTGAATCAGTTGTACAAAAACTTTGCTTCTATGTCAAATATTTGATTCTTCTTGTTAGTTAACAGCATATCAATTAATCATTCATGAAAGCACAAAGCATAAACACCAGAGCAGATAAACATCAACACATTTGACACCAAGATTTTTGACGTGGAAAACCTGGTTAAGAGAAAAACCACGGGGTGATTAACCCAAGAATTATTCTCTGTTAGAAGAATAAGAGAAATGAATGGCACATGCCAATTAGGGCTCACTGCCCGAGCACACTGCTCACAAGGATGCACACTGCCTACAAAGAGACACATTGTCTACAAGATCATAAGGATCACAACCTTGAACTAGAGAATGACATCTTTACCATGTTTGGATCAATTCCATTTAAGCCCGAGTCACACTTGCTCTGCCTTTTGCTCTTTCGCTATGCCACACTCATCCGCTTCACACCACACTATGAAATGAATTCTCAAACCTTTATTTATACAAGACATTGACTTAGGAATGATCATCTAAGTCAGCACTCAACAATAAGAACATTCGCAAGATGAATAACACATCCAGTCGGCCACCACAAGAACGTTTGCAGGATGAACAACTCATCCGGTCAGCTAGTCTGAACAAGAACTTCATCTAGAAGAATATCTTCAATTCCGGGCTCTACCACCAATGCGGATCAACAACACAACCTCAACACGATCCAAGAACCTTCACAAGCTTGCCTGAATGACCATGAACATCCGCACTTCCTCTGCTCACTGGAATCTCTTCTCTTCCTCATCCGGAACTTCAAGAACACAGTCTACCGCCACTGTCATACTGAAACATGTGCTTTCAGACCTCCAAATCATGAACAAATTGAGATGACACATCACAAGGACATCCCAAACACTCCATCCAATCCGCAAGATAGGATAATGCACTTCTGGATCTCACCGGACCTCTTTGTAGTGTTCTGTCACTCCAGAGCACCTCCCGGGACCGGTTCTACTTGATCAATTACAACTTCTTCAAATCTTCATGTGGATCTCTGAAAACTTAACTGGATCATCTCAAGACTCATATCTACAAACCCTTTAATCCGTATCCTCTGATTCTCAACCTATTGAGTACTTTTGCCTTCTTTTCATCACTGTTCTTCACTGTTCCTTATTGAGACTAGTTTTCTCAATATCCTCAGCACACAGCTCATCCAATCCTTCTTGTCAATGCAATATGAGTATGTTGACATCAATGACAATACTGGCTAACCTCATACTTGCAACAATCTCCCCCTTTGTCATTGATGGCAACATATGATGTGAAAAACCATCAAGACAAGATCTTCTCCTTTCTGTCACAGCTCCCCTATCAGCAACAACTCTTCACATGTCTTCTCTTCTTTTGCTGCTCCCCCTTTGATCATCAACCACTTGTTTTTCACATGTCTTCTCTCCCCCTTTGACATCAATGGCAAAGGGCTCATACTTGCAATTCTAACACATCAGAATCATACCAGCTGCTCCCCCTTAGTAGCAGCTCCCCTTCATCAATCTGGATCACAAGATATGACTATGATATCCACCAGACTGATGCACATCAGTGCATCCTAGTTCATAACCGGAGGGGCCATGACCCCTAACTTCTCCCGGAGATACTCAAAAGAGTCCTTGGGAAGAAGTTTAGTAAAGATATCTGTAATCTGATCCTTGGAGGGTACATACTCCAATCTGACTTCTTCCTTGTTCACTTGTTCTCTCAGAAAGTGAAACTTGATAGATATGTGCTCAGTCTTAGAGTGTAGTACCGGGTTCTTAGAAATATTAATTGCACTTGAATTATCACAGAATATTGTGATAGGCTCCTCATATTCAACTTTAATGTCTCTTAGCATCTGCTTCATCCATAAAATCTGAGTGCAACTACCTGCTGCTGCAATGTATTCTGCTTCAGTTGTAGATAGAGATATTGCCTCTTGTTTCTTGCTTAGCCAAGAAACCAATCTTTTTCCCAAAAAGAAAGCTCCTCCACTTGTACTTTTTCTATCATCCACATCTCCTGCCCAATCTGCATCTGTGTATGCATGAAGAGGGAAATCCTGATCTCTAGGGTACCATAGACCATCCTCAACTGTTCCTTTCAAGTACCTAAAAATTCTTTTGATTTCCATGACATGAGATTCTCTGGGATCAGCCTGAAATCTTGCAACAAGACCAACAGCCTGCATTATATCTGGTCTAGTCTGAGTGAGATACAATAGTCCTCCAATCATTGATCTGTACTTGGTCTGATCTATCTTAGGAGAGTCATCATCTTTGCTCAACTTACATCCGGTTTCCATAGGGGTGTTCATTGGCTTTGAATCTTCCATTCTGAATTTCCTCAACAATTCTTTTGCATAATTGGTCTGACAGATAAAGATGCCTTTCTTTGTCTGAGTAATTTGCAGACCCAAGAAGAAATTTATTTCACCAAGCATTGACATTTCAAACTCACTTTTCATTTGATTTGCAAAAGTTTTACACATATTGTCTTTTCCTCCAAAGATGATATCATCAACAAATACTTCAACAATCAAGATGTTTTCCTTATCTATTTGGAAATATAGATTACTATCAACAGTACCTTTGTTGAAACCAATCTACACAAGATGTTTATCCAACCTTTCATACCATGCTCTTGGGGCTTGCTTCAAACCATACAGTGCTTTCTTCAACTTGCAGACCATATTATCATGATTAGACAATTGAAATCCATCCGGTTGTTCAATGTATACTTCTTCTTCCAAGTCACCATTTAGGAAAGCAGACTTGACATCCATTTGATATACCTTGAAGTCTTTGAAGGCAGCAAATGCAAGAAATAATCTGACTACTTCAATTCTTGCCACCGGAGCAAAGGTCTCTTCAAAATCAATTCCTTCTATTTGAGAGTAGCCTTTGCAGACCAATCTAGCTTTGTTTCTGATTATTTCACCAACTTCATTCAGTTTGTTCCGGAAGACCCATTTGGTTCCAATCACATTCTTGTCTCTAGGTCTGGGAACAAGATCCCAAGTATGATTTTTCTCAATTTGCATCAACTCTTCCTCCATTGCTTTGGTCTAGTTTTCATCATTGCAAGCTTCATTAACTATCTTAGGTTCAATCTTTGAAATCAGACAGTATTCATTTGAATCTTGAGCAATTCTTCTCCTTGTTTGTACCCCTTTACTTTTGTCACCTATGATCTGATCTTTAGAGTGATTTAGAGTTACATACCTTGGAACTTTGGGAGTTTCTTGCACTACTAATTCTTGATCAGTCTCATTTAGACAAACTTCTTCTTCCTGATTTACGGATCAGTCTGGATCTGAATTTCAGAGGAGGATGGAGCTCCTTGCACCGGAGGATCATTCTGATCATCTTCATCACATTCATAGAATCTTGAGGGCTTCTCAATTCCTTCATCAACCTTCACATTTGTACTCTCTATCATCTTTCTCAATCTCTTATTGTAACACCGGTATGCTTTGCTTTGAGTGGAGTAACCCAAGAAAATTCCTTCATCACTTCTAGCATCAAACTTTCCTAAATCTTCATCTCTTTTGATGTAACACTTGCTACCAAATACTCTGAAATATCTCACAGTGGGAGTTATGCCAAACCAAAGTTCATAAGGAGTCTTACCGGTATTGCTTCTGATTTGAACTCGGTTAAGAGTATAGACTGCAGTGCTGACAGCTTCTCTCCAAAATATCTGAGGAACATTTATTTCCATCATCATTGTCCTGGCTGCTTCCTGGATGGTTTGGTTCTTTCTCTCAACTACTCCATTCTGCTGTGGAGTCCTAGGAGCAGACAGTTGTCTCTTTATACCATGCTTCTCACAAAAATCTATGAATTCACTGGATGTGAATTCACCACCTCTATCAGACCTTAGACATTTTAGTTTCAATCCGGTTTGATTCTCTACCATAGCTTTGAAGATTTTGAACTTCTCAAGGGCTTCTGATTTCTCTTTTAGGAAGGTAACCCACATCATCCGGGAATGGCATCAATTAGCAACATGAAATATCTATCACCTTGCATACTCTTGATTCTTGTCGGACCACAGAAATCAGTATGAACTAATTCCAACAATCCGGTAGTGGACTGATCCTTGCTTTTGAAAGAGACTCTGCTCTATTTACCTAGCTGACATTCTTTGCACAAACTATTTGTAGGTTTCACCAATTTAGGAAGATCTCTTACAACCTAAATTTTGCTTATCTTGATGATGTTATCAAAATTCATATGGCACATCCTTCTATGCCATAACCAACTCTAATCAACTTGAACAAACAGACAATTTTTATTAGAACCAACTAGATGGAAGATATTACCTTTTGTTTGAGTACTGGA
Organism: Cunninghamia lanceolata; assembly: GCA_027924645.1. NCBI lineage: Eukaryota > Viridiplantae > Streptophyta > Pinopsida > Cupressales > Cupressaceae > Cunninghamia > Cunninghamia lanceolata. The sequence goes on from BSBN01000399.1 coordinate 29,734, forward strand.
TGCAATTTCAGTTCCGGAGCTTGTAAAGATTCTGCATTTTCCATTCTTGAACCGAAGATCATAGCCTTTATCCACTAACTGACCAACATTGAGAAGATTGTGCTTCAATCCTTCAACATATAGTACATTACTGGTTTTGCTCTTTCCATCAAAAGAAATAGTTCCCCTACCTCTGATTCTGCCAGCAGAATTGTCACCAAACTTTACCATTCCTCCTTCATACTTTTCCAAATCTAGGAACTTGTTCTTGTCACCAGTCATATGGTGAGAGCATCCACTGTCAATAACCCAATAATCCTTTTCTTCAATTTGGGCAGCCAAAGCTCTTTCTACAACCTTATGATTGACAGATTCAGAGGATATTGAATCTTCTTCCTTGATGGCAATAAACACCCATTCATTTCCGGATTTGCTTCCTATTTTTGATTTATCATCTGTTACTCCTTTATTATCATCTTCTTCATGAACATAATAGCAGTTCTTTTGAAACCTTGGTCTGTTAGTATTTGACCTTGCAGATCTTTCCGGACATCTTGAAGCAAAATGACCAATCTTATTGCAGTTGAAGCACTTGAAGGGTAGTTTTCCTTCATACTTACCGGATCCTCTTGGCAGTCTCTTTGCAATGAGGGCTTCAAGTTGAGCTATTTCTACTTCTTCCTCTTCCATGTCTTTCCTTGCTTGATCATACCATGATAGCTTCCTTGAAGAGTTCTCTCCCAGATCAAATCTTTGTTTGCCTTTCACATAGGCACTGGCTTTGAATGCAGATTCAGTCTTGGGGGGATCATCTCCAAACTCAGTCATTTCAAATGCAGCCAGTTTGCTAGCCAGTTGCTCTCTTGTGACAGTTGTATGGGCTCTGAATTCATCAATGGCAGCAACCTTGATTTTGTAGGCAGCAGGAAGAGATCTGAGAATTTTACAAACAATTTCATTTTCATCCAGAACTCCACCAGCATTCTTGATTCCACACACCAGCTCATTCACTCTTGGCATAAAGGTTGTGATATTTTCATCATCTCTCATCTTCAATCTTTCAAATTTCCCTTTCAGACTTTGCAACCTTGCACTCTTGACAAACTCATCTCCTTCATACAGAAGTTCTAGTTTAGTCCAGATCTCATATGCAGTTGGTAGGTCAATGACATTTGAAAGATCTGAGTCATTCAATGCGCTTAGAAGAGCTTCCTTGGTCCGTAGATTGTTTTTAGCATCTGTGATTTCATTCAGAGTTGTCAGACCACCCTGTGGAGGTACATATGGTTTTGAGACCATGGTCAAGTATGCTTTTCCCATACACTCCAAGTGACATTTCATGCGACCTTTCCAGAGAGTGAAGTTGGTTCCATCGAACTTCGGACTATCCTTCTTGTATGACGACATCCTGGATCTCCTCAAGCGGTTAAGCTCCTTTCAGAGGAACTTGGGTCTGATACCAATTGTTAGATCTAGGGCACACAACTGAGAGGGGGGGTGAATCAGTTGTACAAAAGATTTGCTTCTACTTCAAATATTTGATTCTTCTTGTTAGTTAACAGCATATCAATTAATCATTCATGAAAGCACAAAGCATAAACACCAGAGCAGATAAACATCAACACATTTGAAACCAAGATTTTTGACGTGGAAAACCTGGTTAAGGGAAAAACCACGGGGTGATTAACCCAAGAATTATTCTCTGTTAGAAGAATAAGAAAAATGAATGGCACATGCCAATTAGGGCTCACTGCCCGAGCACACTGCTCACAAGGAGGCACACTGCCTACAAAGAGACACACTGTCTACAAGATCATAAGGATCACAACCTTGAACTGGAGAATGACATCTTTACCATGTTTGGATCAGTTCCATTTAAGCCTGAGTCACACCTACTCTGCCTTTTGCTCTTTCGCTATGCCACACTCATCTGCTTCACACCACACTATGAAATGAATTCTCAAACCTTTATTTATACAAGACATTGACTTAGGAATGATCATCTAAGTCAGCACTCAACCATAAGAACATTCGCAAGATGAATAACACATCCGGTCAGCCACCACAAGAACGTTTGCAGGATGAACAACTCATCCGGTCGGCTAGTCTAAACAAGAACTTCATCCAGAAGAATATCTTCAATTCTGGGCTCTACCACCAATGCGGATCAACAACAAAACCTCAACATGATCCAAGAACCTTCACAAGCTTTCCTGAATGACCATGAACATCCGCACTTCCTCTGCTCACCAGAATCTCTTCTCTTCCTCATCCGGAACTTCAAGAACACAGTCTACCGCCACTGTCATACTGAAACATGTGCTTCCGGACCTCCAAATCATGAACAAATTGAGATGACACATCACAAGGACATCCCAAACACTCCATCCAATCTGCAAGATAGGATAATGCACTTCCGGATCTCACCGGACCTCTTTGTAGCGTTCTGTCACTCCAGAGCACCTCCCAGGACCGGTTCTACTTGATCAATTACAATTTCTTCAAATCTTCATGTGGATCTCTGAAAACTTAACTGGATCATCTCAAGACTCATATCTACAAACCCTTTAATCTGCATCCTCTGATTCTCAACCTATTGAGTACTTTTGCCTTCTTTTCGTCACTGTTCTTCACAGTTCCTTATTGAGACTAGTTTTCTTAATATCCTCAGCACACAGCTCATCCAATCCTTCTTGTTAATGCAATATGAGTATGTTGACATCAATGACAACACTGGCTAACCTCATACTTGCAACAGGGCATACCTTTCTTCATGTTGCCTTTGTCGAGTAGACCTCCTTAAGAGCTAAGGTGGAGGTTCTACCTCCTCTTATGAACTATCAAACTATTTGAGCTCTCCTCATCCATCACATCCTTCATGAGCTTCTAGTTCAACCTTCTAAGTCTTGGGGGATAGCTAAACCACATTTTTCTTCCCATCTTCTTCTAGCTACAACATTATGGGAGAAGGTTTAATCTCTCTAAAAATAACACTTCTGCTATATAGAACAGGCATATATGCATTATTGAGGGACAAATTTTCTTAATTGCCTTATTTCTCATTTCAGTGTCCTTAGTAATGGCTTCATCCCTTCTCTTTGTTAATAAACTAGCAAGACTATCAGGTAATTGATCAATAATCTCTATTAAGGCAACATTAAAAGCATCCATGTACTTGATTATTGTTGTCTCAATGATTGATTTGTTGTTTAAGGATCTTTCATAATAAAGTTCTGCTACTTCTTTTAGATTCCCATATTCTGTTATAGCATTGACAGTAGCTTCAAGTTGCAGGGGTGGAAGACTTGATCCCTTTTCAGCATCTTCATTTTCTCTTTTCTTCTTTTCTTTTCCTTTTCCATTAGAAGACTCAACTCCTTTACTAGATTTCTCTTCTCTTCTTTTGAAGATGAAACCTTCCTTTTCCTTCTCAGTTTCTTCTTCACTCCCGGTATCAACAGTATCAATTTTTACTTTCTTGGTGCAAGGATTTTCTCTGGAGGCTTGAGGTGTTCTTTTCTTGTTTCAGACCAACTGGGGTCCTTCTTCTTCTTCCTCTTCTTCCTCATCATCATGACTGATATATCTTTTCCTTGTGGTTTTTTCCTTTACTCTTCTTCTCTTGGAAGGTTGTTGTTGTGTAGAGGCACTTGATGTTGTTTTCTTAGCAGAAGATGTGGCTCTAGAGCCTTTTGGGATAGTAGGAGCAGAGACAAAAGTCCTGGTAGACCTTCTTATGCTAGGAGACTCATCTGGAGTAATAAATATTCCTTTGGATTTCTCTGCAGGGCTCTTTGGTGATATAATCTCCTCTAATTTGGTCCTCAATTTCTCAACACTTTTCTTTATTTCTCTCTTTGTGCTTCAAATGCACTTCAGTGGATTTTTCTTCATATGTTCCAAATCTTTCTACAAAGGTATCTCTTGGTTTTCTTAGCATTAGGTCTACAAGCCCAATGACTATGTCTTCAGCAACTTCATAGCCCATCTCTAGAATCTAGACTATTCTGGGTTCCACTGCTTCCATTATACACTCATCTTTACTCACCATGAAAATGATATCATTCTTATATTTCTCTACAACCTTCTTAGGAATCCTTTCTCTTGCATGCATTTTCTTCTAGAAATTCTTAAAGAAACCCCATAATGCAGCATTCTGGGTCTCTAAGTTGCCCAACCTTCTTAGATGGTCTCTGAATTGTACTGCAATAGGAATATCTCTCAACCATACTATGTTTTTTGTTCCAGGAATCTCTCTAAGAAAGTAAAGTAGCAAGCATATGATCAGGGAACCATACTGGAAAGGGTACCAGGATTTTTTGGTTTTCTGAAGGTTTTCCATTAGCTGTTGTCTCAACAATTCACACAAGTCAAAGTCTTTGTTTTCTTTTACCATTTGATATGCAATATGTATCGCTATGGCAGACATAGAGTTTTCTCTATTTGTGAAGAATATCTTGTATCCAATTCCTATTGATGCATATCTCACTACAAGATCCTTAATATCATTTACAGTAAGAGCTCATTCATCAAACTTCGCTTTGACGAGCTTCATCACCACATCATTTTTCATAGACTTTAATGCTGGAACTGTTCTAGAGGAACATAACCCTATTACAACCCTATTGCCTCTTTCCTGATCATGTGCGACATATCCAACCACATGAATTTGTCATGAATATGACTTAGTACATATTTAACCCAATCATCCTCATAGAACATGGGAAAGTTGGTCCATACATCTAGCTTCTTCTCCGTCAAACCCTTCTATTCATGTTTTAGCTCAAAGTCATCATCAATTAGGTCATTTACCCATATTTGTCCCAAGTTCACATGATTATATTCTTCTATCTTTGTGTGGATGTACATCCTCACATCCTCTGTATGTAAAACACCATATGGAATGTCTAAAAAGGCACCATCTGGATCCGTCTCCATAGATTTGAAAGGGTATTTCTTGAATTTAGGGTAGGGTCAGTCTACTACTTCTATGTAACTTGTGGAGTAAACATCTTCAAAGTACTACTGAAAGACTTAGGGTAGGATGGAAATGTGTAAATACCTTTTGATTGCTTCTGGTTAGGGTTTCGTGCACAAGAATTCTGAATTACTTCTATTTGCTCTTTCACTTTCTCTCTTCAAAGTTTGATTGCAAATGATCTTCTTGTTAAGCGAGATTGCTTAAAAACCCCTTTTGGCAAAACCTAATTTGCATTCAATGCATAGGTTGATAAAGCTGTCAAAGCTTCAACTGTGATACACAGTCACCTTTAATTGCTCTGCAATCTTCCACAACATGATATTTTTCACCAGTGTTTTCTTCATTAGGTCAAGCATGTCAACCTATACCTCATATCCACGTGCTGTAGACATCAGCACCATATCTTTGGCAGGGGCTTAAATTTTGTCTATTAAAGCTCCTCCTAAGCCAAACTTCTAACACTACACACTTCTAACATCCATAAACTTTTTCTCAAATCTGCATAGAAATATATTCATCTGTGGTGGAATGTGGAGCATTCCAATATACTACTAACACTATCATTACAGAGTCTGATACTCTGTCAACTCTATCTTTCACTCCAGAAGGCTTCAAGACCCGAATCTTTGGATTTAGACTCCTTTAGTATGCACCAAAACTACCTTACAACTGCATAGCAAAATTCTTCATAGCAGAGAAATGTGGACTGAAATATTGTGACCCTATCATAGGTTATGTACTGCAAATGCCAGGAAATTTTTCAGCAAATTGTGCATGATTGCAGAACTCCAAAATGGAAAGATATCATGCTTAGGTGTACTCTCCTTCATATTGCACTTAATAGATTCTTTGGATCAACACTTAGGTGTATTCTCTTCCATATCATACTTAGCAACTTCTCTGGACCAACACAACTGTATCTGTATACCTTGTTGAACCTCTCTAGAACAATACAACTGTATCCTTACACTTTGTTGCCCTCTCTGGACCAACACAATTGTGTCTTTACACTTTGTTGCCATCAATGACAATATTGCTCACTGCCATGCTCATCAATCTCTTCATCATCATGCTTATGTTGCCAACAAGCTTTCTTTAAGTTGTGGAAGTGAGATTCACTTTCTACCTTATTCCTTGGGAGCCATACCTTTTAGGAGGCTCTCGTGTGGCCAAGACATAGCCAATATCCCCTAAATGTTTGGCTTGAACTATTTCTAAACAACTCATAAATCAAGGAAGTTATACCTCATTGAGTGTGCAAAATGAGCTTGCTACTTTTATTGCCTTAGTGTTTTCTAGGATCTATTTTTGTAGATCAGAAAAATAGACCAAAAATGCATGCTAAATGGGTTTACTAGTCTAAAGTTGCAAGTTACAATCAGACCTTGAAACCAGAAGTGTAGGAGGGCCAAAGTTTACAAGCTTAATGCACTTTGCAAATGCATTTTGTAGTTATCTTATAGATTTTGAAGTTGCAGGTAGTTCGAGGTTTGGATTTTATTTTCATCTTGCAAATGCAAACTGCAAAAGGTTCCCAAAGTATGATCTTCTTGAAGCTTGGGAACTAGAGTTCATTCACACATTTCAACTACAAAGTGGATGTTTTATGAAGTTTGAGAGGGTGAAATATGCAATTGTGACTTAAAACTTGAACCTAAGTTAGAGTGCAGGTTACATGTTGCAACTCAGGTTTGAAACTCAAACTAGTGCTTTTAAAACCCAAACTTCGGCAGTTTTGTCTTTTTTGCTTATCCTAACTTTGATATATCTAAAGGGTGGTTTGGAAGGGATGTTGTTGGGGTTTTTAATTGACCTTAGAGATCCTGTTACTTCTCCTTGTCTCTTTTTCTATGCCAACCATGGTGTTTTCCCCATGGCATTTTAAAGTGTTCCACTTGTGTCACCTTGCATCATGCATTGGTGTGCATGCCAAGTGTGTCATCACAGTTTGTTATGACACCTTGGGCATGTAGGAGTCTTGTGTGGCTTGCTTAATGCCACTTTTGTATCATGAAAAATTTGTTTATTTGGTTTTTTTCCGTTAATGTCTTGAGCATAAGCTTGGGGCATTACATTTGGTATGAGAGCCCCTATTGTAGCATTGGGAGCTATAGATTATATGTTCTTCTCGTTGTGTTTGAACATGTGTGGGGTACTAGTGTGGTTGTGTGTTACGGGTAGCGTGTGTTGTTCCCTGACATGTTTTCCTTGCATGTGTATGATGGAGGAATATATTGTGGAATTAGTTAGACCCTTGTGGTTTCTAAGAAGTTGCTTTAGTGTGATTTGTCTTCTTGATGTTCTGAATGCTTGGCAAGGATTCTTGTAGTGTGTACGAGTGCTTGAGTGACCTCTGTGAGGTCATGATTGTGTTATTGTGATCCATGATAGTGTGGCTATGTGAACCTTTTTATGAGAAGGAATACTGATCTCCTTGGATTTTTTATTGAGTCTTGTGTACCCTTGCATGCTTATATCATGTTGCAAGAGTAGGATACCTTCTTACCTACTTTGTCATATTTGGAATCATTATTTGCCTTCTTTTGGATGGTGAATTGAAATGCTTGAATGAAGTGCATCTTGCATTTGTCTTCTATGAGTGCAAGTCATTATGTGTGAATTAATTATGTGGGTGTATGAAAGAAAAAATGTTGAACTTTTAGAATATAGATAATTTGGGTAATGAATTATGTTCCCAAATTGCATTCTTCCCTAGGATTCATGTGGGAACTTGGGTTTGTTATTACATTTTATTAATTGAAATGTTAAAGGAAAGGGGTTATAATTAGGTCATATACATGGAAGTTGTAAAGACATGTGATGAATATTGTGTAAAGATAATGAATGGATTAGTAAATTCTATATTTTGTGACTCTAAATTGTGTTTCCATTGTTGCATAGGGTATATATTGGCTTGCAAAAAGAATTGTTCATTGAAAGATTTATTAGGTTGGTGTGGACTAGAGTCCCCAACTGCTTGTCATTCCTTGTGAATCATGTTAGTGTTATTCTCTTCTCGTGTGGAGATCATGGTTATGGTGTTGTTCTTATGTAAATCTCCCCATGAAGTAACATTGCACTTTGCACTCTTGTTATGTGTGCATTTCATTTGAATGTGCTTAATATCACGTGGTAAAGAAAATTATAGCATGGTAAGATAAGATGTGGGGAAAAGGGCTTAAGTCTCAATTGAATACTTTCCCCTTTTTTATGTTGCCATGTGTTAGAATATAAATGTTGCATTAATTCATTACCCACATGATTGGTAAATTATTGTATGGTATTGAATGTTAATTACTCTTTGATGTGTTGAATTATCTTGGCTTGTGAGCCTGATTTTGTCCCTAGCTCAATCTTAGTTTGTTAAAGAAATGCTAGTGTGTGACAATGTGTATTATTTCAATGTACTTGTAATTCCCTTGAATGTGATGTTTTATTGAAGTGTCATTCATGTGTAGAAAGGTAATTATTGTTGGATTCCTTAGGCAATGTCATAGAAAACCTTGTAATAATCTTCTTATGTGATGATGTGTTGTGATGTGATGAAGCTTTAGTTGCTTGACAACCTGATTTATTCTTGTATGGTTAAGTGAAAATTATGATCTCATGCTTTATGAAGTGATTAGAGTCTTAGAAGACTCACTTTCTTGCAGCTAGTTGAGCATGTTCTCTTACTCACCTTAGATTTTGAAATCCAGGTGTAGTGCAGTGTTTGAAGCTTTAGTTGCTTGACAACCTAATTTATTCTAATATGGTTAAGTGAAAATTATGATCTCATGATTTATGAAGTGATTGGAGTCTTAGAAGACTCACTTTCTTGCAGTTGGTTGAGCATGTTCTCTTACTCACATTGGATTTGAAATCCAGGTTTAGTGTAGTGTTTTAATCCATTTCTTGTGACTAGAATTAGTTACATAGTGCATGTTAAGTGTACCTTCTAGATTTTGATACTTTCCTTTAGTTATTGATGAATTCTTTAAATGTATGTAAGGGCCAACATTGATTTAGTATTTTTATTTATGAGTAGTCTAGCCACCAAATTTTGATATATATTTATCTTGTGACATTATGGTCATGCTCAATTTATTGTTGAAATTGAGCTCATTTTATGCCTTATTGTTAAAATTGACATTTCTTCCACTTTGGTGTATTTCTATTATTGTGGTGGCTATGCTATAATGTTTTAATTGTTGGTCATGTATCATGTAATGTTCTTATCTATCATGTCCATGATGGACCTACGATGGATTGTATATGGGAGTAGATTACAAATAATGTGCTAGTTCTTGATGTTGAGTTGTTAGAACTATGGTAGTGTGAATTCTCTAATCTTTGTTGAGTGTAAGTGAATATGAAGTGTTTGAGAAAGCTTTGATTTGTGTTGTATTCATATGCATCACTAGATGTGAGTAATCCTTCTGGTTGGTGTGTATGTCATGCCTAGATGGTAGTGATTGGTGTATATTTGAATTCTTGTATGAGCTTAAATGTTACTCTTTGTCTGTTTGACCATGAGAATGAGATGTGTTGATATATTTGTATGGATTGCATCTTGCTTTTAGTAGCTAGTATGTGGATGGGTGTTGACTTGGTCAACCAACTGTGATTGTTCTTACTTGTCTCGTCTTTTTTGTCTTGGTCTTGTTACCATGTTTCCTAATGTTCCAACATTAGTTGAGTGTATGATGTTGTGTTTTAGGCACAAAGGCCATGTTATTAAGTAACATGAAGGCACACATCATGTTGTTTAGATGTGAATTCATAACTTACAATAATTTTCTAACATAGTATAGGGTACAATGGTGCATTAGTAAGTTCTTGGGCACATATTTCTTATATGTTTATTGTGTTATAGTTATTTTCCTATTTTAGTTGTTGTGCCAATTTTGTGAATCTAGTGGTGGTGGGAGTTTCTCCTGGGTAGTTTGGACGTTTCTTAGCTTGGTGCTAGAAGGTATGCAATTCTTATATAAAGAGTTTACTATCATGTGTATTCTATTTGATGGATACTTGGTGTTTGAGCCATGAGGAAGTCTCATGTTGCATTGTAGATCATGATTTCTTGATCTTGTGGTGTCATCTAACCTTTTTGGTTTAGAATAGTTGGGCATCGAAGTGGTGTTGAGAGTAGTCTCGATCCTATGTTTTATATTTAGTTGTATCCTTGGATGTATTCCCTATGAGAAATGGGTTGATAAGCCTTGTTTATTGAAGTGCTTATGCTTTTAGGAAGATGTTGTTAGATCCTTTCCTCTAGGAACCCATAAGTTTGATCATGTCCTTACCATGTGGAGCTCGAGTGAACTAGAGAAACCCTCTCTTTTTAGGAGTGGAACATGAGGAAGGACCTCATGGAGAGAAACCATGACTAGAAGTGAGGCATGCTTTGGTTGAACATGAAGGCGAGGTAGTTTTTCCTGTATCCTTTAAGAGTTGGTTTGTCCTAACTTTGGAGTTTTAGTGTTGTGGACGAAGTCCTCAGTCTAATAAAAGACTAGGTAGAGAGTGTAACCTTGCATTGGCAAACTTCATTAAGAGTAGAATTTTTAATATTTTGAGGATTTTCCTCGGCTTAGTAGAGAGCTTAAGGAGTTACCCTGTAGATTAGTAGTCCTGGGTATAAGACTTTGTATTTCTTGTGGTTAGTTGGGCCTTTTGACTAGGTCTTGTCCTCACTACATTGGTACTTGGAGGATATATTTTTGTAGTCTCAGAGGAGTTGTCACAATGGAGGGTTGTTACCTTGCTTGTGCCCCATTAGAGAGTGAGTTGTTGATTTGAGACCTAGACGTAGTGATGGTCTAAAGGGTTGATCTTTTGAGATCTGTTGTGTTTGTGAAGGATTGTGTACCATGGGTACCTTATCCTTATCTTTTTATAGGCTTCTAGGAGTGACCCTAATTTTAGCGGGGGAGGATGTAATGACAACTCTTGTGTATGATTTGTGTACTTTTCTATTTATATTCTATATACTAGATTGAGTATTTCATCAATGTATTATGTGATTCTTATGTTATGAGCCATTACACAGAACTTACTGATGAGGTCTATTGTGCCATTGAGGTGTTCTAATGGTGTATTTTAGATTCTTTTGTGGAGATGTTTTGTATGGACATCAAGGTGTTTCCGATGAGGTTTTGTATTGGAATTATATTTTTGACTATACATTATGGGATGCATATGTTGTACATTTATATGTTAGATCATTACAGTGTTTCAACTTCACTACTTTCCCTATATTTGATATACTTGTGTTTATTATAATTGTTCCAACATTATGGATTACGGTTTATCATGCAAGTCATAGATGATTTATAGTTAGATGTGATGATTTGATATCATGTTATGATTTATAACACATTGGTTGGATTATGTTGTTTCAACTATTATTATGTGGAGTAGGTATGCCTAATGTTTGATTGAGTTTGTAGGAAACTTACAGGTGTTAGATCAATGGTTGGTATGTGGATAATGTTGACATGGATTAAGCTTAGCTATCTCACCTTAGTCCTTGTGATGTCAAAACCTATGAAATCATATCTAAATCAACTGCGATTCTGGATCACCTTGTGTTAGACCTGTGAATGTGTCTTCTTAGGTGATTTTAATTATCATTTATGAATTTGCTTGATATGTGTAAAATATTTAATAGTCCTTTTGAAATATTAATTATGTTATTAATTTTAGAAAAAAGAAAAGTAATTGTTGAGCTAAGTAAAATGAATTAGGAATATTTCTTATTGTGTGAAAACATTTTAATTTAATTGTCAGTGATTTGGGGAAATAGAATTATTTTTGAAGTTAAAAGTACCTGTTTTAGATATTAGTTCTTAGTGAAAAAGTGCAATGTGAAATGGAAAAACAGTTTTTGGGACATTTTAATTTGGGATTATTTTGAAAAAGGGAGGGTTATTTTCATTATGTTTTTGGTATAAGAGCAAAATGGAGAAAAAAAACATATTTCAAACTCTTCCTTGAAAATTTGAATTGCATTTTCTTGGAGATTACTTGGATGGATTAGATTGCTTGTAGAGGGAAAAAGATTCATTTTGCAATTTCTTTCAAAGTCATTGAGGTAACTCTTAATTTTGTCTGTTGTAGGATTTTATTTTTAAATTTCAAAGTTGTAGGAAAAATATTTTGGAAAGTAAATTTCCTACTGAAACTCTGAGAAAATTTCCTAAAATCATTATGTGATTATAAAAGTGTGTTGTTTGGTAGATTTAGACCAAGAGTGTATTCTTGGAATTTTAATTTTAATGCATTTTTTATTTTCATGAAAAAATTAGTGAATTTTCTCTCTAAACCTTATGAAATCTTTTGAAAATTTATGTTTTTGAAAAAGTGTGATGTTCAGTAGATTTAGAAAAAAAAGGTATTTTCACAATTTTTATATTTTAATTTATTCAAAATTTGAGAAATTTGGGAAGGAAGCTTCAAGATCCATTAATGATAGAACCTAGATATTTCTAAAATTAAACTATGTTAATTTTTGGAAATTTGGAAATTTTGGAATGTTTTTATTTTGTGTAATTATGTATTCTCCCATGAAAATGAAATGTGTGTGCATTGGGATGCATGTTTTCTTAGAAAACCAGACCTTCCCCATCCTTAGGCTTTCTAAAGAAGAGTGACCCTTGGATCATTTAGGATTGAGGTATAGAGTAGGAGAGGAGTGGGCTCTCACCACTTACCAAAATATATTGACAAGGGTCATTGTACCTTGACATTTAATCATTTGTTCATGTGTCAAATCTAGGGATGTGTCCTAGGCTATTTGCAATAAGGAACTTCATAATAAAGAGTCTGCAATAAGGAACTTCATAATAAAGAGTCCTCAAACTAATCCTACTGAGTTTACTATTTCAGGAACTAATGCTACTGATTTATCTGCTATGAAATGAAATTCTGAAAACACAAATGCTAAAGCAGTAGATTGCTGGAAAATAACCTGTTCTAATATAAAGCTGGAAATATGCATTTACTGAAAGCAAACTATTAGCAGAAATGAATCTATCTATTGAAAGCAATGAAATTGTACTTCTAATGAAATATGTAAACAAACTGAAGCAATAAATACTAGCCTCCTGTCTTGATGTCAGGAGTGGGCCCTTGCTCCATGCCTTCAGGACTGAAGACTAAAGCAAGAACTCAGTACCGAAATGAAATAACATAATCTTTCCTTCAGTCTAATTTCATCAAGGTACACTTGTATTCAAAAAGTATGTTTGTCTGAAAAATGGAAATTACAACAATCTAATAGCAATAATCTATATCTATTATGCTGCTCCTATCTAAACATATATTAGTCCAAATGATGAGATATCTTTGGAACTATCTGTTCTAGCCATTAGTCTATTTGTGAGATACAACTAATCTCTTATTCTAACTAAAACATATAACTATTTAACTGAAGAGTATAGTCATGCAAACTGAAAAAGGCTTTAGTAGAACATAAGTCCCACTAAATCTGGAGTCTTAACTTAAATAACAATGGGCAACGCGGCCCTAAAATATAGGTCTTAACATGTCTTTTAGAACTCATGCAAAATCAAATAAAAAAGGAATCAAATCACTGGTAGTCAACTGGAGTCTTCGTCGGATCCTTTGGTGTTGGCTGAGTGGACTCTGGAGCATTGCAGTTAGCCCCTAAGATGTTGATAGACAGTGGCGCTGGAGACTCTGTACTGTCGCCAGCAGCTCCAAAGACTGTGTGTTGTTGCCAGCAGCTCCGGAGATGCATCCTTGTTTCCTGTATAGCTCTGGAGATGATTCACCCCTTGCTTTCTTGCTCCCTCTTCTCCAGAATACCTCTAACACTTTTGGAAAAAATGTTGGAGTTTGGTATAGTATCCTCCATATCGGCTTTGGAGATTATTAGGACCAACTCCAGAGATCTTCAAAATTGCCTTTGCCCATACAACTGCACCTGTAGACACAAAAAGAGAGACTTTTCTGCACATTTTCATTAGTTTGTTGCACATTAGTCATTTCATCAAAAATAATGATATTTAGTAATTCAACTCTCATTAGTGTAATTACGACAAATCTTATCAGTCTATATGGTGCAATTACCAGGACAACAAGATAAAAGGATGGAAAAAAGGAAGTAAAAAGGTGTATTATTCTGGGTGCTACCTGGCACTCATCATTCCCCTTGAACTTAAAGGTTAGTAGGTCCTCCTGCACTTCACAGCCTAGACTTGTTGAGGTGGTATATTCTATCAGTTAGATTGTACTCCTTCTCATGAGTGGACCAAGTAGTGAGGTTTGTATTGCCATTCCCCTTGAACTACTCAACCTGTTTCATCCATTCCTAAAATTTGGCATCTTCCATCTGTTTAGCCCATATAGGTAGTGGCTCAATAATGAGGGGTGGCCTGAAATGGCCACCTATCCAATCATGTTTATATTTGTCCATTAATCTAGACATTGCTCTTGCTTTCCTCATAAATAACCAGAGGTTGGCTGGGGATACTACTTCTTTCATCTTTTGCTCTAGAGTTAGAGTGTTCCACCTCTTCTTTCCAATTGTGATCATCTGATTAGTTGAACTGTGCATGAAGAGACCAAACTCAATAGCATACTCTTACAGGTGTTTTTGATACAGGGGTAATATTTTTTTTTTCTGCCTTATGGGGAATAAATTTTACTCTGAAATGAATTTCAAATCACATAGGGTTTGGACATTCTCTCCTGAGGACTAGGCTTGTTTTTGCATCCTTTTTGGTATAAGCCTCCATCTGTTCATTCCAAATCTGATGATTTCTCATCAGTGGCATAAATGCTTTGAGCTAGAATTCTCCCACACAGTAGTGGATGAAGAAAGTGTGGTCTTTAATGAAGAAATCATGCAAATATAGTTCACATAGAAAATTATTGTCTTCATTAGAACTCTTCATGTATACCTCCATGAAATCGTTCTTAGTTTGCATATTTTTAGTTAAATTAGAGAGAACCAATGATATTTTCCTTTAGAGGATCCGCTCCTATAAAAATAGAGCATAACTGCCATTGGGAGGTCTACAGGATATGATCTTAGTAGAGAGAGTGGCTGCCTTGATGACCTTCTCCTCTAGGGCCTGTACTTTTTCTGACATGGCAGTTACTGCCCTTTATAGTTGCAGCATTGGCTTGGATTCCTCTAACTCCTGACGTCTCCTTCCCTAGTGAAATAGGACCTTAGGGATGTCTATTGGGAGTATCCCCAGTTATGGATCTGTTTGAGTCCCCTGTTCAGCAGTAGTAGCTGGATTGGTCATCTCATGAAGTAACTCTTCCTGATCATCTATCTTGTTGTTGGCCCATGTCAGCTGCTTAGCCTGACTCTGCACTTTCTCTATTAGCGCTGAAATCAATGTGATGCCATTGTCTCTGGCTTTGATGATGCCAGAGGTATTCTTCGCTGCTTCTTCATCCTTTTCTCTGATTTCATCCTCTTTCCTTTGAATGATCCCCTGTTTCTCTTTGAGCTCATTTTTCAGCTCCTCTATTTCCTGCTTCTACTCTGTTTCTTTTTCTTTCATGACCTTCTTGAGGTCAGTGATAATTAGGTTTTTTCCCCACAACAACCTCTCTAGATTATAAATCTCTTCCATCAACTGTTGTTCTCTTAGAACCTCTACATCTTCTTGATTAGAGGGCTAAGAGTAACTCCCTGTTTCTCCCCCTTCTATTCTTTCCTCATCAGGGGTTTCTATTTCCCCTTGTTTCACATTGTCAGCTGGCTCCCCCTGCTCATTTGCTTCTACCTGTTGATCCTCGTCTTTCCCCTGGGTCTCTTCTTCTTGAGCCTCTTCCTGTCTTACTTCTGCAAATGCTGGGGCTGATGAGGGTCCATCCTCCTCCATGGAAGTTATAAATCCCATGAGGACCTCGGCCAAGAGAGCAGTGTCCTGTTCTACCTGAATAGGCTACCTCTTCCATTTACTTCTTCGGAGCACTGGTGGAGAATGTGCCTCCGGAGTTGGATCATCCCCTTTTGAATCAGAAGAGATGGTCAAGGTTTCCCCCTCTACTACCTCCAAAGCTTGAGTGCATTGTGGCTCTGGAGTCTAAGTCTGTGGAAGGGCAGTGGATTCTGGAGTACTCCCCTCAACTACTCTTCTTTTGATTTTTCTTCTGACCAGGGGAATCTCATTCGACTCCTCAGCCTCTTCTTCTGCCCTTTTATGCTTGCTGGGATTGGGTGTATTTGAAGTCCTCTTTGTTTTCTCCCTCTACCCTATTTCTTTTCTATGCTTTTTGGGGCCAAAAGTTTGGGCAGATTTTGGTGTTATCTCCTCTTTCATAATCACAGCTCCCCTCATCTGTTTAGTTGGGGTTGACTCCTCAACTAAGGTTAACTTTATTTTTGTTGAGCAGGTCAAATGGAAGGGTTGCTTTGTAATTGTTTCTACCAGCTGCTCAGTTGCAACCGAGGCTTCTCCCATGGTTTCTTTCCCCTTCTTCTTCTCCTTAGTAGTGGTGATAGGTGTTGGGCTTCCTGTTGATGTTTGTGGGGTAGAAGTTAGTGTTTCCTCTACTGTTCTCTTCTTACCCTTGCTCTTCCTAGTGGCTGGGGAAGAAGTAGAAGGTGTAGCCTCCTCATCCTATTGAGTGGAGGACGTCTCTTTTGCACCATGTGTTCTGCCTGATGTTTTGGCAGGTGATGTGTCATCTAAAAATGACTGCCATAGAGCCTCTCCATTAGCTTGAGATAGGAAATGATGTTTTACAATTAAGAAAATGAGGTCGTGATGTTTCATGGGACCCTTCCCTTGTTGGTACTTATCTGTTGAAGCCACAATGGTAGAATACATAAAATTTGGGAGATTGATGCTATATTCTGAATGAGTATGACCATGTCTCAAGAAAATTAACATTTTCATTATGGATCCTAAAACTAGGGAGAATTTCCCATCACATGTAAAATATTTCATGAGCCACATGGTTAAAGATTGCCATGGTTGGGGAAGTGATGTTCTGATAATTCCCTTGACTTCATTTTTACTTAAATGCAACTAGACCTCAGGTTCACCTTCCACTGAAAAGTTTTTAATCAAATCAAAGTACAGGGTTTTGAGATGATAAAACCTCTCACCTTGTTCTAGTAGCCTTGAAATGTGGTTGATGATGTGGATGAGGCATTGATTTGGACTCCTCGTACTATGGTTTGGTTATTCTTCAGGTGGCACAAGAAATCATCTACTATGTCCTCCTAAAACCCTTCGAATTTCTCTAGAAATTCTAACCATCCAACATTTCTTAATATATCTGTTGCAGCTTGATCTTGGAGCAATCCTGAGATAGTTTCAGGTTTTGACTTCTTCTTCACCCCCATACTACCTATATCCATTCTCATCTTCTATAATGAATGAACCTTCTCTTATTGACTCTTCCCTTGCTCCCCTCTGTAGCTCTTTGTTCTGTTTATGATAGAGCCATTTTTTCTATTCTCTAAAAAAGACTCCGCTGTAATGGCTCAAAGATTATTTCTGGGGTTTTGAAAGCTCTACAATTCTAAAATTTGGGACTGGATATCCATTGATGGTGATTTACTTTGTTTACAGAGGGGTTAATCAGTTTAATTAATTTGAATTGATGGTTTAGTCATAATCACAAGGGATGATATGACACTCCGGAGTAAAGTTGTTAGTGTGGCAATTAAGGCGGCATGCATAGGTTGAAAAAGGAGACGATGGAAGGGGGACGTGTCTAATTAGTTTGCACCAAAAATAGAAATGACAAGATAGGTAATAATTAACTAACTTGAGCAAATTACCTGGATCACTTTTCGTGATGATTTCCCGATGTACTTGGCTGCTATGCCACCACTTTGATGAGGTGTGATGGTGACTTTCCATGTGTGTAGCTTCCTCATTAGATGTAATGATGTTAGCATGTCAGCATTGCGTGGCTTAGAATTTTTCCCTGGATAGCCTTGAAGGTGATGAGTTGGCTTGTGACGTCAGGAGGTTCAGCCTGGGTGATGTGCGTTGGCAGCTATAACTCATTCATCCTGCGTGGGTTTCCTTTTTGATGGTGGGAGATGAGTCATGCTGACCTCATCAATTTTGTTGTCCCCACTTTGACTCTTATAGAGGTGGGCACCCACATTTTAAAATACTTAGCTGGATGGAGTGTCGGAGGTGCTACTAGTTCACTCTGGAGGTGTTCTTCGATGGCTCTTGAGGAGTGTCTGGTTAGCTCCGGAGAGCTTCTGTTAGAATCCTACATGAAGAAGGGAACCACCATTTACTGGTTTTCAATCCCCCTGGTGAGAAAGACAACCATTTACTGGTTTTCCATCTTTCCCTATTTTTTTATTATATATATTTATTTTGTTTTGAGAAGGGCCGCCTTTTGCTAGTTTTCAACCCTTCTTTTATTATCTTTTTTTAGAAAGGCCACCATTTGCTAGTTTTCAACCTTCTTATAGATATATATATATATATATATATATATATATATATATATATTTTTAAATTATTGTCCTTGAATTTCTTCAACCTGTGGCAGAGGTTGTGACCCCTGTCACCAAGCACAAGTCCTTGGTAAACTCCTCCTTAGTAGTTGGTCTCGTATAGATTCAAATTTTGTGGCCATTTACTAAGAATGTGTCTTCACCTCCATCAATGGGTGCTAGCAAAACTATTCCATTCTCATAGACTTCCCTGATTTGGTAAGGACCCATCCAATGAGTTTGTAACTTCCCCTTGAACTCCTTAAACTTAGAATCATATAGAAGAACCCAATCCCCTTGTCGAAATGTCCTCTTTTTGATGTGCTGATCATGCCATTGCTTCCTCTGGTACTGAATAAGTTGTCTGTTGTATAGCCTCTATCCTGATTTTATCCAACTCATTGAGTTGGATAATCCTATCTTGTTGTGCTATAGATAATGACAACCCAATGTCCAATGAGGTCTTTAATGTTTGTAGTTCAAATTCTATGGACAATATGGGTTTCTTTCCATAAACTAGTTCATAGGGTGAAAACTTTGTTGTTGACTTCCATGTGGTATTATAAGCCCATACTGCTTCAGATAACCTGATGGCCCAATCTTTCCTTTTCATGGCCACTGTTCTTGTCAGGATGTTTTCCAGCTCTCTATTAGTCACCTCTACCTACCCATTAGCTTGGGGGTGGTAAGGTGAAGACTTTCTATGCTTAAATTAGTATAGATCTGTGAAAACTTGAATTACCTGAGAAGTGAATTGCGGTCCTTTGTCTGAAACTATGGATCTCAGAGCTCTAAACCTCAAGAAGATTCTGTTATAGAGAAAATCAACAACTTTTTCTTCCCTTGCAAACTACAATGCTTGAACTTCTGCCCATTTGGTTACATAGTCTGTGCAGACCAAAATATATTCTTTGCCTAAAGATGGTGGAGAAATTGGTCCCACAAAATCTAGACCCCATTGCTCAAATGGTTCCAATAGTACTTGAGGGTGCAATGACATTTCCTGGGTAAAGGTTGGCTGACCCATCCTTTTGCATTGATCACACTGCTACACATACCTCTTGGTGTCCTTATGAAGAGAGGGCCAGTAGTAACCAGCTCCTAGAATCTTGTGGATTGTTCTCTGTGAGGAATAATGTCCACCAAAGGGTTCTTCATGACATGCCCTTAAGACATCAAAAATTTTATCAGTTCTCAAGCACCTGCGTAAGATAAAGTTAGGACCACATTTAAAAAGCAAACCATTTAACCATTTGTAAGATAAACTTTCTTTTACCAATCACTTCTTCTGTTTTGAGGAGAAATGGGATGGAAACAAGCACGTAGCTAAGAAATTAGCTATGTTAGCAAACTAGGGTGTAGTAGAAGAAACAACAAAGAGATGTTCATTTGGAAATTTATCCTCCACTGGTTGGTTTTCTACACCTGTATGCAACCTTGACAGAAAGTCAGCAACCAAATTGAATTTCCTTGGGTTGTCTACGATGGTAATGTCAAATTCCTGCAATAGTAATAGCCATCTAATTATCCTTGCACCCACTACTAGTTTGTTCATTAAGTACTTGATGGCTGCATGATCAGTATGCACAAATATTTTGTATCCTGTGATATAATGCCTGAATTTGTTAATAGAATATATGACTACCAAGAATTCCTTTTCGGTCATTGTATAGTTTTTTTCTGCTAGAGTAAGGTTCTTAATGATGTAGTAGATGGCATGCATGCCTTCTCCTTCCTCTTTATGTCCTAAGACTACCCCAATTGACTCATTTCAAGCATCAATTTGTATGTGGAATGGTAAAGTCCAATTGGCTCCCCTCAAGACAGGTGTAATAGTAAGTTTCTCTTTAATGGTTTCAAATGCTACCTGGCAATCCTCTATCCATGAGAAGTCAACATCCTTGGTAAGCAAGGAAAACATAGGAGCAGCTATTCTACTAAAATTTCCTATAAATCTCTTGTAGTATCCTGCATGACCTAGAAAGATTCTTAAAAATGTTTGGTTTTTAGGTGAGGGTAACTGCTTTATCACTTCTATTTTTTTCTGGTCTACTTTGATTCCTTTGGTTGATATGTGATGTCCAAGTACAATTCCCTCCTCTACCATCATAAATCATTTTTCATGGCTCAAGAATAGCTAGTTTTTTTCACAACATTGTAGCACCTTATCTAGGTTTGTGAGAGCTTCCTCAAATGTGTCTCCATACATAGTAAAGTCATCCATATAGACTTACATACAGTCATTAGCCAATTCAGAAAAAATGGCTAAAACAACCCTCTAAAATGTAGCTGGAGTGTTACATAGTCCAAATGGAAGAACTCTATATGAAAAAGTTCCCCATGAACAAGTGAAGGTGGTCTTGTCTTGGTCCTTCGGTGCTACTTGAATCTGGTTATACCCACTAAATCCATCTAAGAATGAGAAGTACTTTTTCCCTGTTAAGTTGTCCAGCACTTGATCAATGAATGGTAAGGGAAAATAATCCTTCTTTGTGGTTTTATTTAGTTCTTTGTAGTCAATACACACTCTCCACTTTCCATTCTTTTTAGGCACTATGACTAAGGCTGAGATCCACTGACTATTTGAGATAGGATATATGAACCCTGCTTGTAGCAATTTCTCTATTTCAGTCTTAACAATATCTTTCAGGGCAGGGTTTAATCTCCTTCGGGGCTGTCTGACTGGTTTGACATCTTCAGTGTATATATGATGAGTACAGATCTCAAGAGGAATTCCCTTCATATCTTGGTATTCCCAAGCAAAAGCTGCTGAATGGGAGACCAGAAGATTGAGGAGTGCTTCTTCTTGTTTTTCTATTAACTGGGTGTTGATGTTCAATGTTTTCCCAGGTAAAATCATGATCTGGTTTGTAATTTGATACATAAATGTCCCTACCCCATATCCTGGAGTCATAGTGTTAAGAACAAGAATGTGGAAGCAACATATGGAATGTGGCCAAATCTCTATAAAAGGTTTCTCCACAAGGAATAATATTTGCAAGGTTACAATGGGTAGTAGTGAGGAATTCTCTTTTTGAGTATTGGGCTAATTCCATTATATCCTTGTCAATAAGAATGTGGGTGATGTCTTATGTTGTGTCATAGTTTATTTCTTCTTCTAACTCACCCAAATGTTCCTTGATGGTAACCATAGCTACTGAGGCACTGTTTCCCATGTTATTAGGCTCATCTACCCACACTTTCCCTGAGTAATGTATTGATGGTTTAGCTAGAGGATATAAAGAGTTTTTCTTCAAATCTATCCCATTGGAAATGACCATGTCTCCTATTCGACAATCAATAGATGTTGTTGTTGTAGCCAACCATGGTCTTCCTAGGATCAAGGGGTAAGCATTTCGTTGGTTTCGAGGTTCTAATATCAGGAAGTCTATTGGAAATTCCCATGATTCCACCACAATTGGGACATTAGTTAACACCCCTTTTGGAATAGCTACTAACTGGTTAGCTAGTTGGAGGATTGTGGATGTTGCCTGGACACTAGTAAGGGCTAATTTGTCCAAGGTGTGCACTGTCATTACGTTTATTGCCGCCCCCAAATCAACCAAAACATTAGATATTTATACCCCTAAAATATAGACAGTTATGACAGGGTTCCCAGGGTCCCCATAATTTGGGAGGAGCATTTCCCCCACAAGAAGGTATACTATTTTCCCCTCTACCTAAATGGTGGTAGGGAATTTTTTCTGCCTACCCTAGGTTTTAACACAATGTTGTTTGATGAATTGGTTTAGTTCAGGCACATCCCTGATTGCTTGTAGGAGTGGAATTTCAATATTTAACTGTCTGATTTCTTGTAGAAGTTCTGATTCCATGGTAGGTTGGACTTGTTTTTGTAGGACAGTTTACTGAGGGACATGCTAGTTGTTATAGGTAAGGTGTTGGTTTTTCTATCTCTAGAGCAATGCTGGAGTTCTTCACAGAAGTGGCTCCAGAAGTGTTCTCCGGAGCTATTCCTTTAGGAGGAACTCTGAAGTTACCTAAGTGTTGTTCTTCTAGCACAGTTTCGATAGTAATCTCTTCCTAAGGCCGAGTGGATGGATTTTCAGGTTCCATATCATTAGTTACTTCAACTATGAGCGGGGGAGATGGTCTTGGTAGTGCTTTCCTAGAACATAGCTAGAGGTTGTGTAGATAAATAGAGTTTACACCAGCCATGTTTTCTTACTCTGTCATGTAAACAGTTGATCCCTATTTATTTCATGGATTTGCTACAAGTTGAGCGGGTAAGGGTGGCTGACTAATTGGCTCATTTTGTGACTATCCTTGTGTGTTGGGGGGTCCATTTAGTAATGCTTGTTGCTGAGGTTGGAAACGTCTGGGTTGTCCTTGGTATTGTTGACTATAACCCTATTGAGGACCACACTAAGGTTACATTTTTTGTGATCCAAATTGTTGTGGAAATTATTGTGGCCATTGTTGATTTCCCCAGGGCTGGTTTTGCCAATGCTGGTTCTACCATTGTTGGTTTGACCAATCTTGTGGTCCCCAAGGAGGAATGTTATGAGGCCCCTGCCACGTTGGATTCCATTGACTATTTCCCCAGTTTGAAGGACCCCTAGAGGAAGCCTAATTTGGGTACTCGTTGTATGGAAAATTGCCAGTTTATTTTTGTCCTACATAATTCAACTCCTCTTCTATTTTGGCATTCTTTTTAGTTAGCCTTTTTAAGGTCAGGAGTTGATCACAATGACTAGTAGGGTGCTCCTTGTCACAGATCTGATAGATTTCTGATTTGTCTAAAGGACATTCTCTCAAAAGGTGCTTGTTTCTACACCTAGGACAATATATGGAGAGAGGTTCAACTGTTCTACTTTGTTCAGGTGTTCGAGTCTTTGCCTAAATTCCATCTAATGTGGTATTTAGCTGGACTAGAATATCTGTCTTAAGGTTTGCAATCTCCTCCATCATTTGTCCTATTTAATTCTTTCCTTTAAAAGACCTGGGTGTTCTAAATCCATCTTGGGTTCTAGAGTAGTTCCTAAAAAGTTCTTCTATAGCAGGCATATCCATTTTATTAATGTTTCCTCTCCCCATTAGATCCAATGCCTATTTTGATTCTCTGTCCAACCTTTTACAAACAGAGTTCTGGCCAAAGGGTGGGCCACAGGATTGCTGTATCTCCTCAAGGCAAAGTTGAACCTATCTAGATAGTCTTCTAAACTTTCATCCTCTGTTTAATTTTGAATAGCTCCTCATTTTTATCACTGACCCTACAGTAATCCTAGTACTTGTCTAGGAATTCAATTTCCATTTGATCCCATGAATGAATGGAGTCTGGGGCCAAGCCCATGAACCACCTCATAGCATAATCTTTTAGGGTTGATGGGAAAAGTTTGAGTTTTTGATTATCTGATCTGTAGTCATAGGTCTAGCATACAACTTTAAACTCAAACAGAAATTAATCTGGATCCTCAAAAGCAAGACCCCTGAAGTTTGGTAGGTTTGAAGGTGAAATGTTCTTCATAGGGGCATTGTCCCCATGAGCAAGGACAAGAGGGTATGAGAAGGTCCTGGCAGCTTGATTATCTTCCTTATCATGATTATCATCCATGTTTGGTGTTTCTTCTCTTTGAGATTTAGTGTGGGGTTATGAGGAAGTGAATTCTAGTAACGGATCTGCCTGGTATCTTTCTTGCAATTCTTGGATATACTCAGAGAGTGAAGGATTTTGAGGATTTGAGGGAATGTCAATTTGGGGTGTAGCTTCCAAGGTAGGTTCTAAGTGTTCCTCTTCAACAAGATCTTGTGCCACCCTACTGCTTTCTCTTGTAGTTTACTGCTGGGGTGTTTGTTTTATGTATCTACCTTTTTAATCCCTAGGTCTAACCATATAGATTAAATTTAACCTAAAAAGGATTGCTAACTATGTTTTTCTTATTAACAAATACATCCCTTGCAACAACACCAAAGATGACAAGGGTCGCTGTACCTTGGCATTTAATCATGTTTTCATGTGTCAAATCCAGGGCTGTGTCCTAGGCTATTTGTAATAAGGAACTTCATAATCAAGAATCCTCAAACTAATCCTACTGATTTTATTGTTTCAGGAACTAATGCTACTGATTTATCTGCTATGAAATGAAATTCTGAAAACACAAATGCTAAAGCAGTAGATTGTTGGAAAATAACTTGTTCTAATATAAAGCTGGAAACATGCATTTATTGAAAGCAAACTATTAGCAGAAATGAATCTATCTACTGAAAGTAATGAAACTGTACTTCTAATGAAATCTGTAAACAAACTGAAGCAATAAATACTAGCCTCTTGTCTTGACGGCAGGAGTGGGCCCTTGCTCCACGCCTTCAAGACTGAAGACTAAAGCAAGAACTCAATACTGAAATGAAATAACACAATCTTTCCTTTAGTCTAATTTCATCAAGGTACGCTTGTATTCAAAAAGTATGTATGTCTGAAAAATGGAAATTACAACAATCTAATAGCATTAATTTGTATCTATTTTGCTACTCCTATCTAAACATATATTAGTCCAAATGATGAGATATATTTGGAACTAACTATTCTATCCATTAGTCTATCTATGAGATACAACTAATCTCTTATTCTAATTGAAACATATAACTATTTAACTGAAGAGTATAATCATGCAAACTAAAAATAGATTTAGTGGAACATAAGTCCCACTAAATTTGGAGTCTTAACTTAAATAACAATGGGCAACGTGACCCTGAAATATAGGTCTTAACAAGTCTTTTAGAACTATTGCAAAATCAAATAAAAAAGGAATTAGATCCTTGGCAGTCAATTGGAGTCTTCGCCGGATCCTTTGGTGTTGGCTGAGTAAACTCTAGAGCACTGCAGTTGGCCCCTGAGATGTTGATAGACAGCGGCGCTGGAGACTCTGTACTGTTGCCAGCAGCTCCGAAGACTATGTGTTGTTGCCAGCAACTCCGAAGATGCATCCCTATTTCCTGTACATCTCTGGAGATGCTTCACCCCTTGCTTTCCCGCTCCCTCTTCTCGATAATACCTCTAACACTTTTGGAAAAATGTTGGAGTCTAGTATAGTATCCTCCATATCGGCTCTGAAGATTATTAGGAACAACTCTAGAGATCTTCAAAATTGCCTTTGCCCATACAACTGCACCTGTGGATGCAAAAAGAGAGACTTTTTTATACATTTTCATTATTTTGCTGCACATTATTCATTTCATAAAAAATAATGATCTTTAGTAATTCAACTCTCATTAGTGTAATTAAGACAGATCTTATTAGTCTATATGGTGCAATTACCAGGACAACAGGATAAAAGGATGGAAAAAGGGAAGTAAAAAGGTGTATTATTCTGGGTGCTACCTGACACTTATCATACATGAAGATGGAGTAGGAGAGAGTTCTACTCAAGTGATAACATAATTCATATTGGGTTAATAAAATGTTTAATAAGATGCTCACGCCTTGATGGAATGCCTTAGATGGGTTCACCTTAGTTGTGAAGGACATGTCACAACTCTTGGAAGTTGGTGAATGTCATTGAGTAGCTTCATATGAGGAAGTACTATTCCCAATTATTCATGCAACCATCATGCTATCATGATGACACTCATATTATTTCTAGGATCCTCATCCTTCTCCTCAGTTAGATTTTGCATTGAACGTGATTATGATCATGTATATTTATGCTTATGTGATTGTTACATGTTAGTGTATTTATGTAAATGATATATAATTTATTTATGTTGAATGATGTGTGTGTGAGCCCAACCTTGTATGAATCTTGTGTGAGTGTTGGTGCCTTTCTTGACACTCTTTGTATGTGAGCAAGCCTTGGCCTTGATAGTGGTATATCCATGATCTTCTTCTCCATAGCTCAGGGGTTGCCTAGAGTGGCATAAACATCTATTGCACTCAATGATGGTAATATGGTTAGGAAGTGGGTAACATTCCTCATTGGTCAATTCTTGAAGATATCTTAGTAGCTAGAAGAGTTCTTGGTTCGATTTTTCATGTTGTGAATTGTGGTTATTGGATCACATTTGGGGTGGCTCATCGTTGATGCAATAATATTCTTTGCATCATTTATTTATTGGAGTGCAATCCTTCCATGTTTGGGAAGTGGCCTGTAACTTGTTATCATTTTATGCTCTCATTTGGATAGAATTAGATCCTTATTTTGGAAGGAAGTTATCATATCATGGAAATGATCCTATGTATAAAAATGATTAAATTGGGATGTTCGAGTCCTCTTTTGTATATGTAATACTTACTCTATGCTATGCTTATGTGTTGGATTGTATCGTGCCCACATAATAGGTGAGAGTTATATTATTGCCTTGAGCCCATATGGACATTGGTGTCAAATGAGCATGGCATTATGCATCATTTTTTCTCATGTTTAGCTGTGGGTAGCAACATGATTGGAAAATGTATCTCCTTTATTCTTGTTTTATTGTATTTCTTTCTTATGGTGGTTAGCTTGTTGTTTAGCTTTCTTTAAGTTTTGGAAGTGAGATTCACTTTCCACCTTTCTCCTTATGAACCATGCCCTTCAAGAGGCTCTCATGTGGCCAAGAAAGAGCCCATGATCCCTCGATTGTTTGGACCAACCATTTTCTAAATAGCTTGTAAATTGAGGAAGTTATGCCCCATTGAATGCAAAAATAAGCTTGATATTTTTATTGCACTAATATTTTCTAGGATCTATTTTTGTAGGTTAGGGGAAATAGACTGAAATTGCATGCTAAACGAGTTTACTAGTCTGAAGTTGCAAGTTGTAATTGGACCCTGAAACTCAAAGTATAGCATGGATAGAGTTTAGAATCTTAGCACACTTTGCAAATGCAATAATGGTTTGATATATGTTGCAGTAAGCTTCTAAATTGTAAATTCATAGGTAGTCTAGGGTTTAGAGTTTATTTGCATCTTGCAAATGCAAATTGCAAAAGGTTCTTGAAGTTTGAGTATTCTCTGAGCCCAAGAAAATCAGAGTTCATTCGCACATTTCAGAAATGCAAAGTGAATATGTTTTTCAAAATTTGAGAGGGTGCATTATGCAATTGCAACTTGAAACCCAAACTCGAGTCAGAGTGCAATTTTCATGTTACAACCCAAGGCCAGAACCTGAACCAATGCAAGTTCTTTCAGAAACCCAAACTTTAGTAGTTTTAGCCTTTTCTCTTATCTTAACTCTGATGTATCTGAGGGGTGATCTAGTAGGGGTGTTGTTGGGGTTTTTCAGTGACATCAAAGCTCCCTTTCACTCCTCCTTTTCTTGTTTTCTATGTCAACCATGGTGTTTTTAAATCTTCCTCTTATTTCACCATGCATTGTGCATTGGTGTGCATGCCAAGTGTGTCATAACAAGTTGTTATGACACCTTGGGCATGTAAGAGTGTTGTGTGGCTTTCTTAATGCCACTTTTGTATCATGAAAAATTTGGTCATCTAGTTTTTGTCCGTTAATGTCTTGAGCATAAGCTTGGGGCATTATGTTGACACTTTGAAAAATGTTGTAGTTACATTAATGAATCCAATCAACGTAAAGAAATTTGGGTGATGTAGTAAGCTGGGCTTCTCAAACCCTAGCAAATCTAGTTGTTAGTGTTTGTATTCCCTTTTCTCTTTCAAGGTGTTTGACAAGTGGAATGATGTTAGGAAAAAATTTCCAACCTTGCATCTTAATATTAAGAACATAAAAAATGTAATTTAAGAGCTATAGAACACAAAAATGTAATTTATGGGCTATAGAGGTCAATTTTGGCTGCAAAAAATATCAAAACAAGCCTTACTAGATAAATAAGGTTACAATGGCATGGATCTCTCTTAGACCTTCAATTTTAAAAATGGGCTCAATTAGCTTCCCAGATCAAAAGTTACGGCCTTAAAAAGTTAGGCCCCTACATCAGAAATGCAAGATCATCTATGACACATAAGAGAGTTGAATAGGGATTTTCAATTGTTGACCAACTTATGACACATGTTATGACATGTCATAAGGCATCTATAAATGGAGATAATGGATCCAAAATAGAACAACCAAGTTGGTGAGTGGATTGTGATGAGATTATGATAGGTGTAAGGGAAATGTTATTTTAGCATGTGGAATCATCTTCAAATTTGGGCATTAGATTTTGATTAGGGATTTGATAACCACATTTTTGTGGCTTTAGCTCATGGTTTCCTAATTACCATTTTATAGTTTCCTATATTTCATCTCCTATTTATTGGGTGCTTGAGAAGGAGGTTTGATAGTAAGTTTTGCAGGTACTATTATGCTACTAGAATTGCTCTAAATTCTTGTTGGTGATAATATTATAAAGGATTAAACTTTGTAAGTGTTTTTTAACTATTGATTACTAAATAATACATTGAGTTTCTTTAGAGTGTGGGGTTTTTCTCTTGAAAGGGTTTTGCCCACATAAATCACTATGTTATCGTATGTTGCTTTTATTTTTTCTTGTAACTATATGATCAATTTATGTTTTACACATATTTCATCTCATAGATTAGTGTAGGAAGCATATTTTGCACCTCCACTTTCTTTAATTTGGTATCAAAGCTTTTTCACCTTAGGTCCTATGTGTTAGGAACAAGGTTTTTGATCTAATCTTGGTTTGAGTTAGAGCTTGCATAGAAGGAGATCTTGTTGTAGCTAAATGACAAGCACATCAAGGATAGAGATGGAGATGTTCATTGGTACTAAATTTGAGATGTGGAAGCTCAAGATGGAAGATATTCTTGTAGACAAAGATCTATGTGTTATTATATCTAGATCCAAACTAGCTACAATGTCACATGTTAACCAGACCTATTGGATAAAAAGGATTAAAAATGTGTAGATCATTAGGTCTTCTTATTCTTATTTTAATAGGTTAGAAGTTTACTCCTTCTTATGTCTTATATAGAGACTTGTTTTAGAATACGGTCATATTATAGAAATGTGTGAGTTGTTGAACCTTGCTACAGAAAGATAACCTTATCATAGGTTGTTGGGATAAAAATGATTGTGCCTTTAAAATTTGGGCACCTTAAAATTGAGCCCTATTGTGTATCCCCTAAAACTTAAAATTGTGATTAAATGTAGATGCCCTTGTGACCCCC
Source organism: Cunninghamia lanceolata (assembly GCA_027924645.1). Classification (NCBI taxonomy): domain Eukaryota; kingdom Viridiplantae; phylum Streptophyta; class Pinopsida; order Cupressales; family Cupressaceae; genus Cunninghamia; species Cunninghamia lanceolata. The sequence continues at coordinate 59,217 of BSBN01000399.1, forward strand.
TTAAATGTATGTTTCTCTTAATTATTCCCTTTAATGTTTGATAGTATATTTTCTAGTTGGTGAGTAGAATTGAATTGTGGGATCTGTAAATTATATTCATAAGAGACTCAACTTTTAAATAAATGGGAAATTATCTGAATTGATTTAAAGGTAGAAACTATAAGATTGTTTAACCTTTTTATGAATAAGTGGGTGATGCCCTTATAGATTGTGAAGGCCCACATAATTTATTTATTATTATATTTTATTGCTTTAGAATTGAGTAATGAAAACTATTGGAAATAAGCATTGTGATCAAGCTAAATGTGGATAAAAAGAAAGTAGAGAGACGTGAATAAAATATGCCTATTGACATTCAATCAATGTTATGTTATGTTTTAATCCTTCCATTTGCTAGTATTTAAGTATGGAAACTTCTTGAGTATGGCTATTGTATGAGATGATTTTGGTTAGGGGTCAAATCTTCTTAGGACAATCTAGGGGCAACGTTGAACATTGGATAATAGGCCTTGACCTTGGTTAAGCCTTATGTTCCTACATCAACAAGTGGTCCCACTATAAGGATGGACTAACTAACTTACCTTTTTTGTTTATCCCTGAGTAATTCCTATCATGTGTATTTCCACACCAATCATCCCCATGTGGTATTTATTATAACATCATCACATGTGTGACCTTGTATAATTAAGGAAGCAACATTCTTTCTTTAGAAAAAAATTACTTGGATTTTATCCAAGTTCTTCTTATCATTTGAGTGAGGGCATGCCACTATGGCTTCTTACTTGATTAATAGATCTCCTATATCAACTCTTGTTGACAAGACCCCCATGGAGCATGTACATCATCTTTAAATTTTTTTGTGAGGCATATGCACATGTTCGTAGGGAGAAGTGGTCAAAGTTGGAGAACAAGGTAGTGAAATGTATCTTCATCAACTATTGTGTTAGTGTGAAATTGTACAAGCTTTGAGACCTTATAGATGAGAGAGTTTGTATAGTAGAACTATTATTTTTAGAGAGATTAAACCTTCTTCCATAGTGTTTTGGATAGAAGAGGATGGGAAGAAAGATGTGGTTCAACAAGTCCCCACGATCAAGAATCTTGAACCAAAATTTTGTGAAGGACATGAAGAGAAAAAGAACTCAAATAGTTGTGACAGTTCCAAAGAGGAGGTAGAACGTCCACCTTATCTCTTGAGGAGCTCCACTTGGTAGAGACATCACCAAGAAAGGTATACCCCTCTTGATTGGAGATGTATTTTTTCTTTGATTACTAAAACCAGTGAGCCTAGAATTGTGAAGGAGGTAATGGATATGGATTATTTTGAGTCCTAGATAGTGTCTATGGATTAGGAGATGGCTACATTGAAAAATAATGATAGATGTGACTTGTTACCATTGCCCAATAGATGGAATAATGTTGGTTGTAAATGGGTGATGAAAAAGAAGATTGGTTTAGATGGTGGTGTTGAAAAGTACAAGGTGAGATTGGTTTGAAAAGAATATTACCAAGTTGAGAGGATAGAATTTGGCAAGATTTTTTTCTAATCGTGAAGTTGACAGATATTTTAGGTTCATGTTATCGATAGCAACAAATTTTAACTTAGAGATAGAACAAGTGGATGTGAAGACAACATTCCTACATGGTGACTTTGAGGAAGAGATCTACATGACATAGCCAAAGCATCATGTTGTTAAAGGTAAGGAGTCTTTAGTTTATAGATTGAAAAATATTTGTATGGTCTCAAATAATCTCCTAGAATGCAGTATGAAAAGTTTGATTCCTTTGTGTTGGGATTGGGTTTTTGAGATCCAAATTAGATCATTGTGTTTACTATAAACTAGATGGCAATCAATCCCTTCTTATCACATTGTACACAAATGATATGTTATTTTTTGGTAATAGTAAGGATGAGATTTGTGATTTGACGTCTTAGCTTTCAACATAGTTTGAGATGGACATGGGGGATACCTAGCATATTTTTGTATAGAGATTACAAGAGATAGAGTGAACATAAAGCTTTGGTTAGGCCAAAGTAAGTATGTGAACTTTGTATTGCAATGTTTCAACATGGTAGATAGCAGTCCATTAACTGTTCCTATTTCTATGGGACCTAATCTTTTAGTTGATTAGTGTCGTACAACACCTAATGAGATAGAGGATATGGATCACATTCCTTATGCCTATGCAGTTTAGAGTTTTATGTATACTATGGTCTATACTAGGCTAGACATTTCCCAAGTAGTCAGAATCTTGAACTACTTTATGTCTAATCCAGATCATTGGGATGCAATTAAGAAGTTCTTCAGATATTTGTAGGGTACTTCTAATTAATCTATTTAATAGATCATTGTGATTCTATAGGGGATCAACACTCATTGAATATTCATGGATTCAAATTTGGTAAGATATGCCAATAACAAAAGATCCACTAGTGGATATGTGTTTAGTTTATTTGGTGGTGCTATTAGTTGGATGAGGAAACATGCTATGGTCACTTTTTCCACTATAGTGGTTGAGTACATGATACCTACTTATGCTTGTAAGGAGGCCATCTAGCTTAAGAGATTCTATTAAGATGTGGGGTTGAGTCAAGGAGCTATTAGAGTTCTTTATAATACTTAGAGTGTCACATGTATAGTAAAGAACTTGACCTTTCATGCAAGGATGAAGTACGTAGATGTCTAGTTCCATTTTATTCATGACATGGTATAGGATGGGAGGGTGATGTTGGAGAAAGTTGAGACTTTGTAGAATGTTGCACAAAATAGTTTAGGTGGTTTATTAAGTCTATAGGCCTCTTGGCCCCTAGAAAATAGTTGATAGTGTCGATATTCCCTTTGATCTTTAAATATGTTCAACAATTGGAAGAATTATAGAAAAGGTGTCTCAACCTTGCATCCTAATGTTAAAAGCACACAAAAAAATACAAATTTTGAGCTATAGAACACAAAAATACAAATTTTGGGCTATAGAGGCTGATTTTGGCCTTGAAAAAATATTGAAATAGGCCTTAACTAGAGATAATGAGTTATAGTGAAATGGAGTTATCTAAAACCTTCAATTTAAAAAAAATAGGCTTAATCAAATTCACATATCAAAATTTATGATCTTCGAAAGTTAAGCCCACCACATCAGAAATGTAAGAGCATCTTGACACATAAGAGAGCTATAAGAGGGAGTTACACTTGTTGACCAAATTATGATGCATGTTGTGATACATCATAAAGCATATTTGAATGGATATAGTGGATCCAAAATAGAATGCCCATGTTGGTGAGTGGATTATGATGAGCTTATGACAGGTGTAAAGAGTATGTTATTTTTGCATGTGGACTCATATTGTGATTTGGATGTTGGATTTTGACTAGGGATTTGGGGCCATATTTTTGGTGGTTTTATCTCATTATTTCTTAATGATAACTTGATGGTTTTATGTATTGTTTCTCCTATTTATTAGGTTCTTGGAATGAAGGTTTCATAGTGAGTTTTGTAGGTGTCATTATGCTACCAAAATTTCTCCAGATCTCTTGTTGGTGATACTTCTATAAAGCCTTAGACTCTACAAGTGTATTGTAACTATTGATTACTAACTAATACATTAGTTTCTTTAGAGTGTCATATTTTTCTTTCAAAATAGTTTTCCCCACGTAAATCTCTTTATTATGGTATATTTTTATTGTGTTTATTTACTTATAATTGTATGATTAATTTAATTTTTGCACATATCTCCTCTCATAGGTTAGTGTAGGAAGCATATTTAAAAAATCTTCTTTCTTTCACTTGATATCATAGATTGATCACCTCAGGATCTAGTTGTTAGGGACAAGGTTTTTTGATATAATCCTAGTTTGACTGGGAGCTTGCATAGAAGGAGATCTTGTTGTAGGAAAATGACAAGCACATCAAGGATAGAGATGGATAGGTTTATCAAAACTAAATTTGAGATGTGGAATCTCAATATGGATGATATGCTTGTATACATAGATCTATGGGATGTTGTATCTGGATCAAACCCTTTTATGTGCTGCCAGCCTCATGACTATATCCATGGGAGGTGAAAGAGTGAGGGTTGAATCCCTATCTTGTGTGGAAGTCAAACACAACCAAGAGCTCTAGGACATATTCTACAAAGGGAATGTTGCACCCTATTTTGAATCCATGGGTGGGTTCAACCCTACCCTCTCAATTTAGTTTGTGCAGTCTTGGGTGAGGGTAAGGCGAAGATTGGTAGTGTTATCTTTGAAGTAACTGAAGGCCTAATTGGTGAAGTTACAGGCCTGGGAAATGATAGGCTCAAACTTAAAAGAATGGGCAAAAGTAAAGTGAAGAATTTTATCAACTCCTTCTTCATTAGGGAGGAACAACTATGCAAGCACCAAATTATTTTCAAGCGAGATGATCTCCCACACCCATAGAATGAGGTAAGCATCTAATTGATGAAATATATCACCCTCAAAGGGTGTTTCCAATGTATATTCACTTATCATTTCCCCTTGTTGTGTCATCTTCATCATAATATACGTATAAGCTTCCCATATTATTTGTTATCCTTTGTTGAAACCTTTATGCAAGAAGTTAGGAGTAATTTGGCTGCTATGCCCCTACATCAGGGCTTATTCTGCCACCTTTACCACTTCCATGTGATCAATTTCCTAGCCCCCAATGTTAATCTTCTACCTTCAAAAGCTAGCCCTAACCATTTTGGGAAGGGAAGCGACAAGCCCAACCCTAAGAAAGCCCCCAAATGGATGCCAGGTCTTGCACCTCCCTCCAAAAATCCCAAGTAGACTAGGAAGGACAAAGGAAAAAGCATTCCCCTTAGTGCTACCGAGACCAAGATCCCTTAAGAGGACCCTCCCTGAAATTAAGACTGAGAGTCATGAGCATGACCTACATTTGTGTCTTGGCCCCTATATTCACACTAAGGGGAAGGGTGATAAAGACATCAACGGAAAGAAAAAATCTAAGTTGGTTGTGGACAAACCTATTAGAGAGGGGTATAAAAAGAGGCCTAATAAGAACACTATGAGGGCTAGGAAATCCTTTTGTCTTGTCTCCCACATTCTTAGGCCTGAAATATAACTCTCAGAGGATGAGGTCAACATTATGGACTCTAGTGAAGGTGAAGAGGACCTCTATATTCACTAAGATCATGAGAAGATGGCCTTAGACTTAGGTGATAGTTTGAAGTATAGCAGAACCCTTTTCTCAAAGAGGAATGAGAAGAAAAAAGGACCCCCCTCAGTCATTGAAGAGAAGGTGGTGATTGAGCTTGCAAATGTTAAGCCCTCTACAAAGCTCTCCCACCCAAAATAGACGAAGGATGAAAATAAGGCCCCTAAGAAAATTGAGGTGAACCCTTCTAATGTTGCCGAAGAGGATATTGGGAAGAACCAAGCCTTTGAAGATCAACAACAAACATTATGTTTGCACCACTTGTTATTTCAAGCACAAGATGATTAATGTGATGTAGAACAAAATGGTTTCCCTAAAAGGAAAAGATAGAGAGCTAGAGGGATCCATAAATAATATGTTGAGCTTGAGCAAACAAATCTTAAATTATACTTCAGCTAGCATGAAAATTCTTGAGGAGGAGCTAAAAATAGCTAAAGTGAAGAAGAAAATTTATATCATTGCTAGTGATTCCAATGATGACGTTTATTCCCTAGTGGATGCTATGCACCAAATCTTAGATGAATGGGAGGTTGCAATTAACCTCCAGGTCTTGGGCCACTCCTCTTCCTAGTATCTCTTTCTTGTGGTGGTCTACTATTAGTGTTATCTTCCTATGCTATTTGTGTTTGGCTATTCATGTATTGTTTGTCTGCTATTTGTCTGTAGGTCTTTCTGTTGTTTTTCTACCTAGTGGAAATTTTATTTAGTCCTCTTGTTAGGAACTATTTTTCCATTAGCATTTGGATGCTCTAAGGGTAGGGTCCCTTGCTAACCCTTTTATGTAATCATTTGAATGTAAAGAATACAGTTAGACTTGCAATAGTTAGTGGTCTCTCACCATAGACAAGTTATTAGATCACATTCAATTCCTAATACTAGAACTTAGTTAAAACATTCTATTTTAGAGAGATAGAGAGAATTAGTAATCCAAAAGATCATTAAGGAGGTCAGTATTGCCAACTATACTAGAGCCAAGGTCACAAGGTTTATTGAATGTTTGACTAGCTAGAATGTTGGGGCCCACAAAGAAGTAAAAGATACTAAAAAGTCAAAGGTAAGTTGGTGCCTTACACACCTCATCAATTAATTATTTTACCACAACTTAACTTTACTCCCATCCTTGCCTACCATCCCAACACCCTAGTTAGTGGCATAATCTATGACATAATTTCCTTTTCTCTTTATATGGGTGAAGATGATATAATTGTCAAATTTCCTAACTGTCATTTTAGCCTTCAAAAGAATAATTTCTATGAGCTAGGACTTATATATTTACTACACATCATATGGTTTATAATTAGCTTCAAGTCACCCTCCACCATGAGTCTACACTATCCTATCTTTAGTATCTCCTCCATTACCCACAACATTCTCTCCCTTCTGTCATATTATTTATATATGTGTTATAATCAAATGGCATGAGGAAGAGGTTGGCTAATCTCATCCTGGAAGGCACATCCACCACTAACCTACCTAAGATTAGATTTTGTTGTGCCATAAAAAATAATTTTTACCCATCCTAGATCTATATTGTGTCATGTGATCTCTGGTTGGGTTGTTTATGCTTTGAATTGAAACTTATGAAGCCACTTCAACCAAGGCCATGCCTCTAACCAATATTTTTCCACTAGATCATTCTTCCATTCCTTTGAGGCTAAATATTATCCAATCTCCTACATAGAGGGCACAATTTTATCCTAAACAATCAATGCAAACATCTCTTCATTTTCATCACAAGGGTTTTTTTCTTCTATGACCATGGGTGGAGAGAGAGTGAGAGTTGAACCTTCTTCTTGTGAGGAGTTGAAATGTAATGCCACATTTTGGAACATCCTTCATAGAGGTGGTCTATCTTACTTCTTAAAGGCCATTAATGGCTACAAGCCTATTCTATCTAGGGAATTCACTAGGTCCTAGAAGAATATAATTGTTTATATTAGGGGAATTTATTTTAATGTTTCTAAAGAGTTGATATCTAAAGCCATAGGTCTAAAGATGGAAGGCTTGAGAATGAAGAAATATAACAATGTGAAAAATGTGAAGCACTTAGAGAAATTCTTGTGGGGTAAAGAGAAAGTTAACCGTATCCATAATGGTCTCAGGAAAGATGATCTGCCTAAAACCTAGAGAGAGGAGGTTGCCATCTTGATAAGGTATGTTACGCTTGAAGGTAGATACAAGAGAGTTTATTATTATCATTTTCTCATGATGAAGATTCTAAAACATGGTATGAAATTGAATTTTTCATTCTTCCTCTTTCAATCCCTTAAAAAATCCATCCATGATGTGTTGCTTGGTAAAGTGGAACTCCCATTGCACCAGGGTCTAATACATTGTCTCTATAGGAATTAGGTTGCTAAAACTATAGTCAGTGTTGTCTTTCCTAGAATCATTAATCGTACCAAAATCTAACCTAGGCATAAAAAAGATTCTGTTGGCCCAAAGGAATCTCCCCCTCCTCATCCTCTTTTGAGGACCCCCTACCTCTGTTGATGATAATCCCTTCCCCTTGCCTCTAGATATTGATGTCCTAGATGGGTCTTCTAAGGGGCCAAGTGTTATTAGAATTTGAATCCCCAATACTACTCACGAGCCTACTAGTTCCACGCAAGTCATAGTAGTCTCAAGAAATGCCCTGTTGAAAGCCTAGACAAGGTGGCTGCCAAAAAGGACAAAGGTAAGTTGGTGGAAGAGGCCCAACTTGAAAGCATCTCATCCTCTGCAAAGGAGATATGCCCTACACCTAGGACCATGGATACTGACACTAGTTGCAGAGACTGTTGAACTGACCAACAAAGTGCACAAGTTGGAGGATGTGGTGAAGTTGCAAAATAAGGTCTTGATGGGGCTCGTTTCTTAGTTGAATTCTATCAACAAGATCCATAAGGGGCTCGAGGCTAACAAAATACCAGGTAAGGATAGTGGTGCTAATGAAGGTGATGATCTTGATTTGGGCTCCTTTGGTCTTAATGTTAATAACAAAGGGTGGGATAGTATGGAGGAATGACTAACTATTATGGAGAAGTAGGAAGAAATTTTAAAAAAATTGAATGAGATTGACTCCTTTGGTAAAAATACAATCAATAACTTGGCCACTAGTCTCTTCATTCTACAAAATGAGATGCAAAAGAGGAAACTAAAAACTATTGAAGAAGGCCCTGCCATTGGAGAAGGTCCTGCTAAGAGGTCATGTACTAAGGTGGTTGTTGCTAATAAGGCTAAGGTCATTGATATTAATGATGACACTCTTGGTGTTTCCTTTGAGGACGAGGTAAATTTTATGGACAAGGAAGGGAAAGCAGCTTCAAGACTAAATATGCTAGTTAAGCAGGGCTAATTGTTCTTTCTTTTTGCTTTTGTTGTCTATGGGCTATCATTTTGTTGTTCCTTTTGGTTTTGTTGTCTCTTCTAGACTGTTCCTTTTTTATCATCCAACACCTCGTGGGACTTTTTTCATGTTTCTGAGGGTTGTTCTTTTGTAAAAGGGTGGGGCCCAAGATTTCAAAACCTCTTTACCTTAATCAAAAACATCTCTTTTTTTTCAAAGATTCCATGATTCCTTTTTATCCAAATGTTTCATATAATTATCCAGGGAAAAAGATACAATATCAACTTCAACCCAAGGATTTTGATCCTCTTCTTCCATCCTAAAAGTAACTCATAAATGCTATTGAGGATGAACCAATTAAAATTCATTTTTTATGCAAACCATTGCCAAAGGTGCTTCATGAATGAGCATGCTAGGAAAAGATGGTGATTTGTTTTTGTAGCCTCTTTACAATAATTCACCTTGACATCCCCTACCATCCCATCAATTCAGGCCTTTCCCAAGTGAGAATCCATCCCCAAGTAGTAACCCGCAAGAACACATTGGCCTTAGGAAGGTTGTGACTCAACCATATCCTATTGCTAGGAAATTAGGACTGACCATCACTACTCTTGGCAGTCACACCATAAGAATCCCTCACAGAGACATACAACAAATTGATTTTATTCTAACTTACCTTATCTTCTTTGACCTTGTCAGATAAAGACCATTTCCTAGAAGGGAAGAGAGGAAATTTAAGGTATCAAAAGTTCAATAGATGGGGCCCTCAACTCTATCCAACATTTCCCATTATTCATGTTTTAAATGTAGTCCTAAACCCAAGGATTGCGGGTGCTACCTACGATCACTCTCAAGGGCTATAGAACATAATCATCTTCCAAATATTTTTTAGTTAGCCACACATCCATGCAAAAGTTTACACTATTCTCTCTATTAATTCTCCATCTCAAATCTTTCATCAACAATGGGTGACAAATTCTAAGGAATTTCCATATTCCTGAGCCCAATAGGATGTTGTTCTAGAAAAAGACATAACCTTCTCTAGACCTATCAACAATATACTTGGAATGAAGCACCCTACTCCATAACCAATCCTTCTTAGAGTGCATCCTCTAGAATAACTTCATTCCTAGAGGTTTTGTCTACAATCACGGGAGCCTAACCCACCAACTTTCTTTTCCTTACGTGTATTCTCCCATTTAACAAGATTGTATCTCCTTTTCTCCCCCACTCCACTCCATAGAAAGTTACACTAAATATCCATATTGATTTAGTAATCTTGCTCAAGAATTGGAAGATTGACATTACATATATAAGGATGGTAGATAGTGACACCTTGACCAATTGGATCCATCTTGTAAGATTTAGTCATTTCCTTTTTCACAAGGATAATTTATTTTGTACTCTATCTACCAATGCCTTCCACTCCTCTAGAGTAGCTTTCATATCTATCAAAGGCATTCCAAAATAGGAACTAGAGAATCTATCAATCTCAAAACTAATAATACGTTGAATATTTAAAGAGTCTTCACAAAAGTCTTTGAGAAAATAAATTTTCAATTTTTGGGCATTGATTTTTTAACTTGTAGCTCTTTCATAATAATCTAGGATCCTCTTGATTCTCTTTGCTTCCTCGATATACACCTCCCCAAATGGTAGGGTATCATTCCCAAACTGAAGATGAGTAATGTTTTCCACCCTAGAAGAATCTTATAGTCCTCTAATGTTCTTGTTAACAAATTTTACATTCAAAGCTCACCCAAAAGGCTCAATAATAATGAGAAATAGAAAAGGTGAGAGTGGATCACCTTGTCTCAATCCTTTCCTAGCCTAAAAACAATTTATAGGATACCATTGATAAGAATAGAAAATAAAGCCGAGGAAGTACAACTATGAATTCATTTTTTCCATCCTTCAAAGAACCCAAACTTTTCTAGAATCTGCATAAAAAATTCTCATGCCACCCTATCATAAGCCTTATTCACGTCTAGTTTTAAAAGCTTCCCATCCTTCTTCCTTTGTTTAATGAAGTGGATAGTTTTATGTGCTATAATTATCCCATCCAAAATTTATCTACTTGACAATAGATAACTTTGTTCCTCTAAAAAAGGCTTAAGTCTAGTTGCCATTGCTTTAGTAATAATCATGTAATTACATTACATAAGGCAATAGGCTGATATGAATCAAAATATTTCAAGTTTTGAACATAGGAATTAGTGCTAAGAATGTGTTGTTCCAACCTCTTAGCATTAAATTCCTAGATTTGCATTCCTTAACTACCATCTATACATCCCTCCCCATAATATGCCAAAATTTATGAAAGAATCCTTCTTGAAATCCATCACGGCAGATGCCTTTTGGAACTTAAGGAAAAAGTCATAGATATAATTTCTTCCATTGTGTCAGGTTTTGTAAGTTTCATTCTAGGCTCCATTGATCAGATAGGGAATGTTGTGAAGCAATAAATCTCTATCCTTATTAGCAGACTCAGAGGAGCTAGCAAGTAAATCTTTGATTTTTTTTGTCTTTGGCTTTGATTGCACCAAGGTCCTCCAGGGTGTTTCCTAAGGGTAGATATATTTTCTCTATCTTGTTGTATTGCCTCATAATATTTTTTGAAAGGTGACTTTTTTGTGTTCTTATCCCCTTAAGCCACTTCACCATGTTTTTTGTAGCTAGAACATCTCCTCCATCCTGAGTGGGGATTTCAATTCATTCAAAAGGATGAATTACTTGATTCTATTTTTCTTTAATAGGCCATCCTTGGCTATTGTTTCTTCCATTCCTTGAAGATTATCTTCCACCCTAACTTTTCTTTCAAATATAACGCCAACTATGTTTTTATTCCATTTTCTTCCATCGACCTTAACACTATTCAATTTTCCCTGGAGGATGTATCTCTAGTAATCTTTGATATTATCACTCCAATTTTTTAAGTTTTCTATAAAAATCACTTGGTGATCAAAACCAGTGTAAGACAATACTTTTGAATTCAATGCTACTTGAGTCATGGCTCAATTAGAGTTGATAAGATACCTATATAACCATATCTGGATACATGCCTCGTCAATTTTCCTATTGCTCCATATGCACCAACCCTATTTTGGTTTTACATTAACTAGAGCCATGTTGGTTTAGAAGTTTCCAAAATATCTCAAACCCTAAGCTAAGGAGGATTTGCCTCCCATTTTTTCCTCTAGGTAGAGGAAAGCATTGAAGTGTCCTCCAAGTAATTAGTCTACCTAAGGATATAAACATGAAAAAGTCACAATCTCTTCCCACAATTGTGCTCTATACTTCTCAAAATTTGGTCCATACACGTTAGCTAAGATGAACTTGTAGTTATATATAGAGAGAGGTAGAGACCTGGAAAGATAGATAGATAGAGAGAGAGAGATCCTGTGTGATAGACTTGAGGTTACATTGTAGTTTCAAATAAATAACATTCTGTGAGCAGGCCAAAACATTACCTATCCAACATCAATTATCCCATAGGATTGCCAACCCACCTACTATGCCAACTGCTTTGATAACACAACCGTTACACCTATTCCATATATTCTTATAAAAACTCTCCATATTAGCTTGACTAACATTAGTTTCCTTATGAGGATGACATCTAGGATGTTAACTTCAATAATTTATCAAACCAAGTGGCATTTGTTAGGGGCATTAAGGCCCTTGAGCTTCGTGGATTCCTAGTGGGAGGATCTCCCCACCACTATGATAGAAATTGGTAATAGGCAAATGGGTACCTTTTTGTACATCTTATTTTGCTTGCTTCCATTTTCACACCTCTTGGTCTCCATCCTCCTGGTTTAGCTAAAGGGACTAAGGATATGTTAGCTAAATTTTTGCACTCTGTCTAGTAACCTTCTTAACTACCACCCTACAATTGTTGATGCTTGCCATATCTTCAAATGTTGCTTTTACCACCTCTTCCTCGCTATCCAGATCATTAATTTGATCCTCTATATTTTCTTTTATTATGGGATCCACTGAGACCTCTCCTTCTCCCTTATCTGCTTCCTTGCTTATTTTATCCAATTCATTACTTAATCCTTATTTGCTTTAGGGGCATCCATTCCCCTTGACCCTGCTAATGGCTTGATTAATGAAATCTTTAATTTTCTTGTCCTTAAAAGAAACTCAATGACTTTTTCCTTTATCATTGCTAGATTTAATTAGGCCCATACTTGTTTACCCTGAGATTGTTCCACTATATTCAATCCATTTCCCACCTTACAAAACCTCACAGTATGACCTACCCTTCTGCATGAAAAACATCAGACAGGAAGGCATTCATGGTCCAATTCTTGCGATCAAGTACCCAAAGAGGAGACAACATTATTGCCTTGCTAATAGGTTTATCAAGATTAATTTTGACATATATGCAGGCATAAGTCACCAACTCCTCCATACCTGTAGAGTCAAATTTAAATAAGTATGTACCCACTATATTTGCTATTTGTTCTAGAACTTTGTTTGACCAATATTCTAGCGATAGTTTGTATAGTCTAATCCATAATGGAACTTCCTCAAATCCCAACGTCCAAGCTCTGAAGAACGTACCTGCATTTCCCATAAACCATGGACTACCTTTAAGGATTTTGTCCCTATCTTCTTTTGTCTGGAAGGTGATCTGTAGAAATCCTAAACGATAAAACTAATTACAGGTCTTGGGAAATCGACCAAATGTTGTCACATCCATGGTTTTATTTTATTCTTTCTGGGCCATATTCCAATGAACTTTGCAATGATCATAGCCCTCTCTAATTCCTCTATTGGTAATCTAATATATTGTCTAGGATTCTTATCTGGTATATCCTTAGAGATGTTGATGTTTACATTAAAGGCAAAAAAAACCATAGTGTAATCTTTCTTTCGGTGCCTCCTTTTCTTGTGTTGTTTTATTGGCCTCTTCCAAAGATTCTGCCCATCTCTAGGCTATCTTTAGTTTGTTCATGGTTGGTCCAATATTCTGCTTTATTTCCATCCAAGTTTGGCACCTTCTGCTCCTTCCTCGATTCACTACCCTCCTTTGTTAAATTCATGACTCCTCATGTGTGCCTTCTACAATTGCTCTGTGTGCCTTCTACAATTGCTCTGCTTTCTTTTTTTCTCCTCATATTCAAAAAGTTATTTAATATCAGTTTTATATTTATTTACATAATTTGATATCAAATATATATAAAATTTATGACAGATATATATTTGTGGTGGTAAGCTTCCTTTAGATATATATTTGTGGTGGTAAGCTTCCTTTACAACTATTCTTGTTCTTTTATAACCCAACTTATCCAAATTGTTTTGTACAAGTTGAGTTGTTTTTTATAATTTAACATGAAAGAAAATAAATTTTTAAAGAATAATTACACATTCATAAATGTATTTTTTGAAAATAAAATTATATATAAATAAATGAAAAGTGAAGTGATTTTTATAAGTTTACAATGTAAATACAGTTTATTTGATTTGAGTAAGATAGTTTATGCATTTTAAGTTTAACAATGGAAGGCACTTAAGAGCTATAAAATAATTTACAGGAAGTTATAATAAATGTAGAAGGTGAAATGAATATGAAAGGCACAACATACAAGACATAAACAAGATGTCAAAGTGCCAACAAAAAATATGGGCATTGGGTATATAGTCTATAAGGAAGCTCATAAATTGACAAACAAATATAGGAGGACCATCATTAACATCCTCATCCCAAAATGTATCATGACGTCTATTTTATACATAAATATTGAGAATGTTTATAATGGATTTGACTAAGGTTTCACAGTATCAATCAGTTTTTGTGAGTTGTGGATAACTTTGGTGTTTTGATTATTTTATAGTATGTTTTTAATGTAACAAAGGTATTTTGTATTTTTTTTACACTTGCTCCTTATTAAGAGGATTTAAATTGGTTGACAAAGGATGTTATTCTATGGAGATGCAAAATAAAATTTTAAGTATGTTTTTGATAGGAGTTGGAAGAGTTCATAACAAATTTATTTTTTTATTTTTAAGTATTTTTTAAAAATAAGCTTGTATTAAGTAGTTGTTTTTCTTTGAAATATTTTATAAATGATTTTTTTTGTAATAGTTTGTAACTTGTAAATCTTATAAAATGCTATGCACCCCTTATCCATGGACCATGACACTATAGTAGTTTATAACCACATATTCATTTAGATTGGTTTGAATTGTTATGATAAAAAGAAAATGTAAAAGCCCAATGTTTCCCAATGGAACTACAAATGGTAAACAATTTTTCATTTGATCTATACATCCTTCTTTTTAGGTGTTGCTTATATAATTTTATATTTTGTTTGTCTCAATGTTGTAAATATTTAATTATATTAGTATGCTTATGTTAGTGGTTTCTTTGTATTCAATTTTGGGACAATGTAATGATAGAGACAAGTTTATCATTTATTTTATTTTTTAAAATTAAATATATTTTTTAGGTGGCATTTTTCAAAATTTATCCATTGTTTTGAAACAACTATAATGTTACTTAAAAATTTTTATAAGAAAATTATGAAATTGTCTTACTTATGGTTAATATTTATACAATCAATGTTCATATCTTTAGAAATAGCATCAATATTGATAAAGTATAATATCTTAAAAGTTACTTCTTTTTTTTAGAATCCTCAAAAAATCTTAAATTATCACACCCATGAAATTCTAAAAACTAGCAACAATATTTAATGGTGCTAGCCAATGATGAGTAGACACAAATATTTTTAGACCTCTTGGCCAAACACGGTACCAATTGACACGTAACACCTTATAATTAAATATTTGTGCCTATCAACTATTTCATAATACCTTTAGGTATTGTCACTAGTTATTTTTTTGGACAATTAATAATGATGAGTCAAATATAAGCTAGAAAGAAGTTAAATACCCATTTCACAAGTAATGTGATAGTCAAATTCCCTTGGTTGAATTTGGCTATCTCTCTTGTCAAGAAAGATGTACAATTTGGTGCAGAAAGAAGCATTATGGATTGAAAATCAATTCTTGACAATTGAAGCTTCCCTAATGGCTAGGAGAAAGTCTCTGATTATGTTGCATAGATTTGACAGTAGCTGTATTTTTTATTTCCACTTAAAAGCTTCACCACACCTAAACTTTTGACAGTATAATTTCATTCCACCAGATTTTTGTATGAAAAATTGACAGCTGAACAACTCCACATTTTCGTCTGCACCCACCCAAATATTTTATTATTATTATTATTTTGACTTAAAACCTAAATGAAGTATGTAATCATCTCGTACATTTTGGTTGAATGTGATAATATGTCATCGTTTTCAACGCCCACCGTTTTAAACGCGTGTTTGATTTCAACTTTTCACGGCTGTCATTAAAAAATAGCAAAGTTGACGATGATACCGAACTCCATGAATTCCATTCATTTTTCTTTTCTATATATTATTAACTAGCAATTGGGACCCATAGGTTCAATGGGCACGCTGAAAACTTTATGAAGAAAGTATAGAATTTGTTAGATATTTTTTATTATCTATTAATTTATAAGTTATTTAATCCACTAAATTCTTATTAAATTTCATTACATTAACTATTGTCTTCTTGCACTTATATTATTAGTAAATTTCTTTTTACATTACATATTAAGATGAACAAACATAGTTGGGTAAATGTAGTAAATTAATTGAATTTCTTATTATTTTTATATAATAGGCCATAGAAACAAATGCATATTTAATCATATAATTATTTTAAAAATAATTATGTGAGGATACAATAGATTTATGTTCTACAACTTATATCTAATATTATGCACATAAGGCATAACTATATTTTTTATTAAATACATACTACAATGACTCAATCATTTTTATAAGTATGTATTTGATATATGAACTTTTATAATATCTATCACATATTAATTCTACTAATTTATATATCAATAATTTAATATACATTCTATTTTTTTTGATTCGTTGATTAGGAGCAAAAAAATACAAGCAGGTTTCTATAAGCTGTTTTCCTGCAAACCCTTCCAAGAACTGACTTCCTTAGTTATGACAAAAAGGCCTCTCAGAGCCACATTTTACCAAAAATTGCCATTATGGCTAACTAAACCATCAAGGATTAAAGCCATAGAGAGCTAACCTACTGGAACTTATATCGACTAAGCTAATAGACAAACTAGCAGAGGATTCATAGAGAACTGTGATTACAAGAAACTGAGCTCCCTTGCCAAGGTTTGGAGCTCACCGACCAACTCCATATCCCTGTTGACCTCCTCCAAGCTCAACAGTTTCTGAAGACAACCAATTGCCTTCACCACTCGTTCCCGGTGCTCAATCAAAGCCAAACCCTTCATATCCAGAATGAGGGGAAAGAATTTCACAACCTCCAGGGGATCCTTCAGAGCAGAGATGTCTTTTGGATGAGGGATTACTGCCCCTGGGATGACCGCTCCCAGTATGAGTCGAGATCACCAAGAATTTATGATTTGAACAATTTTAACATCAACCCCTTTGCCGCTCCTGTCACCACCCCTGCGTCCAAGACGGAGGCAAGAAACCGAGAGGAGACATGGGTGTCTACCCGATAGAATTCCCCTGTGAGCAGGAAGTCTTTTCCTAGAATGATCTTCATAGATGGAAGTAGAAGACCTTCATGCCTCCGCAGGACCCGTTTAAGCCTTTGGTCCGTGATAGCTCCCTTGAAAGCCATCTGATAGACGGAGCTCTCCAATTGAATAGGAGTTGCCATTCCCAAGTTTATCAAACCAGCTACAGATATTCGAGCAATGTAGCCAGAGCCCTCTGCCATTCTTACCAAAATACTGCCTTCGCCAAAGACTACACAATCCATTCGAAGAGACTGCCTAAAGCTGTTAAAGGCGGCAAAGATCATCTAGAGGCTTCTCTGTCAGAAACCCTACGCAGCCATCATTCATTTGACAGCTAAAAAAGGGTAAGAAAGATTATCGGACAGATTTGGAGCATGCGAAGGCTCATCAAACAAAGAGTTGGGAGAGGCCACATAACAAAAAATTATTAGCTGAGACCAAAGGAGACGAAACATATTTGCCATATTTCTATCCTATGGTTACGACCCATCCATGATCTCATGGATTGGGTGCCCACCCTACCACCCAAAAAATTTACTCGGAGGGGATTAAAAATTTAACTCTTGTTCCATCCGCCCCTTGGTTAGAGAGAGAGTTAGCTTCTGAATTGGCCTCTCTAAAAATGTGGTTGATTGTTATCAATTCGCACTTATCCGTCAGACTCAGAGCTAATTCCAATTTTGCGGCAAGTTTTCAATTTTGCATTCTCCTTGTTCGAAGCCCATTGATTACCAAAAGGGAATCTCCCTCAATGGCAACTTTCCTAAGTTTAAGTTCATGGCACAACCTTAAGCCCAGTATTAATGCCTCCAGCTCCGCTTCATTGTTTGTCCTGTCTGTTAGTGGCTCAGCTATGCTACCAATTGTTTTACTTTCCCAATTCTTAATGATACAACCAGCTCCTGATTTGCTAGGGTTCCCTCGTGAAGCCCCATCAAAATTTAACTTGTACCACTCGTAATCTAGGGGGACCATTTGGAGAGTTTCCTTTTTAAAGTTGTTTGTTGACCACCTTCCATATTGATGAGCGGCATTATAAGACCCTGCCATCCTTGTCTTATCTTTGCATCCCAATCTGAGAATAACTGCTATGAGGGTCTTGAATCATCCAATTTAGAATTGATGACTTTGACTATGCTTCTTTCAACCTTATTGAGGAAAGAGAGAAGGGGCATTTCTTTGTTCTAAAAGAGTCTCCTGTTTCTCTCTTTCCAAAGCTCCCAAATTAACATTGAGGGACAGATGGACCAAAGTTTGTGGTAGATCGCTTTTTTGTTTAAACTTGGCCAACTCATGAGCCAGTCTAACAATCCTTTTGGCAAAGCTGATTTCCAGAGAAGTTTATCCAATAACCAATTCCAACAATGATTGGAGAATGGACAATTAAGAAAGAGATGGTCACCATCTTCTGAATTTTGTTTGCATAAACAACATCTTGAAGGGCCCTGTATTCCTAGTTTAGCTAACCTGTCAGCTGTTAGGGCTCTGCCTTGTGAGGCTATCCACAAGAAGACCCCTGCCTTTGGTAGATAATTAGGATTCCAACACAACTCCCTTGGGATTGCAAAAGCTTCATCATGGCTTTCAATCAGCTTTTTATAACCTTCTTTAACACTATAGGCTCCGTTAGGAGATCCTATCAAGTGAAGAGTGTCCTGGCCCTACCTGTAGCTGATCTGCCTGTTAACTAGAACTCTGTCAAAGATTTCCACTTCCGCCTGACTTAAACCAAGATTTAGTGGGCTCTTCCATTTGGTTGTAAGCAAGCCATTGTGAAAAGATGGTGTTAAATAATTTCTTACCTTATCTCCCCATGCCTGTTTTGTTATTCTTTTGACATTTGCCAAATCATCTCTATTAGCAAATTTGGGTAAACCTTGCAATTTAATATACATTCTATTATTAATATATAATTAATTATATTATTTCATTAATATTTAAAATATCAAATTTATAAATAATATATATATATATATAATGAATCAAAATTAAATAATCACATTAATATGAATATTAAATTTTCTTATAATATTTGCATAGATTTAAAGAAAAAATATTATTTGTTTAACATTAAAATAAATATTATTTGTTGAATAACTAAATTCGTGTTTTTTTTTTAACTTGATTTTAATGTGTTTGTTTTATTCAAAATAATATTTCCCAAAAAGTTTCTCATGTAAAATAATACTTTGTTTTGATTTCACTAGATAAAAAAAATCATTGCAATAATACTAAAGAAAAATAAAATAAAAAATTAATAGTTTATCAATTGTCAAAGTGATAAAGCTAAAGGGAATTTTTTGTTTTGTAGAAAAATAAAATAAAAAATTAACAATTTATCGATTGTTAAAGTGATAAAGGTAAAGGGATTTTTTTTGGTTTTTTTTATCATTTATGACATTTTGTAGAAAAATAAAATAAAAAATTAACAATTTATCAATTGTCAAAGTGATAAAGGTAAAGGGAACTTTTTTGGTTTTTATCATTTATGACATTTTGAAAAACAATCAATGGACAAGATTGATTTCATGGTAGTCTTTTTAATCTAGATCCTTCATCTATATAATTTAGCATGTGATGCTCACATAGGGAAGGCTTTCAGCGTAATAATATTTTATTGATACCAATCAACACTCATAAATTTTCTAGAATTAATGTGGCATTTTTAAGGAAACATGGCATCTATGGGACCTATACTTGTGTTAGGGAAATAATACATCTCACATAAATATTTTAAGACATTCTTTATATTATTTAGTTTTGTTCAATAGAAAAATAAAATATTTTAAGATAAATAATTAATTAAAAATGTGTATTTTAGGAATTCTCGCCTTGTTTTTTAATTCTTGTAGACATGGGTATATATAGACCAACAGAATTACATATTGGGCTTGGAAGCATATGAAAAATTTAGATTATATATGACTAAGTTGTTTGAGTGATAGTCCATTAAGTTATTGTTTGAGAGGATAGTCATATAGTCCCGAATGCATCATTATCATCTTGGAATATATTTTGTGTATGTAGGACAGTAAATGGTGGGTGAATGTATGAGATATGAATATTATTTACTAAGCAGTACATGAATGACCAAACTAAAAAGTTACAAGCTAGGAGATTTAGCATATAGTCTCGTATTAACTCCTCCATTGTAAATTCATGATTTATGATTGAATTATGATAGAAAGTGTTATTGAAAAGATCTAAGAAATTTAGAAAATAAAATTATAGATGAAATTCACTATGATATTGATGGAGTTATACCCAATTTATTTAACCAAATGATTTTGCATGATTTTTTTTTGTTATGACTTTTTCATGGAGAAAAGAATTAAAGAAATAAAGTTTATAAACCATTATTAAAGAATAAAAAAGAGAGAAAAGAAAATAAAATTATTTAATAGTAAAGGAGATGTGTAAAACAAAAGGATGAAAAGAAAGTTACTTTCAAGTTAAAATAAAGGTTAAGAACCTTATTAATAAGTACACTCTAATAAAGTTTATAAACAATCATTAAAGAATAAAAAAGAGAGAAAAGAAAATAAATTTATTTAATAGTAAAGCAGATGTGTAAAATAAAAGGATGAAAAGAAAGTTACTTTCGAGAGTTAAAATAAAGGTTAAAGAACCTTATTAATAAGTACACTCATATCGGAGTGTGTTTCACAAGAAGTTACAATTAAAAAGTTATTTGTAATATTATTTATGAAAGGGTGTGATAGTTGGAGCCACCCTTTGGGTTATTATTTAAACCCATGAAATGACTGTAAATGGATATAGAAATTATTTGAAGATCACTGAGGAAAGGATTATTGGATTGGTAGGTCGTGAGCATTGGAGAAAGGGGCACACATAGTGTGTCCAACTTAGGGTACAGAGTACACCTGGGATTGTCTTGGCCAAGGCTTGTGTGGGCACTTGTGTTGAGCATTTGTTCTGTTGAACATGGCTCTGTAGCACTTATAGGAGCAGCAATGAAATGAATCCAATAACCAGAACTTCCACAAGATGAGTGTGCACACAAAGCAAGAGCTAAAACTATCATAAAATGTATGTGAATATACAATGAACTCCTTGTATATGTAGGACAAGGAGGAAGTGAGAAGGTGAGAGTCAAACACTGACTAACCCTCCATGATGTGTGACACATGTAGAACACTTGGTACAAGTGTGAGAGCATCTGTCATATGTCTATGAGGTGAGACGACTAAACCACTAAGTGAACTTAAGCTAGTGTGAAACTAGATAGAAGTAAACTAGATGAATAAAGACTCCTTTCACACTAACACCCCCCTTAAGTGATACTTAGGGAGCAAATCACTAAAAAAATGAGTCCTTGCAACATGGCTTGATGAGGTACTCAATGAAAGTCTCTTACAAATAGAGTAAAGGAGAAAACATTGTGGGAAAAACCCCTCTCCAAAAAAGAGATCTAAATACAAAGGACAACTTCCTTCACCCCAGGCATATGTCACAACTCAAGATAGAGAGGCAATGCTAAAGGTTTAGTAAAGATGTCAGCAATATGTTCTTGAGTAGATAAATACTCTAAGGAAAGAACACCATCCTGGATAAGCAGTCGAATGAAGTGCATGTGAATCTCAATATGCTTTGTCCTCTGATGCTCAATTGGGTTGTGTGAAATGTGAATGGCACTTTGGTTATCACACCAAAGAATAGTAGGAAGATCTTGTGGTAAACTAAACTTTGTCAAAAGCTTTCGAATCCATAGTACCTCCTGGCTAGCAATAGTTGCACCTCAATACTTAGGCTCAATGGATGATAATGCAATAGTGGTTTGCTTCTTGCAAGACCAAGCAATTAGAGCTAAACCAAGGCAGAAAACAAACCCAGAGGTTGATTTCCATGAGTCAACATTACCTGTCCAATCTGAGTCGGTGAAGCCTACTATCTGTGAAGCTCCTGGTGTGTACTGAATGCCAAAATGTGTGGTGCCTAGAATATACCTCAAAATGTGCTTGGATGCCTTCCAATGACTCTCATAAGGGTCATGTGAAAAATGGGAGACAAGCCCAACAACAAAGGTTATATCAAGGTGAGTATGTGTTAAATATAAAAGACTTCCAACTAACTATCTGTACAAAGATGCATCAACACAAGGTGTTGTACAAGTGGTAGTAAAAATAACACTAGACTGAAATAGTGTAAGAGTTGGCTTTCAATCAACCATGCTAAAATGATGAAGCATATCAATGACATACTTTTGTTGGCATATGGAGATCCCCTCAGTAGACTAAAGAACCTGAAGACCAATAAAATAGTGTAGAAGCCCAAGATTTGTCATGTCAAAATGCTCCATTAAAGAGTGTCGAATATCCTAAAACATGGACAAGGAACTACTAGTCAAAAGCAAATCATCTACATACAAGACTAGAATCAAAAGGTCATCGCCATGTTCTGAATATAGACAGTATGATCAGAGTGGTACCGTGTGAAACCAAATGTAAGCAACAAGCTATCAATCTTCTCATACCAAGCCCAAGGGGCCTGTTTGAGACCATATATAGAACATCAAAGCCTGCATACAAGTGAAGAGTCCTACACAAATCCTAGAGACTGCTCCATGTAGATCTCCTCATGAATATCACCGTGCAAGAAGGCACTCTTCACATCCATCTGAAATACCTACCAACTCTGAGATGCAGCAATAGAAAGAACAAGGTGAATAGAATCCATCTTAGCTACAGGGGTAAAGGTCTCAAAGTAATCAATACCCTCGACCTATGAAAAACCCTTAGTAATAAGACGTGCCTTGTATCTTTCAATAGAACCATTAGTTGCATACTTTGTGAAGTACACCCACTTGCACCAAGCCATCTTTCTTCCCTTAGAAAGAGGTACTAAATCCCATGTATTATTCTTCATCAAAGAAGAATACTCCTCTGCCATAGTTGAATCCCACTCTGGAACACCTGAAGCCTCTGAAAAACTCTGTAGATCTAGAGATAGGGCATGAATCAGAAGACTAGAACCAGAAGTCTATGAGCAAGTGCGACGAGAAGTTATAGGATCACCAGCTAAAGATCTAGCCTCCTAAATAGTACTGCGTGCCCATTTAGGCCAAAAATGAGTGGGTGGAGGTGAAAGTGGTGGAGGAGGTGGTGGAGATAGTGGATTAGGACCAACATCTACAAGATCCTCAAGTGCTAAGGTATCCTCAAGAGATGAAGAAGGCGGAGTAGGTAGTGAGGAAGAAGAAGTGGATGGAGGATCCATTTGTGTGAAAGACTCATCAAACTGGACATCTCCTCGAAAGAAGACATCTAGAGTAATAGGATCAAACAACCTATAGGCTTTCACATACTCACAATAGCCAACAAAGATGAATGGTTGACTCTTCTGAACTCCATTGCCTTACCCTGACCATCCAATATGAATGCCCAAGCTTCACTACCAAATACCCTGAATAAGGAAATGTTAGGCTTGATATTTGACCAAGCCTCCCCTAGAGTGATATTTGAACTGCCTTGTGGGGAGTGTGGTTCTAAATATAGTTGGCACAATTGATTGCTTTAGCCCAAAAAGATGAGGCCATAGACTGAGACTGAAGCATACGATTTGCCATTTCCTTGAGTGTTATGTTCTTTTGTTTAGCAACACCATTTTGCTGAGGAGTGTAGGGAACCAAATACTGATGACAAATACCATGCTCATTGCAATAGTCCTGAAAGGCCTGATTCACATACTCCACCCATTATCTATGCATATCTTCTGAATAGAAGAACCTGACTGCTTCTCCATGAACATCCTAAAAGTCCTGAAAGTGTTAAATGCATCACTTTTATAGTTGAGAAAGTACACCCATGTACGGTGAGAGAAGTCATCAATGAAAGTAAGTACATACTTGGCTCTGGAAAATGAAGGAGTTAGAAATGACATGAGGTCACTATGAACCAACTCAAGTAAGGAAGTAGCACAATGGGCTTTACCCTTAGGAAAGGGTTCCTGATGATGTTTTCCAAGCACACAACCTTGACAAATGCCCTATGTGCATGAAACCTTGGGGAGACCAAGTACCATCTCCTATTTACTCAACTACTGAAGATATCTATAATTGAGGTGTCCAAACCTCTCATGCCAAAGTTGACTCAAAGAATCTGCATGGGCAATGTGTGATGAACCACTGGATGTCTCAAAATTGTGAAACCTATACAATCTAGACTCATTATCTGCTCTACTTGAAGCAATGATCTTCTCTGGATGCTTAGGTCATGAACAACAACATCATGTGGATAAAACTCAACAATCTTCCCATTCCTAGTATGACATATTTGATAGACGGAGAGAAGATTGGCATAAAGCTTAGGAACAAAGATGACATCCTCAATGCAACCATCTACCAGTTGAACTAAATCTGACCCCATTACTGGAATCTATAAAGAGTTTCCCACTGAACTATGAGAAGTGGTGCTATAAGAAAGAGACTCAAGAAGATCAACTAAATGAGTCATGTGATGTGAGGCTCCTGAGTCAACTATCCAATTTGATGTGGATGAATTCAAACCTGTACCAGTAAGGGCATGGCCTTTGCTAGGTTTGGGAGTATCGATGTTGTGTTTCTTCATGGCTTCTTCCAAAGCCTCAATCCTTCGATGACAAATCTTGACATCATGATTCTACATCCCACAAAAAGTACATGGCCCTCTACTTTTCTTCTTGGAAGAATTTTTAGTTGACTTAGAAGATGTTGTGTTTGAAGTATCAGGTTTGGTCTTCTACTTAGATGATTTCTCATTGCTTGAAGATGATTCTACCTTTGACTGTTTTGAATGCTTATTACTTTTACCCTTAGATGCATGAATTACTAATGCTTGACTTTTTGAAGAAGTGTTAGAATCCATGGAGAGTATCTTAGATTGTTCTCTTGTAAGTCGATCAAAAAACTATTCCAAAGTAGGCATAGTAAATGTTGAACGTAGTGCATCCATTGTAGAGTAAAAGGTAGAAGCGAAGCCCTGATAGGGGGCCTTTTAACTTTGACAAAACTAAGAAGACACATTCCTTATCTATTTTTGATTTACCACAACCTTGAAGTCGAGAAAGCAAAGACTCAAACTTGACTAAGTAATCTTCAATTGAAGGGAAGACATCAGGAGACAAAGTTGTTAGATCAACATCCAATTGAAGTATTTTGTTCACTCATCAACTTTACCAAATAAATCACTAAATTTGTCCCACATTTGCTTAGGAGTTGTACAATTGCTTAGATGAAATTACAAGTTATCAGATACATGGAGGCCAATGATTCTCATTGCCTCATCTAACTTATTGTGATAGACAAATTGTTCATACTCCCTAGTGAATTGCATTTGTTGATCATTTAGCATTTGCCATAACCCTTTAGATTGAAGAAGTTGTTGTACTTTAGTTTTCCATGTGTAAAAATTATGTGGTGTTAACAAATCAATTTTAGGATCCATGCTTGAGAAACACAAAGAGACGTAAATTGTGTTAGACTTAGGGCACACAACTGAGAGGGGGGGTGAATCAGTTGTGCAAAACTTTCTCCAATTTACACACTTAAATCCTCTTAGTGATTAGCAGTATATTAAAGATAAAACATAATGCATTCAAATCAAAAGCAGAAACTCATCAACACATAAGACACCAAGATTTTGACGTGGAAAACCCGGTTAAGGGAAAAACCACGGGGTGATTAACCCAAGAATGTATTCTCTGTTAGAAGAATAGAAAGAACAAAATGGCACATGCCAATTAGGGCTCACTGCCCGAGCACACTGCTCACAAGAGGCTCACTGCCTACAAGAGACACACTGTCTACAAAGAAATAAGTATCACATACATGAACTGGAGAATAGCATCTTCACCATGCTTGAATTAGTTCCATTAAGCTCAATACTTCTGCTCTGCCTTTCGCTCTCCTCTTTGCTACCACACACTCATCTCCACACAAAAAGGCGTGTTCAAACTGACTTCGCAATCCTCATTTATACAAGGCATCGACTTAGGAATAATCATCTAAGTCAGCAAACATCTACAAGAACATCCGCAAGACGTGTAATACATCCGGTCGGCCAGTCTCAGGAAGAACACCATCATCCAGTGGTTATTCTTCAAATGCGCACTCTAACTTCAATGCGGACCGCCAACATGAACTGGACACAATCCAAGGATCACAACAACCTTTCCCGAATCACTTGAGAACATCCACTCTTCATCTGCTTGCTGGAATTCTTCTCTCCTTCATCCGGAGCTTTAAGAACACAGTATGTCATTACTGTCACAAAGGAATAGGTTCTTCCAGACCTTCAAACCATGAACCAATCAAGTTTACACTTCACACGGACGTCTTCAACACTCCCTCAATGCCGCAGAATGGGATAGTGCATTACCGGTTCTCACTAGACCTATCTGTGTCACGCTGTCACCTCTGAACACCTGCCGGAGCCGGTTCTACTTGAGCGGCCATAACTTCTTCAGATCTTCATGCGGACCTCTAAAATCTCTACTGGATCACCTACAAACACATATCTATAAACCCTTTAATCCGTATCCTCTGATTATCATCCTATCTTGGACTTTTGTCTTACAGTCATCACTGTTCTTCATTGTTCCTGATTGAGACTAATTTTCTCAATATCCTCAGCTCACGACTCATCCAAACCTTATCATTAATGCAACAAGAGTATGTTGACATCAATGACAACACCGGTTAGGCCCATACTTGCAACAAATTGTGCCTTACAAATCCCCCAAGTTTGATTAAAATACTGTAAAAGAAGCCCCCCCAAAAATTGACACTTTATAACTAAGTGTGGTAAGCAAGTCTAATTGGAATGAAAATGGAACTTTATAACAATAGTGAAAAATTATTTCCAATAGATTAGTAGTGAAAAATAATGCACTTTCTAAAAAAATGGCACTTGATTTCGAGTTGCCAATCAAAAGATACAATAATTTCAGTAGGTGTTGAGCTTGCTTTACAAAGGAAGGAAAAAAAAATGTTAGAAAATGGACAATTCCCAAATTGTCTCGACGCAGCTTTATCGATGTCGAAACCAACTTCCTTTTGATTGTAAATATGCCAAATTTCACCTCCGTGGGAGAAAGTTATGGCAAAATGAAAAAGAGGCCCTCCTTTGGCAAGTTGAGAGCACCTGGCAATCTCTGTTGCGCAGAAAATGCTATGCTGGCATACAATGTTTGCTTGTGGTGGTTAGCATAAATGCTTGGAGGTTTACTAACCTTGATGGTTACAATAGATGCTATAGAGTCATGGTTACACAAACTATAAAATGCTAAGAGGTTAATGTGGCACTTAACATTAAATGTCACTACTACCACCACGATAACTCCCACTCGCAACTCAAGCAGAGAAATACAATTTGAAGACAAACTCTAATGCAAAAATGAATTGATTTTGGTCAGATAGACTTCTACTGGCAGATTATGCATAGATCTCTCCTAGAAGGTTGCCAAACAAACGCCTACATTGAAAAAACAACCTATAGATTTGTAGGTGATGGATTTTGATGGCAAAGGTTTTGAGGATCGACCTGCTGATAACCTTGACTGGCGCCTTGGGAAGGAGAAGTCGACCATTAACAACCACTAAGCAAATGATTAGCCAACTCTCAAACAGTCAAAGCACATCTAATGGAGTCTCAGCCTGCAATGAGGCTTGAAGACTGTGAACAGGAAATGCTATCTCGGAGTGTGTGGTAGGAGCGGCCTGATGAAATCCTCTAACACTTTGGCATCGACCTGCAACAAAGACTGGAAGACTTCGGCCTTACCAGAGTTTGTGACTCAGCCTTGGGCATAAAATGCTTGAAGGTGGCCTTCATAAACCATGCAAAGAAGAATTGGATACAAATGGCGACCTCCAACCTCCATGATACACCTACAAACTGATGAAAATGGCCTCGCAGGGAATAGAGACTGTGACTATGCTTGAAACAATTACAACAGAATGAAACCGTCAGCAAAATTCTCCAAACATCGATCAAATTCAAAAGGAAAACCTTCAAGTAAATTGAAGGGTGAGAGATCAGAGGCGTTAGTGCCTCTTTCACCCAGATCGACCTGCAGATGAATGATGAGCACCAAATAAACTTGAAATGGTGATGGAAACACTATGAGCACCAAATAAACCAGATGTTGAACAATGAGCTAAAAGATTTTAACTAGGTGGTGAGCGCTTCTTTCAACATAAATCCATACAAAACAGTAAACTACGAGCTTTCAACAATGGCTGGCCGTGTGAATACCACAGAGCCATACAAAGACTGCAATCACAACGACCATGGATTTGAGATGGTGACCTTAGAGAAATGAATGAATACAATGTGCTGCAGTGTGGAGTCGACCTATGAAAATTCACCCAAAAAACTATGAACGGTGCCTACAAATCTTCAATTTGCAAAAAAAAATTGTATTTTTTGACAATGACACACCTATGATAGGGCTATGTGTGGGATGCAACTGAAATTGGGAAGGGAATTATGATTCTAGGGTCTGATACCATATAGGAGCAGCAATGAAATGAATTTGGTAACTAGAACTTCCACAAGATGAATGTGCACACAAAGCAAGAGCTAAAACTATCATAAAATGTATGTGAATGTACAATGAACTCCTTGTATATGTAGGACAAGGAGGAAGTGAGAAGGTGAGAGTCAAACACTAAATAACCCTCCATGATGTGTGGCACATAAAAAACACTTGGGACATTTGTGAGAGCCTGTGTCATATGTCTATGAGGTGAGATGACTAAACCACTAAGTGAAATTAAGCTAGTGTGAAACTAGATAGAAGTAAACTAGATGAATAAAGACTCCTTTCACACTAACAACACTTTTGTTGAGCATGATACATTGTGTTCTGAATAAGAACTATTTCCTCCTAGAGTGCTCACGGGCCAGAAGAGGCTAAACCATTATTTCTTTTTTGAAGTGAAGGGAATAGAAAACTGTATCCGAAGTGAGGGAATAGAAAACTATATCCAGAACTAAAACATATATGTATTCTTCCCTTCTATTTAAATTCTTTTGAAGTTGGAATAAATGATATTTGATAATTTGTATTGTTAAATCTAAAGAAGCACTAACAAACTATTTCCTTTTATTTATGTTGCATAATAAATATTATTTGTTGGATTAAAAATTAGTTATATTGTTTTCGGAATTAGTTTCATTATACAGAATGATTGAATGTCTTTGGAACAATAATTGAAGTTAACATGTAGGCATGCACAGATGCCTAAGATGATGTATTGTATGATAATGCTAGTATGGATGTATCATGAACTTTTTAAAGGTCAACAAGGTTCGATTTTGATTTTAAGATTTAAAAGTTTCAAGCTTAGATTTGTGGCTATAAAAATGACCTAAGTCAATTCTACACCCACATATCTAAACCAAGGAAATGAATGAGAAATCTAGGAATCAAAAGGTCCAATTCTTGGGGATCAGTCATAAGGGATAATTGATAGGATAAGGTCATGAGTTATTTTTAATGCAAGAATGTGCCACATGTAGAAATTTTATTGCATAAAGTACACTCTAGTCAAAGTTGGCCCAAACCATAAGGGAAAAGGGCATGACTATGTGATTTTCACCATTACATTTTGGCCCCACTTTGATGTGCATGCAAAGTACTATGAGAATGCATGTCAAAGTAAAACAAGTAGTCAACATAGAAATTAAATATTTCAAACACTCAATAGACACACATATGGATGATGGTTTTTGAATTGACCTTGCAATGAGTGCTCCATCAAAAAACTATAAAATAGAAAAAACACATGTAATGAGTAGTATATGTCACACATTTAAAATAGGTAACAACTACAACTTACTTGAAAACTATCATAAAAAATGGTGAAAGTTAAAGGATAAGGGTAAAAGATTTAATTTAAGTAGAAAGTGGTAAAGTTCTAACTAAGAGGGAAAATGGTAGGACTCTAACTAAATAGTGTAAGAGTCAATGTGACTCAGCAAGCCAGGATCCCTGGAATCAAGACAACCTTCCACACAAAGATAACAGAGAAGATGCGAAAACAATGGAGCAAGATTCTATACAACTGTCATATGAAATACAATGAGAGAGCCTTGCTTATAAAGGCAAGGTGAGAGCTAGAAAGGTGGAGTGAAAAGTGGAGATATTCCTACAACATGTGACAATTAGAGGAGATAACTAATTGCACATGTGGAGGATAAGACAAATCACTCCAACTATCAACACACAACTAGACTCAACTAGACATCTAGAAGACTCACTAAGTCAACTTAACATGTGAATTATGTGTGGTGTGTGAATATTATTTAACTAGTAAATAGTTAAATAATATGAATTATCCACATAAGGGTAAACCGGTTAGGTGATAACCCTATTCACACCAACACCCCCCCTTAAGTGCAACTTAGGGAGTAGCTAACTAAAACAAAGATGCAATGATGGATGGGTCCCGGCTACTAGGCCATGTTAGGTACCCATGTACAACAAATCTCAAGTGGAGAAAAGGAGAAAACATCATGAGACAAAACTCCTCTCTAAAAGTGAGAATGTAGAAAACAAATGAAAGATGTGATGGAAGGAGGACTCAAGACCCCCCAAGGACTACATCCAACACATATGTACAATCAATTACCCCCCCATAGGAGAGCAAGTGTGAGACTATAGGTCCCCCCAACAATGAAGTAGCTCCTATGCCGATGGTGAATGCCTCAAGAAGGAGAATCCAAAGCCTACAAACAACATTCTTCCCCTTAGGAAGAAACATGTCCAAAGGCCGATGTCGAAGAAACTCCATCTTAAGGTACGAGGGAGAAAGCCGCATGATGAATGATGTCTCTGAAAACTGCTCAAGTGTCCACTTGTCACAACCAAAAGATGTCACATAATCAGGTGTTGCATGCCTAAGCAAAGAATGTGACAATCCAAGACAAGATGAAAACTCAAGATCATTAATCCCCAAAGACAAAGAATCCTCTGAATAATGCTCAAGCTACTCCAAATCAGTGCCAAACTATGACAAGTGAAGAGGAGAAGATGGTATCAGCTCATCCGAAGTAGAAAAATCAACTCTGTCCTCCAAGTCATCAAGATAGGACTCACAAAACAAGTCTGAAATACCTGTCAAGTACTCATCCCACAAACCTATATCTGGAAGACAAAGAATATCTTGCTCAACTGAAGTGGATGAAGCTATGTCAATGCCAATCTCTTGAGAAGCAGGAGAAGGAAGCTCAAAACTAGTCTCAAAAACTGAAGTAGATGCAAGAACACCAAGGTTCAAGTGACCAAACTTCTCCTTATAAACATGATTCACACTTGATGCATGAGTGTGAATAGAAATCAATGGATCTACATCATCATTAGAGACAAAATGGGAGAAAGTATACAAGCTAGATGCATGATCAACCATTCCAACAACAATGATATCTCTACTCTCCAAGTCCCGAATAATCACATAATTAGGAGTGAACTCAACTGTCTTCCCTACACCACAATGAGTAATCTGGTAGATGGAAAGGAGATTTGTTGTCAAGGAAGGTACACACAACACATTGTTGAATTTATTCTTACCAACATCAATATTTCCTCTTCCATTTGCATGCATATATGTATTGTTACCCATCAAAATAGGTGGTGAAGTACATGACTAAAATGAAGAGAACATCCCTTGTGAAGATGCCATATGATGAGAAACTCTAGAATCAAGAAGCCATTTCTCTGACTGTAGACTTGTTGAAGCAAAGAGTGCTTGACCTTTTCCTTTGTCTGTTCCATAAGCAATACCTACTGTCCTTGTAGATGATGATGGTGGCGAAGAAGAAGACTTGGGTAAAACTGTTGTTGAAGAATACTCAATGTTATGTTTTTGAAGAAGTTGTGACATCTCATCTAGTTTTTTCCCATAACATTTAGTCTCATCATGACCCAATTTCTTACAATAAGAATACTTTGGCTTCTTCTTCTTATTGGACTCCTCTTTGGAAGAAGAGTTAGGGGTTTTCTTTGATTCTTTCTCTTTCTCATTAGACTTTGAATCCTTTTGTTTCTTTCCCTTATGATGTGAAGCCTTAGGATCTTTTGTGCTTTGTGTTGCAACTAGAACTTGTTTTCTAGGTGACTTCAATGTGCCCATGTGTAGTATCTTGGCTTGTTCTCTAGTGAGTTGTGCAACAAACACCTCAAGTGAAGGCATTTTAAACTCACTACCAAAGGCATCCATTGTAGCATAAAATGTAGAAACATAAACTTAATATGCAGGATCCAATTTCACAAGAATAGATAGAATCAATTGTTCATCTTCTTTATCAAGACCACACTGTTTGAGTTGCAACCTGAGAGACTTAAACTTGGTGAAGAAATCTTTGATTTGATTAAAATCTTGAGGATTAAGTGTAATTAGCTCATTCTCCAATTTGAACCTTCTTATCTTATCTTGCTTTCCAAAGAGATTGTCCAATGTTGTCCATATCTCATTTGGTGTTGTACAAGACTCAACATGAAATCTAAGATCTAGAGAAATAGCAAGACAAAGTGTGTCAAAAGCCTCATCTCTTCTATCTAACCATTTTCTTCTCTCAGTAGCACCTGTGGGTTTAGGATCTGTGCCTAAAGTTATTCTATGTAACTTTTGTTTATACAATATAAATTCCATGTTTTTCTTCTATTCAAAATAATTATATGGAGTTAAAAGTCAAATTTGAGGCACATCCATGATGAAAAATAAAGACAACAACACAACAACACCCCTTTACTATGTAAGAGAGCCTCCCCAATTTGTTTGTGGCACTTTATACTTAGTGCGATTTACAATTGTCCTCAAGGGACCAAAATTGGGAAAAATAGTCAAAATCTCTTAAAAAATAGATCCAAGTGAGATTACAATCATTCATAATGATGTATTACAGCAAACAAATCCTCTCAAAATAAATTTCACCTCCTCAAGTTTCAAAATGTCCAAGTTATCACTCAAATGCCAAAAAACCAACAATTGAAATAAGAAACACCAGGAGCAAAATCTGAGAAAAGTGCATAGATGGGTTTGTAGAGCTCTTGAATACCTTTCTGATGGCGCTTGAATCATGAAAATCAGAGATCGTGGAAAAAAGTTATGAGCTCAAGAGCCAAAAAGAGAGATCTATCTTCAATCTACAATAAATGCTATCAAACAACAAAATTTGTGAAAATGACTAATACCACTGCAAAGTGTTCTTTGTCAACTTTCCGTTGATATATAATTTGCTTGATTTCGACACAGTGGGCAAAAGTTATGCAAAAAACAAAAAAAGCCCTACTTTAGGACTTTGAGGGCAAAACAGGCCCCCTAATGCCAGAATCTTCTCTCAGCCAGATGGAATATTCCCTGCATTTGTGGGAAAAATAAAACTGCCTGTGAGGTTAAAAAACTGCCAATTTGAGTGAAAAACCAATGCTTGTAGGATCAAAAATCCCTATTGATTGTCACAAAACCTCCTTTGACCGATCAAAACCGCCAATGTTCAACTGTCGATGGTTTAAAATTGATCTATCGCTATGAGCGCCTACGGTATAACACAAACCATAACACAAACTGCCGAGATTGTGAGCAGATCCACTGAGACCGCCAAAGGCAATTTGACGCTGGCCAGAGAAATGTCATGGGTGAAAATGAAAATCTCGTCATCAAGAGTCTTTGAACTGCAGACAAAAAGTTTTAAAAAAACTGCCGACAAACAGTTAGGGCTGAAGCCTATACAAGATGCAAGGGTGGGGGTTATTAACCCTCTGCCAAATGGCTGGATCTGCACATGGTATGACAAGTACCCTATTGCAGTGTATTTTTGTTTTTTAAACAACTTTACAATGCCCCTATAAAAATAATATCTGCAGAACAATTAATACCCAAGAAGAAACAAAAAACAATTACCTGACAGACAATGACGCCAGCCAAGTACTAGTGATAGATCTAACGTAGAGGGCTACAGGTGAAGATTCCTTTTGAGCAGAGAATATTCCCTACTGTCCGTACGGAGGGGCAGAGGTAAAAAAATTGCCTTTTTTTCAACTTCTCTGATTTGGGCGTTTGGACAGTTGATCTATACAATTTGGGCCTCCTGATCGCAATGGTGATGTCTGTTTCACTCCAAGACACTCCTAAAACATAGCTCCCAACAAAACCTCTCCAATGAGGGAAGGAAATTGCAGATCAGGCTCTGAAACCATGTAAGAGTCAATGTGACTCAGCAAGCTAGGATCCTTGCAATCAAGACAACCTTCCACACAAAGATAACAGAGAAGATGCTAAAACAACAAGATTCTATACAACTGTCATATGAAATACAATGAGAGAGCCTTGCCTATAAAGGCAAGGTGAGAGCTAGAAAGGTGAAGCAAAAAATGGAGATATTCCTACAACATGTGACAATTAGAGGATGATAATTGATTGCACATGTGGAGGATAAGACAACTCACTCCAACTATCAACAACTCAACACACAACTAGACTCAACTAGACATCTAGAAGACTCACTAAGTCAACTTAACATGTGAATTATGTGTGATGTGTGAATATTATTTAACTAGTAAATAGTTAAATAATATGAATTATCCACACAAGGGTAAACCGGTTAGGTGATAACCTTGTTCACACCAACAAATAGAAGCTTATAGCAACATAGAAAGGTTGATAAATCTCCCTTTAACATGAGAATTATTATGATTAGGTGTCACAACAAAAGATTAATGTTAGCAACATATATTCCCCCCTCCAATTAGTTGCATACAAAGGATGCAAGAAATTGAAGGTAGGAAAAAAGGATACGATCATAAAAAAATATGTACAAGTGGTAAAAGGTACTATCATGTTATATGTATGTAAGAACATAGATAAAATGTGATCATGAAAGCACATGTAATAAGGGAAAGCAAGATGCCTTGAATTGTGCCCCCAATGAAGGCAAATGACAAGATAATTATATCCATAAATGCTAGATAAGGATCATGCAAGCACAAATAAGATGTTAACAAAATGAGCACAGTAAGGGTCATTTAACATTTAATCATAGATATTTAAGCATGATAAGGATAAAAATAGATAGGAATGTGAGCATAATATAAACATGTAAGCATAACACAATATCATAAGAGATAAGGGTGATAACCATATGAAATCACATAAATGTCATAAAATGATGCAAGAGCATCCTTGGGTTGGCACAATATTGCATCACCCAAAAATCTATGTCGTCTAGTCCCTGGTATGCAAGCCTAACTTGTGCATGCATCTTGTTATGTGGTAATTTGTGTGCAAACTTAACCTACACACTTGTGGCATTTTTCTTTATCTAGGTAGTTTTGATGTCTCTCACACCCTATGCTTGGTGGTGTGCTTGGCCTTGCATGGACCCTATTGGTTTGGTGCATGTCTATTTGAGTGCATCCTAGCTCTCACCCAAGCTTCCCTTACATTGAGCTTGGCACAAATGTTTTCACCCCATGTAGTGAGGTTTACACATGTGTCTTGGAAAAGTTAACAAATGTCAGTATGTTAGAGTGGTTGAACATTGGTCATAACAACTTCTATTAGATGATAATAATTAGATTTTATGAGGGCTTGTTAGTTCTAGAATGTTGAAAGAATGGCAAGTTCAAATGTATTAAAAGAATATCCAATTGTTCAATTTGTAAATGACACCCATGCTGATTATATTTCCTCTTGGGTATAAATTTATGGTAAGAGATTAATCTTAGAGGGTTCTTAGACTAAACAATTATAGTGTAGTGAATCTTTGTGCATATTTCTTAGGGGTTGGGTAGCATAGTGTTGTTGGGTTTCACTTATTAGTGACCTATTATAGTTCTTTCATTTTTTGTAATTTAATTCATTGTTTGGTTTGTTTAATATCAATTTTATTCATTGTGGCTTCCATTTGTGTGCCTATTATTTGGTTATTCATTTGACCCACATACGACAGCTATACTATTCTTAGTAGGAGCATTCTAAGTCCTAAAGGTGAGATTGTGAGAGTTGCATTCACTAAGCATTTGTGTGAAGTGCTTTCACATGATAGGTGAACTAAATAAAATGTCTCATAGAGTTGGAAGAGGAGGTTCAAGAAATAATCAAGTGGCCCATGTCACAAATCTAGCTAATACATTGAGAGGCATTCAATCTTATCTTGAAGTCATTAAAATGACATAATAGAGAGGACTAGTGGTGATGGAAGATATCAACAATGACAAGCGGGAAGATCATGACATGCGAGATGATGTCATAGATCTAGAGGATGTTGAGGAGAACATCACTACAAAGGAAAGATTTACAATCACCTCAATAAATGTTGGGAGCAAGTCAAATTTTAACTTCCCATCTACTCATGAAGCTTAAATCTAGAAGAGTTGGTCTACTAGATCACTGAGTTGGAGAAATGCTTCAATTTTGGAGTAATTAAGGACCTAAAAAGAGTCAAATATGCTACTAAAAAGTTGAAAGGGCATGATACCTTATGGTGGGACTTAGTCCAAAATAGTCATGTACAAAGGGGGAAGTGCAAGATCTC
The DNA here is from genome assembly GCA_027924645.1 of Cunninghamia lanceolata. Taxonomy (NCBI): domain Eukaryota; kingdom Viridiplantae; phylum Streptophyta; class Pinopsida; order Cupressales; family Cupressaceae; genus Cunninghamia; species Cunninghamia lanceolata. The sequence continues at coordinate 95,869 of BSBN01000399.1, forward strand.
ATAGTGGGATTGCATGGTAACTAAACTCACAGGGAAGTTTATATTGACCAACCATGTGTTGGATTTGCACACTTGAGAAGCTCTAAAACCTATGCCAAAGGGAAACAACTATGAAGGAACACATGAAGGAGTTGTACAAACTATACATTTATTCCTGTCTTGAGGAATATGAAAGTGAGAAGGTGTCTAGGTATGATAATGGTTTGTGCATCTAAATCTAGGATAAGATTTATTTCCTAAAGATTCATTCCATCGAGGAAACCTACTAACTAGTGCTTAAGGTTGAGGAAAAGTTGTCATGTAGGCAATAGAGTGCACACAACATTGGTAAGGGCAAGGATGGAAAGATTAAGTAACGAGGCAGAAAGCAAACCTATGCATGCAAGGATAGCACATAAACAAGTGGCATTGCATAAATCATGAAGCACAAGAATATTATTGATAAATTTGGAAATAGGGGAAGGTGATACCACATCAAAGGATTCAGTGGGACTTGCCTTAGGTGTGGATAGGTAGGTCATTAGGTATTTGAGTTTCCATATGTCATCCAAGAGAAAGGTCATGTAAAAGTGTGTGCATGTCATGTAGGCACATGAAGAAGGCATGTTCGTATGTGAAATTGAGAGTGCAAACTCAAACAATGGGTAGAACTTGATGATGTGCAAGGTTTTGTTGAAACTTGCATGTGAGGATTAGGAGTTACAGCTGAGGAAGATCCTCTTTAGAATGAAGTGTAAGTTATATAGGAAGATCTATAGGCTAATCATTAATGGAGGTAGCATTGACAACTTAATATCCATGAAAATGGTGCAAAAGTTGGGTTGAAAATAGTCATCCACCACATGAATATATATATTCTCTTGGTTGTAGAAGGAACATCAACTCATAGTGATAAAGTAGTGTCAAGTTACATTTCATACTAGAGGATACATGTTGTGACATGATCCCTATGGATGCATGCTATGTATTATTAGGAAGGTCATGGCTGTATGATAGATGTGTTATACATGATGGGTGCAAGAACACCTTCACCATCAAGAAGGACGATAAGAAGTTAAAATTACTTCCCAGGAAGGATGAGGAAGACGGTGTATATAGGGGCAAGGTGATGTTGTCAACAAAAGAGTTTCTCAAGGGGTGGAAGATTTGCAAGACTATTATGCACTAGTAGCCAAGATTGTGTAGAAGGATCCATGCAACTCTGAGTAGCCAAACGTCACTATGTTTCTCAAGGAGTATATAGATGTGATTGGAACAAGAATGCTAGATGATTTCCATCAATGTGTAAAATCTCACACTACACAAATATGATTCTAGGTTCAAGTTTGCCTAAGAAGCTACCACATATAGCGAGTCTTAACATGAGTGTAGATTCAAACAAGTAAATGAAGAACTATTGGAATAAGGTTTGATAAGGAAAAGTTAAACTCCTTGTGTAAAGTGTGTATTATTTATGTTGAAGAAGGATGAAGAATAGAGGATGTATGTAGGTGGGGTTGTGAATCTTGATATAGAACCTTAGATTCATCACATTCTCTACTATACAAACAAGAAACTAGTACAATATAGAAACCCTTGTAGATAAGATGTGCAACTTAATTAGAGATAATACACGTTGGCCTCTTTCCAAACAATGGTAAAAAATTCTTTTGTCATCATATTTCAGGATTGTATCGTGACTGCAAAGTGGACTACCTGAGCCTAAAACCCTACTAAAACCCCAAAGTCTTCATTGCCTAAGTTTTTATGTATCTTGCTTGCAGTTTTGTTATGATTTATTATTGACTTGCTAGTCCTAGTCACTATGTTTTAAGTGGTCCCTTGTATGTGTCTTTACTAAGTGACTGGCCCTAGTGCAAGTGTCCTTTGTATTGTAGTCACTTTTCTAGTTACAACCTCACTTTGTACTATGTGCTATAGTCTCTATTGGCTTTCATGTCATCAATTTCAAGTGAGGTGTTAAATCAACATTGGTCCACATTGTTTATGAATCGTCACATAGCTAGAACAATTCCATATTAAAAGAAAAGAGTTACATGGTAGTTGTTGATTGCAACATTATAAGTGCCTAAAATCATACAAGCATATGTGTCAATCCAATGATGATCCAGTGGTTTAGCACACAACCCATGTGATGCAAAAAAAATTATCTCAACCTTTTCAACCTTGATGGAAAAGTCTAGTTATCCTTAAGGACCCTCCTAGGCTCATTTCATCTTTGTTGGCCATGTAGCTTACTCATGTGCCCCAATGTTTGTAAAATGATCTATTTTCAAACTTCAAGTGATGAAATTTCTATTTTTATATTAAATCAACTTGGATATCTAAAAATTTCTTGGGCAATCCAAGAATTTCCTTGGTTATTCAATTACTAGAAAGACCAACGATTTGGTCAATTTTTATGGCATATGAAAAATCCTAGATCTAACCATTTTGTATCCATTTTATCCCTTAACTTGATATTAATACAATATTTATTGTGCCTAGGCTTGGTAAACTCTTAGTTAGTACCCCTAATTGTGAATCCAATCTTATTCATACCCCCCAAAAGTTTATGCATGGATCTTTTTTTGCTTCTTTTGTTTAGCAAAAGTACACCCTTCATTCACAACATGCAAGCTCTATACAAGCCTCTAGACTTCTCTATTTCTGATATTATTGTTGGTTCCCAAAATAACTACAACTCGAAACCCTAAAACATTTTACAATCACCTAGGCCAGGGGTGTCATTAGGGTGATTAAAAGAGGTTTATCAATAGGTTAAGGGTGATTTTGGCCAACTTACAGTAGTGGGTAGACTCCTCTACACTTCAGGCTTAGCTAGACCTAGGAGGGATATTCCTAGAGGCATGAAATAGATCTCAAACAAACAAACACAACCATACCCAATGTACACTTGACCCCCAAAGATGTCACTCCAAGTCAAGATAAATTGGCTGCACAGGCCTCTGATTAAGCTGATGAGATCAATCCTACAGAATGAAGATGCTATGGAACTATAACTGCATTTAAAACTTGATATATTGCTTTGATTTTTAATGGGTTTAGGTGATCACAGGCTTTTTAGACTGGTGCCTATCCAATGGGCTACTGAGTCTCAAGTTCATAAAAAAAACACTAATTTAGGAAATGTATGACTGCCTATTTGAAGATTCGGATGCATAAAACTCAATATCAAACCATAAGAATACTTAATAATCCAACACCATCAACATTCTTCCATATGTAATATGAGATGACCATTTACAAAGCCTAAAAATGGATTAAGAATTGTCACATTCATTCAAATCAAATTTTATAATCATACCACTAAATGTGGCAAGAGAAAACCCTAACTATGATAGATGCTCCCTGAAAGAACACTTACAACAATGGAGAAAAATAATGATTGATATCAATATTACAATATATTTCACATACACTTTTGATAGATGCTTCCTGAAGAACTGAAGTTGAAAAATAGATGAAGCCCTAACTGCCTTGGACTCTCAACACTGGTAGAGAAAATTTTACCCAAAATGATCAACCCTTGAAAAGAGTTTCAATCTTCCTTTTATGGCCTTCACAACTTGGATCTCAGAATGAAATGGGTGGGAAAACCCCAAAAACCCCACCAACTTCAATAAAAAATTAATTTCAACTACCCATTTCAGATTAATGGTGATCCTAGAGGTTGTTGGTGCATTCCAAGGTGGTGGGAGGAGTATGGAAGGCAAAACAATCGGGCCCCCTTTTGTAGCCTTCACAACTTGGATCTTAGAATGAAATGGGCGGGAAAACCCCCAAAACCCCACCAACTTCAATAAAAAATTAATTTTAATTACCCATTTCAGATTAATGGTGATCCTAGAGGTTGTTGGTGCATTCCAAGGTGGTGGGAGGAGTATGGAAGGCAAAACAATCGGGCCCCGATTAATTGGGCTTTCTCTAGGCAATTGGCCTTTTGAAAAGGTGAAGAAGGAAGCCTCAATCTCCAAAGTATAAAAGGAAAAAAGGGAATTCATTGGGCTTCGAAGATTGGGCCTTCACCTTTCATCGTTCGTTTTGGAAGAGAAGAAAAGAACCGCCTAATCCTGAAATACTTAGAAACTTTTTAAAACCTTGGCGGACTTCTGCAATTGGGCCTTCCGCCTTCTACCTGCAAAAAGGAAGGAAGAAAAGAAACCTCCCACTTGTCGTCACCCAAAATACTTAGAAGAATTTGAGCTTCGTTGGACTTCAGTCATTGAGCCCTCACCCTTCCGCTGCCCGGAAGAAGACGAAAGACCACCACTCCGACCTTTGATGATCCACAACACTTAGAATTTTTTTGAAACCTTGTCGGGCCTCGATGATCAGGCCTTCCCCCCTACGCATGCTTGGAAGAAGACTGAAGGCCACCACCCCGACCTCCGATGCCCGAAACACTTAGAAAATTTTTGAATTTTTTTTGAAATTACCAAGGGGGAATTCAAAGCTGATAGGAAAGGCACGATAAAAGATAGAAGGCCGAAACTCTGAATATCTGACAAAGGCAAAAAACACAAGACAAACACTTAGAGACACAAGGCAAACACTTAGGTTTTATTCCTTGCACTTCAAAAGGCAAACACTTAGAAACTTCTTGGAGGGAACCCATTCAAAATAGTCTTAGATTGGATATAACTGATGGGTTCAACAATAAAGGCAGAAAGTAGGGTCATGATGAATTTGGGGAAAAATAAACCAAGTTGGGAACTGGTTTTCTCAAGTGCCAACAATTACCAAGGCTCAAAGCTTCTTATTCAGTAATTACATTAGTATTATTCCTCATTGATATCCATTTTCCCTAAGTCTTATTTTATAATTCATCTATCCCTTCCATCAAGAGGAGTTCCCTAGGTTGGGAGAGGAGATAAGGATAGATAAGCTAGACTACTAAGGTCATGAGTGCTACAAACAATTTCTTCAACATCAGAGATTGCATATATCCCGGTTGTGGAATTTATTTATTTTATTTGTGATAGTTGTTTTCTTAATATAAATGCAATAAATAGATCTTCATCTAGCTCTAGATTTTTAGCATTTCATTATAACTTACATGGATTTAGTTTAGAATTTAGAATAGTTTAGTTTATCTTCTTGGAGAGAACACACATTAAATCCTCAACTACATACAAAAATTATCAATTTGAATTCTTTCTTTTATTTTGCGAGAACTATTGAAAACCCAAGAAAAATGAAAAGAGTTTAGGAATATAAAACATTGGTTCATTTGTCATTCAAACTAGTGTTCATATTGCATTGAAAACCAAGAAAAATAAAACCATTAGTAATTGATTTTTGCATTGCTTCAATTAATTTAATTATTATGATTGTGCATAATCTTAGATTGTGAAAAGAACAAGAAAAACAAATAGATACTAGTTAATCATTTAGTCAATCTTCATTTATTTTCATATTGGGAAAATAACAAAAACATAGGTTAATTTCAAATCGTTTCATTTAGTCATTTGTTTAAGTAATTTAAATAGATTTTAATCTTTTATTTAATTAGAATCCAACTCATTTAGAACATGAAGGAAAAATAAAACATGATCTCTAGGTTCTTGTACTTCTAGACTACGAGCTCCTAATCAAACAATCAATCAACCAAGAACAAATGAATTCACACAAGACACCTAGACTAACACTCTAAGGTAAAACTCAACCATATCTGCTCTTTCTCTCATGCTCAATGCATCAAGATCATGTGTTTGGGAATTAGAAAAGATTGGGTAAAGTCTACCTTGAGTGAGCTAGGGAAAATCAACCAACCTTTGAGATCATTGATCAAGAACAAGCCCAAATATTACAGTGAATTATAGAAGAAAATGAGAGACAATAGGATTTAGAGTTATTTCTCCTTGAATAATTATTTGAGATATAAAACCATCATCTCAATACTTTCATCGACAATGCCCAAGAAGAACTCAACACAATATGAGCTAACAATGCAAACATTCACATGATAATTATCATCACACACCTCTATAGAGTTTTACAAGAATGCACCACCACCACACCATAGTTTAATACCCCCATATGACATCAAACGTGCTCCTTCCTTGTGAAGCAATAAATTAATTGAGCATCACAACAACCCCTGTCACAAACTCCCTTGTCATATTTAGGACCCTTCTCCCTTTAGAAGAGGGTAGTCCCTCAGACACTCCCTCACTCCACCTGCTCTTTCCACATGAGCAAGAGTGATTTTTCCAAACACATGCAATCCATGGAAAATACATGTGCCTCCCCACTTGTGACTTATACATATTAGTGGTGAGTCAAATATGGAGAACACATATTTTGGTGAACTTGATGTGAAGAACAAATCCTATTGGGACAAGTTCTCTCGCATTTCCCCCATTCCATTTCACTCTCCCTCTCTTTTTCCAATGTCATCCATTTATTCTATGGTACCTAATCTACCCACAAATACATTAGGTTTGGTGAGAGATCAAGGGTAGGTCCCTTCAAATGAACGCCTTAACCTTTGATTGGTATGTTCCTCCTGACCCTCTAGCACCTATTTTGAATAGGTATGACTACAAGGTCACTAACTCTAAGGGTGGCTAGCATAAGCATTAAAAAATAAAAAAGGGGAATCAAGACTATATTGTCTTTGATAATCCCTCTTAGTGTCAACACCATAAAATGACATTTTATCCTCAATTTGATCACTCAAGGGCCTGACATGCCTTAGTGTGATCCACAATCCATAGATGAGATTCTAAAATCCCAAGCTATTGGGATACAAAACATCAGATAGAAAATGAGCTAGATTACCTTAGAAAGGACCTAGAAAATTCTCAAGCCACTAGAGAGGCCTTAGAAACAACTTACCAAAATGATCATGTAATGCCCAACTATGTTAACTCTTGCTTTGCCTTGATTTACATTATTTGGATTAAAAGGTCTATATTGAGTTGATTATGGTATGAATTAATTACAAAATGGATATATGTCTTGCTTGATTACATGTTTCCTTGGTCATTATATGTTGCTTCAACTATGATTTTCATTGTTGGATTTGATGCTTCACTTTAAGTGTGTAGGAAATTTTTGTGTTTGACTAATGGAAGGCATGCAGAGGAAAATGCCATGGATTTCACCTAGCCATCTCACCTTGCCCAGTCCCTAAGGTCAAGTTAGTGACCTTATGACTATTGTGTGTATGTACATTTGGTTGTTTAACCCATTCTATTAAGTTGTGAATGAAGGGTGTTTCCTATGTTTATCTGGTTTGCGACTAATTTGAATCACCTATGATTCTAAATCCCTTCTATTGAAACTCATAAAGTGTGTATTTTCATGTGTGGGTGTATTTATCCTTTATTTCATTGCACCTATTTAGTCTTAGAAATACTTGATGAAGTGTTTGTGAAATATCTAGTTGCTTATGAGTCAAAAGAGCTTTAACATATTTTATTATGCCTTAGTGAAAAGGTCTTACATAATTTGAATACTGTATGATTGAAAATATATTTATTATCAAATGATTTAGGGAATAAAGTGTTGTGCAAATTAATAAATTATTTTATTGAAAAGAAATTTGAAAGCCTATCTAAATAAATTTAATTGAAAATCTATGCATAAATCATTTGTCAAAAGGTCATTAGCCATTTTGGAAAAGATATTAGATAATTTGGAATGAAAATATATGTGTGACAAAAATATCTATTTTGAAAAAGAACTAGTTTGAATGTGAAAGGAGGGAAAAGTTACTTGAGGGTTTAGGGATTTTTGGAAAAAAGGAAAAATAGACTTTCTTTTAATTCATTGTTACCTTATGTTCTTTGGGGAGAGAAAAAGGAAAAAGTGGATATGTGTTTGCATTTTTGGAACTTGAAACTCTTGTTTAGAATCACTTTGTGCTTGGATATTGTGTTGGATTCTCATTTGGCTTGGAAGAGAACTTGCAAAGAAATAAAAATCTCCATTAGAAGCTTGGGAGCAAGGTATTTTTTTGTATATAATAACTATGCATTTCATTGTTTGATTCTTGATTACCATGCTTCTACCTTAAGTAGTAAAGTATATGGATTTAGGTTGGGAGCATTAAAATTGAATATTGGATTACTTTCAATTGAACAGATCAATCTTGTTGTACGTTTGTATTATTTTAGGAAAACTCAAATTTACCCTATTATTGTGATAATTTTTCCCAAATTTGTAGGTGATTACAAAAGTGTGATATTGGGTAGATTTAGGTCATAAGGGTATTCTTGAAAATTAATTAAAATATATTTTTTAATTTAGTGAAAAACATAGAAATGCCCTCTAAACCCTAACAAAATTTCCCAAAAGTCGTTTGTTAGTACAAAACTATGTTGTTGGGTAGTTTTGGGTCATAAGGGTATTTAAATTTTTTAAAATTATGTGTTATTAAATTTTGAGAAAATTTTGGGATGATAGCTTGAAGATCCATTAATGGATATACTTGGATATTTTTAGAAAATCTTAATTTATTTCTTTTTAAAATTTTAAACTTTTGAAATGGTATTATTTTGTGGAATCATGACTTATACCATAGAAATAAAGTGTGCTTGCATTGGGAAGCATGTATGCACAAAAATTTGAACCTTATACATCCTTAGAGATTTTTTGTAGAAGATTGACTCTTGGATTGTTTAGGATTTGAGGGTACGTATAGGAGGCTTGGGAGTGCCTAATTTACTTAAATTCTTGGGAAGAGTTTAGGGTAATCATTGAATAAGTCCCTTACATAAAATTAAACAAAGAGAATTAATTAATGATTATTGAATGTGAATTATGAAAAAGCAATTTACATTAATGAAAAGATAATGAATGGTGTAAGTGCTAAAGAAGTCCCTTACATGGGTGTAAGTATTGAAAAATTCCCTTAAATGTATGCAAGCACTAAAGAATTCCTTTACATAATGAGAAGAATGCATGGTATGGATGCTCACTATAAGACCTACTCTGTCTACCTTACTTCCTAGCTTGGTTTTGGACAACCAAAGGGAAAACCACTCCATGTATTGCTACCCTCCTCTTTCTTGGATAACTAGATTGATTATATCCAGTCATGTGTTGAGAAAACCATATTTATATGTGTGTGAGATTTGGCCTTGATAGTGGTGTGTCCATGATCTTCTCTCTTTGTATCTTGTGGTTTGGCTAGAGTGGAATAGGCATCTATTGCACTCGACAATGGTAATATGGTTGGTTGGTGGGTAACATCCTCCATTAGTCCCTTCTTAAAGATCTCTTGGGAGCTAGAAGGGTTCCTAGTTTAGTATAAAATCATGCTTTAATTTGTAAATTATGGTTTTTGGTGAACGTCTGTAAAGACATGAAAAAGGGGTTATTGTATATTTACCTCATCTTTATATTAGAGTTCAATCCATCCATGTTTGGGATGTAATCCTTTCATTATGACTTTATAATTATTTTGTTTGAATTAAAATCAAGCCTCATTTTGGAACAAATTATCATGATTGTATATAATCCTAATTAGATCTTGTAAGAAAGATGATGGATTGATCATGTTATACCTCATTTTTAGATGTTATTAATATATGGAAATCATTTATAATATTCTTTTGTACTCATCTCTAGAAATTGGAGATTGTATGTGTTGGTATGTTCCATTGTCATATTTTTCAATAATGAAGGCTTTTGTGTGAATAGTATATATTTGGTTAACATTAATATTTATGCTTTCTGAGTTTTAAATATGTCATTATGTCACTTAAACTCATTGAAAATGGTTTTTTTAAACCATGCATTAATATTTTTTGTAACAAGAAATTTGTGGCTTGTTTGATGTGATGTTTGGATGTTGTGATCCCACATCCTTTGGGTTTTGTTGAAGGCTTGAATGTGTTAGGGATGAACTTGAGTATGAGCTTTAGTCCTTTCCATTCTTTTCTATCATATATGTCAATGATGAAAGTCATGTAAGCTATCATTAGTTGTAAGGAGACTTTATGAACCTAGTGGGATGCACACAACTCAAACATAGAACTACCTACCACCACTAGGTTTTCAACCAATAAACATGGGTTACTAGAGTTGCCTAATATTTCCAAGATCCCAACATCCAAATCCTACCTTTCAAGCTGACACATCTTAGACTTTGATGCTTTTTGAACTTAATTTATTTTGAACTATTTATGGATAATTATGTGTGTGGATTAAATAAATGTTATTTAATTATGATCTGGATTAAATAAATGTTATTTAATTATGATCTGGATTAAATAAATATTATATTATTTTGAAAGATGAAATAGGTAAATGTTAATATCTTTTGAAAGAAGGAAATGTAAAGAATATTATTTTATTCTGAAATGATGAAAATATTTTTAAATGATGAAATGCAATGCTTCGACTATTTGAACACTAACCTATTAATGGAAAATATGAGTTTGCATGAGTTGTAGGTTGTCAAAGACAAGGTTGTGGTTAAGGTAGAGGAGATTAGCAGTCTAGTAGGGTTAAGATGGAGGGATTTCTCTCTCTCACACACAACACTTAGAATCATATAGATACATTAGAATTGCATTGATAATTATGTTATATGGTTCTTTATTTAATTGTGTTATAGTTGGATTAGTCAATTGATTGGCATTTACAATTTTAAGCTCATAGCAAATAATTAGAAAAGAAATAGATTTGATTTAATTATTCCTTGACTTTATTTGAAGAATAAAACTATTTATTATTTTATTGTAATGCAAACCAAACTAATAAAACATGTTTGCTTTAAATATTGTCAAATTAGAAATAAAAATTTAGAAAAGAAAACAAAAGAATTAGAAACAACTAGAAAATAGGAAAAGACTAAGATTAGAAAACAAGGAACTAATTATTTTATTTACGCAGACCAATCTTTATTTTTTTAACGGATCTGTCAACCCACTCTTCCTCCATTTTTGCATGGACCTTTGCATGTCATTTTCTTCTGCAATGGAATTAATGAAGGAGGATATTTTTAGTCTGTGTGAGAAAATAATAAGGGAGAAAGCCCTCTCATTTGGGGATACCCAATTTTTCATTTTTCTTTCAATCAGAGAAAATCAAGAGAGCACATAAGCAGATTGCAGTTGGGCAAAGGAGAGCATTTGATGAGCAAAAGAATAAAGGAGGACTGAGAAGGATTCACCTACAGTGAAGCGTTATTCAAGGTTTTTATACAAATGCTTTCACCCAAATTGTGTGATCAAAGATTGAATGGATGACTTCTGTTGTTATAGTTTTAATACTGTTGTTGTTGCTATTCTAAAAACCATAAATTTATATAAGATTGCACATATTTTGTTACATATATATTTATATATAAGTATATGTACAGAAATATATGTATATATATCTATATATAAATATATATTTGAGGACATATATATATAAACTACCCAGCCATGAAATTGTGAATTATTTTTTTATATACGAATTGCATATTTTAAAATATCATTACAAGGATATCGCTGCACTTTCTGTAAGAATTAGAAGTATACATATAAGAAAAGTGTTAAACGGCATTGGACCGTAGGCACCATAGGAGGAACCGTTGGGTGGATGGTGACCTCCCCCCACAAGCATAAAAGCTTGTGGGGAAGGCCAATGCCATCCCCACAACTTTTTGTTGCTTGTTTTCTTTCCATAAAACCAAACCTTGGCCGATTCTATTTGGGTCAACGGCCTCTCATTCCACAGCTCCGTCAGTACTTTTTATTGCTATTTTTAATACTTACTAATTTTTTTATAATCGCTGGCTTTGATTTAATTTGTGATCCTATTAATTACTGAGTGTGTGTGTGTTAGTTTATACAATTTCTGTTAGTTTTATACAATCATATATATTAATCTCTATCAGTTTTATACAATCATATATATTAATCTCTGTTAGTTTTAGACAATCAGATATATTAATCTCTGTTAGTTTATACAATTAGTTATATTAATCTCTGTCAAATATACATTTTTTTTGAATATTTATTTTCCCTATATCAAGCTGATAATTATAATTAAAAATATGTAGATAAATATTTATATAAATAAGTTTTTATTCTTTTTATTTAGGAAAAGTGTTATAACCTATACAAATAGTTTTGTCAAATGAATTTTAATCCATGCATATGTTTGTTTTATTGTGAAATACTTGGCCAAACTATAGTATTTTGTCAAACCGCTGAAATGAGAATGAAATGGTATGAAAGTAGACTAATAGATTCCATTTTTGTTTCCAAATAATTATTCCATGTCAACCTAGAAAAACTCTTTTTCTGAAACATCAATATAAATTGAAAACTTAGACTACATGCAAACCAGAATAGGCAATTGGTAGATGTAAATAGTATTTACTTCCAACATGGACATTGTAATGATAAATCTTTTGATCTTGGATAAATTATTCTTTGCATTTATTTGGTAAAATAATGTACTTTCAGGACAGGATGTCGAATGTGGACTCATAGAGACGGTAGTTTTACTTTTTCTAAAACTACCACTTTTGTAAATGCTTGGCCAAGCTACTGTACCATTGAAATAGATGGATTTTTATTAAAAAGCCTAGATTCATATGTCTCTACCACATCATGCTTGCAAGAGTTATGCCATTTCCAGGTTAGGAATGCATACAGGCAACAGGCATGCATCGAGAGATTCCCTCCTGCTTATACCGTTCCAGGTTGCTAGGTTCCTCGTGCAGGATCACCGTTTTCTTCAAGTTAGGAAGAAACCCAGGAAGTCCAATACTTCATGGTTGGGTGGAAAAAGCACCTTAACCACACTCTTGGCCTCGGCTTGCGGAAGATGGTGGTCGAGATCAGAGATTTTATGTTTTATGACTCATTATGGTTATTTATTTCATTGTATTACTCTTGTACGACTAGCATAGCCGATTTTTAAAATGTAATAATATTTCATCGAAGTATTGATGCAATATCTTACTTGTAACATTGAAACAAATGTATTGTAACACCCTGATTGGTGTTTGTAATTGGAATTGTAACACTTCTTTTAGTGTATGGAAATTGTACTTCATTATTATAAACTTACTATTTTATACAATTATGGATATTTGAAAATCATAAATGATTTACTTTCCTCAATTAGAAAGACCATTACTTTTTGTAATACTAATTTTAGTATGTAAGTTTTCTGCACTTTACATTTGGTATTAGAGCCTTGGGTTTAACTCTAGGACCTTCGCCTAATTATGCTAAGAATGCAAATTTGTGCAGATTGATTAGGATGGAAACTAGGTAGACTTACCAACGAGGAGGAGGATCCTGTGGTGATCTGAACGAAAGATTGGATCAGATTGTAGCCTTACTAACTCAATAAAGGGTTAGGATGGATAGTCGGAATAGGAGCTCTGTGCGAGTCAAACAAGATAGAACCTGATTGGGAATGGGGGTAACAGAAGTGATGCATGTGGAGGAAACCCTAAAATTGGAAGAAACACTACTAACCAGGAGAGGATAGTTGAGGAACTAGGCAAGGACCTTTAAAAGGTCTCCCCACCAAAATTTGATGGTAAAACAATTAGGGACGGGGCAGAAGGTTGGATAATCGAGATGGAGAAATACTTTTCCTTGTGAAATTTGTCTAATGAGACTAAGGCTATATGGCGATCGTATCAACTCACCGGTGAGGGTGCCACTTGGTGGGATAATGAAAAGGCTGAGAAGCAGCTATTGCCTAGTGAGGTGACATGGGAGCAATTTCTGCAGTTGTTTAGGAAAAGGTGGCTGCCGCAGCTATATTTTGACAAGAAGATGACTGAATTCCAGAATCTCACCAAAGGGGGAATGACAGTAACCCAATATTGGGAGAAATTTTCTCACTTTCTCAAGTACGTGCCTTAGTATCAGTAGGATGAGAGGTTTCAGATTCACAAATTTATAATGGGGCTCATGCCTCAAATTGGAGCTGATGTTGACATTCATAATCCTTCCATCATGGATGAGGTTTTTGAAAAAGCAATCAAGCAGGAACAGAAATTACAATAGGTTGCAAATTACAGGAAGAGCAGAGATGCCAAGTATGGTAATAAGAAATCTCAAGGAAACAACCAGAATAATCTGAATCAAAACAACAACAAGAGAACCAATTATAACAACAATAACATGAGAGATGTTTCAGACAGATCCAAAGCACCCCGTGGTGGTTGTTACACATGTGGTGGTGAGCATTATGCTAGTGTGTGTCCTCAGAGGGGGAATAATCAAAAGAACATAAACCAACATCACATTCATGCAGCAGTAGACAATCACCAGGCTGAATTCCAGGCTACACCAATTCAGTGTTCGAGTAAGCTTTTTAGATGCCTTGTTTCAATTTTAATTGATACTGGAGCCACTGAGTGTTTTGTAGGTCCAAATGTTATTTCAAAATTATCAGTTAAATCAGGATATATGGCTAACTCATGGAAGGTCCAATATGGAAACCGGGTAGAGAGAAAAGTAGAGCAATGTCTTGCCTGCAGTGAACTTGAACTTCCTAGTTTTGAGACATAGGTCAACTTATATGTGGCACCCCTAGAGTCATATGACGTAATTCTGGGGATGAATTGGCTTACTAAGCATAAGTCCATTGTTGATTGTGAAGAGAAATCAGTGAAGTGCTTAGATGATCAGGGTAATCGAGTTGAGATTCATGGATTAAAAAGACCCTTAGAACTCTGACAGATTTCAACCATGCAGCTGAAAAAGGCTAACAGGAAAGGGTGTGCTATTTATGCAATAAAGGTCAGGGACCTTGATAACTCAAAGTTGTCAGTTAAAGATCATTCCATGCTGAAGGAATTCCAAGATGTATTTCCTGATGAACTGACGGAGTTACCACCTAAACAGGAATTTGATTTCATGATTGAATTATTACCAGGAACTGAACCTCAGTCAAAGGCACCATACAGGATGAACACCACTAAATTGTATGAACTGAAGGCATAGTTGCAAGAATTGCTTAAACAAGGATTTATAAGGCCTAGTGTGTCTCCTTGGGGAGCACCTATCATATTTGTGAAGAAGAAAGATGACACCTTGAGGTTATGTATTGATTATAGAATGTTGAACAAGGCCACCATCAAAAATAAATATCCGCTCCCTAGAACTGATGAATTGTTTGACTAGATGAAAGGAGCTAAGGTATTCTTGAAGATCAATCTGAGATTAGGATACCATCAGCTAAGAATAAAAGATGAAGATATATCCAAAACTGCTTTTAGAACAAGATATGGACACTATGAGTTCACGATGTTACCATTTGGGCTAACCAACGCCCTAACAACTTTTATGAATTTGATGATCAGTGTCTTTCGAGACTTCCTGGATGACTTTGTATTAGTTTTTCTGGATGATATCTTGATAAACTCCCAATTAGAAGAAGAGCATGACAAACATTTGAGAATGGTGTTGCAGCGTCTGAGGGATCATAAACTTTATGGGAAGATGTCAAAATGTACTTTCTACTAAACTAAGGTACACTATTTGGGCCATGTTATTTCAGTTGAGGGAATAGAAGTGGACCCAGATAAGATCAAGGCGATCATGGAGTGGCCAGCACCACAGAATGTTTCAGAAGTCCGAAGCTTTATGGGACTTGCCGGCTATTATAGAAAATTTGTCAAGGGGTTCTTAACAATTGTAGCCCCCAACACTGCACTCCAGAGAAAGGGAAAGAAATTTGAATGGAGCGATAAGTGTGAGCAGGCTTTTTAACTTTTAAAAGAAAAACTTACTTCTGCACCTATCTTGATTGTGCTGGATCCAAATGGGCACTTTACAGTGATAATAGATGCTTCAGGGGAAGGTGTAGGAGCAGTTCTTATGCAGAACGAGCAGGTGGTAGCATACGAATCTAGTAAATTGAAGCAGTATGAACTAAACTATGCACCTCATGATTTGGAGTTAGCTTCCATAGTGTACACACTTCAAATGTGGAGGCACTATCTTTTGGGGAAGCCATTGGAGCTGAAAACAAATCATTTGGGACTTCAATATATCTTTACCAAGCCCAATCTGAATGCTCAACAGAGATGATGGTTGGAGTTCTTAAGTGAATATGATTTTGGCATTGAGTATATAAAAGGAAAAGAAAATAGAGTAGCAGATCCCTAAGCAGGAGGAGACATCTTGCAGCCATGATTAGTCAAATTTTAGATGGCAAGTGATTCAGGCATTGCTGGGAGATGAGCATTATGATAGGGTGAAACAAGCCCTAGAGCAAGATCCTTTGGATCATAGATTTGATGGATACATGTTTGAGTTTGATGGACTCTTAAGATATCAGGGTCAGATGTATGTTCCTAACGCAGTAGAGTTGAGAGAACTAATGCTAGAAGAATTTCACAATGCACCTTATTCAGGGCACCCTGGTGTAACAAAGATGATAGAGGGACTTAAGCCATTGTATTTCTGGCCAGGACTTAGGAGAGATGTTATAGCTTTTGTAGCCTAATGCTTGGAATGCCAGCAAGTTAAGGCTAAGCATGTGCATCCAGCGGGACTTCTTTACTCACATAGGGTTCTAGAATATAAATGGCAGGCAATCACTATGGATTTCATTTAGGGGTTGTCTATGACCAAGAGCAAACATGATGTCATCTTGGTTGTTGTTGATAAATTGACTAAAGTAGCTCACTTCATACCTAGGAATCTTAAGGATGGATCATTGGTTTTAGCGAGAAAGTTTGTGCAGGAGATTTTCTGATTGCACGGAGTGCCAGAAACAATCATCTCTGATCGTGACACTCGAATGACCTCTAGATTTTTTACTACATTGTATGCTTCTTTGGGGACAATACTGAACTTTAGTTCAGCTTATCATCCTCAGACAGATGGTCAAACGGAGAGGGTAAATCAGGTAGTGGAGGATCTCCTTAGAATGTACTGCACGGATCAGCAGCATAAGTGGGAGGAGTACCTACCTTTATTAGAATTTGCTTATAATAACTCCTTTCACACCTCTCTAGGAATGGCACCTTTTGAGGCTTTGTACAACCGCAAATGTCGTACACGTATCAGTTGGGATAAGGTGGAAGACAAGATTGTCATTGGGCCAGAGATGTTGAGAGAGATGGAAGAGCAGATGAAGCTAATCAAGGAAAGTTGAAACAGGCTTCAGATCGTCAGAAGAACTTTGCAGATAGGAACAAAACCTTCAGGTAGTTTTCAGTGGGAGATAAATTATTTTTGAAGGTGCGACCACAGAAGAGTTCTATCTCTTTTGGAAAGGGGTCTAAACTTGCCCTAGATATGTTGGGTCGTTTGATGTCTTGGAGGTTATCAATCTAGTTGCTTACAGGCTTGCTCTACCACTAGCTCTATCCCGAATACATAATGTCTTCCATGTTTCTATGCTTAAGCCATATCATCCAGTTGCTTCTCATATTCTTGACTAGCGTGCATTGCAGGTTCAGGATCCAGGGGTGGTGCTGGTGGAGCCCACCAAGATTTTGGAGAGGCGCGACGTTAAGTTGCGAAACTACAATGTTGTGTAGTATAGGGTCCAATGGGACCAGTATTCGGTGGATAGTGCCACCTGGGAGAATGCGAAAGATTTTGATATATTATTCCCGCATCTTAGATTTTAGCATATTTTCATTATTGCATATGATGACTTTTATTATGTTATTGATATTGGTTGTATAAGACCTTTTTATGTAGATGTTTGTAATAAGACATCGAGACGATGTCTCTTCCAAGTGGGGAAGGATGTCACATCTCAGACTTTGATGCTTTTTGAACTTACTTTATTTGGAACTATTTATGGATAATTATGTGTGTGGATTAAATAAATGTTATTTAATTCTAATATGGATTAAATAAATATTATATTATTTTGAAAGATGAAATAGGTAAATGTTAATATGTTTTGAAAGAAGGAAATGTAATGAATATTATTTTATTCCAAAATGATGAAAAGATTTTTAAATGATGAAATGCAATGCTTCGGCTATTTGGACATTAACCTATTAATGGAAAATATGAATTTGCATGAGTTGCAGGTTGTTGAAGAAAAGGGTGTGGTTAAGGTAGAGGAGATTAGCAGTCTGGCAAGGTTAAGATGGAGGGATTTCTCTCACACACACAACACTTAGAATCATATAGATGCATTAGAATTGCATTGATAATTATGTTATATGGTTCTTTATTTAATTGTGTTATAGTTGGATTATTCAATTGATTGGCATTTAAAATTTTAAGGTCATAGAAAATAATTAGAAAAGAAATAGCTTTGATTTAATTATTCCTTGACTTTATTTGAAGAATAAAACTATTTATTATTTTATTGTATGCAAACCAAACTAATAAAACATTTTTGTTTTAAATATTGTCAAATTAGAAATAAAACTTTAGAAAAGAAAACAAAAGAATTAGAAAAGAAAAAACAAAAAGAATTAGAAACAACTAGAAAATAGAAAAGGACTAAGATTAGAAAACAAGGAACTAATTATTTTATTTATGCAGACCAATCTTTATTTTTTTAATGGATCTGTCAGCCCACTCTTCCTCCATTTTTGCATGGACCTTTGCATGTCATTTTCTTCTACAATGGAATTAATGAAGGAGGATATTTTTAGTCTATGTGAGAAAATAATAAGGGAGAAAACCCTCTCATTTGGGGATACCCAATTTTTTATTTTTCTTTCAATCGGAGAAAATCAAGAGAGCACATAAGCAAATTGCAGTTGGGCAAAGGAGAGCATTTGATGAGCAAAAGAATAAAGGAGAACTAAGAAGGATTCACCTACAACGAAGCATTATTCAAGGTTTTTATACAAATCCTTTCACCCAAATTGTGTGATCAGCGATTGAATGGATGATTTCTGCTGTTATACTTTTAATACTATTATTGTTGCTATTCTAAAAACCATAAATTTATATAAGATTGCACATATTTTGTTACATATATATTTATATATAAATATATATACAGAAATATATGTATATATATGTATATATAAATATATATTTGAGGACATATATATATAAACTGGCCAGCCGTGAAATTGTGAATTATTTTTTTATATACGAATTGCATATTTTAAAATATGATTACAAGGATATCACTGCACTTTCTGTAAGAATTAGAAGTATATATATAAGAAAAGTGTTAAATGGCACTGGGCCGTAGGCACCATAGGAGGAACCGTCGGGAGGATGGTGACCTCCCCCACTGGCATAAAACCCTGTGGGGAAGGCCGACGCCATCACCACAACTTTTTGTTGCTTGTTTTCTTTCCATTAAACCAAACCTTGGTCGATTCTATTTGGGCTGACGACCTCTCACTCCACAACTCCGTCAGTACTTTTTATTGCTATTTTTAATACTTACTATTTTTTTTATAATCGTTGGCTACAATTTAATTTGTGATACTATTAATTACTCTGTGTGTGTGTGTGTGTGCGCCTGTGTGTTAGTTTATACAATTAGTTATATTAATCTCTGTCAAATATACATTTTTCTAAATATTTATTTTCCCTATATCAGGCTGATAATTATAATTAAAAATCTGTAGATAAATATTTATATAAATAAGTTTTTATTCTTTTTATTTGGGAAAAGTGTTATAACCTATACAAATAGTTTTGTCAAATGAATTGTAATCCATGCATATGTTTGTTTTATTGTGAAATACTTGGCCAAACTATAGTATTTTGTCAAACCGCTGAAATGAGAATGAAATGGTATGAAAGTAGACTAATAGATTCCATTTTTGTTTCCAAATAATTATTCCATGTCAACCTAGAAAAACTCTTTTTCTGAAACATCAATATAAATTGAAAACTTAGACTACATGCAAACCAGAATAGAGAATTGGTAGACGTAAATAGTATTTGCTTCCAACATGGACATTGTAATGATAAATCTTTTGATCTTGGATAAATTATTCTTTGCATTTATTTGGTAAAGTATTGTACTTCTGGGATAGGATGCCGAATGTGGACTCATAGAGACGGTAGTTTTACTTTTTCTAAAACTACCCTTTTGTAAATGCTTGGCCAAGCTACTGTACCATTGAAATAGATGGATTTTTATTAAAAAGCCTAGATTCATATGTCTCTGCCACATCCTGCTTGCAAGATTTATGTCATTTCCAGGTTAGGAATGCATACAGGAAATAGGCATGCATCGAGAGTTTCCCTCCTGCTTATACCGTTCTAGGTTGCTAGGCTCCTCGTGCAGGGTCGATGTTTTCTTCAAGTTAGGAAGAAACCCGGGGAAGTCCAGTACTTCGTGGTTGGGTGGAAAAAGAACCTTAACCACACTCTTGGCCTTAGATTGCAAAAGACGGTCAAGATCAAATATTTTAGGTTTTATGATTCATTATGGATGTATATTGTATTACTCTTGTACGGCTAGCATAGCCTATTTGTAAAATGAAATAATATTTCATTGAAGTATTGATGCAATATCTTACTTGTAACATTGAAATAGATGTATTGTAACACCCTTATTGGTGTATGTAATTGGAATTGTAACACTTCTTTTAGTGTATGGAAATTGTACTTCATTATTATAAACTTGCTATTTTATACAATTATGGATATTTGAAAATCGTAAATGATTTACTTTCCTCAATTAGAAAGACCATTACTTTTTGTAATACTAATTTTAGTATGTAAGTTTTCCGCACTTGACACAAACACCAATTGGGCATCAGGGCCTTGTTGTGCGGCTCATGTTTTGGGAAATTCCTCCATCTTCACATAGCCCCTTTTCAGGGACTTATCTTGAGTACCTAAAATAATCCCAAGACCATGCCATTCAAAATGTTATGCTACCAAACCTCTCGTATAACTCCCTAAATTCAAAGGATAAGGAGATCAAACTTATAAGGATGCTAAGGTAGCAGAACAAGATCCTACACTAATCTTGAGAGGAGGGTTATGCAAAAAAATTAGATCTTTACAACAATTATAGTAATTATACTAAAATAAACATAAATATCAATCATACCACAACATAGTGATTTACGTGGGGAAAACCCTTTTAGGAGAAAAACCCCACACTCGAAAAGTAGCCCAATATGTTATTTAGAAATCTCAAGATTACAATATACTTGCAGAGCAAGCTTTCATGGGAGTATCACCAATTAGAGATCTAGAGGCAACTTAACAACACCTATAAGACATGGAATTGTCAAATGGTAATTACAAAACCATGAGCAAAAACCACCCAAAAGTGGCACCCAAATCCTTAGGGTTCCATTATCTCCAATCAAAAATACCTTATGATGTGTCATAACATGCATCAACATGTGTAACTCCCCCTTACAACTTTTTTTTGTGTCCAACACATTTTTACATTTTCCAATATGAGAGGCCCAACTTCCAAAGGCCAAAAATTTTGATCTAAGAGGCTGATTGGGCCCATTTTTAAAAAATTGTAGAGCTCAAATAGATCGACACATCAAGCACCATTAATGGCAGTGCTAAACAAACTAAATTTTTTGTTTTAGCTAAAAACTAACTCTATAGCCCAGAAAATGAGTTTTTCAATTTTATAATAAAAAAAATTACACTTTTTGTAATCACAACATGATGAGGGTTGAAGTAGTGTTTGTTAATGCATCATCATTTAATTTTATCAATCCAGAGGTGTCTGGAGTTATTTGCGATAAGACTCTTTGGAATGGGGGGATTTGGTCGAATGGTTTGTGGATGGAACTTGGTTTGTTGATCTTATGGAAATGAATGGTCATTCAGAAATGGAAATCTATCTATTTGCTTCAGAAATAAACACACATGCAATGAAAGAAATTATTTTAGCTTGCTGGAAAATAAACACACTTTGCTGGAAATAAACACACTTGCAATGAAAGAAACTATTCTAGCTTGCTGGAAAATAAACACACTTGCAATGAAAGAAACTATTTTAACTTGCTAGAAAATAACCACACTTGCTAGAAAAGTAAATAAAAATAAATTGCCTTTACTTGTTAAGCTATAGCAATGAAACAGTCTGAATATGATAGTGCTACGGAATAACAAATCTATTTTAGAACTTATAAAACAATCCTGCAGGGAACAACTTAACTAACAATCACACAGAAGCGAAACACACATCGCATGAACATAAGTACAAAGCTAGCTGAACAGAAGATATAATAGAACTCAACAAACATGAAAATACCGAGAGATCTCCTCCAAAATGGGGAAGCAGGTTCTACTTTCCCAGCTGGAGACAATCCTCTTTGCTCAACTAAATCTTTCAGAAGAATTTTCTGTTCATTTGCATTCAATCATAGTCCCAAGAATGGATGAAAGTACATGTCTAAAAACAAGGAGTTTTCCTACTACTGGAAACACAATCTGGCAAACAACTATCTAAGAAAAACTGGAACTAATCTAGAGAGATCATTTGCTCCTATTTATACATTCGAGCTTTATTGGAGGGAAATAACTTAACAACGATTCTAACTATAGCGAACTAGACTTGAAACTAGTTGCTAATTTATTACATTGATGATTCCTCTGCGGTTTACTGAAGATCAAGGATTTGCATCGGCTTGGCTGTTGGTGAACTTGAGTGATTTCCTAAAATGGCGTGGCATTTGGTGACAGCAATTTCAGTTAGGACTGACACCAATTAGCAGCTACTGCGGTTAGTCACTAAAATGGAGTGACGTGGAGTTTTAGATTATAACAGTTGCCTTAATTGAGGTGTGGGTCACGTTTGCATTGTTGGGCCTTTTGGTATCCCTAGGATTGGCCAGCAACTATCATCGACTCGAGGGGAGGATAACTCTATTAGAGGGTAACGGCATCTGGAGCTGTCTGGAGTTCAAGTTTTTCACAGAAAGAGGGGGCTCCAGAGGGATCTGGAGACCACTGGAAGTCTTACTAGCGTAATCCTTATGCAAACACAAACCACTTATACTACAATTCATAAGATATGCATTTTGAAAATGAAATTCAAGTAAATAAGTTAAGAGATTTCATCAAAGGAAATGAAAACTAAACATGTGCATAATCCATCCAAAAGACAAACATAATTATAATAATATGTAAATATATATGCCATAGTGTTTTGTTAAAATCTTCCAGAACAAGAAATAGAATGAAATAGATGAGTCATATATTTGACTCATCATCCCCCCCAACTCAGTGTATGCCATGTCCTCATGGTTGTGCCCCATCTGCTTCATCCAGTATGTTCTTGCCCTCAATGATTGTACTACAGTTGTAGTCCTCATCATGGTATTGGAACAACTTTCTCCCCTTTGGCTGGAACCCATCATTCTCCTATACCCTGTTGAACCATGTATTGAATTTTCCCTCTCTCATTGGTTGTCCTTGAGGGTGACTTAGGCGAGGAGTTGGTATCAGGATTAGTGGTGGTATGAATCTCATCCCAATCCAGTTTTGTTGCCTCTGCTGGATCAGGGGTATTATTTTCCTGACCTTTTCTGTCATCCACCTTATGTTTGCGGGGGACACTGGCTCTCTTCTCTTGAAAATATGAGGCAGTTCCTCAAACCTTATATGCATCTTGAGACTGCTACACTGGGGAGATAACTTGTAACTGCAAAGAAATCATAAATGTAGGAATTCGAATTTCTCACATACTGGTCAGTGATGCCCTGCCTGTAAGCATTTGCTTTGAAAGTGTTGGAAAACCATGTAGTTTTAGGGTACTCATGTCTCATTAGTAGCCCTATAGATCCTGTTGCAACATCATATTCTTCCATCCTTTCTTCCCACAATCTGTTATTCTGGAGCAGAGATAGATAGCTCCAGATTTGAAGTTCTCCCACATATAGATTTAGCATTGATGTATTGACAAGCCCCATAATGTGGCCATGTTAGAAGAATTCACACAAAAGGTTTTGTCGATCTTTAGGATTTTGCATATAACATTCAACAAAATCTTTATCATTTTCAAAATCAAATGGAAGATTGCAGCTTATCTTGAGTAATTTCCATCTTAAAAATTATTCCTAGAGGAACAGGGCATACACACCTGATGGTGGCCATTGTGCTAATAGGGTTTCTCCTATCTTGTAGGCTAAAGCCAGGTTATTTTCTACCGCCACCTTTTCCTATTTCAGTGTCTCCATGTCTCTCCGGAGCTATATGATTTCTCCTCAGAGTTGCCTGTTATCCAATGTAAGTTGTAGGTTTTGAGTATAGAAATTTAATGAGGCAGGTGCAAGGGCTTGTTGAGTAGCCTATTGCCTAAGTTGAGTTATTTAAATGTCCCTCTGCGCCACCATGGCCTTGTGGTTATCCACCTCTGCTTTGAAAATAAAAATTTCCTTTTCTTGTTATTTCTTCTCCTTTTCAGCCTCTGCCTTTTGCTTTCCTAGCTCCTCATCCTTGGCCTTCAATTGTTGGGCCAAGGCCTCCAATTATGTCCTGCACTACTGCAATTCAAAGTCAGCTCTGGATAGAGCTAGAACATGCCAAGTTTCTTGTGTCGTGGTGTTCTCGAAGCTTTCCTCAAGGGTTTCTTTTCCCTTCTGGTGACTATGTTGCAATGTGTCCTCCCCTGTTTCTTCTGGGATGCCCTCGGTGCCAACTTCCTCAGGAATCTCCCCACCACCAACTTCCTTAGCTCCCCTCTCCTCATGACCTTCTTCTTCAGAGTGTGTAACAGGGGATGCTTAGTCTCCTGAGAGAGTGGTAGGGTTTTGTTCTGCTTCTCCTCTTTCTTCTTCATCGAAAGAGATGACTAACTGATGGTGGCATATTTTGGCAGAGGTGGATGCTATGGCTTCACCTTACTGACTACTTTGCTCTGTTCTTCTCCGTAACTATTGGAACTGGACTTCAAGGGAAGCGGAGGAAACTGCAACAAGGTCTCCTAAAACAAAGACAGTAGAAGTATGACGTTTCACCTTTTTTCCTTTGGGGCTGTAGGGCGAGGAAATCCTCCCATTTCTGCCGACCATCCTCCTATTGTAGGAAGTGGTGCTATATATTAGACCTGGATGACTAATTTGTCCTTCTTTACCCTTCCTTTTGGTCAGCATGGTGACAAGACTTGTATGCAGAAAAGTAGGAATATTTATCAAACATTGGGGGTTATTGGCTCCATGCCTCAGGTGGGTGATTAGCCGCATCCCAGGGCCAAAAACTGTATCGAACTAGCCATCACATGTGAAGAACTTCATGACCCATAGGACCACAGTCTTCCATGGGTCTAGAAGGCTAGTCCTTTCAATGCCTTTAGTTGCTCCCTTACAATATAACAAGGCAAGGGCTCCGGAGCAACATAAAAATTATGAACTAATTCTTCATATGATGGTTTGGTTGAAAACAAATCAACACCTATTGCAGGAATACCAAAAAATTGACTAATTATTGTAGGGTTGATTAGTATTCTTACTCATTTCATAGTAGTGAAGGTCCTATGGAAGTTCGTAACAAACTCCTCGACCAAGTCAGCTTTAAAGCCTTCAAATTTCTACAAAAATGTAAACCAACCGGCCTGTTGGAAAATCTGTGCGCTGGCGTCATCAAAAATTATGTTTTCAGGTTCGGCCTTTCTTTTGTTACCCATTTTAATCAGTAGAATGGGTTTGCAGAAAAATGTTATAATGGAGCTCTATGTTTTCTTTGCTTTCTATCTCTGATTTCAAACAAGAAGGAACTTTGAACTTCTGTGTTGTCAATTGCAAATTTGTGCAAAGGAATAACTACATGCGAGATGGATAGGATGGCAGTTACTATGTCTGTCTTTTCATCAATCATGGCATGAAATTTGGGGTTTTGAACTAGAGTGGCTGTGTACGAAGTGTAATTTCTCAGCCGCCACCTTAATTGCTCTTCCATTCTCCTTCGAAGCTGACGCCAGCAATCCTAGCGCTCATGTCTTTTCAAGAGTACTTCCTTTAAATGGCCATAAATATTGATCATCATTGTTTCTTAATCCAGCTTTCATTTCTGTTTATGGCATTTATTTGAAATGTCATGCCATGATGACTAAGTACTTGTATTTCACTGTGAAGCATGCAAGATCGACAGGCAAATCTGTGGCTACCACCTATCAGACTGTAATCATTTATGCACTTGTTGTGGTGTGTGAAGGATGAGGGTTGCATGCGGGTAACTTTTGGGGGACACGTGGCATACATAAACATATTAAAATAATTATATAAGTTTTAAGGAAAGAATATACCTTGTAAAGTACCCATCCCCTTGATTATTTTGCCTTAACATTTTTACCGAATTACTTTTCGCAATGCAACGTCACCTAACACCCGATGATGCTTTGGAAAACAAACATCCGCCAATGTTCATCTGGAGCAATCCGTAGCCATCTAGCGCTATCAGTATCTACCTGGAGCTCTTCAAAAATTTGCAACACAAAAACCTACAGAACTACAAAAAAGGAATTTCATTGAAGGAAATGGGGAATTCAAAGGAAAGATCGCCATTGTTGGTTTTCAATCTTCCCTCTAGGCAAAGCCGCCATTGTTGGTTTTCAACTTTTGCCTGATTTTTTTTTGTAGAAAAGGCTGCCATTTTTGGTTTTCAACCTTTACTGCTTTATTTATCCCAGAGTCATCACTTAGAACGTGAGTCCCATGGAAGAGAGATCTTATAGGGCGAAATGCTCTATCTGAGACTGGATTTCTGTAGAAAACTCCTCTTTGGAAGCTGGTTTGTGGTACAACTTCAATCTATGTCCGTTTACCAGAAGAATTTTGCGATCTCCATCAATGGGAACTAGTTGAATAGCCCCATTGCTGAAGGTTTCTTTGATTTCATAGGGCTCCAACCATCTGGTGTGCAATTTCCCTTTCAAATCTTGATATTTGGAGTCGTACAACAGGGCCCAATCTCTTGCTTGAATTGCTTACTGATAATGTGTTTGTCGTGCCATTCTTTTCTCTGCTGTTGGAGAAACTCTATGTGTTGAAGTGCTTCCATCCGCATCTCTTCCAACCTGTTGAGTTGCATCATTCTATTTTGTTGTGCTTCAGTTAAATCTATACCCACTTCAAATGTTGTTCTCAATGTTTCCACCTAATATTCTATGGGCAACACTGGGTGTTTTCCATAGACCAATTCATATGGTGTGAAATTAGTGGTGGTTCTCCATGTGGTGTTATAAGCCCAAACAACTTTTGTCATTCTTTCAGTCCAATCTCTTCTTTTACCTGAAATGGTTTTTGTAAGGATGTTCTCCAGTTCTCTATTTGTTACCTCTACTTGACCATTGCTTTGAGGATGATATGGAGAGGACTTCTTGTGACAGATTTGATATCTTTCCAAGAAGGCTTTGATCATAGTAGACATGAACTGTGGTCCTTGATCAGAAACAAGGACTCGGGGTGCTCCAAACCTTTACAAAATGTGCTTATATAGAAAATTTGCAACCTTCTCCTCCTTTGCTGTTGGCAATGCTTTTGCTTCGACCCATTTAGTTGCATAGTCAGTGCAAACCAAAATGTAGTGATTTCATCTGGAAGGTGGATCTATCAGCCCCACAAAATCTATTCCCCATTTTTCAAATGGTTCGAGAACCACTTGAGGATGGAGCAGCATTTCTGTGGTAGGAGTTGGACATCCCATCCCTTGACATTGATCACAGTGCTTGACATAATGTTGAATATCCTTGGTCATTGTTGGCCAAAAATACCTTGCTCCTAGAATTTTATGTCTTGTCCGGAGAGCTGAAAAGTGTTCATCATGGCATGCTCAGATTATGTCATACACTTATGTTTCCTGCACATAGTGACACAATACATGGTCAGGGCAATTTTTAAATAAGAGTCCATTTACCCACTTGTATTTGGAGCTCTATCAAACCAGTCGTTTGGTTTCTTTTGAATTGAAATGTTGTGGGCAATTGCCTGAAACCAAATAGTTTTCTAAGTTTGCAAACCATGGAGATTGTATGGATATGGGAAACAGATGTTCATCTGGGAATGCATTATCCACTGGTTCATTATTTCCCTGCACAGTCAATCTGGATAAAAAGCTAGCAACAACATTATCTTTCCCTGGTTTATCAACAATGGTTATATAGAATTCTTGCAATAATAATAACCATCTAATAATTCTAGCTCCTAGCACCGCTTTATTCACAAGATATCTTATAGCTGCATGATCAGTATGTATGAAAATTTTATAGCCTGTGATGTAGTGGCAGAATTTATTGATAGCATAAACTACTGCCAAAAATTCTTTTTTAGTTGTGGTATAATTTTTCTCTGTTGGGTTTAAGTTTTTTCTAATGTAATATATTGTATGCATACCCCCAGATTCATTTAGTTGTCCTAACACTGCTCCAATGGCCTGATTGGAATGTGGAATGGCTAATTCCAATTTGGTCCTTTAATCACTAGGGCTGTCATGAGAGCACTCTTAATGGCTTCGAATGACTGTTTGCATTGTGGTGTTCATTTGAATTCAGAATCTTTCTTAAGCAAGGTGAACAAAGGGTCAACTTTTTGACTGAAATTTTCAATGAACCTTCGATAATATCCAACATGTCTCAAAAAGCTTCTTACCTCTATTTGGGATTGAGGAGGTGGAATTTGAATAATAATTTCAACCTTTTTTGGATCTACTTTCATTCCCTCCTATGAGATATGATGACCAAGTATGATTCCCTTGGTCATCATAAGAAAGCATTTCTTGTGGTTTAGGGACAACTGGTGTTCTTTGCATCTTTCAAGTACTTTGTTCAGGCTAGTCAAGGCTTCATCAAAAGTTTTCCCATGTACTGTAAAATCGTCCATATAAACCTCCACGCATGTATTTGCTAGGTCTGCAAAAATTTCCAACACAGCATGTTGAAACGTGGTTGGTGCATTGCATAAACTGAATGGAAAAACTCTGTAAGAAAATTTACCCCATGGACACATGAAGGTAGTCTTATCCTGATCTTCTAGAGTGACCTAGATCTAATTGTAGCCACTGAATCCATCCAGGAAGGAAAAATAGCAACTACCAACCAGGTTATCCAGCACCTGGTCAATGAAGGGAAGTGGGAAGTAGTCTTTCTTAGTGGCTATTGGTACCCATTTATGTTTAGGGTTTTGGAGCTTGAACATTTGCAGGTTTTCTCATTCGAACCCTGAAATTTCTGAGTCATTGGGCCTTGCATTATTTTTTCTATTTTGATGTTGACCTCCTGTAGCGGGTGCCTAGTTATTTAAGTTACATTTTCATGCCTTTGTGCTCATAGGTTGACCGGCCCCCATGCAATGTTTTACCGCATTTTTCCATCGCACTTGAGAAAAATGCTTAGTTTTATATTTATAAGTGCAAATGTATGTTGGTAAGCCTAAAAAATGCAAATCAGCTTTCAAAAAATGGAATATTTTAGTTGTATGCATTTTTGAATGCATATCGGGCTCAAAAAGGTGCATATACATTTGGGGAATCTTTCACAGATTCTAGGAATATTCCATGAATGTATATCGGGTTGCATGTATATTTTGTGTTGTATGTTCAAGCATACAATGGCTATATACAAAGGAAAACATGCAATGAGAGGATGCATTGGTGGCATACAAGGAAGTTATACAATGCTGAATGTATATCAGGTTCACTGTAGCTAATGCATATGGAAATATACAATGGAAAATATACAAAGGAATGGACATGCATTCGCTATAGTGCAATGTATAAATGGTCTTGTCTATTCGGCATTATACAAGGTGGCAAAGAAACATTTGGTGGGGTCCGCCTCACATACAAAGGGGTTTGTATCTCGCATATAAGATAGGTTACAAGGTTGGGGCCCACCGCTTGTATATTTGTGTTTGTATGATCAAATATACATTCCTAATGTGCAAGCTGGATTCCAAAATATTTCAAATTCACCTCGTAATTGTAATGAAATCCGGGAGTTGTATGTTGTGCATTGTATATGTGATATACAACGAAAATATACAAAGAGATGGATACACTGCGGATTCCAAAGGGTGTCCCAATCTGGCAGATAAAGGGTTGAGGTCCGCAGCTTGCATGTATATGGCATTGTATATGCCAATATACAAACCAAAAGGAGATACAAGGCTCGGATTTGAGAATTGTTTCAATCCGATGGATAAAATGGCTGGGGTCTGTTGTATGTATATCGTATTTGTATGATGCGATATACAAGGAAATGTACAAGCAGAGAGATACAACATAGATTTCAAAGCGTTTCCAATCCACTGTATAAAAGTTTGAAATCTGCAAAATGTATATTGCGATTGTATGTTCGCATATACAAAATGAAGATGCAAAGGTTAAAATGCAAGATGGACTTCAAAGCAATTGCAATATGCTTCATCATAATCTAAAGTCCAGGGCTTGTATGTAAAGTGTGTTGTATATGCCGAATGTGCAAAGAGGAGATGCATACAACCTGGACCTGAGTGCAGGTTCAAAATTGTTTTATAATATCTTGGGGTCCGGCTTGTATATAAGGCAATTGTATATGCATTTGAGCATGCATATACAATGGATGAAAAAGAGGCAAATAGGAGTGGGAAAAGTCAGCGATGACAAGGAAACATCTGCGTGGCACATTCTCATTGGCCAGCGACTTGCCTGCTTGTTTTGAACCGTAGATTTGGAAGGTGCAAAGAAGGATCAACGGTTGTGTTCAAATGTTCGATGGCGAGGGGTTTCCCATGCATATGCAGTGGTATTCTTGGCGGGAAAATCGTTTATGCATCTGCTGCTACGTTTCCATGGTAGCTGCAAGTTGGTATGCCATTAATGGCAGGATTGCTAACAGGTATGGGCCGAAGAGACATGTCAGCTACCACCTTCAAGTGGAAAATCTTCTAGCAGTGGCACAGGGCTCGAGTTCAACTACTCCTCGCCCTTCTTTTGCTTCTTCCTTTTTTATCTTATGCTGCATTGATTGATTTGGGCGCCATTCTTGGTGCATTGTAATTGGCAGAATTTTGATTTGACTTTTATACGGTTCTGTTGAGGGCACACTTTGAGTATATCTGATGTGTATGCCTCATTATTTTGTTGTTGAAAACTAGACATGTTTTGGTGCTGTAATTAAATACAACTTCATTGGTGGCTCTAGTTTGGGTATTTTGTGAGTTTATGAGTTGTATGTTGAATGTCTTATGCATAGAATTCATTAGTTTCATGTTGATTCAAATGAGTAATGCTTTATAGCATGTATTTTGTTATTTGTCTCCAAACTGAATGTATTCTTCTAAATCTAAACAGCTAAGGGGTGTTTGGGATTCTAGAATATGGGTTTACTATATTGAATGCTTAATCTTTTACTTCTACTCAAGGAGTAGATTAAATGTTTTTGGTTAAGTGTTGGAAAAAATATATTGCAGTAAGAATGTTTGTAAGCAGAAGTAACTGAATACTTTGTCTTGGGTATTGTCTATAAGGCAGACATTGCAAAATCCCCTTGAAATCTGATTATTGTCTTAAGTCTGTGATAAACACTCACATATATATATCTATTGACGCCGAGCCCTAGATAGGTACCAATCTGGTCTTGTGTTGAGGTTACGATCAAGGTCCCAGTTTTGCATCCAAATACCAAAAATCAAACTCAACTTCAAATACAAACCTTTAGGACATTAGAAGTAGTTTTAGGATCAAAATCCTCTGCCTCACAACTGAATATAGGCCCAAAGCTAGCCCTTTGCACTTATTTTACAGTTTTGGTCTGCATAAAGGAGGATTCATCTACTTTGTATCATCATCCCAGTCAGTTCATAGTCACATTTCATGGATGTTGAATAGGGAATACCCCCCTTGGTTCTACAGAGCCTAAAGAAGAAGAGGAGATATTTATAGAGTCTAACTCCTGTACTATTGGCCCCTGGCCCGGGAATCCTGTTGATCAATGATGGCTACTTTGTAGGGATAACTGGGAACAAGCATCCAGTTTGGGAAAAATAACCAACAGATTTGGCAACTCTGTTGGGGAACTGTTTTGTGTAAGAACCTTGATTTTAAAATAAAACAATTCCTAGTTATAGGTGGCGACTCCGAACAAATCTCCCAACTGGTAAAGTGAAAATTTGTATGCAAGGGAGGAGATCCCTACGTAATCCTCTGTTTGAAGAGTTATCCATAAAAATGATGTACAGGAGAAAAGGGACTGTTCAAGCCAGTTGAGAGGGTTCTCCCAGAAGTAATGATAATATTCAGCACAATCCAGGATCTTCAGAGTGGATAATACCTTATTTTTCAAACACTGAGGCTGAAATCCAGAACGTATATGAAAGATAGCAAGGTAGTGGATTGAGAATGAGGTTAGAGGTGTTTCAAGAATGCCCTTTCCTTGATTCCCCTGATAGATTTGAAGAGGCTGAATCCCCAAGG
The DNA here is from genome assembly GCA_027924645.1 of Cunninghamia lanceolata. NCBI lineage: Eukaryota > Viridiplantae > Streptophyta > Pinopsida > Cupressales > Cupressaceae > Cunninghamia > Cunninghamia lanceolata. Next base: position 128,115 of record BSBN01000399.1, read on the forward strand.
GATGATAATGATGATCGGAATGTAATGAAACCATCCTCTTCTATGCCTAGAGAGGAGGAATTAGCCGAAGAAATCAAGAGTCTGAGAGCAGAATTAGAATATTTGCAAGCAGTAAAAATTAGAGATGACATGAGACAGAAAGTGCAGGCTCTGAAAACTGCTCAAAATGATTCAGTTCCCACCCTTGAGAATATAAATGTGTTGAGGAACCAACGCAGAAATGAAGTTCAGGATCAACATAATGATCAAAGACATAATGCAAATAATGCTAGAGTACCATTAAATAATGTAAGAAATTAGAATGCAAATAGAAATGTAAATGTTAATCAGTTTGATAGACAACCTAGCAGTTGGACAGATTCAGACAACTAGTTTTTGATGGCATTCCTGGTTACCCCAATCCTATTGACAAACATGTGAGGCCGCAGGTGCCAAAGTTTTCATGAAATAATACTGTGTCAGGAGAAGACCACTTAAAGGCTTTTCAGAATATCATGGACAACTTTGAGGTTGAGCATGAGGATGTTTTTATGAAATTATTTATGCAATCCTTAGTTGATGAGGCTAGAGAATGGTACAAGGGTCTGCCTGACAGGAGTATTTCATCATGGGAGGACTTCAAAAGAATTTTCAAAGAACAATATGGTGACAAAACTGATTCTAGTTTTTTCATAAATGAATTCACTGGCATTACCAAAGGATCAAATGAACAGGTTGCTGATTTTAATGCTAGATTCACTAAGGTATTGAACAAATTGCCACATCACCTGAGGCCTAATGAACCTATGTGCATAGTGTTGTACATAAATTCTTTTGATGCAAAAACAGCTTATGGGTTAAGGGATAAAGGTCCTCCTAGCCTCAGAGATGCTTTCAAAATAGCAACAAATATTGAAAATAACATAAAAGCGTCTAGTAAGACAAACAAAAGAGATGATGTAAAAATTTTGCAAAATCCAAATACTAAATCTCAAAGTGTTCAAGGCAATGCATCCACTTCTGAGGATAAATTAGATAAATTGACAACTATTGTCAAAGACCTGAGCTATAGAATGGCTAAAAATGAAAAGGGGATAGGTCCTGACAGACAAGTTTACCAAAGGCAAGAAAGGAGACCATCATTACATGATATGCCATATAACACTAATTGGCATAATGGTAAACCCATTCTCCCAAACAACAACACAAATCCAAGGAATCAAAGTGTTAAGGAAACACCTGACCCTTTGAAGAAGGCTATTAATATTGTTAATGACACCCCATGGTGCATAATATGTCAGATGCCTCACTCATAGTCACAATGTATGATTGCTTAGTCTCTATATAATAATGTTGTTGCCTGTGATGAATGTAATGAACCACATTGCATGGAAGATGACAATGTCAATATGTTGTCTACAAATAGGGAGTATCCTTCTCATGATGTTGATGCAAGCACAAATAATGAGATTCAGGTCTGCCAGCAGTTTCCCTGTGATGAAGATGATGAGGATAATTATGCTTATGCTCAGGACTCACACATCTTCTTGAATAACTTGAGGAGACCTTCTGATGAAGAAATTAGAGCCCTCACAGCTGCAGTAGTTGCTCAAGTCAAAAGCAATTACAATCTCAGGGGTAAAGCCCAAGTAAGTAACTCACACCAACCAAAGAATACTTTGGTGAACCAACTAGTGCACAGTCATAAAGGGACTGAACCACAAAAGAAGCAATGGAGCAATAATAAAAAAATTAAGCAAAAAATAGGTCATGATTCTAAGGACCAGAAGATAGAATTCCCCTAAGTTAAGGATCAAAACAAAAATTTTCAGATCAAAGATGACAGTCAGAGAGTCACAAAAATTAAAGCTGGATCATACCAAGATAAAAATAAAACTGTAGATCAGGCTACAACTGTTATACAAAATTATGCTCCATTTGACATAACTTAGGTCTTGTCCCAGGTAAAGGTCTCTGTTCCATTGATGGAGCTGATGAAAGTTGAGGAGTTCAGAAATAAAACATTGTCCCTGATTTCAAGAGTACCCTGTCAAGCTAATTAGAATATTGAGACTCAGGGTAAGAAACAAGCTATGTGTATTGATGAGGATGAGACTCCTGAAGTATATCTTGGGGTGACCATGACAAAATGCCCTTCACAAGTTGAACCATTCTATGTTTCCCTTGTCATAAATGGAAAAGTGATTAAGAATTGTATACTTGATTTAGGGGCATCAACAAATATCATGCCTCTAGCTATTATGCAGCAAGTTGGGTTAAAGATAGACAAGGCATGTGGAAAATGCTATGGCATGGATGCTAGAGAAGTACCAGTCATTGGAATTAGGAAAGATGTGGATTTTAGACTGGCAGTATATCCTAAAAAGACCTACAAAATGAATATAACAGTTGTTGATATCAAGGCACAGTATGGTATGCTGTTGTCAAGAAGATGGACAGCATTGATTGGTGGGAGTATGCAATTGGACTTGTCATAAGCTATGATCCCTATGAATGGCAAGGATGTCAAATTGATTAGAGAAGAAAGGTCACTAGACACAGTTGAGGATCAGGAGTCAGAGGAGCATATATGTTTTGTGGACACTGACTGTGATAATTTCAGACTTGTCTCAAATGAAAAGGGGGGTAAAGGGAGAGATGTTTGCATTCAAAGGCTTGACCAACAGGGTCTCTGGACCATGTATTTTGATGGAGCTTGTTCGAAGGAAGGCTATGGTGCTGGAATTGTATTTCTGTCTCCAGCTGGTAAGCTTCTAAAATCATCTTTCTTGTTGAAGTTTGCTTGTACAAATAATATTGCAGAGTATGAGGCTTTGTTATTAGGATTGAATGTTGCTTTGAAGCATGGGATCAAGATGCTCAAAGTATTTGGGGATTCAGAGTTAGTTGTTTCCCAAGTTAGAGATAAGTATGCATCAAAGAATAAGAGATTAAAATAGTATAAGCATGCTGTTTGGGATACAATTGAATTGTTTGATGCCTTTTCCATAAACTGGATTGAGAGATCAAAAAATGTCAGGGCAGATTTTCTAGCTGTGAGGGTAAAATGGTGATCAATCAAATGAATAATAGATGACCCAAACATCAACAGAATAGTGAAACAAAGAAGATTCAAGTAAACAAAGCAATGAACAAACACAGCAAACCTCTTCCGTTTCGAAACTTCTGTTGTTCGCCTATCACGAATCGTCCTTTCGCAGATGAGATGAGCCCTCAGAGAGTGCAATCTTTTAAAGCTGTTTGAGGAAGTCGATGGTGAACGGCTATGGTGTGATATGCAATGAAGGTGAGCTCCAATACAACAATGGTGATCTCAAGCTTGTAGATGACAAAAGGGTGCCAAAGGCGCGCTGGTGATATTTCTGCAGAGTAACGATGTCAAAAGCCTGGATGAATAGAATGGAAGAATGAGGTTCCATTTATAGACTTGGAAGAATGGAAATCAACGGTTGAGAGGAGATATGAAGATCAACGGCTGAGGATGGTTGTGGAATGTGCAACCAGTAGAAATGTGACAAGTGTCCTAGCTCCATCATGAAAGAGGGGATGTGACAAAACTGAATGGAGAGTTAACTCCCTTGACTAGTCTGTTAACAGAATTGATTGATCAGTTAGAAGAGTGAATTATGGGATTGACTGAATTGATTGACCAGTGAACTGGGTTGATTGAGGAGTCAACAGAATAGATTGACTAGTGAACTCAAATGACTAATTAGTTAATAGATTTGATTGATTAGTTAACTAACTTCTGATTTGAGAAGAAATAGGCCATGTGGGTGAGGCAAAATAAGGTAATTAAATATTAAATATATTTAATTACATGTGCAACTTGATGATGTGGACAAGGTGAGGTGGAAAAGGTGAGGTGTAAAGGTGAGGTGGATTTTTGAATTTAGAACTTAGGATAGAGGAATTTAGATTAATTAAATAATTTATGATTATTTAATTGTGTAGGACAAATAAAAGAATTTTAATTAAATAAATTGAATTTATTTAATTATGGAATAGTGAATCGATTAAATAAATTTGGAATATTTATTTAATTAATAGAAGAATGGAATAAATATTTAGAATATTTATTTAGGATGATTTGTGTCATTTTTAGACGTATACATTTTGCCCCTCTTTGATGCAATGCAGTTTACAGCGTTGCTTCAAAGAATAAATAGCCTAACAGTGATATATGCCCCAGTTTGCCCCTGGTACAAGTTTAACGACAGGATGCCCCCTCGGGAGATTGGACGAGAAGAAGGCAGAAGGCGTGAGACGGACAATCTCACGATGAAGAAGGTTGAGTTTGAAGAAAATGGGTGAAGAAAGTGTCAAATGATACACGATGCAAGATGGAATGATGACACACACAAGCAAACAAGCAAGTATGCACAAATGACACAAGAACAAACAAGGTATTGCCCCTGTCAAGCGGTAAACCAATGATATACTAATAACGATATACAACAATGTTGTCATGGCGGGGAACGATGTATCCCTAGACCAACACGGCAGGCGTGTTGTCATGGCGGGGAATGATGGATCCCTAGAGCAACATGAAGGATAGTGTCTGGTTCCAGGAAATGAAGCATGTCGTGTAAGACGCGTGTATTGGTCTGATTTCGACAATGCAACATCCTGTATAAGACAATTGATTGATTAACTGATCGAGTTGGTTTACGACCAGACAAGGATCAAGACCACTGATTGTGAGTGGATCATTTGTGCAAGATTGACTTGACTTGATTGGTATGGATTAAGGATGGACCTTGCATTTGGATCATTGCTCAGATTGACTGGACAAGGATGAAAGATATGATGATAGATAGAAATCTGATTGATAGAAGAAAGACTCGATAGAAGGACTCACAAGCTTTTATAAACATTGATACTCTGCATTTTGTGGATTTTTTATTGCATGGGATATGGATGTATGGATGTATAAATGGATATAGGATGGATGCTTTGCTTTTAGAGTGCTTTATTTCATCATTGGGCATTGTGTTTTTGGTACATTTTCTGAAATGTTGTAAGTGAATACAAGCATCTAGGTATAATTGAACCAAGATGACCTGAGTACCGCTTACATGGATTGTGATTTAGCAAGTTAATACAAGCATCTAGTCAAAATTGAATCTAGATGACCTGAGTACTTCTTGCATTTCAACAAACAAGGATTGCCCCCGTTCATGTTATACCTTTGATGTCCTCGATGATCTTTTGCTGATCATGTCCTTAGACAAGGCTTCACATTACTAAAGTTTAATCCACAAACAACAAACAAAGAAAATAATCATGCCCCCATCATAGCATGTCTAGCTTTTGGCATCCTTGAGTAGCATAGAAAGACATGATAGCATAAATCAAGACTCAATGTTTTTAACCATGTTTCCAATTCATAAAACATTTTTACATTTAGATGTGTTTATTTCTTGCCATAATTTTGAGTAAAAATCATTTAGAAGGCCTTAGGAGTTTGTTCTTTGCTTTGGATAGGTTAAAGCTTTGCATCAGGATTTCTGCTTGAAAGCGGGCTTTTGCTTGCACTTGCTTGTCTGGTGAGAAGATTCCACAATCTTTATTGGTGAGAAGATTCCACAATCTTTATTGGTGAGACGGACCCTAAGGGACTGACCTAGTGCCTCGGGGGCTCATTGCTAAATGGCCTTGCCTACGTGACAACGCGGAGGCAACGTAGTTCGGGGTAAACCCTAATGGACCATGGATGGACTAGAAGAAAGACGACAAGAATGAAGACAAGAAAGGGGATGAATGGGACCATGGAAGAAATGGAAGCCTCGGGGGCGCATTAGAATAATGGCCTTGCCTATGTGACGGTGCAGAGGCAACGTAGTTCACGGACTTGGACCATGGACCTAAGATATGGATCAGATGAGATGATATGGAATAGATATGGAACAACTATAGATCAGATATGAAACAGATATGGATCAGATATAGAACAGATATGGATCAGATATGGAACAACTATAGATCAGATATGGAACAGATAACACTGATGACAGAGGCTATGTTAGGCTGACACTATGGACAGGATACAATCCCAGAATTTTGGATAGCCTTAATGCGAGATACCGATGACAAGGGAAACACCACGGATAGGCAGATGGATGGGCGATAGGGGATCAATGGCAGGGTAGGTAGAAGGAAACAAGGATGTGATCCCCAAGGACTATGTCGCATAAGAAAAAAATGCCCCATTGTAGGTAGAGTACCTAGGATTTTTCATGACAATGCTAATGACGATAGGAGGATGAGAGGATAATGAAGGATTTGCATGGTTTGGAAGGATAAGGTATGCCAAGAGACATCTAAAACATTTGTCAACATTGTGCCCCCAATCTTTATCAAGACCAAAGAATAGAGGAAAGGAAGATTAGATGGATGGATGGGACAGTATAGTTATGCAATGGATAGAGGATATGATAGGAAAAGGTATGAAAGGAAATTGGTAGGAGAAAAGTGATATGCCGATGAGACAAAGGGCCCCCAAGTGTAGGGGACATAGAAGATCAACTTACACATGATGCCTGTTTGCCAGGTTTTCATCATAGTACTTATCCAAGGCGCCTGTTTGCCAGGTTTTCACCATTGGATGAAAGGATTTTTCTTTGCTTCTTTTTTTTTTTTTTGAAACATTTGGGTAGGAAAATGCGGATATGGAAGGGAGAGACTCAAGGATCTATTTCCGTGAAAGGTGACAGTGCCACTAGATGGATGTTGTCGCATGGACGGTGTCAAGCGTTCTCACAGATGTAGGTAGGGGATTGCATGAAAGTTATATGGCGTAGGTAGATAGTGGATTACGATACAAAATATGGAGGGAAGGCTTATGCAAAAGCATGGACCATAGGAATAGGATGAGGAAGATATGTAGGATAACAATGGAAGGAAGGGGAGATGGAGTTATACGGAAGTATTGTGGAATGGAAGGGAACCATGACCAATGGTTGCACATACTGTGATAAACATTGAAGTTGATGATGGGAAGGTGGTGTAGGAAGCAATGGAGAGTTTTTCTTGGTGGATGAATGATATAGGCCTTTAGGGACCCACATAGACTTTGCATTGTTTTGATTTTTGTTTGTCATGTGGGATGGAAGGATTTGATACTTTTGGATGGAATTGGAGAAAGTGGATGGTTGGGATTCATGAGAGCTGGATGCCTCATTTGACTTGAGGACTTTTTGCTTGGGTACCCAAACTATTTTGCTTTTAGACTTTTCGTGTGAAGGTATGAGTTTGGGTGTATGTAGCTTGTGTGCAGCTTTGGAGGTAATTGCGTGATGCTTGGGGACCCACACCTTTTTTAGTTTGGCATTGAGGTGTATGGGTGTATGCAACTTTTGAGATGGATTTTTCTTTGATTCTTGGCTTTTGTATCCTAGGTCATGAGGACTCATAGGATTTTTTATTTTATCGGTAGAGGCATCCACATTTTTGACATTGAATTCACTTGGGATGGTGGAAGTGAGGTTGGTGAAAGCTCCTTGTTTAGACAATATGTGCATTTGTCGGCCATGATTGGGATATTTAGAGGATGCATAGATGGATGGATAAGGTGTTGGAAGAAGTGGTGGTAGGATGCATAGGGGGCTATTAGGAGTTGGAAGTAGCGGAGGTAGATTGGATGGTGGAAGGTGTATGGTCACATGCTTTTGACAAATGTAGGATGATGGAGGTGGAATGGCGACATATGTTTTGGGGATATGATAGGGTTTGCGATGGAAAGTAGTAGACTTAGGAGGAGTGGAGGAAGTACCAACATCTTGAGATTGCTCACCTTGGGGTATGTAGCCAAGGCCGTATGAAGGTGGAGGAACATTGACATGGATAGGTTCTAAAATACCTTGTTCATGAAGGCCTAAGCCTTTACCTTGATAGTTCATATTCTGGAGTATGCGGTGGACCATGGGATTATGTATAGGTGCACTAGCAGCGAGTTCCTTATTGGATGAGGAAGGCAAGATAGTGGATAATGGTTGTTGGTGTTCTAAGGAAGAACATTCATGCATGAAGGTAGTAAGCCCAAGGATATAAGACGATGGATTTGTAGCTTGGTCAATAATGGATGGTGAAGGATCGTTAGAATCTTGATCATCATTATGCTCTTTAGGATCTAAGTTATTAGGTTGATCATTCGTGTGCACTTGGGAGGAAAGTGTCTCATCAGAGGGAGTGAAAGTTGTTGGATCATGGATGGGATTAGATGGAAGAGGGATAGAAGAAATGGAGGCTTCTTTCTCACAAATGGGTATGGGATCAAGTTGTTCAAGGACATCTTCCTCATAGGGAATATCTTGATCATAGAGAAGGTATAGGTTATGCATGGGACGGAATTGGATTTCCTTCTCATGTATAGGTGGTGGGAGATGGATAGGATCAAGTGGCTCATGGAGAGGTTCATTATTATGGATATCATCTTGATCATGGAAAAGATGCATGTTATGGATAGGTTGCAAGAAAGTGATTTGATCTTGACTGAGACTATGGATTAATGTTTCCTCATGCTTAGGATTAGACTCTTGACATACCTCTTGGGTTGCTTGAATGGAAGTGGATAGCTCTTGGATAGCTTCTTGGTTGACAACATAGATGTTTGATGGACCTTGACTTTGGCGCATGGTAGAAGGCTCTTTGATAAGCTCAAGGAATTGAGGATCGCATGAAGGGGTTGTAGGATTTGACATGTTATTGGAAGCATCTTTTGTAAGGTCGAGTACCGAAATATGGGGACATGGTTGATTCTCTGCTAGTAGCCCTTGGATCACAGCCTTCGTAGGTGTATGGATAGGTGAATGAGGGGATTTTGCTTTCTCCCTAGCTTTTCTCTGGTTGTATAAATTTGGAAAAACTCTTTTCCAGAAATCATCCAAGGATTCCTTGGTTGTCGGTTTAGAGTTTGGAGAACTCGATGGCGGTGTTGGTGTAGGATTGGTACGTTTTGGAATATGTGTCTTAGAAAGTGGTGAAGGAGGACTAGTAGATGGAGTGGTATAGGATTTCCAACTTAAGGTGGTGCTTGCCTTGTCATGAGCATCATTAAGATGGGAAATAGATGTATGAGTTCGGGGCGAGGCGTAGCTAGTACTGGCACGTTCAGCTTGCAAGATTGCCATTTCTTGTTGTCTGACTCGGAGTTCTTGAGCAATTGCTATACGACCTTGGGGTGAGGTGTCTAGGGTTAATTGCAATTTTAGGTATTTGAGTTCTTGAGCAAGCTCTTCTAATTTAGTTTTCATCTCCACAGAAACTGACACAAGACTGAAACGGGTACTCAGAAAGGTGGAAAATTTTTCCTCAAAAATAGTGCAAATGGGTATAAGCGCAGCTCTGTTTTTCGGCAAAATTTTTGGATTTTTCTGGTGTTTTGGGTATTTTTGGCTGGAAAAAGGCCTTCTTGGTCTAATTTTATGAATTAACAGCAAGAAAACACAGCAAGCACAAAGAATATTTTATAGGTTTTCATTATTTTTTTTTTTTGGTTTTTTCAACTCTATTTTGGACTAAACTGAACAAAAGCAAGCACAAAGATCCTAGGTGAGAAATGGATTACAAGGGTTTTTGGCCACTAGAACAAGAGGTGTTTAATGAGGGCAACCGTTCGAGTGGTTACACATGCGGCGGCACTACTCTCTGTTATGGAGTCTCCCAGCCTCAAAGGGTTACGCCTTAGAGGGTTTTGGGGGAGGTTGGCCGTCGGTGTAACACAGCAGCACTCGTTGCAGGAGGTTTTCACCTCAAGCACAATTTATTTTAAGTGGCTTGGTAGGGCTTGGCTTTAGCCTGTTACCACTCAGGGTCGTTCCCACTTGGACAAGCGTGCATCCAAGGGTAGGCCCCTCCTAAAGGTTAAACAAATAGAATGACAAGTCTGGCACTCTGATCACCCAGAAGAGGGGAGAGCATAAGCCTATTGTCATTCGCAAGCACAGAATACATTGATTAATCCACCCTAGTTAAAAGATAAAAACTAAATGGGCTAATCTACTCAAACAGAACTTTGAAGTGATTTCAGCAATATTGCAGTGGTTCAGTTTTAAATCCCAGAAAGCAGTAGTGAGTTCAATTTTAAATCCACGTTGCACGAGATTGTTAACTTTGAAATTCAGGTCTCACGATATAGCAATGGTTCATTTTAACTGCAAGATCAGTGATGAGTTCAATTTTAAAACCGCGAAGCACGAGATTGTTAACTTTGAAATTCAGGTCTCACGATATAGCAATGGTTCATTTTACCTTCAAGATCAGTGATGAGTTCAATTTTAAATCTCAGATAGCAATAACTTTGAAGGTGTTTGTAATGCAAGCATGAAATAAACCAGTTACTTCCTCCCTAATTAGGACTAGATGAAGATTTGTAATGAACAACCATTTTACTCTTTCCCAGAAAATGAAAGGTGACCTAATTAGATGCAACTACATGTAACTGAACCTGAGCCTATCCTGCAAAACCGCTCCAGCAAACACCTGCAAAGGGGTTAACGTTAGCAAAATCCTCTAGAAAAGTACTAAAACTTGAGTCTGTTACAAATGCGCAGCTTCAGTGATCAGATGCGCAGAAATGATCACAGAAGCGCCGTAATAATAAATGCGCTGCAAGATTGAGCATATGCGCCGTTAAAATGAATAAATGCGCAGTTTTAATGTATGCGCAGCAACAGTCTTCAGAAGCGCTGTAACAGTCAACAGATGCGCAGTTATAACCTATGCGCAGCAACAGTCTACAAAAGCGCCGCAGAAATACACAGATGCACAGAGAGGATAAATGCACCAGAACAGTTTTTATATGCGCCGGAACAGTGTTTAAAAGCGCATTAAGAACAAACAGATGCGCAGGAATAACATATGCGCCGCAGAAATGGATATATGCACCGTAACAGTGTTAAAAGCGCCACAAGAATACACAGAAGCACATAAATGACGTATGCGTCGTAACAGTGTGCAAAAGCGCACCTAAAAAGCACAGATGCGCAGAAATTACAGAAGCGCCATAACTGTGGGTATATGCACCGTGGAAATGAACAGATGCACCGAAGTAATCTGTGCGTGACTCTGCGTGACCTGTACGGAACCTGCCTTCAAAAAAGCTCAGAAACGGTAAAATAAAGGGGCAAACGACCCCATGGTGGGCGCCAAAAATGTGAGGGTAAAATGGTGATCAATCAAATGAATAATAGATGACCCAAACATCAACAGAATAGTGAAACAAAGAAGATTCAAGTAAACAAAGCAATGAACAAACACAGCAAACCTCTTCCGTTTCGAAACTTCTGTTGTTCGCCTATCACGAATCGTCCTTTCGCAGATGAGATGAGCCCTCAGAGAGTGCAATCTTTTAAAGCTGTTTGAGGAAGTTGATGGTGAACGGCTATGGTGTGATATGCAATGAAGGTGAGCTCCAATACAACAATGGTGATCTCAAGCTTGTAGATGACAAAAGGGTGCCAAAGGCGCGCTGGTGATATTTCTGCAGAGTAACGATGTCAAAAGCCTGGATGAATAGAATGGAAGAATGAGGTTCCATTTATAGACTTGGAAGAATGGAAATCAACGGTTGAGAGGAGATATGAAGATCAACGGCTGAGGATGGTTGAGGAATGTGCAACCAGTAGAAATGTGACAAGTGTCCCAGCTCCATCATGAAAGAGGGGATGTGACAAAACTGAATGGAGAGTTAACTCCCTTGACTGGTCTGTTAATAGAATTGATTGATCAGTTAGAAGAGTGAATTATGGGATTGACTGAATTGATTGACCAATGAACTGGGTTGATTGAGGAGTCAACAGAATAGATTGACTAGTGAACTCAAATGACTAATTAGTTAATAGATTTGATTGATTAGTTAACTAACTTCTGATTTGAGAAGAAATAGGCCATGTGGGTGAGGCAAAATAAGGTAATTAAATATTAAATATATTTAATTACATGTGCAACTTGATGATGTGGACAAGGTGAGGTGGAAAAGGTGAGGTGTAAAGGTGAGGTGGATTTTTGAATTTAGAACTTAGGATAGAGGAATTTAGATTAATTAAATAATTTATGATTATTTAATTGTGTAGGACAAATAGAAGAATTTTAATTAAATAAATTGAATTTATTTAATTATGGAATAGTGAATCGATTAAATAAATTTGGAATATTTATTTAATTAATAGAAGAATGGAATAAATATTTAGAATCTTTATTTAGGATGATTTGTGTCATTTTTAGACGTATACACTAGCTAATGTAGCCATAAGGCCAGATGACATCACTCTATCAGATGTTACAAATGTTGAAGTCAAACTTAGACCTGCAGTACCAGATAACGTATGCAGCTGGTAGGTGTTTGATGATGACAAAGATTTGCTAAGATTTCTACATTGCATTGATGAATATGAGAACCAGGAAGTGGATTTTCAGAACTTTGTAGAAGTTGTGGATGGGAAAGAAACTCTCTTAGGGAAGGAGGTAATTCAACTCAAGACAAATAAAATCCCTAGAGGGCTAGTTGCTTTAGAGAGAGCATTTAACAATAGGGACCAATTTGTTACAAAGGCATCTCGAACAAACAAGAATGACTTGGAGGAGATAAACTTGGGGACATCTCATGCCCCCAAAAAGATATATATTGGCAAACAACTCAAGCCACACATCAGAACTATGATGATTGCATTACTGAGAAAGTATAAGCATGTCTTTGCTTGGTCATATGAGGACCTGAAAGCTTATAGAGAGGATTTATTATAGCATGAAATCCCTTTGAAGTTTGGAGCTAAACCTTTTAGACAGAAATAAAGATCTATCAACCCAACTTTAGCTCCAAAAATGCAAGAAGAGCTTATCAAGCTTAGGGATGCTGGAATAATTATGCCCATCAGACACTCAACTTGGGTGTCCAACCTTGTCCCAGTTAGAAAGAAGAATGGTGATATAAGACTTTGTGTGGACTTTAAAAATCTGAATGTATCTTCTTTGAAGGACAATTATCCATTGCCAAACATGGAAGCCATATTGCAGAAGGTGACTGGCTGTGAACTTTTATCCATGATGGATGGATTTTCAAGGTACAATCAAGTGAAAGTAAAAGAATATGAACAATTCAAGACTACTTTCACCACTCCATGGGGAACCTATGTATATGTGAGAATGCCATTTGGACTAACAAATGCAGGTGCTACATTTCAGAGGGCTATGGATGTTGCTTTCGCAGGATTGATTGACTCAATCCTGGCTGTATATCAGGATGACTTAACAGGTTATTCAAAAAAGGAGGAGCAACATTGCATGCACTTAGAGTAGATATTTATTAGAGCATTGGAATATGGCATCTCACTCAGCCCAAAGAAATGTGCTTTTGGGGTAGTGGAAGGAAAATTGCTTGGCCACATTGTTTCCAAGGATGGAGTCAAGATTGATCCTGAAAGGGTCGCTGTAATTGACAAAATTCAGATCCCTAGAACAGTGAAAGGAATTCAATCCTTCTTTGGGTAAATTAATTTTGTTAGAAGATTTGTTCCTAACTTTGCAGAGACCACAAAAGATATCTCTAAAATGTTGAAGAAAGGTGCAATTGTCAAATGGGAACATGAAGCAACTAAGTCATTTCAGAACATCAAAGAGGCTATAAAGATGGCTCATGTGCTAAAGTCTCCTAATTTTTCTAAGCCATTTCAGCTGTTCTCATTTGCTTCTTTCCATACTATTGCTGCATGCTTATTGCAGATAAATGCAGAAGGTTTTGAACAACCTATAGCTTTCTTTAGCAGGTCATTGCAAGCTGCTGAGTTGAAGTATGACATCATGGAGAAGCACGCATATGCATTGGTTAGAGCAATCAAAAGCTTCAGACCATATTTGGTAGGCTCTTAGATAATTGCATATGTGCCTCATGCAGCAGTTAAAGATATCTTTACTCAACAGGAGGTAACTGGAAGAAGATGCAGATGGATAAACAAATTGCAAGAGTTCAACATTGAAATGCAGATCACAAAATTGGTAAGAGGACAAGGTTTGGCGAAATTGATGACACAGTCAAATCTAGAGGCATGCCAAGTGAATGTAGTGTATAATGAAGTTATAAATATGTTAGAATCTGAATGGTATAAGGACATGGTACATTATTTGCAAAATTTGAACTGTCCTTCCCATCTCAGTGATAATCAAAAGAGGACCTTGAAGCTACATGCTATTAAATACATCATTGTTCAAGGAGAGTTGTATTGGAAAAATCCTGATGGTGTATTACTTAGGTGTGTGGATGAAAATCAGGCCAGGGATATTCTAAGTGGCATGCACAATAGAGTGTGTGGTGGACATTATACTGCCCAGACAACAGCCCACAAAGTTCTTAGAGCAGGCTACTGGTGGTCAACTCTTTTCTCAGATGCACAAGGAATGATAAGAAAATGTGATCCTTATCAAAGGTTCTCAGGAAGGCTAAAATATGAGGGTGCATTACCCCTTAGAACTATAACTGTAGAAGCTCCATTTCAACAATGGGGGATCAATTTTATAGGGGAAATCTTAGAAAAATCAAGCGGAGGGCATAGCTAGATTTTGGTTGCTACTGATTACTTCACCAAATGGATTGAAGCCATTCCAACTAAAAAAGCTACAAGCAAAGTGGTGATTGATTTCATTCTAGAAAATATTGTTATCAGATTTGGAGTACCAGCCAAAGTGGACACAGATAATTTGGAGAAGCACGCATATGCATTGGTTAGAGCAATCAAAAGCTTCAGACCATATTTGGTAGGCTCTTAGATAATTGCATATGTGCCTCATGCAGCAGTTACAGATATCTTTACTCAACAGGAGGTAACTGGAAGAAGATGCAGATGGATAAACAAATTGCAAGAGTTCAACATTGAAATGCAGATCACAAAATTGGTAAGAGGACAAGGTTTGGCGAAATTGATGACACAGTCAAATCTAGAGGCATGCCAAGTGAATGTAGTGTATAATGAAGTTATAAATATGTTAGAATCTGAATGGTATAAGGACATGGTACATTATTTGCAAAATTTGAACTGTCCTTCCCATCTCAGTGATAATCAAAAGAGGACCTTGAAGCTACATGCTATTAAATACATCATTGTTCAAGGAGAGTTGTATTGGAAAAATCCTGATGGTGTATTACTTAGGTGTGTGGATGAAAATCAGGCCAGGGATATTCTAAGTGGCATGCACAATAGAGTGTGTGGTGGACATTATACTACCCAGACAACAGCCCACAAAGTTCTTAGAGCAGGCTACTGGTGGTCAACTCTTTTCTCAGATGCACAAGGAATGATAAGAAAATGTGATCCTTGTCAAAGGTTCTCAGGAAGGCTAAAATATGAGGGTGCATTACTCCTTAGAACTATAACTGTAGAAGCTCCATTTCAACAATGGGGGATCAATTTTATAGGGGAAATCTTAGAAAAATCAAGCGGAGGGCATAGCTAGATTTTGGTTGCTACTGATTACTTCACCAAATGGATTGAAGCCATTCCAACTAAAAAAGCTACAAGCAAAGTGGTGATTGATTTCATTCTAGAAAATATTGTTATCAGATTTGGAGTAGCAGCCAAAGTGGTCACAGATAATGCTATGTGCTTCAAGTCTAGTGAATTTATTAATTTTTGCAATAATTATGGAATTGATTTGTCTCATACATCACCATACCATCCACAAGGAAATGGTCAAGCAAAATCAAGCAACAAAAGTCTCGTGAAAATCATCAAAAGGTTGATAGATAAAAACAAAAGGGCTTGGGATTCAAAGCTGAAAATGGCATTGTGGGCTGACAGAGTGACAGTGAAGAAAGCAATTGGAAGGTCACCTTTTGAATTAGTGTATGGTGCAGTAGCTAAATTACCTGTGAACAACCTCCTACCAGTTTATAAATTCATACAAGAAAATGAGAAGGAGATTGGGGACTCAATGACTGAAAGAATAAATCAGCTGGTTGCACTAGTTGAAATCAGAAGGGAAACACAGAAAATAAACATCAAGAAATCGTAAAAAAGTGAAGTATCTGTTTGATAGAAGGGCTACTGAGAGAAGGTTTCAGATAGGTGACTTGGTCCATATGTGGAATGCAAGGAGCCAGGATAAGGGCAAGCATAGTAAATTTGAGCCCTTATGGATTGGCCCATATCAAATCGGCCATACCCATGGAAATGATTCCTATTTTCTCCAGGCCCTAAATGGTGAACTACTGGAATTGCCTGTGCATGGTAAATTCCTTAAAGATTTTTTCTCATAAATGTTTATCCTGTGTGCATATTGTAAATTAGGTAAATATTTTGTACATGCCTTGATTTGTCGGTCGTGTTTTGAGTTTTGCATTTTGTCTGGTCTGCCCCGGAGTAGTCTGGTCCTTGCTGCAGTCTTGCACCTGCACATCCCTAATCGGAGCCTATGTTGGTACCCATTTATGTTTAGGGTTTTGGAGCTTGAACGTTTGTAGGTTTTCTCATTCGAACCTTGAAATTTCTGAGTCATTGGGCCTTGCATTGTTTTTTCTATTTTGATGTTGACCTTCTGTAGCGGGTGCCCGGTTATTTAAGTTACATTTTCATGCCTTTGTGCTCATAGGTTGACCGGCCCCCATGTAATGTTTTACTGCTTTTTTCCATCGCACTTGAGAAAAATGCTTAGTTTTATATGTACAAGTGCAAATGTATGTTGGTAAGCCTAAAAAATGCAAATCGGCTTTCAAAAAATGGAATATTTCAGTTGTATGCATTTCTGAATGCATATTGGGCTCAAAAAGGTGCATATACATTTGGAGAATCTTTCGCAGATTCTGGGAATATTCCATGAATGTATATCGGGTTGCATGTATATTTTGTGTTGTATGTTCAAACATAGAATGGCTATATACAAAGGAAAACATGCAATGAAAGGATGCATTGGCGGCATACAAGGAAGTTATACAATGCTAAATGTATATCAGGTTCACTGTAGCTGATGCATATGGAAAATATACAAAGGAGTGGACATGCATTCGCTATAGTGCAATGTATAAATGGTCTTGTATATTCGGCATTATACAAGGTGGCAAAGAAACATTTGGTGGGGTCCGCCTCACATACAAAGGGGTTTGTATCTCGCAGACAAGACAGGTTACAAGGCTGGGGCCCACCGCTTGTATATTTGTGTTTGTATGATCAAATATACATTCCTAATGTGCAAGCCAGATTCCAAAATATTTCAAATTCACCTCATAATTGTAATGAAATCCGAGAGTTGTATGTTGTGCGTTGTATATGTAATATACAACAAAAATATACAAAGAGATGGATACACCGCAGATTCGAAAGGGTGTCCCAATCTAGTAGATAAAGGGTTGAGGTCCGCAGCTTGCATGTAAATGGCATTGTATATGCTGATATACAAACCAAAAGGAGATACAAGGCTCAGATTTGAGAATTGTTTCAATCCGATGGATAAAATGGCTGGGGTCTGTTGTATGTATATCGCATTTGTATGATGCAATATACAAGGAAATGTACAAGCAGGGAGATACAACCCAGATTTCAAAGTGTTTCCAATCCACTGTATAAAAGTTTGAAATCCGCAGAATGTATATTGCGATTGTATGTTCGCATATACAAAATGAAGATGCAAAGGTTAAATTGCAAGATGGACTTCAAAGCGATTGTAATATGCTTCATCATAATTTGAAGTCTGGGGCTTGTATGTAAAGTGTGTTGTATATGCTGAATGTGCAAAGAGGAGATGCATACAACCCGGACCCGAGTGCAGGTTCAAAATTATTTTATAATATCTTGGGGTCCGTCTTGTATATAAGGCGATTGTATATGCATTTGAGCATGCATATACAATAGACGAAAAAGAGGCAAACAGGAGTGGGAAAAGTCAGGGATGACAAGGAAACATCTGCGTGGCACATTCTCATTGGCCAGCAACTTGCCTGCTTGTTTTGAACCGTAGATTTGGGAGGTGCAAAGAAGGATCGACGGCTGTGTTTAAATGTTCAATGGCGAGGGTTTTCCCATGCATATGTAGTGGCATTTTTGGCAGGAAAATTGTTTATGCATCTACTGCTACGTTTCCACGGTAGCTGCGAGTTGGTATGCCATTAATGGAAGGATTGCAGATAGGTATGGGCCGAAGGGACATGTCAGCTACCACTTTCAAGTGGAAATTCTTCTAGCGGTGGCATAGGGCTCGAGTTCAACTACTCCTTGCCCTTCTTCTGCTTCTTCCCGTTTTGTCTTTTGCTGCATTGATTGATTTGGATGCCATTCTTGGTGCATTGTAATTGGCAGAATTTTGATTTGACTTTTGTACGGTTCTGTTGAGGGCACACTTTGAGTATATCTGAGGTGTGTGCCTCATTGTTTTGTTGTTGAAAACTAGACAAGTTTTGGTGTTGTAATTAAATACAACTTCGTTAGTGGCTCTAGTCTGAGTATTTTGTGAGTTTATGAGTTGTATGTTGAATGTCTTATGCATAGAATTCATCAGTTTCATGTTGATTCAAATGAGTAATGCTTTATAGCATGTATTTTGTTATTTGTCTCCAAACTGAATGTGTTCTTCTTCTGAATCTAAATAGCTAAGGGGTGTTTGGGATTCTAGAATACGGGTTTACTATATTGAATGCTTAATCTTTTACTTCTGCTCAAGGAGTAGATTAAATGTTTTTGGTTAAGTGTTGGGAAAAATATATTGCAGTAAGGATGTTTGTAAGCAGAAGTAACTGAATACTTTGTCTTGGGTATTGTCTGTAAGGCAGACATTGCAAAATCCCCTTGAAATCTGATTATTGTCTTAAGTCTGTGATAAACACTCACATATATATATATATATATATCTGTTGACTCCGAGCCCTGGATAGGCACCAATCTGGTCTTGTGTTGAGGTTACGATCAAGGTCCCAGTTTTGCATCCAAATACCAAAAATCAAACTCAACTTCAAATACAAACCTTTAGGACATTAGAAGTAGTTTTAGGATCAAAATCCTCTGCCTCACAACTGAATATAGGCCCAAAGCTAGCCCCTTTGCACTTATTTTACAGTTTTGTTCTGCATAAAGGAGGATTCATCTGCTTTGTATCAGCATCCCAGTCAGTTCATAGTCACATTTCATGGATGTTGAATAGGGAATACCCCCCTTGGTTCTACAGAGCCTAAAGAAGAAGAGGAGATATTTATAGAGTCTATCTCCTGTACTATTGGCCCCTGGCCTGGGAATCCTGTTGATCAATGATGGCTACTTTGTAGGGATAACTGGGAACAAGCATCCAGTCTGGGAAAAATAACCAACAGTGGCTTTGTTTAATTCTCTATAGTCAATGCATACTCGCCACTTGCCATTTTTCTTTGGTACGATAACTAATGGCGATACCCACTGGCTGTCAGAAATGGGGTAGATGAATCCTACCTACAATAGTTTTTCTATCTCTTCCTTCACTATATCTCTCAAGGCTGGATTGATTCTTCGTTGTGGTTTCCTAACACAATGGACATCTTCCATGAAAATATGATGTGTACATACACTCGGGTGGATCCCTTTCATGTCCTTATATTCCCATGCAAAAGCCTGGGTATGATTTTGTAAAATTTTTGTCAACCGAATTTCTTCTGCCTCTATTAACCAACTACTGATGGAGAGTTGTTTGTTGGTTTGGATAGTGATTTGCTTTGTGCCGTTATGAATAGAAAGAAGGTCTTTGTATAGACTTAGTAGAGTATTTAACAGAGAAAGGTGAGGCACAATTTGGTGTAGCATTTTTGCTTGTTGATAACTTAAGTGGGAGGCAATTAAATCAGAGTAGGGACAATGGAATGCCTTGAAAGGTCCTCTTAGATCTCTCCAGAGCCATCTAGAGACCTCTTGCTAGGTGACACTGTATAAAGAGGTTTCACTGTTTGATTCCAACTCTTTGTATTCCTCATTACACTCTTTAAAATGTTCTACGATTATTACCATTGCTAATGAGGAGGCATCCTCTTCATCAGAATCTATCAGGTCATCTATCCATGGCTTATTTTTATATTGCAGGAATGGTTTGGCAGGGGGATAGATGGAAAGTTCCTTCAGCTTTTTCCCATTTGAAATAGTCATGTTTCTTGATTAGCAGTCAATAAGGGCTGCCGCAGTAGCCATACAAGGTCTACCCAATATTATTGGGTACCTTGAGCGTTTCTTTCTGGTCTGAAGGATGAGGAAATCAACTGAGTAATCCCAGGTATCAATAGTTACAATGATATCTTCCAGAAGTCCTTCTAGCTTTGTGATGGATAGATTAGCCAATTGTAACACAGTTTATGTTGGCTAAACATGTGTCAACATCAATGCTTCCACAATATCTAATGTCATTACATTAATGGCAGCTCCTAGATCAATCAGAACGTTTGAAACTGAAACCCCTTTTATGTCTACTGTAATAATAGGGCTTCCAGGATCTCCATATTTTGAGGAATTAACTTGCCTGATAGGACATCGGTAAGTTTCCCATCTTCTTGAATAGTATTGGGCAATTTTTCATTTTCTACCTAGAAGTTTTAGACGCAAACTCTTAATGGTCTAGTTTATCTCGGGGATATCTTTTATTGTCTGTAACAAAGGAACTTCGATGTGTATTTTTTTGAGTTCCTTAATTAATTGGGAGTCATTTTGTGAGAGCTGGTTTTCTCTAGATTTTTGAGGGGCCTATTTTAATCGTTCTAGGAATGGAACAGAGGTCTCCTTCAAAATTTCTTCTGAATCCCTTGCTTTAGCCTTCTCATTTGGTTGTGTATCAACTTTTGGGATTACTTCTTCTTCTTCAGTGACTTCCCTAGTAGGAATGGTTACAGGAATGTTTCTTGATCGAAGTTGGATGTCATTAATCTCACTACATTTAGGGTGGTTGTATTTGGGTCAGCATTGTACACCTGTTGTTGTGGCCTATTATTCTTGGGATTTGAAATTGGCTGAGCAGGTATCAATGGTTGGTTCACCTGTTCATTGGAATTTGAATTTGTAGGTTGCAAGGGTCTAGGGAATAAAGCTTTGGGTTGGTTTCCAAATCTCCTCTAGTTATATTGGGGTGCTCACTGTTGTTGATATTGTTGTTGATTTGACCATTGAGGGTTGGTCCACGATTGATTTGTCCAATCTTTCTAAGGCCATGTTGGTCCCCATTGCATTGGCATTTGCATCGGCATTTGCATTGGGCCTCCCCAAGGTCCATTATAAGAGTTTATACCCCAACTTGATGGTCCTCTTGGAGCATAGTGGTTTTGAAACTAATTAAATCCATAATTAGGTTGTTTCTGGCCAATAAAGTTTAGCTCTTCCTCATCTATCGGAATCTTTTTCAATCTATTTTTAATTTTGGGAAGTAAGCCACACTCATTTGTAGTGTTATTTTTCTCACATATCTTGCACAACTCAGTTCAATTTAAGGGACATTCCCTATGTGGATGTTTTTCTCTACAGTGAGGGAATTAAATAGCTAAGGGTTCAATGTTCTTTTTACTAGCTTGCATGCCATCAAAGTGCTATTCAAATGAAGTAGGATGTCAATTTTGAGGTTTTCTAGTTCTTCTATTACTTGTGTAACATCATTGGTACTACCCCTTTTCAATATTCTTTTACCTGCTCTGGTGCAAGAATAGTTTCTGCAGACTTCTACAATTTCGCAAAAGTTTGTTTATTAATGTCTCCCTTACCCATCAGATTTAAAGCTTCCTTGATCTCATCGTCAATTCCTCTTAGAAAGATAGTTTTACTTAATTCCTCGTCTAGATTGTTTCCACACCTCCTATGGACAAATAAAAATCTATCCACATAATCTTCTAAATTTTCATCTTCCATTTGTTTCATGCGGAAGAGTTCATCTTTTCAATCCCTGACTCTACAGTAATCCTAATATTTGTCAAGAAAAACAATTTCCATTTCATCCCATGTAGTGATAGAATATGCAGTCAAACCCATGAACCATCATAGTGTTGATTCCTTAAGAGTGGAAGGAAACAATTTTAATTTCTGATTATCTGTGGTGTAATCACAAGTTTGGCAAAGGACCTTGAATTCAAATAGAAATTGGTCTGGATCTTCCAAAGTTTTCCCCCTAAAGGTGGGTAGAAATGCAGGAGATATATTTTTCATAGGAGGTTCATTTCTCTTAGGAATAATGGAGATGGGATAAGAGAATGTTCTATTATTAGCTGGTTCGTCATGGTTACCACCATTGTCACCGATTGTTGAAGATGTGGCAGATGTATTAGGAGACTCTGATAGTATAGGTGATCCCTGATTGATCAGATGATCTGGAGGTTCTTCTAAACAAGATTCTAGAGATGTATTAGCTACAGTTTGCTTGATGAATCAACCTAAGGCGTCCCTAGGTCTTCTCATAAACTAATGGATCGAAAGTCTTATCAACACCTTAAACCTACAATGATTTGTAGATCTTTTCCTCGGCAATGGCGCCAAAAATGATGAGGGTCGAAGTAGTGTTTATTAATGCATCATCATTTAATTTTATCAATCCGGAGGTGTCTGGAGCGATCTGCAATAAGACTCTTTGGTATGGGGGGCTTTGGTTGAATGATTCATGGATGGAACTTGGTTTGTCAATCTTATGGAAATGAATAGTCATATAGAAATGGAAATCTATCTATTTGCTTCATAAATAAACACACATGCAATGAAAGAAACTATTTTAGCTTGTTGGAAAACAAACACACTTTGCTAGAAATAAACACACTTGTAGTGAAAGAAATTATTCTAGCTTGCTAGAAAATAAACACACTTGCAATGAAAGAAACTATTTTAACTTGCTGGAAAATAACCACACTTGCTAGAAAAGTAAGTAAAAATAAATTGCCTTTACTTGTTAAGCTACAACAATGAAACACTCTGAATATGACAGTGCTGTGAAATAACAAATCTAATTTAGAACTTATAAAACAATCATGTGGGGAACAACTTAGCTAACAATCACACATAAGCGAAACACACATCACATGAACATAAGTACAAAGATAACTAAATGGAAGATATAACATAACTGAACAAACATGAAAATACCGAGAGATCTCCTCCAAAATGGCAAAGCAGGCCCTACTTTCCTAGCTGGAGACGATCCTCTTTGCTCAACTAAATCTTTCATAAGAATTCCCCTTTCATTTGCATTCAATCATAGTCCAAATAATGGATCAAAGTACATGTCTGAAAACAAGGAGTTTTCCTACTGCTGGAAACACAATATGATGAACAACTATCCAAGAAAAACTGGAACTAACCTAGAGAGATCATTTGCTCCTATTTATACATTCAAGATTTATTGGAGGGAAATAACTTAACAACAGTTCTAACTACAGTGAACTAGACTTGAAACCAGTTGCTGATTTATTACATTGATGATTCCTCTGCGGTTTACTGAAGATCAAGGATTTGCATCAACTTGGCTGTTGGTGAACTTGAGTGATTTTTTGAAATGGCATGGCATTTGGTGACAACGACTTCATTTAGGACTGATGCCAATTAGCAGCTACTACGGTTAGTCACTAAAATGGAGTGACGTGGAATTTTAGATCATAACAACTACCTTAATTGAGGCATGGGGCATGTTTGCATTGTTGGGCCTTTTGGTAGCCCTAGGATTGGCTAGCAACAGTCATCGACTCGAGGGGAGGATAACTCTATTGGAGAGTAATGGCATCTGGAGCCATCTGAAGTTCAGGTTCTTCATAGAAAGAGGGGGCTCCGGAGGGATTTGAAGGCCACTAGAAGTTTTACTAGCATAATCCTTATGCAAACACAAACCACTTGTACCACAATTCATAAGATATGCATTTTGAAAATAAAATTCAAGTAAATAAGTTAAGAGATTTCATCAAAGGAAATGAAAACCAAACATATGCATAATCCATCCAAAAGACAAACATAATTATAATAATATGTAAATATATATGCCATAGTGTTTTGTTAAAGTCTTCCAGAACAGGAAATAGAATGAAATAGATGAGTCATCTATTTGACTCATCACAAGGTTGAGACACCTTTCCTAACCATTCTCCCATTTTTGATCACCTTGCAAAATAAAAGGGAGAATCAACACTATGACTTAATTTCTAGGGGTCGAGAGGCCCATAAACTCTAAACACCATCTAAACTTCTCTATGCTCATACCTGCTTAGTTAATGAATTTGCAACATTCATCAAAATCTCTACCTTAACCAACTTCACCTTGCCATCCTTGACCATATCTCTGACAAAGTGATATTTTACATCAATGTGCTTGGTCTTGGCATGAAATGTTAGGTTCTTAGCTAGGTAGATCACACTCTGACTATCACAATAAACTATCACTACACCCTATTTTATTCCAATATCTAAACACAATCTCTTAAGCCAAATGGATTCTTTACAAGCATGAGTAGCTACCATATAATTAGCCCCAGTAGTGGACAAAGCACCCACAACCTGTCACTTACTCATCCAGCTAATTACACCACCAAATAAAGTAAACACATTATCAACATCACCTTCCTAGTCTGAATCAACATAATAAAAGAAATGCCCATCTCCTATCGAATTACCATGATAACATAAGGAATACTCTGAGGTACCTTGCAAATATCTGAAGACTCTTTTAACTGCATCCCAATAAACTCTACTAGGATTAGACATATTTGGAAAGAACTCCCATTTCTTAGGTAATGTCTAGTCTAGTACAGACCATAACATACATCAAACTTCTAACTGCACTTTGGTAAGGTACTCTACTCATGTATTCCATCTTCGATGGAGATGTTGGACATTGTGAAGTAGATAACTTCATTCCAAATGTAAAAGGAACATATAATGGTCTACAATCCTACATGTTAAACCTCTGTAAAAAGAAATTGACATAGTTACTCTAGCCAAGCCATAGTTTTATGTTCACTCTATCTCTTTTGATTTTCATCCCAAGAATGTGTTTAGCTACACCAAGATCTTTCATTTCAAATTTAGCTACAAGTTGAGACTTTAGTTCTAAAATCATTCTTTTCCCTTTACCAATAAATAACATATCATCACTATATAATGCAATAAATAGAAAAAAATCACCATCATATTTATATTTAAACATAGTGATCTTATTTAGAACACTCAAATCCCAAATCTAGGAGCCTTCAACTTTCTTAGGTGTAGAAGGAAGTTGAATCACATCTCTTTCTGTTCACTTTATTTTGGATGCAATGTAACAAAAAGAGGTTTAGTTTCTCTAAAAATTACACTTCTACTATATATTACCTTCTATACAATAGGATCCCAAAGCTTGTATCCTTTCACACCATAATTATACCCAATGAAGATACATTTCACAACCTTATTTTCCAACTTTGTTCACTTCTCCTTTGGCACATGTGCATATGCCTCACAACCAAAAACTCTAAGATGTCTCAATGAAGGCTTGTAACCCAACCATGCCTCCATAGGCATTTTATCAACAAGAGTTGATGTAGGAGACCTGTTAATCAGGTAGCAAGTGGTGGAAACAACTTCATCCCAAAACCTTTGTTCTAGACCATCACTACTAAGCATACTCCTAGCCTTCTCCATCAGTGTCCTATTCATTCTTTCTACAACTCCATTTTATTGTGGAGAATACAGAGTTATTATTTGTCTCTAAATGCCATAATCTTTACAGAATCTATCAAAATCATTAGAGAAAAATTTATTGCCATTGTTAGTCCTCAAACATTTTATTTTATTTCTAGTCTGCAAGTCAACCATTGCTTTAAATTCTATAAATCAATTGAAAACTTCAAATTTACTCTTTAGAAAATATACCCATGTCCTTTTACTATAATCATCAATAAATGAAACATAATATGTGGATTTTCCAACAGAAGGAACATCTATAGGACCAAACACATCAAAATGAATAAGATCCAATACACCACAAGATTTATGAGAACTTGTGTAAAACTAAACAAGGCTTTTTACCATAAATACAATGCTCGCATAAATCAAAATCAAGATTACAATCAGTTAACTCTTCAACAATGTTTTTATTTTTCAAGGTCCTTAAAGCCTTTTATCCAATGTGGCCTATTCTCTAGTGTCATACCATAGTTTTATCCATAGGTGATTTTTATTAAGAATAAAGAGCACCTTTAGATACCTAGAAGCCATGACCATCTGCGAAAGAGGAAATCCTCACTTTTTCCAATGAAGTAGTCACAAAATTGCTTTTCATAGAAATACTATTGCACTCAACAATGTATGCATAAATCTTATACAATGTGTCAAATCTAACACCTCTATCAATCACCATAGCACCTCTAACCATCTTGCATCTTGCACCAGAAAAGACTACCTACACACTTGCATCTATTAGTTTGCTCACAAATAATCAATTTTGTTCTAACCTAGGGATATGCAATGCACCATTAATCCTATTTACTCTACCATTAGGAAATCTGAT
The DNA here is from genome assembly GCA_027924645.1 of Cunninghamia lanceolata. Taxonomy (NCBI): domain Eukaryota; kingdom Viridiplantae; phylum Streptophyta; class Pinopsida; order Cupressales; family Cupressaceae; genus Cunninghamia; species Cunninghamia lanceolata. The sequence goes on from BSBN01000399.1 coordinate 154,539, forward strand.
TTTAACTTTACCATGGCCAACAATATTTAAATTAAAATCATCACCCAAGTACACATTACCTCCATTAAATTCTTCATATTCAGAAAACCAATCTCTATTAGGGTCATATGAAAAGATGCACCTGATTCAATTAACCATGCATCATTACTTGCATGAGTGGCAAAAGTTGTATTGAATGCATTGCCATCTTCTTTCTTGGACTCAAAATCATAATCAAATTTCTTCTTTTCTTCTTTGCCCTCCTTATAAAAGTGTCTAGGATTACCGTAATTCCAGCAAATAACTTTGGACTTTCCAAGAGATTTGGATCTCCCCTTGGACTTGGATTTGTCACGCTTCTCTCTCTTCTTGCCTTTTTCTTTAGATCTTCCATGAACATTTAGGGCCTCTTTATCACTGATGGATACCTTCCTCCTCATCTCTTCAGAAAGTAAAGAACCCACAAAATTTCCAAAAAAATAACAAAGTTCTACTACGATTTTAAAAAAACTATATACATTTCAAAAATTTATTGCAGGCTTTTTTATTGTATTTGGAAACGTTTTATTGTAAAACAAAAAAAATTCAAAAACAAAATATTACGAGGATGTACCCCTATGCAAGACACTACATAGAGGTACTGTGGGTACCACTTGGGTCACGTGCCCCTCTTAAATAGGTCATAGGCCTTTGCTGGGCCTCAAGCCCCTTCATCCAAGGTTGCAGACTTTGGATAAGGGTGCAAACCCATCCAAGGGCTGCAAACCCTTTACATTGGGTCTGGATGTGGCCATCAACCTCTGACCCCACTTTTTACATTCATCCCTTTGGCCTTTAACATGTGCTTGCCTTGGAAAATGTACCCTTTAGGCATCTTCACCACACTTGGTGGCAAGTTTGCAAGTTCCGCCATTTCTGGCATTAACTATATTCTCCTCCAAATTTAGTAATCTCTTCAGGGTGGCAAATTTAGCAATGTCTCTATATTTGGTGGCACCTCCAAATTTGGTGGAGGTTCTTTTTTTGCAAACTTAGACACCTCTCTATTGGAGTTTCTAGATTTGAAGGTGAACTTCAGAGGCTCCATTCTTGATCATATTGTCTCCTTTTTCTGAGCATTTTTTAATTTGATCTAATTTTTCATGCTCTACACACTAGTGCAGATGATTTCTGATTTTGATGTACATATTTTATAAAAATTAAAGATTATCACAGGTGACACTATGCAATTCTCATTTTGGGAACTTCAAAGACATAACTTTCACATACAACCTCGGATCAAGGTGATTCTTTTTTTAAAGTGCATGATTTTTTGATTATTTCAAAAATTTATCGCATGCTTTTTTATTGTGTTTAGAAAAGTTTTATTGTAAAACAAAAAAATTCAAAAAAAAATATTACGAGGATGTACCCCTATGCAAGACACTACATAGAGGTACTGTGGGTACCACTTGGGTCCTGTGCCCCTCTTAAATAGGTTGTAGGCCTTTGTTGGGCCTTGGGCCCCTTCATCCAAGGTTGCAGACTCTGGATAAGGGTGCGGACCCATCCAAGGGCTGCAAACCCTTTACATTGGGTCTAGGTGTGGCCATCAACCTCCGACCCCACTTTTACATTCATCCCTTTGGTCTTTAACAACATGTGCTTGCCTTGGAAAATGTACCCTTTAGGTATCTTCACCACACTTGGTGGCAAGTTTGGCAGTTCCACCATTTCTGGCATTAACTATATTCTCCTCCAAATTTAGTAATCTCTTTAGGGCGGAAAATTGAGCAATGTCTCTATATTTGGTTGCACCTCCAAATTTGGTGGAGGTTCTTTTTTTGCAAACTCAGACCCCTCTCCATTAGATTTTCTAGATTTGAAGGTAAACTTCAGAGGTTCGGTTCTTGGTCATATTGGCTCCTTTTTTTGAGCATTTTTTTATTTGATCTAATTTTTTATGCTCTACACACTAATGTATATGATTTCTGATTTTGATGTACATATTTTATAAAAATTAAAGATTATCACAGGTGACACTATGCAGTTCTCATTTTGGGAACTTCAAAGATATAACTTTCGCATACAACCTCAGATCGAGGTGATTCTTTTTTTAAAGTGCATGATTTTTTTATTATTTCATAGTAGTACTATTTGTTACACTTGGTTTTATTCCAATATTGTACTTTCAACATATACTGATTTGTTGAGAACTTTGTAAAGCATTGAGATCAAATCCACTTGGTGTTTGTTGTTGGTGGTAATTGTACTCGCACTAAATATAAAGTTCCAAATAATATTTTATTGGGGGGGTGTCCTGTGTGCTCTCTTTGAGTATTTTGCATTCTTTTTTTGCACAGCAACAACAATTTATTTTTCTGCAATAAAATGGATCAAGTAATAGTACCAATACTCACACCTATAACTACTTATATGAGTGGAAGTCCAAAATGACTATCTATCTTAGGAAGAAAGGGTTAAATTGGGTAACTATGGGTCTTGAAACTTATTGCAGAAAAATCAAAATGGTTTAACAAATGTGATGAAGCATATGGTGCTTTGTGCATGTTTCTATCTCCTAATCTTCTTTTTCATGTTGAATCTGCATCAACTCCAAATGAATTCTGGACAATCTTTGAAGGGCTCTTTGGTAAACAAGATGAATTAAGGGGTCACCAATTGGAGAATGAGCTCATAGGGTTAAATCCATGTCATTTTGATACAATTCAAGATTTCCTCACAAGTTAAAATCTATTAGATTGCGGTTGAAATAGTGTGGGATTGAAAAGGACACTCAATTGATCTTAAGCATTCTTTCCAAACTCGGTCCTAACTACTTAGTTTTTGTTTCTACATTTTATGCTACTAATAGTACCTTAGGAACCACAAATAAAATGTATTCTCTTGATGATTTTGCAAATGAAATCACAAAGGAGCAAGATAAATTAGTTCAAATGGGCACAATTAAGCCCTCTAAATCTCATGCCTTGGCTACAAATCAGGGAACTAAAGATGGAAAAGGGTTTGGTAAGAAGAACAAGAAATAATAGAATCAAGGAGAAAATAAGCAAGATCATAAACAAACTATCTCTAAGATAGCTACTCAGGCCTCTTCTTCCAAAGGTGACAAGCCTAAGAAGGAGAAGACAATGTGTGCCTATTGTAAGAAACCTGGTCATGATGAACATGTGTGTTTAAAGAAACAGATTGATCACCTTACATATCTTCTTGAAAAGAAAAATATCAAGGTACCTAATTTTGTCAAATAGAGTTCATCTCAAGAATCTTCAAATGACATGGAGAAAATTAAAGGGAAAGGAAAGGGCAAGGCCCTAGTTATTGTTTCTTCATAGCCCAATACCTGGATCATTGACTTGAGTGCTTTGCACCACACAACTTCATCACAAGATGGTTTTGCCTCTTTGGAGCCATGTACTATGCCATCTATACTAATTGGGCATGGCACTCCTATTGAGGTGCATGAGAGAGGGCCTATTGACGTGGGCAAAGGAACATTTCATGATGTTCTCTGCATTCCATCATTGTCAACTAATCTTCTTTTTGTCTATCAAATCACTCACACTGGATCTGGCAAGCGGGTTGAGTTCACTCCAGACACAATGGTAATCAATGAGATGCATAGTGGGTCCATAGTTGCTATTGGGAAAATTGATCATCAGTCTAGACTTTATCACTTTTCTTACTTTGTTTCTAATTATCCTTCACTTGCTTTTCTCACTCACTCATATGAGGTGAGTTGTTTATGGCATTGGCAGTTTGGCCACTTGAACTACCACTACTTGCAGCAGCTTAGTCAAGAGGACATGGTTTCAAGGTTGCCTTCTATTAGATTTTCTCATGGAGTTTTCCTGGGGTGCATTCTTGGTAAGCATCCTAAAAATTAATTTGATAAAGGAAAAGCATGGAGGGCTACACAACTTCTGGAGTTAGTACATAGTGACTTGGCAGGACCATTTCCACATCCTTCTTTCAGCAGGGCTAGATATGTTTTGAATTTCATTGATGATCTTTCTAGATACACATGGGTATATTTTCTCAAACAAATGTTTGAGGTCTTTGAGTCTTTTTAGGGCTTCAAAGATTTTGCAAAGAAACAATCTAGGAAAGCCATCAAAATTTTGTGTACAGATAATGGGGGGAATATGTCAACCAAAGATTTGAGCAATTTTGTGCCTCTAAGGGCATTAACTTCAGCACACAGTTCCCTACAATCCAAAACAAAATGGTGTCACAGAATGGAAGAATAGGTCCTTGAAAGAGATGGTTAATTGTATGATTCACTCTAGGTCGATGGCACCACAATATTGGGTGGAGGCTATTGACTATGCATGTTACATCCAAAATTAGGTTCCTCATTGAGTTGTGATAGGAGTCACTCCTTTTCAAGCTTGGACTAGTCAGAAACCCATAGTTAAGCACTTTCATGTATTTGGTTCTTCTGCATGGGCCCATAATTCAGCAAAGAAATGCAAGGCTATGGGTTTATAGAGGACACCTTTAATTTTTTTTGGGTACCTAGATGGTGTCAAAGGCTATAGGCTTCTCCACCCCACCACTCATGAGTTGTTCATTGAGAGGAGTGTTCATTTTGAGGACATTTCTACTTCATCTCCTACCACTTCTCCATTAACCATCACTTTGGAGACACTACGACATGATGATAGTTCTTTCAAGGATCTTAATCCTCTTGATCTTGATGAGGAGTCTTCTTCCTCCACTTTAGATGGTGATGATGATGATGAGGATTCATCTTCCTCTTATCCTAGTCATCATTTAGTGGGTGATGATTCTCCTCCAAACTCTCCTACTAAGCCTCTCTATGTTCATTAGAAATTGGAGTCAGTAGGTGATTGGGTTAGTGATCCTTCAGATGCTAGAAGAACAAGGTCACAATTTTAGTAGGCTCCACATCTCTTCATTGCTTCAGCTTCCAATCCACAGTCCTTTCGAGAAGCTTCTAGTGTCCCCAAGTGGGATGCTCTTAGGTAGGAAGAGTTCAATTCCTTGGAGAGGAACCATACTTGGGATTTGGTCCCCCTTCCTAAGGGAAGGAAACTTTTTCAATGCAAGTGGATCTATCAGATAAAATTTGTTGCAAATGGATTGGTTGATAAGCATAAGGCTCACCTGGTTGCTAAAGGATTCTCCTAGGTTCGTGGGATTGACTACTCTAAGACTTTTGTGCCAGTTGCCAAAATTAATTCCATCTGATTTGTCATTGCCATTGCTATAGCTCATCATTGGGAAGTTCACCAGATGGATGTGAAGAGTGTTTTTTTCATGGTGACCTTCAGGAGCAGATATACATGGAGTATCCATAGGGGTTCATATAGGATCCTTCACTTGTTTTCCATCTTTGAAAGTCTCTCTATGGCCTCAAATAGGCCCCTTGGGCCTGCTATGCCAAGATGGACTCCTTCCTTCTATTAGTTGGGTTCACTTGGTACCATTCTAATCCAAATGTTTATATTTTGTAGTAGGATGATACTCTCACCTTCCTTGTTCTCTATGTTGATTACTTTTTTCTCACAGGGAGTTCCTCATCCACCATCAAGGTAGTAAAAATTGCCCTTCATGATCATTTTCTAATGTCAAACTTGGGCCTTCTGCACTACTTCTTAGGGATTGAGATCACTCAGTCTTCATCTAGTATCTTCATTACATATCCCAAGTACACACTTGATATTATCTCCAGATTTCACATGGCTAATTGTAAGCTTGCACTGACTCCATTTCTGTCAGGGGTCAAACTTGAGGCTCATTGTTCTTCACCATTAGTGGATGCTACCTTGTATCGCCAATTAGTTGGGACTCTTGTATACTTGACTGCCATGAGGCCTGATCTATCATGGGTCTAATATTCATATTCATGCAGAAGCCACATGAGCTACACTAGAAAGCAACTAAGCAGATTCTCTACTACGTGTAGGGCACTCACAATTATGTGATTAACTATGCAGCGAGTGTGGATATTGACTTGGTGGGACACACAAATTTACATTGGGTAGGTGTTTCTCAGGATTGCAAGTCTACCTCAGGATATTACTTCTCACTTGGTTTCAGTCTAGTTTCTTGGTGAGCAAGAAGTGGTCTAAAATTTCTATTGCATCTACAGAGGCTGAGTATCGAGGAGTAGTTAATTCTTCTATTGAGGCTATTTGGCTTTAGAACAATCTCACTGAGTTTGGTATTCCCTTCCAAAAGCCTATAGTCATATTTTGTGACAACCAGAGTGTGATATAGATCTCTCACAATCTGATCCATCACTAGTGGACCAAACACATTGAGATCCATATGTACTACATTCAGGAGCTAATTCATGAACAGGTCATTGATCTCAGGTACTATTTGACATTAGAACAAATCATAAGCATCTTCACCAAACCCTTCAATAAGATAATGTTCCTTCATTTGTGAGCTTTGTTGGGGGTGCGATAGGTGTCCACTTTGGGGGGCTTTTTAGTCCTTCTCTTTTCTCTATCTATTTTGGGGGGTGTTCTCTCTCAATTTGTGGGGAGGGGCTTCTTTTCCTTTGTTTAGGGGGGCTTCTCTTTAGGGGGAATTCATTGTACATGGGTACCTCATCAGGCTTCCTTTTTTGGAACATATCTTTTCACCCACCTAAGCTACACTTAAGGGGGGTGTTAGTGTAGGTTTTTTTTCCTAGTGGGTTATTTATTTTCCCTATTTCCTAGATTTTTCCTACACTTTCATTATGCTTGATTAGGTTAATAAAGTGAGTTTAATTAGGTGAGTGGGTCATTTGAGGTGTCATCATCCTATGAGGGAGTTACATTTACTATGTTTAGATCATTTGGTGGTCTCTCCCTATTGGTCAGTTTTGCCACCTCCACCCCTCTCCTTGGTCTATATAAACTCACTACCTAGCTTATATTTTGTATCTTGTATGGAAATTATACCAATATTTTGTAGCTTCTTCTTTGAGCTTGTAATGCAATTATGTCATTTTGTCATTTGCATATCTCTCGAAAATGTTGGTTTTTCTTTTGTTTGTGCATTTACAACTTTTGTAGCTTAGAAACTCTCTTAAAAAGTTCTTGGGTTATTCATTTGTTTTAGATTTCTAACAGGGTTATGCAAAACTTTTCAGATCTTTACAACAATTGCAGAAATTATACTAAACTAAACATAAATAGCAATCATACCACAACATAGTGATTTACATGGGGAAGACGCTTTCAAGAGAAAAACCCCACACTCCAAAAGTAGCTTAACATATTATTCAAAAATCTCAAGATTGCAATATACTTGTAGAGCAATCTTTCATAGGAGTATCACCAACCAGAGATCTAGAGACAACTTAGCAACATCTATAAGACTCTTACACACAACCTCCATCTCAAGCACCTAATATATATGAGATATAATACGTGAAACCTTCAAATGATAATTACAAAACCATGAGCCAAAACCACCCAAAAGTGATGCCCAAATCCTTAGGGTTCCATTATCTCCAATCAAAGATGCCTTATGATGTGTCATAAGATGTATCAACACATGTAACTCCCCCTTACAACTGTTTTCTATGTCCAACACATTTTTACATTTTCCAATATGAGAGGCCCAACTTCTAGGGGCCATAACTTTTGATTCGGGAGGTCAATTTGGCCTTTTTTAAAAAATTGTAGAGCTTGAAGAGATTTACACACTAGGCACCACTGATGATGGTGCTAAACAACCCATTTTTTAATTTTATCTAAAACTAACTCTAAATCCCAGAGATTAAGTTTTTTCAATTTTATAACCAAAAAATTGCACTTTTTGTAATTGCAAGGTTGAAACACATTTCCTAATAAAACTTGCATATTAAGGCCTACACTATGTTTGTTTGGGAACTCCTCCCTCGGGATGGTGTCATTGCTAGAATTTTTGTAGAAACCCTTGAGGGAATCATGTGAAGATGGTACTATTGACTCCCCAATGCATCCATACACTCATTTTGCTAGCTCATTGGTGAGTTTGTCGCTAGCTTTGACATGAACAAGCTTGTCAAAACTAGAATATGAGAATTCCTTAGTGCCAAATAAGACCTAAATGAGTGAATGGCCCATTTCATAACCAAGTGGAGAGAAGTGCTCTACTCTTCATTGAGTGCACCATATATGGACCATAAGGAACTCTGTGACCTTTTCTTGCATGCCTGAATGAGGATACTTGGGAAGAAGTCTAAAATCTCTCCTATATATCCTATGAGGAAGTTCTTGAGAGAAGTCTAAGGATTGAACAAGCCATCATTGATAGCAGAAGGATAATGTATGGTTCCAATTGAAGGTTGGTAACCCAAGGCTAGAATAATAGTCAAAATATGAATGATAATAATGGAAAGAAACTTTGTGCTCAAAATCTTGAAAAATAATTGAACTACTACAACAGATAGGATGACAGACACTCCACCAACTAAGAATTGCAATGATAATTGGAACTATAATAACAAAAATTATGGTGGAGGTAATAATTACACAAACATGAGAAGTTAAAAGAACAAAGTTATTGATTACACCTGAGAAATAATTACAACTAGAGGGACAATAGGTAGCAGAATAGTTGCACCCTCAATGATAATAGATACAACCCATACCGAAGGCCTAAAAAAATTTGATCCTAATAAATTTTTATCCTTCCATAAGACAAGGGGGCATGATATAGAAACATGTAAGGAGTACAATCAGTTTCTCTAAACTCCTTGAAGAACAACACCTATTTGTAGACATGTTTCTTCATCCACAAGAGACCCCAAATCATAGCTAGTATGGGCCTATTTCCCCCAAAAAATTTAATTTGTGAATTTACTAGAACCCCTTCTGATCTCATCAACACAACACTTTGAATCAAATAAATATGTTTATATAACTATATATATATATATATATATATATATATATATATATATAATTATACAACGATGCTTATATCTATGTTGTATATTTAATTATATAAATTTATTTTTTTGCAAATAATTATATTCTATATTTATATTGTAGGTATATGTGTATATGTACATGTATGTGTATGTTTAGGTGTTAGTGTATGTGTATACATAAATAGAATTTCCCTTGTGGTATCTTGGTTCCTGTGCCAATTTCCCCTCCCATTTAGCTAGTATTGGTATGCAAATTGTCATTTCTAATTCTCTTCTCTTTCTCTTTACATCCTGATGATGGATCACAGAGTGTAATCCAAAATTTTGATGGAAAAATTTTATCATGTAGTTAAATCCTTTAAACACTCAATTGCAATATTATGGAATGTGGAAATTCAATGTCTATTATTCAAACCAATTCATCTAACTATTCCACATCAAGATTGATGGTCACCTCCTAGCCAGAAGGGCCCAACACTCCTTATCTATGCATAAAGGGAGAGACCAAGATGTTAGGGTTGGTCGAACTAGTCTAAAATTATGAATCCCAAGAACTTTGCATGACTTTGAGGGTGGAGTACCATAGGCATGTGGAATTAGCAGTTGATCCCACTCCTAATCCCATCAGTCCTTATGACTTAGTGGAGGATCTAAAGAAGACATTTATGGAAATTTCATTTATTGACCTTCTAAGAAACTTCATGTCATATCATGCAACCCTCATAGAGGTCATTGGGATAAATATTTAAACCACATAAGCCCACCTCTTGAAGAACATATAACCAAGTTGATGAAGACCTAAATCCTCCCAATGCTAAACTACATGCCCTAGTTTCTTCTTTGACCTTAAGCAAATTCCCAAAGAGGTTGAGACGACTAGGAGAGGAGACCCCACCCTATACTTGCAAGTGTGGATCTAAAAAATTTATATAAAAAGGATTGTTATTGACAATGAGGTTGCATCCAACATCATTCATTTCTCCCTTTTGTAGAGAATGGGATATGACCACACTAATATCATAAGTAGAGATACCTTACAGGGTATAAACTAAAGCTAGTAACCATTGGAGAAATCATGCTTCCAATTTTCCATGGGCCAAAGATGGTCCCTATAATGTTTTACATTATAGACAAAGATACAATTTACAACTTGCAAGTAGAGAGACCTTGGATCCACAAGATGAAGGTGATACCTTCTACCTTGTTCCAAGAAATATGTTTCCTTCATTTGGGGATGATCTACATGGAAATGAGAGATCTAAATTAATTTAGCATGCTCAAAGGAAACACACAAAAAATAAGGTTGAGATACCAAATGAGAATGAGCTTGCTACAAAGAAAGTCATAATACCAGAATCTACATTGCAAACTATACAACTAAGAAAGAAATACGAGGCATCAAACTCATACAAGTAATTAGAAAAAATGCCATTAAAAAAGGGAAAGTTATAAATAAGTCATGAATATTTCTACAAATCCAATTACTAGAATGATTGATACTTTTGAGAAGGAAGGGTTGTGTGAATTTACATTCAATACCCACTTAACACAACCTTATGCTATTTTTAATCTATCTATTATCCTGTTCGAAGAAGATAGTACTTTCTACACCATTGATTTGGTTGAAGATGATTATGAGAGTGATTCCCATGTTTACATGGTTGAACTCACCCTCGAAAGTGAAGAAGAGGAATCCCAATCCATCCTAGGACTAAAAATACCATTATAAATAATTCCAATACAAAATAATATCTCGACCCTTCGATTTGATGGGGCTAGGTGTAGGATGGGAGATAGAGTGAGAGTGATTCTAACCTCACTAGGAGAGAGAGTTCTCCTCTTTTCCTTTTGACTTGACTTCTTTTGTACCAACAATGTCACCAAGTATGAAGGGTCATGTTTGTTAGGATAAGGTATCTCAACCTTGTAATATTAAAGTTCAAATTAAATACTTTCATATGCATTCACTATTTTAATTTTTGTATATTTTGTCTTCACATGGAGAGTTGGTGTCCCATTTGGAGATGACATGTTTTTTGTCATTTAGTGGATTTTATCCTCACGTGAGTATGTAGGTATCCAATTTTGTTTTGGCATGTTTGTCCATGTGTTAGCATCTTGGAATGTGTGTAAGAGAAACTTGACTAGTTGTGTGATAGAGTTGGACACTTGTCATGAAGCATATAATGCATAGGATAATGAGGATAATTTGGACACCCAAGTTGGACTATGCCAAATATTCCTTGTTTATGACATGTGACAAACTTGTAAGGAGTATGCTAATAATAGTCAAGGATATCTTTGACCAAGGAGGGTATTGGAATTTGAGTCCAAGAATTTGGGTGTCATACCTCCTTTGTGCTTGTAAATGGTTAACCAAAACCATCCCATGGTTTCTCTTTGTAATTCTTCTAAAACTTAGAGCTTGGAGTAGGAGGTTACATATTTTGTTTTGCAGGTTGTATGAGTAACGAAGTGTTGCTGAAATTTAGAAGGATACGTTGTACTGATGCAACTATTTTTTGAAGGATTAATACAAGCTTGGCTCTCTTTAGGTGTGGAGTTTTTCCTACAATGGTTTCTCCATATAAACCTGTATACGCCTAAAAATGACACGAATCATCCTAAATAAATATTCTAAATATTTATTCCATTCTTCTATTAATTAAATAAATATTCTAAATTTATTTAATCGATTCACTGTTCCATAATTAAATAAATTCTATTTATTTAATTAAAATTCTTCTAAATGTCCTACACAATTAAATAATCATAAATTCTTTAATTAATCTAAATTCCTCTATCCTAAGTTCTAAATTCAAAAATCCACCTCACCTTTACACCTCACCTTTTACACCTCACCTTGTCCACCTCATCAGGTTGCACATGTAATTAAATATATTTAATATTTAATTACCTATTTTTCTCTCACCCACATGACCTATTTCTTCTCAAATCAGAAGTTAGTTAACTAATCAATCAAATCTGTTAACTGATTGGTCATTTGAGTTCACTGTCCAATCTATTCTGTTGACTCCTGAATCAATCCAGTTCACTGGTCAATCAATTCAGTCAGTTCCACAATCCACTCTTCTAACTGATCAATCAAGTCTGTTAACTGTTCAGTCAATGGAGTTAACTCTCCAATCAATTTTGTCACATCCCCTCTTTCATGATGGAGCTGGGACACTTGTCACATTTCTACTGGTTGCACATTCCTCAACCATCCTCAGCCGTCGATCTTCATACCTCCTCTCAACCGTTGATTCCCATTCTTCCAAGTCTATAAATGAAGCTTCATCCTTCCATTCTAATCATCCAGGCTTTTGACATCATTACTCTGCAGAAATACCACCAGCGCGCCTTTGGCACCCTTTTGTCATCTACAAGCTTGAGATCACATACTTGCATTGGAGCTCATCTTCATTGCATATCACCACAGCTGTTCACCATCGACTTCCTTAAACAACTAAAAAGATTGCACTCTCTAAGGGCTCATCTCATCTACAAAAGGACGATTTGTGATAGGCGAACAACAGAAGTTTCGAAACAAGAGAGGTTTGCATTGTGTTTGTTCATTGCTTTGTTTATTGAATCTTTCTTGTTTCACTATTCCCAACAACAGAGCCTACATTTCCCCTACTCCGCAACAAGACCATACCGCCGAAGCTTCCTCCTCGAGGCCCAAACCGCTGAAACTTACCATAAAAGAAAATGGCGTGGGGGAGTACTCCATTGAGCACAACCTCAACCTTGCTACCATGCCTTTGTCTCCTCGCTCCTTTGGCAAACCCAAGCATCAACCTAGGCATTTTCCAAAGCCATCTGCTCCTCCTACAACTCCCGCAAATCCATTTGTAAAATGGGGGACCTTATCTGATGAGACAGAGGAGCGAGATCTCCTGCAATGGCTTTATGCTGAAGAGGAAAACACACCCCAAGAGCCACCTAGACTCCCTACAGAACTCTATGGACGGGGTGAAACCATTTTGCATAGGATGGGATATGAGGGACAAGGCCCCATAGGCCTCAAAAAAGAAGGAATCGTTGAACCCATACAACCTCCTTCATCCTCTTCGACTAGAAACACAACTGGCCTAGGGTACAAAGGTAAAGGTAAAGCCAAGGAAAATGCCTGCCTTGTGGAGACAATTCAAACACTCCAAGTGGATAGAGACACGGATTCAGATAATTCAAACGAGTATGAGTGGGATGAGCTAACAGAGCACTCCTACGATGACAAGGAGATTGACACCATCCAAACTCTCAGCCCCTACCATGAGGAACAGACGCAACGGGATAGACCACTGGAGTCTGATTTGCCCCTCCCTGAGATTATGGCTTTCGAGGAAAGTTTCGATTCCATTGCGATAAACAACCTGGAGGAGAGTACCACCCAGAACACTATCCCCACCTGTGCCCATAACATTTCCATTCACAACATTAATGAATCAGATCTCTCATCCGACTCCCTTCCCCTCTTGCACCCTGAGCTTATTGATTGGGATCTACAAGGAACCCCTCAATTAGATATGTTCCAGAATGATGATGCTTACATTGACTATATGGACCTTAGGGATCACTTACCAAAAGGAGATCATAAAGCTGGTTTCGCTATCGAACTCAATACCGTAGCTTACTTCGGGGAGGGTGCCAAGCCTTCTAGTCGCAAAAATATTAAAATCAAAAATGGATCTGACAGTGAAAACTGCCGTGCGGCACTGTCAGATCATAAAACAGTAAAAAGAAAGGACGTATCCGAAGGTGAAAACCCAACTGTGGCACCTGACGATGGAATGTTTGACACCCTCCCTAGTGATATGTATCAGGAACGGTCACAGATTGTGGTGAAGCCAACAGAGCCAGTGAATATTGGCATCGAAGAGCAGCCCAAGATTATCCACTTCGCAAAATCTCTCACACCACCTGAGAAAACCAGGTTTGTACCATTCTTTAAGCAGAAGAGAGGCAGCTTTGCTTGGTCATATGCTGACATGCCAGGTCTAGACCCGAACCTGATTTTGCATCATTTGCCATTGGATCCAGGGGTGAAGCCCGTAAAGCAGAAACTGAGGAAAATGCATCCTCATATAGCCCTTTTGGTCAAGGAGGAACTCAAGAAATTGCTAGATGTGGGGTTCATCAGAGCCATAGATTACCCCGAATGGATATCAAACATCATGCCAGTGTCTAAACCAGATGGCCGGGTTCGACTATGCAACGATTTTAGAGACTTAAACAAAGCATGCCGCAAGGATGACTTTCCATTGCCTAACATCGATATCATAGTCGACCTCACGGCAGGACATACAATGCTGTCACTCATGGATGGATTCTTAGGGTACAACCAGATCAAAATAGCACCAGAGGATCAACACAAAACAGCTTTCACTTGTCCATGGGGAACCTTTTGCTGGAATGTCATGCCTTTTGGGCTGAAAAATGCAGGTGCTACATATCAGCGGGCCATGACAACTATATTCCATGACATGATGCATGTGACCATGGAGGATTATGTTGACGATATCTTAGCAAAATCTCTCACGAGGGACTCACACCTGGATATCCTAGAGAAAGTCTTCCAACGGCTGGATCAATTCCAAGTCAAACTGAATCCGAAGAAGTGTGTGTTTGGGGTAACATCGGGCAAGCTGCTAGGCTTCATCGTGTCAGCAAACGGCATAGAGGTAAACCCAGCCAAGGTCAAAGCAATAATGGACATGCCATTGCCCAAGACTCTAACACAGTTGAGATCCTTACAGGGCAAGCTGCAGGCCATCCGAAGGTTCATCTCACAGTTGGCAGACAAGTGCCAACCTTTCAGCCACCTCCTACATAAGAATATTCCATTTAAATGGGATGAGCGGTGCGAAGAGGCATTCAACAAGCTAAAGGAGTACCTTATGAACCCTCCTATACTCATGCCTCCGATCCAAGGAAAACCTTTGATTCTCTACATTTCTGCTACACCTACTGCTCTTGGGGCTCTCCTAGAGCAGCAAGACTATGAGAACAAGGAAAGAGCTGTATACTACATCAGTCGAACCTTAGTGGGCTACGAGTTACAATACTCACAGGTAGAACGATCATGCCTTGCGGTGGTTTTTGCTTCACAAAAAATCTGACACTACATGTTGGCACATCCTGTCAAACTCATTGCCAAAATCGACCCACTAAAGTATCTTCTCAGCAAAGCAGCTCTCACAGGTCGACTAGCAAAGTGGGTTATGCTTCTTAGTGAATATGATATAGAATATGTGGACAGAAAAGCCATCAAAGGGCAAATCATAGCTGACCAACTGGCTGAGGCACCATTACAGGACACTTCACCAATGCAGTTTGAGTTTCCCGATGAGTCTTTATTCACTCTGTCAACATCTCCTTGGAAACTCTACTTCGACGGGTCTTACACCAACCACGGATCGGGGGCAGGTATCCTATTTATCACTGCCCAAGGCGACACAATTCCAAAGTCCTACAGGTTGTTATTTCCATGCACTAACAATATAGCGGAATATGAAGCCTTGGTAATTGGTCTCAAGATGGCCACTGAGTGGAAAATCCAAGCACTATGTGTCTACAGTGATTCTCAGCTTATCATAAATCAGGTCAACGATGAATATCAAACCAAAGATGAGAAGCTCATCCCATACAAACGGATGGTCGACGACCTCAAGGAACACTTTGGGACCATCTCCTTTGAACAAATACCTAGGATCGAGAACAAAGTAGCAGATGCAATGGCTACCATAGCCTCTCTTCTTGAAATACCTGAATACGAGTCACGGTATGAGTTCTTAGTAGAAACCATTCGGCAACCGGCTTATGATCTCCTCGAAACCCATTCCATTTGCCTCCTAGTAGGATCTGATTCACCTTGGTACGGTAAGACCTACACTTACCTCAAGGACAATATTCTTCCACCAGACCTCTCTTCCAACCAAAAATGAACTTTCATCCGACAAGCCTCCCGTTACACCATCATTGCTAATACCCTTTACCGACGTGGTCTAGATGGTACTTTACTCTGTTGTCTAGAACAAGAAGAATCCATAACGGCCTTACGAGACATACACGAAGGGATCTGCGAAACACACTCCAGCGGTCCTTCCTTAGCTAAGAAACTCATGCGTTTGGGTTATTACTGGCCTAATATGGAAATGGATTCATATCAGTTCGTCAAAAAGTGCAAAAAGTGCCAAATACACGGGAACCTGATTCATGCACCTGCTCAAGAGTTGAGACCTTTAACGACACCCTGGCCCTTTTGCCAGTGGGGACTTGACCTTGTGGGAAAGATCCATCCACCTTCTTCCAACGGCCATAAATTCATCATAACCGCCACTGAGTACTTCACAAAGTGGATTGAAGCCGTTCCCCTAACCACCATCACAGGAAAGCAAATTTCCTCGTTCGTTCTGAATTACATTATCTGCCGATATGGCATCCCTTCATCCATCATAACGGATAATGGGAGACCTTTCAAAAATCAGGATGTCCAGGAACTTTGTGAGCATTTCAAAATACAACACCGTTTCTCCACTCCATACTACCCTCAAGGTAACGGCCAAGCTGAGGCATCGAATAAAACCATTCTGAAAATCCTAAAGAAGACTGTCAATGAAGCTGGTCGTGAATGGCACGTCTAACTCAATCTCGCTCTGTGGGCCTACAGAACCAGTATACGCACTCCCACAGGTGCTACACCCTATGCCCTTGTTTATGGTTCCGAAGCCATCCTTCCCATTGAGGTCGAACTCCCATCCCTCAGGGTGTCGTTGAAAGGTCTCATATCAGATGAAGAATACAGAGTCTCCAGGCTACAAGAACTAGAGTTGCTAGAGGAAAGGCGCCAGAAAGCTTTTGACCATCTCAAAGCCTATCAACAGATGATGTCAAGAAGCTACAACCACAAGGTTAGACCAAGATGCTTCAAGGTTGGGGACCTCGTTCTAAAAGAGAACCCTCACAATCAGCAGGACAGAGAAAAGAAAGGTAAGTTCGAGCCTAACTGGCTTGGGCCCTATGTGATTGTAGCTGCTTACGGATCGGGGGCATATCAGTTGGCCACATCAGAGGGTGAGTTGTTTGATGATCCAATCAACAGCATGCATCTTCACCAGTTCTATACCTAGGAGAATCCCAATGCAAGGGGGCACAATAAAATCAAAAAAAAATCAAAAAATCAAAAAATCAAAAAAAGTTGAAAAGAGAAAAATCAGAAAAAAATAGAAAGCATCGCAAACAAATCGTCCTTTGGTGAAAACCTGGCAAACAGGCACCTTGGATAGGTATCATGATGAAAACCTGGCAATCAGGCGTCATGTTACTTTCTAGCTTCTCGTGCAAATAAAAGCAAGTGATGAAAACCTGGTAAACAGGCGTTACTTGTGATAAACCGCCTTCTCCATCTTTGGGAATCCAATCACCTTGAGTCCATTCTTTCTCTATTCGCCCCATTCGACCCATATCTGTCCCACAATAAACACTTGACAGTTACCTATCATGGCTCGATACTCTCCTTGTGGCCTTGTCAACCAGGGTTTTGTCCCATACCGTCTCCTTCGTGTGAGCCTAGTGTAGTGTCCCTCGTCGGTGTCCATGGTCCAAGTCCGTGAACTACGTTGCCTCTGCGTCGTCACGTAGGCAAGGCCATTATTCTAATGCGCCCCCGAGGCTTCCATTTCTTCCCTTTGTCCCATTCGTCCCCTTTCTTGTCTTCATTCTTGTCGTCTTTCTTCTAGTCCATCCATGGTCCATTAGGGTTTACCCTGAACTACGTTGCCTCTGCGTTGTCACGTAGGCAAGGCCATTTAGCAATGAGCCCCTGAGGCACTAGGTCAGTCCCTTAGGGTCCATCTCCCCAATAAGGATTGAGCAATCTTCTCATCAAGCAAGAAAATGCAAGCAGAACCCGCGCCTCAAGCAGAAATCTTGACTGTGAGCATCTTAACCTATCCAACGCAAAGCAAATACCCAAGGTCTTCTAAACGATTTTATGCAAATTAAGGCAAGAGCTAAACACATATCAACACAAATATGCTTTGTAGATCAGAAACATGGTTAACAGTTCGAGTCCTGATTTTTGCTATCATACCCTCCTATGCTACTCAAGGATGCCAAAAGCTAGAGATGCTATGATGGGGGCATGATTATTTTCTTTGTTTGCTATTTGGGGATTAAACTTTAGTAATGTGAAGCCTTGTCTTAGGACGTGATCGGCAAAAGATCATCAAGGACATCAAAGGTCTAACATGAACGAGGGCAATCCTTGCTTGTTGAAACGCAAGAGGTACTCAGGTCATCTAGATTCAATTTTGACTAGATGCTTGTATTAACTTGCTAAATCACAATCCATGTAAGCGATACTCAGTGCATCTCGGTTCAATTATACCTAGATGCTTGTATTCACTTACAACATTTCAGAAAAGTACCACAGAAACAAAATGCCCAATGATGAAATAAAGCACTCCAATAGCAAAGCATCCATCCTATATCCATTTATACATCCATACCATACCCCATGCAATAAAGATCCAACAATGCAGAGTATCAATACAAATAAAAGCTTGTGAATCTTTCTATCGAGTCTTTCTTCTATCAATCAGATTTCTATCTATCATCATATCTTTCATCCTTGTCCAGTCAATCTGAGCAATGATCCAAATGCAAGGTCCATCCTTAATCCATACCAATCAAGTCAAGTCAATCTTGCACAAATGATCCACTCACAATCAGTGGTCTTGATCCTTGTCTGGTCGTAAACCAACTCGATCAGTTAATCAATCAATTGTCTTATACAGGATGTTGCATTATCGAAATCAGACCAATACACGCGTCTTACACGACATGCTTCATTTCCTGAAACCAGACACTATCCTTCATGTTGCTCTAGGGATCTATCATTCCCCGCCATGACAAACATGCCTGTCGTGTTGTTCTAGGGATATATTGTTCCCCGCCATGACAACACTATTGTATATCATTATCAGTATATCATTGGTTTACCGCTTGACAGGGGCAATACCTTGTTTATTCTTGTGTCATTTGTGTATACTTGCTTGCTTGCTTGTGTGTGTCATCATTCCATCTTGCATCGTGTATCATTTGACACTTTCTCCACCCATTTTCTTCAAGCTCAACCTTCTTCATCGTGAGATTGTCCGTCTCACGCCTTTTGCCTTCTTCTCGTCCAATCTCCCGAGGGGGCATCCTGTCGTTAAACTTGTACCAAGGGCAAACTGGGGCATATATCACTGTCAGGCTATTTATTCTTTGAAGCAACGCTGTAAACTGCATTGCATCAAAGAGGGGTAAAATGTATACGCCTAAAAATGACACGAATCATCCTAAATAAATATTCTAAATATTTATTCCATTCTTCTATTAATTAAATAAATGTTCTAAATTTATTTAATCGATTCACTGTTCCATAATTAAATAAATTCTATTTATTTAATTAAAATTCTTCTAAATGTCCTACACAATTAAATAATCATAAATTATTTAATTAATCTAAATTCCTCTATCCTAAGTTCTAAATTCAAAAATCCACCTCACCTTTACACCTCACCTTTTACACCTCACCTTGTCCACCTCATCAGGTTGCACATGTAATTAAATATATTTAATATTTAATTACCTATTTTTCTCTCACCCACATGGCCTATTTCTTCTCAAATCAGAAGTTAGTTAACTAATCAATCAAATCTGTTAACTGATTGGTCATTTGAGTTCACTGTCCAATCTATTCTGTTGACTCCTGAATCAATCCAGTTCACTGGTCAATCAATTCAGTCAGTTCCACAATCCACTCTTCTAACTGATCAATCAAGTCTGTTAACTGTTCAGTCAATGGAGTTAACTCTCCAATTAATTTTGTCACATCCCCTCTTTCATGATGGAGCTGGGACACTTGTCACATTTCTACTGGTTGCACATTCCTCAACCATCCTCAGCCGTCGATCTTCATATCTCCTCTCAACCGTTGATTCCCATTCTTCCAAGTCTATAAATGAAGCTTCATCCTTCCATTCTAATCATCCAGGCTTTTGACATCATTACTCTGCAGAAATACCACCAGCGCGCCTTTGGCACCCTTTTGTCATCTACAAGCTTGAGATCACATACTTGCATTGGAGCTCATCTTCATTGTATATCACCACAGCCGTTCACCATCGACTTCCTTAAACAGCTAAAAAGATTGCACTCTCTGAGGGCTCATCT
Source organism: Cunninghamia lanceolata (assembly GCA_027924645.1). Lineage (NCBI taxonomy): Eukaryota > Viridiplantae > Streptophyta > Pinopsida > Cupressales > Cupressaceae > Cunninghamia > Cunninghamia lanceolata. Next base: position 174,628 of record BSBN01000399.1, read on the forward strand.
CATCTGCAAAAGGACGATTTGTGATAGGCGAACAACAGAAGTTTCGAAACGGGAGAGGTTTGCACTGTGTTTGTTCATTGCTTTGTTTATTGAATCTTTCTTGTTTCACTATTCTGTTCATGTTTGGGTCTTGTTTAATTCATTTGATTGATCACCATTTTACCCTTACAAAACCTACTTGTTATGGTTTGCATTCTCTTTATAGTTGTTTCCATTTCCATTACGTTCTATCATTGCAAAAGAATTTAGAGCATTAAAGTTCAACATATCTCATTGTTAAGTTATGTACTATTTCTACATTTGGTATTAGAGACATATTTGGCTTGATTAGAGAAAATAATTCGTTTATTGGAGTGTGTGATTGGATTTTTTGTTGTAGTGGGAGTGTGTTATGTTTTCTTGCAATTTTAGGTTCTTGGTGATAGAGATCATGGATAGCTCATCTTAATTGGAAATTAAATAGTTCAATGGAATAGACTTTGAGATTTGGAAGCTAAATATGGAGGATCTCTTGGAAGAGAGAACTCAATGAATTATCGTGAAGAGTGAGAAAAAACCAGAAAAGATGTTAGATGAAGAATGGGTAAAAGTTGATAAAAAAGCTTGTGGCACTATTCATTTATGTTTATTTGATTCCATAACTTATTGAATGTTTCTAATGAGAGTACTACATATAAGTTGTGGGATAGATTAGGAGAAATATATCAAACAAAGAGTCTCATTAATAAGTTTTTCTTGAACAAGAAATTGTATTCTCTTAAAACAAAGAATGGGCACTCAACTGTAGAACATTTAAATGAGTTTAATCTAATCTTGAGTTAGTTACAATCAATTTGATGTGAAAATAGAAGAAGATTATAAGTGCATTTTATTGTTATGTCCATTTTGTGAATCTTAGGATAATTTGATCCTTGTAATTAGTGGTTCTTTGAGAGATGATCTAATTTTGGATACCCTCATTGCCACCTTGCGTATAGAGGAGATAAAGAGAAATGCATTGGATGGGTCCAGGGATGCATTACATGTGTGGGGAAGATCTAAAGAGAGGGGAAAGGATAAGCAAAAAGGTGGTAAGGACATGTATAAGGATAGATCTAAGTCTAAGGGAAGGTCTAAGACACTTGATAAGAGTAGGTTGAGGTGTTCAAACTATGGAAAATGGGGGCATCTCAAAAAGGAATGTTGGAATAAGAAAGAGAATAATGATGATTCCTCTACAAATAAATCCTATGAAGATGAAGCTACTAATGCTTTCATTATTTCTACTAACATGACTTCTAATTACTCTTGGTTGATAGATTAAGGTGCATCTTATCACATGACTCCTCACAAGGAGTGGTTCTCAGTGTATACAACATATGATGGTGGGGAAGTTTTCCTTAGGGATTGTTGGGACCCAAAATAACAACAACACAAAACTCTAAAACATTCCTAAATCACCTAGGCTAGGGATTGTCGTTAGGGTGATAGGAAGAGGTTTATCAACAAGTTTTGGGCAATTTTGGCCAATTGACAGAAATGGGTAAACTCCTTTGCTCTTCGAGCTTAGCTTAAAATCTAGAGGGATATTCCAAGGGGTATTATACCTGAGTAGGTATTAAAATCAGACAGCTGAACAACTAAAAATATTAACAACCAAACCCAAATCACTTTCTTAGCCCCAAATTTGTCACTGAACTAAGAAAAGTTGGTTGTTGTAAGACCCCTATATAGCTGATAATGGAAATCTTACATAATGAGGATGCATTAAGATTACTTCTACTTCTAAAGATAGGATGTATTATTTTTGTTTTGAAGATGGGTGATCTAAGGCTACTCAAACTGGTACCTATCCAATGTGTTGCAGAGTCTAATGTTCAACAGAGAAATAATAACCACACAAAAATGTATAACTGCTTATTTGATAAATCAAATGCAAGGAAATCAATACCAAATCACTAAAATACTTAATGATCCAACACCATACCATGCTCTTTCTCATGTAATATTGAAAAAATCATTTACAAAGCCTTGGAAATGAATTAAGAATTGTCACATTCAAATCAATGCTTACATTTTGTTATCCTCAAATTCAGCTGCGCTCAATTTTTAGGATGACCCCTACGAAACTTATCCATTTTGTAGCCTACAACTCTAAGCACACAAAATAAGGCAATCACATTTTCCCTCATGCATGGTCTCCTAGCCTCAAAATGTTCCTCCGAGTATCAACCTTTGTTGGTTTGTTGGAATTCGCAAGATTGACCAAATTGCAAATTTCATTTTTGAGAGTTAGGAAAATTTATGTTAATGCAAGGTCGGCATTTTTTGCCGCCACTACATCTTAAAGGAAATTATGTGATGCAAGGTCAGCAAATTTTACCAGCCCTACATGTCCTTTTGTCTAAGCTACACAGTCGGTGAAAAAGGCCGACCGTGCAACTGTCTTTTTACACGAGTGTAATTAATGCCCTTCGTTTAGGGTTTTAAAAGGTGATTTTAGTGTTTTATTTCTATTGTTTTCTTTTCTCCCTGTCGTTTGCATCTTCCTACGTCGTTGAATAGAGCTTGCTTCAATTCGTGCACAGTTCGTGAGTGGATTCGATAGGCCATTTGGTTACATTTTGTCATTTTCACCTTTCATCTTGGTGTGTATCTTTTATTTGCATTTCTCTTCTTCCTTTTACATTGTAATGTATTCATTTTAGGGTTTGCTTAAGTTTTGGTGCTGATTGTTTAAAATCATTCTTTTTGTGGTCTCTATTTCGCCTTGTAAGGTAGCTAAAACCCTAGTATTAAAACACTAGAAACATTGTTTTCATTTTTTCTGTTTATCATTTTTTTTAGTTTTGATTTTTAGCTGCCTCTTTTGTGGATCAATCGGTTGTTTTTTTTTATTGATAATTCTTTTGAGTTAACCCCCTACCGATGGTTTGTACCATCAATTCCTCTGGTTTGCACTAATATAATGGTGATTGGTTTTTACTGCCTTTGCACTTAGAGTTTATTCTTTACGTCGGTGTATGTTCTATAGAATTTGTCGACCATACTTCACTTAACAGAATGACCATGCAAAACATAATCCCGTGTAGGGTCGGTAAATTTTACCAACCTTACACTCTATAAACATTTGACCTACCCCTATGTATGATCGATAAATTTTATCGACCTTACACTTTACCTTTGTGATACCATCGATTCCTCTGGTTTGCACTAATATAATGGTGATTGGTTTTTACTGCCTTTGCACTTAAAGTTTATTCTTTACATCGGTGTATGTTCTGCAAAATTTGCCGACCATACTTCACTTAACAGAATGACCATGCAAAACATAATCCCGTGTAGGGTCGGTAAATTTTACTGACCTTACACTCTATAAACATTTGACCTACCCCTATGTATGATCAGTAAATTTTATCGACCTTACACTTTACCTTTGTGACCATAGTTCACGCAAGTTTCAAACACCATGCATGGTCGGTGAATTTCACCGACCGTGCATACACTTGTTTATCTTACCCCTATGCATGGTCGACGAAATTCACCGCCCATGCAAAGACCTTGCCAACAAGTTTTACCCCATGCAGGGTCCGCAAATTTTGTCGACCATGCATTTTCTTCCAAAAGTTTTACTCCATGCATGATCGGCAAATTTTGCTGAACCTATAAACACGCAAAATTTACCCATATGCAAAGGTGGCAAAATTTGTTGACCTTGCACAAAACCAATACCTCCAGTATGCAGAGGCGCTGAATTTTAGCACTCTTACACTCGTTTTCCCAAAATTTCTCTAACATTGAGAAATTTTCTCATTTCAACCAATTGCCCACTTTTTCTCAGTTGTTCACCTCCATTGCATTCTAGCCCCTCAAAGATCATGTCATTGCTCAAAATTTCCCCATCATTACAGCTTCCAATCAAGCAAATTTTCCTAACACTGTAAAAAGCCTTGATTTTGTGTTGTTGTCTCTTGTGCACGCATCTCAAGGTCTACATTTCAAATGATAGTTGTGCTTTAGATGAAAAATCCCTCTTCAAGAAAGTTGAAAGCCATGAAGTATAAATACCAAGGAGTCTTTTCGATGACATCAGTGACATCCAATGTGGATGAAATAAAGGATACTGAGATCAGTCATGTTGACATGGTTGAGTTTGTAGAAAGAACCAAACAAGAACGACTCAATCTATCCATGAGGTGTGTAATGGAAAGTAATATTCAACTGGTTGCTGCCTTCCCTATAGCTTCGCACAATCCAAAGTTTGTTCTTCAAGTGGCGGCTCAGTACAATAGAGATAACTGGAGTGTCACTGATTCCAATGAGAATGTAATCACGAGGTTGGATGCATAATTCTTCGATAAAGCTTTCATGTGTCCTAGCATTGATACATATGCGGATATTGATTTTGAGTATGCACAAAAGGAATATGACAAGGATCCTGAATCTGCTAAAAAGGTGATCAACAACAAGTGGTTGAAGACTGCAAGGCTAAATTTGTCTAGGTGGCCTAAGAACTTTCCTCACAGTGACTTCATTGAAGAGGTCAGCGATTTGATCACTCTTCTTAGTAGAGTGAGAGGGTTGCCTAAATATTCTACCTTCCATGTGTTAGAAATGAAAAGCAACACTACTTCAATGGAAATGTGATTCAAGATAAATTTCAGCAATCTTTAAGTGTGCAATAACAATGGAGATTGTAATCAAAACATAAAACCCACTACAGAAAAGATGTCAAACATGAAGAACTCAACATAATGACATAGTGTTTACATGGAGAAAACCCTTGTGGGTAAAAAACTCCATCAAGAAAGAGGTACAAATTTGTATTAATCTCAACAAGATTGTACAATACATCAACTACCCAACTCTCTCCACAAGTCTTCAATCCGACAACATTCCGGCAGCACCTGAGTACCTAAAATCTATATTGCAACAACAAATATATGGCAAATACTTATAGGAACATTTTCCAACTCATTCTAGGCATTCACCTTGTCTCTCCTAAGATTCTCCAACATGTAAACATTAATTACCATCTTACAAGCATCTTACACTTGTCCAAAAACAACCATGCAAAGGTTGGGGGCCCAAGACTAAATCTGGCCTCTTACAACATCTTATGACGCATCATAATTGTCATAGATTCCACAAAAGAGTATCTTTCCAAAATATGAACCTTGGGCTAAATATAGCAAATATACAACTAACATATCCGTCATATGCGTCATAGAATCTCAGAATCTTATGACAACTTGCAGCTGTCATAGATTCACTTACCAAACATTATGACAGTTGTCATACATGCCAAAAATAGTATATTCCTCAAGGGAGCATGCCTACCCTCATTTACTTTGAGTTTTTACATTTTCCAACCGTAATTGTCACTCCGTAACTGCCGCTGATAACTCTGAAATTACAATTATCAATGAGACTACCTCATTCCCTTATGGGTAATTACAAATAACAAATAATAAATGGAATAAAATACAATATTGGAATTTACAAGGTTAATGGTACCTTATTCCAACACCATGAATGGATGTATCTATACATCAGGATCATAATGAGGAGGAAGCAACAGATATTCTAGGGATTTCAAATCAGTAATGCCATTCATGAACAACTAACAATGGTGCAAAATTCATTTAAGTTCTATATGACATCATATCTTGTCTGTGTTGCTGCCTCAATGAGGAACTTTACTGGATTGACATCAGAGGGGGATAGGAGAGTAGTTCTAGTTTATCAGTATTATCCTTAGATAAATCTAAATGGAAGTATTCATCACTTTAGAAGAGTTAATGACGCCTTCTTTGCTACTTTCTTGTGTTTATTTGATTCTCAATTGGAAAAGAAGAGGGTTTTTGACGAAGCATGGGTAGAAGTGAATAAATATGGTTGCTTATACCTTCAGTCCCCCACATTCACTTATTTGAGGGTTGGTTGCTTCATGGGGTATCCTTACATGCTTCCAAGGTACCCTAGTGATAAGATTGTGTTGATGGAACTGTGTAGACAAATCATGGTAGTGCATAGTAAATAGATGGAGTCTAAGAAACTAGGTTTCAGATTTCCTATTGAAATTGGTTAGTATTCTATTTCTACATCTTCGAAGGCTAAAGCTATAGATTATGAAATGCAATTGGTCACAATGAAATTTTACAAGAAAAGAGCCAATTTTGATTTCAGAAGGGTAAAGGATAAAATCAAAAAGAGATCTTTAACCCATGTACATAAAGTTGAGGATGTTTGGGCAGATTTGAGGATAGAAGAAGTGGTAAGGAAAATGGATTATTGTCGTTGACTTTGAGTCAAATTGAATAACTTGACTTGGCAAATATTCCTAAGTGCATGGTTGATGATGGTGATATCTTGGATCCCACCTATGTGACAGATAACATTGCAGACTCTCCTTTATCAGCCATATAATGGTCAAAGAAATAGGTAACTTCTATCCGACAAACGTTTCAACTAATTCTGGCTAACACCAATGTATGGTTGGAAGGAAAAGGAATTCATTTGAAAGACTTTGTAACTAGGTTGGAGGAGGAAACCCAAGATCCCACTGGTAAGAGCACAGAATTGAGAACAAAGAATAAGAGTGATGTGCCAAGTTCAAGCAAAACTACTAAGCCTAAAATCAAATTTGTTTCAAAGGGTGGAAAGGCCAAGATAGTTGTTGAAGGGCCATCTATTGAAAAACCATCTTCAGATGAGCAAGAAGAAGTTGATCAAGAGGAAGGGCAAGAAGAGTAGGAACAACATGAAGAACCTGAAATGTCTCCTCATGAGAACATTTCAAAGGAGCCACATGTTTCCTCTTCCTAAGATACTTTTTTAGTTTCTACTACTACTCCCACTATCACAAACATTCATGTTGCCTCAATCAATATTCCTACTTCTGAGTCAATTCAGACTAAGCATTCATCTCCCTCCTCTAGGACCACTTTTGATAGTCTTAAGTAGAATTTGGAAACTATTTTTGGTTCTTCCTCCTCTTTGTCAAGTTTGTCTTCACCTTCATTTGATATAAACCCTCAATCTAATTTTGAGAAACTCATGACTGATTCTGGACAAATTCCAAATGTAGATATTCCTGGTGTTGTTTTCACTAATACTTCACCTATTGTAACTTTAACTTTTGTGAGTGCAGTTTCTCCAACACAAACAATGGCTAATGGTTTAGATGCAAGTTTGTCTGCACTTCCCCCTTGGCTCACATCTCATACACCAAAGAGGAAGATGGAAGTCGTCTCCCCAGATGACTTTGACTTCAAAAAATTGGCACCTACAAAGACCAAGACTAAGAAGAATCCGAAGACTCTTTCAAGGATATTTGATGACAAAGGTTACAAGTATGCAGAGGTAGCTCAGTCTCCTCCTGAAAAATCCAATGAAAAAGTGGATATTACTGATTACTCTATCTAAAGAGTTGAATTGGGAAAGATCACTCATGAGAGTGCCAAAGATGATGCTCAGTCTACTTTGAAGTCTTTGATTGTGAAGTTTAATCATGAGAAGAAGATGAAAGATTAGTATAAAGATAATGCACAACAGCTGACCTCAATGCTTCAAAATATTACTTTGCTTCTGAAAAAGTGGAACCCGTGGCCATCACCATGGAAGATCCTGTTATTCAAAGGTTGAAAAGATTCATACAAGAGGTAGAGTGGTTGGTGAATTCTTGGATAGGATGATTGCACAAGGATCACATCTTTTGAAAACCTCTATAGAAAGGAAGGAGAAAATGGAAAATATAAGAGTAGAATTAGATGAGGTTGTTGATACTTTGTCTCAAGAGCAGCAGGACTTGGAATGCAGTTTGTAGGATTGGATCAAAATGAAGAAACTCAAGTTGAGCACATTGGTAGAAATTGGGGTCATTCCCAATCGAGAAATGTTTGTGGAAATCAAAGAAACTACGATTCACAGAATAAGCGTCATCAAGAGATTAATCAAGGATTTGCAAAATGCACTTGAAGTTGGTGAAGATAATGATGTGAATCTTGTTAACAAAATTAAAGAAATTCCTTGCAAGTTACTGGATGACAACCAAAAGTTTCTTTCTGTAGATTCAATGATACAGGAGTTCAACAACATGATCTTGAAGGAATTTGAGGATCAAGCCTTTTCAATGGTTTCAATGGATAAGTTGTTGGATATTCAATTGACTTTGGACAACCTCAAAGTGTTCTTGGGAAGGCATGAGAAAGCTTTTCACACCGTGAAGGATTCAATAACAAGGGTCCTTGCCATTTCTAAACATACTTCAAGACCGGATACTGAGGAAATGCAAGTAGTGATGAAGAAGTATGTAGATTTCATGGAAAAGGATGGTGAAGAAAGTTGAACGTGCCTTAGTTTATTTTTTAATGTTTTCATGCTTTATGTTTTTTGTTCTAGACATATTTACATGTATTTTTCAATCATGTAATTACATGTAAAAATAGACTAGTCCTAAATCAGTTTGGAATTTTGTGTTGAATAATTCAAAGTAGTTATAGTTTTCCTTTTTTTACTCTCGGCCTCTCCCTATAAATAAAGAGGGCATCTTTTGTAAATATGATCTTTTGTCTATTGAAGCGAAGCGCTGCCATTTTGAAGAGCAATTTGAGACTTTGAGCTTATTTTGTAAATCAGTTTTCAATCAATATCAAGAAAGCAAGTTGGCATCCAATCTTTGTCTTGGATCAAGTTTGTGATGTTATAGAATTGTTCTTATGTCCTTTCTATTACATTATCTTGTGTGAATGATTGAATTGTGAGCATGGAAATCAAGTGTTTACAAGGTGATTCAAATCTGATTTTGTAGACTTTGTGTTGCAATATCATCTTTGAGATTTGTGTTTATGTTTGTGAATGAGAAGTAACTTGAAGACTTTGGGCTGCAAGTTATTGTTTGTGATCATGTTATCTTATCTCAGTGTATAGTGAAGACTTTGGACTGCACTCTATTCTGAAATCTTTCATTTTCAATTGGCATAAGAAGCAACATAAAACTTTGTGTTTTCGTGGGTTTCTTGGTGATTAACACACGTTGGTATCATTTAGTTATTCTTTTGTGTAACTTAATTGGATATTGGTCATTATTGCTCCAAGTTAGTAATTTGTAGTTCTTTGCATATTATAAGCTTCGTGGGATTGTTATGTTGAATTATAAACATATATTCTGAAATAAGAGAATAGGATGATATGGAATCACCCCAAGAATAGTTTTTAGTGTAAATAAGTCTAGTTAGTTACTAGTTGATATTAGTTAGCAATAAGAAGGGAACCTCCCCTTTCTGAGAGGAGAGATTTAATCTCATCATACTGTGGTTGATATAACCATTTTGTCTTCAGTTAGTTGACGAAAAAATATTCACCCAACAGTTTTTGGCAACTCTACGGGGATCGAACACGCAACCAAGAGCCTCTCGCCTTTGGTTGAAGTGTACCGGCCTCATTATTTGTAATATTTTTTTGTATTATTGATGTTTTGTTTGTAACATTGCACTCTGGTAGAACGAAGGTATACACGAAGCAGAGGAGCTCAGGGATTTGTACATCCTATTTTTGAATTTATGCAACAGAATAACTTCAATCTTCTTACTGTACTCACTAGATCACCTCTTTAGCGTACACAGAGTTTTCTGCCTACTAACGCGAGATCTCCTATACCAAGTGAAGCTTCCAGTGGTCATAGAATTCTACCTACCACAATAGTTCACAGGTTTGTTATTCCTCCTTTCAACCAAGGGAGAATGGCTACTCCAAGTCAGGTCGTTCAAGGTCCGTGGGGTAATGCCTTCGGGCCATTGAATTTGGCTTAGCCACTACATGAATTACCACGTAGTTCCTGTAAGAACTTTCCCAAGTTCTACGGTGATGGTAAGCAACATCCCAACGAACACATTGCAGCTTTCTATATTGCATGTGGTGTTATTAGAGTGGAATATGAAGATGTATCTGTAAGGTTGTTTGTTGAAACACTTGAAGGAGTGGTTGCCAATTGGTTCTATCACCTTCCAGCAATTACTATTACGGGTTGGAATGTACTTCAAACCAAGTTTGAAGCAAGGTTTAAACCAGCTGAAGATGCACATGCCTTATTAGCTCAGCTTACCCAAATGAAGAAAGAGTCACAGGAATCCATGCGTGAGTTCATAGAAAAATTCAACAAGTTGATAAATATAATTCCTGCTACTGCTCAACCAACAGTTGAAAAATAGAAGTGTTTCTTCATTAACACCTAGTTGCCAGAGGTAAGCTTTCTGTTACGAAGGGTTATTCTAGCTGACTTGGCGGCTGCCCAACGTTTGGCTATTGAGATTGAAGATGATTTAATCCTTGTTGGAAAAATAAGGAAAGATACAAACATATCCAAAGGTTAGACTTCTTCAAGTGCACCTTCTACAAGTACCCCAAATCCCATGGTACAAAAGCTAGCCAATGAGTTGTTGGCTCTCAAAAAGTAGATGTCCCAGAGTTTGTCCATTCCCTCCTATAAGGACATTCCAAGGAGGATATTCCCTAATGCTCCTAATTACCAAGGTAATGCTTCAAGGAATTAGAATCAAAACAAACTTCCTCCACCACAAGGAAGATTTGCTTTGGAAGCACCACCTGTGAATGGAGCAGTTGGTTATTATGAAGCGGAAGAAGACAATCTACCCTAATCAGAGCATGATTAGGAAGATGATGCTAACTTCTTCATGGAGGGTGAGGAGGAACCAGCTAGCGACTCTAACATTCATTTATTGAACTTTGAAGATGAAACAGAACAAAAAGAAGATGTCTATGGTGAATCCTATGCAGTTTTTACTCGTTCTCAAAATCAGTCTAATCAACAACAAGTGACTGACAAAGGGAAGTCGAAAGAAGATCCTCAACTTGCAGTTACCATTGCTAAGAGGGGCACTCCTTTTCCTTTTCAATCAAAAGATGTGACAGGTAATAAGCAAGTAAGTACATCAGAACGTCTTGTTTCATCTTCTGTGCCTAGGACCAGTACCTCAAATGCCAAACCTCAAAATGAGAATGTTTTGTCTTCTATAGCTAGTTCCTATCAATGTTTTGATATCATAAACCATGCCAAAAAGAGAAAATTCAGATGTCAGAGGTTGAATACTTACAAGCTAATCTTGATCAATTTGATAGGTTACCTAAATTTGTTAAAAGTAAGGTTGCCGCTAATAGCCAAAATCTTCCCAAAGCTGACCATGTTACTCCTAAAGTAAAACCTACCCAGAGCCACCTAGTTTCTTCTCCTGGATCCGCCACAGGGAAAATAGAACCATTTTATATCTCCTTGCTTATTAATGGTCATAAGCTCAGAAATTGCGTCGTAGACTTAGGTGCTTCTGATAATGCCATGCCCACCAAAGTAGCCAATGCTTTAGGCTTGCCATTAACTAAAACTATTGGCCGTTGTTTTTCCATGGAGACAAAACAAGTGCCTTTGATAGGGTAGATCAAGGATGCATAGTTCACATTCGTAGCTTTCCCAGAAAAGAGGATCAAAATGACAGTCTTGGTAGCTGACGTCCTAGCCTCATATGGGATATTACTGGGATGGAATTTCTGTAAGGATGTTGGTGGGGAAATAAACCTGGATTGTTTAGAAGCTAGAATACTTGTCAAGGGTATTATGCAAAAGCTCCTTCTAGAAAGAGAGTCCAAATACACCGTGACAAAATCTGATGAGCTAAAAGCTCATATTTTGTTTGAGTCATCTGGAATGGGCAATTAGTTTCTGACAAATGATGAAATACCTGAGTCTCCTAATGAATATTCAAATGAGGATCTCATGATAGAATATTCGTCTTCTTCAACTAAAGAAAATCTAGATTTTAAAACTGCAAGAATTAAAGTTTCAAATGATGTCTGGACTTTAGAATTTGATGGCAGTTGTTCCTCCACTAGATCTACAGTGGGGATTTCTCATAGCCCCAAAGGAGAAATTTTCCCTTTTCCTTGAAATTGCAGTTCGACAATACTAACAATACTACTAATTATGAGGCTTTATTGTTACGCATGGACGTTGCAAAGAACAAGGGAGTAAAAAATCTTCATGCACAGGGTGATGCTAAGTTGGTTGTTTGCCAGGTAAGGAACCTTTACCAGTCAAAGAATGAAAGACTAAGGCATTACTGCAATCGAGTCTGGGATTGCATAGAAGATTTCAACGCTTTCAACATTGTTGTTGTTCCAAGGGAATACAATGATAGAGCAGACTCTTTGGCTATGTCAGCTACTCTTATGGTTCCACATAAGGATTTTAAAGGGAGTAAATATACAATTGAGTTGGTCTTCCTACCAAGTGTTCCAAACAATTTTGCCCATTGCAAAATCTTCAATAGTGATGATCAAATCATCTCATTCTTGGAGAAGTTAGAAAATTTCAGCAAGTTGTATTTCGAAGGAAGTGACTCTCCTTGCCGAGAATCTCTTTCTAAAGTAGATCCAGAGACCGGTGAAGAAATACTATAGCTCAAGGGGAATAAGATTCCTAAAGGTTTAGTTTCTCTTGAGAAGCTTTTTGATAAACATGACCACTACATCAAGCGTCAACAACAATCCAGTTTAGAGTCATCAAATGAAGTTGAGCAAGTCAATCTGGGCACGAAGATTGATCCCAAATTAGTCAATATTGGGAAATGTTGCACGACAGAAGAAAAATTCAAGTTTGTAACACTCTTACATCAATACATTGATGTATTGGCCTACTCATACGACGAATTGAAATCTTTTCATCCAAAGGAAGTCCAGCATGAGATTCCACTCAAGTCGGGATCTTCACCTCACAAGCAAAAGCAGAGACAGTATAATCCAAAAATCTTAGGCACCATTCTTGATGAGATTTAGAAGATGTTGAATGCCAGAATAATTTTCCCCATCCATCATTCTACATGGATAGAAAATATTGTCCCAGTGAGGAAAAAGAATGGAGAAATCCATATTTGTGTGGATTTCTGAAATCTGAACTAGTCATCTTTAAAAGATAATTACCCACTACCAGTGATGGATCAAGTCCTTCAAAAAGTGACAGGTTCAGAAATGTTGTCTATGTTAGATGGTTTCTCAGGTTACAATCAAGTGGAGGTTAGTGAAGAAGACCAGCATAAAACTGCTTTCACAACTCCATGGGGTACTTTTGCATACCCCAAAATACCTTTTGGACTGATCAATGCTAGTTCTACCTTCCAAAGAGCAATGGACCTAGCTTTGCATGATGAAATGGGTAAGTTCATTGTTGTATATATTGATGATCTAACTATCTTTTCAAAGAATCATTTAGATCATGCATATCACTTACGGCAAGTTTTGGAAAGATGTCGTCAGCATGGTATCTCCCTCAATCCCAAGAAATCAATTTTTGGGGTAACAGAAGGTAAGCTCCTTGGACACATCGTGTCTAAAGAAGGAACCAAGATTGATCATGAGTGGGTCAAATCTATCCAGGGTCTTACTTTGCCCTCAAGTAAGACAGCAGTACACTCTTTCTTTGAGAAAGTAAATTTTCTACCGAGGTTTGTTCCAGAGTTTGTAGAGAAGACTCGTCACATTGTTGATATGATGAAAGGGAAGTCTACTTTTTGATGGAGTCCAAAAGGTAAAGAAGATTTTGTGATCATCAAGAAATCCATTGCACATGCTCCAATTTTGGTGTGTCTAGATTACAAAAAGGATTTCATTATGTATAGCTATCCTTCCGAACACACTCTGTCAACAATTCTAGTACAACAAAACAAGGAAGGTATCGAATCTCTAATTACATTTATGAGTTGCCCTTTGAAGACTCATGAACTTAAGTATTCACCAAGGGAGAAACATGCCTATGCTATCGTTAAGGTAGTGAAACATTTCAAATACTATATCTTGAACTCTCACACCACTGCAATGGTACCAGATTCAACAGTAAAATATATCTTGACTCAACAAGAGTTTGGGAGTAAGAGAGGCAACTGAATTGCTAAGATCCAGGAGTATGATCTGGATATCAAGCCCACCAAATTGGTACATGGGAAAGGTTTGTGTCAATTGATTGCTGATAATGTACCAAAAGAAACTGATGATGAGGAAGAAGCAGATAATGAGGTTGTTCCCACAGTTCTATTTATCAGTACAATAAATGAATGGTACTCCAATATTGCACACCTCCTCACCTATGCGGAATGTCTTGAACACTTGTCCTACAAAGTGAAGAGGACAATCAAACTCAAGGCTGCAAAGTTTGTCCTGTGGGATAATGGTTTGTATAAAAGGAGTATTGATGAAATTTTTCTACGTTGTGTTGATAAGGCACAACAAGGTAAACTATTGGAGTCTTTTCATAGTTTGGCATGTGGTGGATATTTCTCAACACAAGTGATGGCTCACAAAATCTTGTGAGCCAGATATTACTGGCCCACACTTTTCCAAGACGCATACAATTGGGTACGAAAGTGTGAGTTGTGTCAACAGTTTGTGGGGAAACCCAAGTTGGTAGTATTACCCCTCAAGCCAGTATTGATCGAGGAGCCTTTTCAGCAGTGGGGAATTAACTTCATTGGTGCAGTGTATCCACAATCAAGTGCAGGGCATAGCTATGTTCTCATGGTAACTAATTACTTCACCAAGTGGGTGGAGGCTATTCCAGTGAAGCATGCCACTTCTGAAGTTGTTTTTAGTTTCCTCAAGGAGAATACATTTCAAGGTTTTGTGTGCCAAACAAGATAGTAGCAAATAATGCTACTTGTTTTTCTTCCCATGAGATAACTAGTTTCTTCTTTGATTATGGGATCATTCTTGCTTACTCGTCTAATTATTACCCCCAAGGGAATGGTCAAGCTGAGTCTAGCAATAAGAACTTGGTTACTATCATTAGGAAGTTGTTTGATGAGAATCAAAGGACCTAGCACAAAGCATTGTTTGATACATTGTGGGTAGATCATATTACCCCCAAAAGAGCAATCGGCATGTCACCATTTCAGCTTTTGTATGGATTGAATGCCGAAATACCAATCACATTGGAGTTGCCTGCTTTGAAGTTGGCTAAGGCCATTGAAGATGGAACTTTTGATAGCTCTATTGACAAACGTGTAATGTTTCTTTCTAAACTTGAGGAGCAACATGTAAAGGTGGTGGATTGCATTACGGAACATCAAATTCAAGTAAAGAAATTTTTTGACAAGAAGATGAAATCCCAGAGTTTTCAAGTCGGTGATCAAGTCCTATTATGGGACAAAAGAAGAGAATTGAAAGGAATGCATGGGAAGTTTGATTCCCTGTGGAAGGGCCCTTTTGTCAGTCATCAGCTCTGTGGTGAAAATAGGTTCCTTTTGGAGAATCAAGATGGGACACCTTTTCTGTTGCCTCACAGTGGACAACATCTGAAGCTTTTCTCAACATAAAGTGACAAATAAGTTTGTAAATATTTGTATAGTTTTGAGTATTTTATTTTATGTCTTTTTGTTGTGTTACCTGAATCTATAGCCCAATGTATGGATGAAGGTACTTAGAGACTAGAATTGTTCTCCCTTCGATCATTTCAAAGGATGATCGAAAGAAATTCCCCAGTTAGAGCCAATTGTTATCCTTAAATTCAGCTACGCTCAATTTGTAGGATGGCCCCTATGAAACTTGTCTATTTCATCACCTACAACTCTAAACACACAAAATGAGGCAATCACATTTGCCCTTGTGCATGGTCTCCTACCCTCGAAATGTTCCTCTGAGTATCAACCTTTGTTGGTTCATTGGAATTCGCAAGATTGACCAAATTGCAAATTTCATTTTCTGGAGCTATTAATGTAGGGTCAGCATTTTTTGCTACCATTGCATCTTAAAGGAAATTCTGTGATGCAAGGTCGGCAAATTTTACCGACCCTACATGTCCTTTTGTCTAAGTTACACAGTTGGTGAAAAAGGCTGACTGTGCAAGTGTCTTTTTACACAAGTGTAATTAATGCCCTTCGTTTAATTTTGTTTAGGGTTTTAAAAGGTAATTTTAGTGTTTTATTTCTATTGTTTTCTTTTCTCCCTGTCATCTGCATCTTCATGTGTTGTTGAAGAGAGCTTGCTTCAATTCGTGTACAGTTCGTGAGTGGATTCGATAGGCCATTTGGTTACATTTTGTCATTTTCACCTTTCATCCGGGTATGTATCTTTTATTTGTGTTTCTCTTCTTCCTTTCACATTGTAATGTATTCATTTTAGGGTTTTATTAAGTTTTGGTGTTGATTGTTTAAAATCATTCTTTTTGTGGTCTCTGTTCCACCTTATAAGGTAGCTAAAACCCTAGTATTAAAACACTAGAAACCTCGTTTCCATTTTTTTTGTTTATCATTTTTTTAGTTTTGATTTTTAGCTTCCTTTTTTGTGGATCAATCTATTGTTTTTTCCAATTGATAATTCTTTTGAGTTAACCCCCTGTCAATGGTTTGTACTATCAATTCCTTTGGTTTGTACTAATGTAATGGCGATTGGTTTTACCGCCTTTGCATGTAGAGTTTATTCTTTATGTCGGTGTATGTTCTACAGAATTTGCCGACCATACTTCACTTAACAGGATGACCATGCAAAACATAATCCTGTGTAGGGTTGGTAAATTTTACTGACCTTACACTCTATAAGCATTTGACCTACTCCTATGTATGATCAATAAATTTTACCAACCTTACACTTTACCTTTGTGACCATAGTTCTTGCAAGTTTCAAACACCATGTATGGTCGGCGAATTTCACCGACCATGCATACACTTGTTTATCTTACCTCTATGCATGGTCGGCAAAATTTTCCACCCATGCAAAGACCTTGCCAACAAGTTTTACCCAATGCAGGGTCGGCAAATTTTGCCGACCATGCATTTTCTTCCAAAAGTTTTACTCCATGCACGATCAACAAATTTTAGCACTCTTACAAGTTCATTTTCCCAAAAATTCTCTAACACTGGGAAATTTTCTCATTTCAACCAATTGCCCGCTTTTGCTTAGTTTTTCACCTCCATTGCGCTCTAGCCCATCAAAGCTCATGCCATTGCTCAAAATTTCCCCATCATTGTAGTTTCCAATCAAGCAAAATTTCCTAACACTATAAAAACCCTTGATTTTGTGTTGCAGTCTCTTGTACACGCATCTCGAGGTCTGCATTTCAAAGGATAGTTGTGCTTCAGATGATAGATCCCTCTCCAAGAAAGTCAAAATCCATGAAGTATAAATACCAAGGAGTCTTTCCGGTGACATCGGTGACATCCAATGTGGATGAAATAAAGGATACTGAGATCAATCATGTTTACATGGCTAAGTTTGTAGGAAGAACCAAACAAGAACCACTCAATCTAGCCATGAGGTGTGTACTGGAAAGTAATATTCAACTGGTAGCTGTCTTCCCTGTAGCCGCACACAATCCAAAGTTTGTTCTTCAAGTGGTGGCTCACTACAATAGAGATAACCAAAGTATCACCGATTCCAATGGGAATGTAATCATGAAGTTGGATGTAGAATTCTTCGATAAAGATTTCATGTGTCCTAGCATTGATACATATGCGGATATTGATTTTGAGTATGCACAAAAGGAATATGACAAGGATCCACAATCTGCTAAAAAGGTGATCAACAACAGGTGGTTGAAGACTGTAAGGCCAAATTTGTCAAGGTGACCTATGAACGTTCCTCGCAGTGACTTCATTGAAGAGGTCAGTGATTTGATCACTCTTCTTAGTAGAGTGAGAGGGTTTCCTACATCTTCTACCTTCCATGAATGGATGTATCTATACATCAAGATCATAATGAGGAGGAAGCAACAGATATTCTAGGGATTTCAAATTAGTAATGCCATTCATGAACAACTAACAAAGGAGCAGAATTCATTTAAGTTCTATATGACATCGTATCTTGTCTATGTTGTTGCCTCAATGAGGAACTTTCCTGGATAGACATTAGAGGGGGATAGGAGAGTAGTTCTAGTTTATCAATATTATCCTCAGATAACTCTAGATGGAAGTATTCATCACTTCAGAAGAGTTAATAATGCCTTCTTTGTTACTTTCTTATGTTTATTTGATTTTCAATTGGAAAAGAAGAGGGTTTCTGATGAACCATGGGCAGAAGTGAATAAATACGGCTGCTTATACCTTCAGTTCCCCACATTCACTTATTTGAGGGTTGGTTGCTTCATGGGGTATCCTTACATGCTTCCAAGGCACCCCAATGATAAGATTGTGTTGATGGAACTATGTAGACAAATCATGACCGTGCATAGTAAACAGATGGAGTCTAAGAAACCAGGTTTCAGATTTCCTATTGAAATTAGCCAGTATTCTATTTCTACATCTCCGAAGGCTAAAGCTATAGATTCTAAAATGCAATTGGTCACAATGAAATTTTACAAGAAAAGAGCCAATTTTGATTGTAGAAGGGTAAAGGATAAAATCAAAAAGAAATCTTTAACCCATGTACATAGAGTTGAGGATGTTTGGGAAGATTTGAGGACAAAAGAAGAGGTAAGGAAAATGGATTATTATCAGTTGACTTTGAGTCAAATTGAAGAACTTCCCTTGGCAAATATTCCTGAGAGCATGGTTGATGATGGTGATATCTTGGATCCCACCTATGTGATAGATAACATTGCAGACTCTCCTTTATCAGCCATACAATGGTCAAAGAAAGAGGTAACTTTTATCCGACAAAGGTTTCAACTAATTTTGGCTAACACCAATGTATGGTTGGAAGGAAAAGGAATTCATTTGAAAGACTTTGTAACTGGGTCGGAGGAGGAAACCCAAGATCCCACTGGGAAGAGCATGGAATTGAGAACAAAGAATAAGAGTGATGTCCCAAGTTCAAGCAAAACTGCTAAGACTAAAATCAAATTTGTTTCAAAGGGTGGAAATGCCAAAACAATTGTTGAAGGGTCATCTGCTGAAAAACCATCTTCAGATGAGCAAGAAGAAGTTGATCAAGAGGAAGGGCAAGAAGAGCAGGAACAACATGAAGAACCTGAAGTGTCTCCTCATGAGAACATTTCAAAGGAGCCACATGTTTCTTCTTCCTTAGATACTTTGTTAGTTTCTACTGCTACTCCCACTATCACAAACATTCATGTTGCCTCAATCAATATTCCATCTTCTAGGTCAATTCAGTCTATGCATTCATATCCCTCCTCTAGGACCACTTTTGATAGTCTTAAGCAGCATTTGGAAACTATTTTTGGTTCTTCCTCCTCTTTGCCAAGTTTATCTTCACCTTCATTTGATATAAACCCTCAATCTGATTTTGAGCAACTCATGACTGATTCTAGGCAAATTCCAAATGTAGATATTCTTGTTGTTGTTTTCACTAATACTTCATCTATTGTAACTTCAACTTTTGTGAGTGTAATTTCTCCAACACAAACAATGGCTACTTGTTTAGATGCAAGTTTGTATGCACTTCCCCCTTGGCTCTCATCTCATACACCAAAGAGGAAGAAGGAAGTCGTCTCCCTAGATGACTTTGACTTCAAAAAATTGGCACCTACAAAAACCAAGACTAAGAAGAAGTCGAAGACTCTTTCAAGGATATTTGATCACAAGGGTTACAAGTATGTAGAGGTAGCTCAGCCTACTCCTGACAAATCCATTGAAGAAGTGGATATTACTGATTACTCTATCTCAAGAGCTGAATTGAGAAATATCACTCATGAGAGTGCCAAAGCTGATGCTCACCCTACTTTGAATTCTTTGATTGTGAAGTTTGATCATGAGAAGAAGATGAAAGATCGGTATAAAGATAAAGCAGAACAGTTGACCTCAGTGCTTCAAAAGATTACTTTTTCTTCTGAATCAGTGGAACCCATGGCTATCACCATGGAAGATCATGTTATTCAAAAGGTTGAAAAGATTCATACAAGAGGTAGAGTGGTTGGTGAATTCTTGGATAGGATGATTGCACAAGGATCACATCTTTTGAAAACCCCTATGGAAAGGAAGGAGAAAATGGAAAGTATAAGAGCGGAATTAGATGAGGTTGTTGACACTTTGTCTCAAGAGCAGCAGGACTTGGAATGCAATTTGCAGGATTGGATCAAAATGAAGAAACTCAAGTTGAGCACATTGGTAGAAATTGGGGTCATTCCCAATCGAGAAATGTTTGTGGAAATCAAAGAAATTATGATTCACATAATAAGCGTCATCAAGAGATTAATCAAGGATTTGCAAAATGCACTTGAAGTTGGTGAAGATAATGATGTGAATCTTGTTAACAAGATTGAAGAATTTCCTTGCAAGTTATTGGATGACAACCAGAAGTTTCTTTTTGCAGATGCAATGATACATGAGTTCAACAACATGATCCAGAAGGAATTTGAGGATCAAGCCTTTTCAGTGGTTTCAATGGATAGGTTGTTGGCTATTCAATTGACTTTGGACAACCTCAAAATGTTCCTAGGAAGGCATGAGAAAGCTTGTCGTACTGTGAAGGATTCAATAACAAGGGTCCTTGCCATTTCTAAACATACTTCAGGACCAAATACTAAGGAAATGCAAGTAGTGATGAAGAAGTATGCAGATTTCATGGAAAAGGATGGTGAAGAAAGTTGAACATGCCTTAGTTTATTTTTCAACGTTTTCATGCTTTATGTTTTTTGTTCTGGACATATTTACATGTATTTTTCAAATATGTAATTACATGTAAAAATAGGTGTTGTGATGTTCACAACACGCCCCATTTTACCCCTTAGCAAAATGAGGACCCCTGCTGTGGTTTTTTGCTTTTTGCTTGTGTGTGTTGTTTTACTTGGTGGTAAAAGGGAAAAGAGGGTTAAAATTGCAAACTTTGTTGAAACTAGAGAAAAAATACATTTCAGTACCAGGGCATAATATGGTTGGATTCCTTGTGAAAAATGAGCTAGGGTTGCTTTTTGAACCATCTTAAAATTTGCCACATTTTGCAAGTTATGATCATTTTGGTAAAATGTACATTCAGGTTTGTATGTTGCATGTACAAAGTCCGTTGTATATCGCTTTTGATATATAAGGTCCTTTGTATGTGCAAGGTCGTTTTATACTTAGTTGCATTTGTAGTCGGGTTCGTATACAAGGTTGTTTTCATGTTGAGTCGATTGTATATCCTTTCCTTATATGCATTTGGTAAAAGTTATGCATACATACAAGGTGGACCCGAAATGGTTTTAGGGTTAGAATGAATGAATGTTTAAATTTCGTTGCATGTATCTCATGTTTGTATGTTTGGTAGGTTGAAACATACAATGCACTTATACAAGGGTCGGAACCAAAGATTTATTAAAACAATGTTAAATCATTGTACATTTCGGGCTTGTATATTTATACATACAAGGCAAACATACGAAGGGGCTTTATACATGGTGAGGAATTCAAAAGGTTGTGAAGCGGGGTTAATTTGTTGTATATCCGTGGGCTTGTATAAAATGTGAATATACATTGGGCAGACCTGATGGACTTATTAAAAGGAGTTAAGTCTTTGTATATTTTGTGCTTTGTATGTTTCGACATACAAAGCCGATATGCAATGACTTATACAAGCACGGACCCGAAAAGTTATGAAACAGGATGAAATGCTTATTGTTTCACATAATGTATATTTCGTAATATACATTGCATTATATGCATTTGGCACGGAATTGAAAAGTTATTTAATAATGGTTTTGCCGTTGTATGTTTTGCGCAATGTACATTGCGATATACATTGAATACATGCAGGCGCCGGATGCGAAAGGTTATTAAAAGAGAAATAATGCTTGTATAGTCTAGGGGCTTGTATGTTTATTTCGAAGCATATATTGTAGAGTGCATACAAGCCGGAACCCAAAGAAATTAGAATCTGATGAATCTAATGTATAAAGTTCGAATGTATATTAGAGGATACAAAGCGAAACATACATGGTAATTTATGCATTGTGATAAATGTACAAGGCGGATCTCAGTGAAGAATTAAATTTAGTTAAATGGATGCATCATTACTCAGTAAATATTAAAGGATGCATGCCGATATACAAAGCTCGGATTCGAAAAGAAGTAAAAATGCAGAAAATTCTTTGTATACATATACGTTTGTATGTTGCGATATACAAACCAATATACATTGCCAATATACAAGCCGCGGAACTGAAAATGATTAAAATCTGGTTAAACAAATGTATCACGCCCGGCTTGTATATTGGAAGATACAAAGATTTAAGCAAGGAAAAGAGTGGGAAAATAGTGCGATAGGGTTTTTGAGGCATTTTTGAGCCCAAGTGCATACTTTCGGTTAGCGATGGTTGACTCGACCAGTTTAGCGTTGTATATGCATTTGACCCAAGTTTTTTCACGAATTTAGGGCCTGATTTCTGTGTTTACACTGTCACGGCTAGATTTAATAAATAATTTCCTCCTGGTTTATTAAGCGAAATGATATTTATTGTTGGTCTGTTTTTGCAGGTTTTGCAGTTGAAGGAGCTGAAGCTTAATGGCAATGATGTCATAGAAGGGAGATCCGATCTCAGGAGCAGAGGAAGATAAGGATGAAGGGCGAGGAAGTCAAAGGCCTTCAATGATGAAGACAAAATGCAGATGGAAACATTATTACAGCAGACAACATAAGTTATTTTTGAGCTGCTAGGGTTTCTAGAAAGGCATATTTTGCCCAGATTTGATGTATGCTCAGAGATATTTTTGGAGACTTGTTATCCACCATTTATTGCTGTAACCAGAGGTTTGAACCATTGCTTAACTAGGGTTTTGAGTTGTATTGAGGACAATCAAGTCTATATATTGTGCCTCTTTATACTATAAAACTTTACACAGGGGCTACACAGGAATTTGTAGCAGCAAGAATTTGTAAAAGTAGCACTTAGCATAGCATTTAGGAGTAGAAGGAGGTCACCTATGTCTGCAACAAGGAGCATGTGGAACATCCTGCCTCCTTGCTGTATCTGTAAAGCTTGTAAGTTTTCTGTAATTTAACCAATGAAGCTAAGAGTCATTCAGACATTATAAATCTTATATGACTGTCTGTTTCTAATACAATTGGATCTGGAATTCTGCATCTATCTTCTGAGTGTTTTCTTGCTCTTCATTGTGTTTGAAACATTTTCTCTTAGAGCTTGCAATTTTAAGTGTATGTTCGTGAAAATGCTCAGAACTTACGTTTAAGGTTTTAGTCTGTGGATTTGATCAAATTGTTGTATGATTTACAAAGTGCATAACATAACAATTAGATCCTTTGGTAGAATGAATGAAGTTTAGTTTAGATCTTTCTAACTTTTCCCAACCCATCTGAAAATACTTAGTTGAAAACGTAGAAATTTAAAGGAAATTGTCTCATATTTGAAAGAAGCATACGTAGCTGAGTTAAAAGTAGACAGTTTTCATAATATTGAAGAGAAGAAAGCTTGCAATAATTTAAATCATTTAAAGCTTTGGAATACAGTAACAAGTCTGTGTAAAAGGAATGAATAAAATGATGATATTTATGATGTTTTGCATAGTTTGAGTCCAGTGAATCAATAAGAAACCCTAAATCACGTAAGGCCCCTTGAACATTACAGCTTCACATCAACCTACTGAATTTGCCCAACAGGTCAAGACCTGACCATATTAAACTTGGGATTAAGCGAATCTTAATCGATTCCTTCATATCTTTCAAGTTAGTTAGGTTCATTTTATGTGAATTTTAACTATTGTTATGACTATATTAAAGCAATCATCAACGGTTTTCTGGCGCTAGAAGGAGGGCCCGTTTGAGTTAGGGCTTGTTTCAAGTAGAGCTGGCTCATAACAGCAGTAGAGTGACTAGAACTAAATCCAGTTCAGGGGATATATTTGTGCAATTATAAGGCGAAGTAAGAGTCCTTTGATCTGGAACCCTAAAATAACTCACCCAGGAGGCTCATCTAACACACCCCCTGGATCACCTTATACTATCCATAACATTGAGAGTCTTGACATTTCTTCATTCAGATCTTTAAATCTTGGTTCAGGTACTCCTAGAGGTCCTAGTCCTCCTAGAAATCCTATCCCACTAGTAAATCCAGGTATTTCTACAAGTCCAGGTCAGGCACAAGCACCTGCAATGGCTTATTTCAATGTTGATTCTCCCATAGTGTTCCCTGATTATCATGAGATGCCCAAAAATCCTGAGAAGATATGTCCTAATTACCAGTTACATCAGGATCCAGAAGATCATATTAGAATATTCAAGGAGGCATTCTTTAGGGCCAGATTAGAGCACGAGGACGTTGTGTGTAGATTGTTTCCCTACACCTTCAATGAACAAGCCTCTAACTAGTATGTAAACTTACCCAATGGCTATATTTCTTCTTGGTCACTTATGGAAGAAGCATTCTTGTCTAGATTTAGAGGACCCATTGATCCTTGTGTCTTGTATCACAAATTAGCTACCATAAAAAGAGGTGAGGGAGAGTTGATTGATAATTTCAATGACAGATTTCAAAAGGCCTACTCTAGGTTGGTAGACCCTTACACCGTGGATGATGATACCTTGTTAGCTATGTACTATGCTACCTTGGATCCTTTAATTGCCATGTTTGTCAAAAGAAAACCTGACAGAGATTCAATATCTAAAGCCTATAAAGAGGCAGCCTCAGTAAACCAAGAGATGAGGCATACAACTTATAGTCCATTTGTTAATGGAGGAAATTTTGCGGTGCAAAATCAAGCACAACCTTGGAATGGAGCCCCTATGCACCACACTCTATTATTAAATTCAGTTCCTACATACACACCTGTGTATAGTCCTACCCCAATCCAAGCCATAGCTCCTTATACGGGTAACACTGCTAATAACAGTCAGAATAGTGGTCAACCTTTCTTCCGACCTCCTAGAGATACAACTGTGGCAAAGGCACAAGAAGAAAGGGAAGAAATCAAAGAGATCACTGCACACTTGAAAAGATTAACCACCAAAGTGACACAACTAAGAAATGAGAATCTCTATGGAAGAGGCAATCAAGGATATAATCAAAATCAGAATTATAACCAAGGCCAAAATTAGAACTATAATTCAAATCAAAATCAGTACTACAATCAGAGCCATATCCAAAATAATAGCCAAGGCCAATGTTCAAATCAGAGCCAAAACTATAATCAACATCAGGGTCATAACCAAGGGCAACCAATGCAAAATAGAGGGCCAGTGATAGACAATAGGGCCTGGGGTAACAATAACAAAAAAAAAATCAACCTAGGCCACCCAAAGCATGGAACACTGGACCAAACAATGGTACTCTAGCTTCTCCTTTTAAGAATATAGATAATCATGATGCAAAACAGACAGCTGGCATCCAAATGGCCAATACATCACTAAAAAATTGGTGCAGATTTCACGATACCAATGCCCATGCTGAGCTTGACTGTCCATAGTTCCATTTAGCAGCCAGCATTTTTAATATAGATGTGCAGCCTCCTACTTCTGAATTTCTCATTCCCAAGGGTAATGAGGTAGTACCCTCAGGCTATGATACAGCTTTAGTTTTAGAAACCTTTACCTTTGCAACTATAGAAGAGAAAGAAGATCAATTGTTAGAGGATGAACCATACTTCTGTGAAAATCTTTATCCTGAATCAGCCTTTGTGTTAAATGCTTTTCAGTTTCCCTTTGAAACTGAAAATGAAGTATTGACTGAAATAGAAGAGGTGCAGGCTTTTCAACAAACAAATAAAAACCACACCTACAATTTAAGGAACAACACTAGGCCAGGAGGACCTTTCACCACTTCCATTCCTCCTAACAACTTCAATACACCCCCAGATCAGAATGCTAGCAACAATCCCACCATAATTAAAGCTAACCATCATACAAACGGTGGAACAACAGTACAAAAGGTCCAAACAAGTAAAATTGAAACAATAGAGACAACAAGATTAATGAGTTACTTGTCAAAGGAAATAAAGAAAATTAAGGTCAGTATACCTCTGAATGAATTATTGAAAACCCTAGGGATCATAAATGCTTTTATAAAATCTCTAGATACATCCATGATAGATGAGGTTGCTACCGATATAGTTGTTCCTAATAGAGATTCATTGCCTAAAGAGAAAAGTAAGAAAGTTGAGTACCCTTCCAATACAAATGTAGTAATGTATGCTGATAAGAAGGATGCTCCTCCTTTCTTGTTAACTGTTAGATTGTGTGGGAAGAACATACACAATTGCATGGTAGACTCTGGTGCATTGGCCAATGTAATGCCCTTAGGGATATGTAAAACTCTAGGGCTGACCCCCACCAAATCTGCCAAGGTTGTCACATAGATAAAACTGAGGTTAGTGTGATAGGAGAACTAATGAACATTCAGATGCAATTAGCTTCAGACCCTAGGGTAAGCCAATTCATTGACATTCAAATAGTGGATATACCCGTGAATTATGGAATGTTGCTGAGTAGGGATTGGTCCAAGACATTAAATGGATATATGGCCACTGATTTTTCGCACATGTGGCTACCTTGGAGAGGTGTCCCAAACTAGATTAGAATAGAGGCAGAACCCAGGATGAAACATATGATAACAGAGTATAATCAAACTATTGAAATATTATATGCTGCTGTTGAACCTGGTGTTTATAGGATTACTAACAATGGGGTACAAATTGAAGAGATCATGGTGTTAAACTTTAGAGAAAAAACATGTCAGCAGTGAGATAGCATTATTCATTAAGTCTGATGGAAATTCTTTGGATGAAGAAAACAGTGCAATGAACAACTTTGGTCATGCCATTAGACAAGAGATGGAAGAGTGCATTAAACAAAATCTGTCAGCCCAATGTAAACTATATAAGGACAGATGTAGAGTTCACGATAGGCCACATTCTGAGGAGAGTTGTGGAATGTGCAAAGACATCATTGAATATGAATACAAAAAATGTACAAAGAGAGTAGGGCTGCAAGAGGGAAATGTGAATCCTAATCAACCACAGAGATACTTTCAGAGTAATGTAGATGCTCTGGTTTCAAATTTAGGAAAAGGAATAAAGGACAAGGGTAGTTGTCTTTCTGATTTGCAAACTGAAAATACACATGCAAGTTGACCAAACAGAAATACCCATGAATAAACAGGCCAGCACCTCACAAGTGATAGAAGGGACAAAGCATGCCAAGGTAAAAGGTCAGAAAAGTAAAGATG
Organism: Cunninghamia lanceolata; assembly: GCA_027924645.1. Taxonomy (NCBI): domain Eukaryota; kingdom Viridiplantae; phylum Streptophyta; class Pinopsida; order Cupressales; family Cupressaceae; genus Cunninghamia; species Cunninghamia lanceolata. The sequence continues at coordinate 201,707 of BSBN01000399.1, forward strand.
GCATGTGGACACTAAAATGTGACAGGTACAAATCAAAACAGGGTGTGGGTGCAGGTGTTGAACTCATAGATCCTCAAGGTAAATCATATCTAGCAGCATATAGACTACAGTTTTCCTGTACTAACAATATTGCTAAATATGAAGCCTTAATTTTGGGACTTGTCATGGCCATCAAGAAAAAGGTGAAAATGATTAAGGTATTTTTAGATTCTGAGCTAGTGGTCAGACAAGTAAGGAAACTATATGCGTGCAATTACAAGAAAATGATTTGTTACAGACATAGGGTATGGGGTTTAATAGATTCATTTGATGCTTTCAACATAGAGCATATCCCTAGAGCATTGAACCATAGACCATATGCACTAGCAGTTGCTGCTAGCACACTAGAACCATTGACACTGTCAAGATTGATGCGATTTGCTGTTGAATTAGTTAATGTTCCCAGTATCCCAGACAATGTTACACACTTTTGGGTATTTGGGGGGGATCAGCAAATTATTAATTTTCTGACCTACAATGAGGTATTTGAGACTCAAATCATTAATGAACAAGAAAGGCCTGAGATAACATGGGATGAAGAGGATATAATCAACTTAAAAAGTAACTTCTTACCCAAAGGGGTAATTGAGTTAGAGCAAATCTTTGACTTTGATGGAGTAGTAAAACAGAAAGACTTGCCTAAAACAGAGGGAGGAAAGTGTGATCCGTATAACTTAGGAACAGAGCAGAATCCCCAGAATGTTAAAATTAGAAAGGCATGTTCTGAGAAGATTAGAAAAGAAATTATAGATGCTCTGAAAGATTATAAACACGTTATAGCATGGACGTATGAAGACTTGAAAACATATGAAACGTCCATCATAACCCATGTGATACCTTTGAGACCAGATCTTAAACCATTTAGGCAAAAACAAAGGCCTGTGAATGCCATTTTAGAGCCTTTAATCTTTGAAGAAGTAAAGAGGTTATTGTCTGCCAGAATAATTTTCCCAGTCAGACATTCAGCCTAGGTAGCTAACCTAGTACCAGTAAGGAAGAAAAACGGAGACATCAGGTTATGCGTAGACTTTAGAAATTTGAACAAAGCATCTGAAAAGGATAATTATCCTCTGCCTCCAATAGATGAAGTGCTGCAAGCAGTAAACGGGGCAAAGATGATGTCTTTCTTAGATGGTTTCTCGGGCTATAACCAGGGCTTAATTGATAGAGATGATAGATTAAAAACCACCTTCACTTGTAAATGGGGAAATTATGCATATAGGAGAATGCCCTTTGGTCTGATCAATGCAGGTACCACTTTTTAGAGAGCCATGGACATTGCATTCTGTGGGTTATCAGGTAAGTGCATTGTTGTGTATATGGACGATTTGACTGTGTATTCCAAGGAAGCATCCACTCACGCTGAAGATATCAGGAAAATACTTAAGCGATGTGAGAGGTACAGAATTTCCCTTAGCCCTAAGAAATGTTCATTCGGAGTAACTGAAGGTAAATTACTAGGGCATGTCATTTCTGAAACTGGAATATTGATTGACCCAGATAGGATAGAATCAATAAAGAATTTGCAAATACCAAACAGTAGGAAAGAGTTGAAATCATTTTTTGGTAAAATTAACTTTGTTCTGAAGTTCATCACGGGTTTTGCAGAAATCGTGTAGCCGTTGAATGCCATGTTAAAGAAAGATGCGCAAATGGAGTGGACACCTGTGGCTAGGGCTGCATTCGAAGATATCAAGCGGGCCATTTCTGATGCCCCTGTACTGACAAGTCCAGACTACACAAGGCCATTTTACATATATTCCTTTGCATCCTCCCATTCAGTCGCGGCTACCTTAATGCAGAAGGGTGTAGACAATGAAGAAAAGCCCATAGCTTTTATGAGCGCACCCCTGAAGGATGCACAACTACGATATCTGGATACCGAAAGACAAGCATTCGCACTAATGAGGGCCATGAAGAAATTCAGGCATTATAATTTGCGTAGCCAGGTCAAAGCCATAGTGCCAGACGCAGCAGTAAAGATGCTGCTGATGCAGAATGAACCTGGGGAAAAGAGGGCCAAATGGATCACCACGCTGCAAGAGTTTGACATGGAAATCATTCCCATGAAGCTAGTCAGAGGGCAGGCGTTGGTGCAAACAATAGCGAACACAGACCCAAATTTTATAAAACAACAGTATGTACTGAATTCCTAGGATGCATCAGACTGGTATGGTGATTTAAACGCTTTTCTAACAGCTGGAAAGTACCCAAATAGGATGAAAGCTTCTCAGAGGAGAGCTTTGAAGATTAAAGCACAAAAGTATATGGTGCAGGGAGGTCTTCTGTTCAGGAAGAACCATGATGGAATCTATTTGAGATGTCTAAGCAGAGCTGAGGTGGATAAGGTGTTGACAGAACTGCATGACAAGTATGGAACTGGCCATGGTTCGCATCTAGCTACTACACACAGAATATTGAGGGCAGGCTATTATTGGCCTACGATGTTCAAGGATACAGAGAGTCACATTAAGAGTTGCCACACCTGTCAGACTGCAGCAGATAAGGGAAGAAATCAGGCCAATCCATTACAGCCTGTGATTGAATCAAGACCATTTGCACAATGGGGCCTGGATTTTATTGGAGTCATCAATCCTCCATCTTCTGTAGGACACAAGTTCATACTGACAGTAACGGACTACTGTACGAGGTGGACTGAGGCCACATGCTACAGGTTCTCCACGACTAAGGTAGTTATCAAGTTTCTTGAAGAAAACATCATAACCAGGTTTGGAACCCCCTATTCATTGGTATGTGACAACGGCCCTACTTTCTCTTCTTTAAAGTTTTCTAAATGGGCATTTGAATACGGGATCGTTTTAAAATTTTCTTCAAATTATTACCCTCAAGGTAATGGATTAGCTGAGTCTACAAACAAAATTTTATTAGATATAATCAAGAAGCTAATTGCAAAGAGTCCTAGAGAGTGGAATGCCTTGCTAAAGTATGCATTGTGGGTAGATAGGACCAAGTTTAAAACAGCTTTAGGCAGTGCACCTTATCATTTAGTTTATGGGACTAATCCCATACTTCCAATAAATCTAAGAATACCAATCTGGAAGTTTACCAATGAGTATTTAGGCTTTGATAATCATAGGGAAGCCAGGATAGTACAAATGCTACAACTAGATGAGAAAAGACGTCAAGCCATCGAGAAATTTGCCAAACACCAAGCAGTAGTTAAGAGGTGGTTTGATAAGAGGGCAAGAGTCAAAACATTTAGGATATCAGACTTAGTGTTGTGCTGGGATAAAGCACATGAAAAGAAGGGGAGTCATGGAAAATTTGACAAACTATGGTTAGGTCCATTACAAGTCTCAGAAATAATAGGAGACAACATGTTTAGACTCAAGACCTTGACTGGGGAAGATGTGCCATTACCAGTTAATGGCCAACATTTGAAACACTAATTCCAGGCTTGAGGTAAAAGGCAGTTTTTTTTTTGTGTAATATAGTGTAAGTAATGTATAGTTTTCTTTTGTTGTTTCCTTTTGTAGGTTAGTTGTTTGTACAGTTTTGTTGTTGTTTCTTTCTATTTTGTTGTTTTGTTTCTGTTTTGTTGTTTGTATAGTTTTCTTTTGCTTTGTTTTTGTTTTTTTTCTTGTACAGTCTGTTGTTGGTTTGTGTTGTCTCCTTAGCAAGGATATTTTTTTTCTTTAGAATATTAAGGAGCAAGATAACAACCATTGAAAATAGTATGAGATTCAGAATATCCAAGTTAATCATATGCAATTTATGCATAACTTGTTGTGACTGTCATGAATGTAGAGAGTTGTTTAGCTTTTGAAATTTCGTATTCAATAATAGTGATTGAGAATTTAAGGGATGTTTCTCATGATGACACACCTAAAATCCTTGGGTTTGTTGAACCTGCCAGTGTAGATATTAGGTGAAAAATCTGAGGTCACCCTTGCTACCATTACAATTCTCAGCTTAATTTCAGCAAGTGCTCATTCCTTGCATCATGAAGTTACAAATTGCTGTATCTTGTGAAATTTCTATCAAATATCAATAAAATAAAATAAATAAAAATAAATAAAGCGGATTATACTGAAAATCCAGATTAAGCCATCCAAGTAACTCTACCGGGGCTATGAACGCTCACTGGCAGTGGGGCTCTACTTAGGAGAATTGTAACGATAACCTTGCTGGGGTTATGGACGCTCGCTACCAGCAAGGCTCTATCTAGTCAGCTATGAGGGAATATCCTCAACTATGTAGGCTAATATCAGTCACTGGTTTGTTCAACCAATCTTCAAGATGAGGATAATTAATCGCGTGCATACACTTAAACTAAAAGTGAAAATTCATGCACCCTTATTGAATACCTTAGGTCTCAAGTTGAATAATAATTTGCAGGAAGGATAGTTGGAAGTTATGGATTTATTTCATTTAGTTTTCTTAAATACTTTGAATTTAATTGTTTTGTTTGGTTGCTAGTTGTTGTGATGTTCACAACACGCCCCATTTTACCCCTTAGCAAAATGAGGACCCCTGCTATGGTTTTTTGCTTTTTGCTTGTGTGCGTTGTTTTGCTTGGTGGTCAAAGGGAAAAGAGGGTTAAAATTGCAAACTTTGTTAAAACTAGAGAAAAATTACATTTCAGTACCAGGGCATAATATGGTTGGATTCCTTGTGAAAAATGAGCTAGGGTTACTTTTTGAACCATCTTAAAATTCGCCATATTTTGCAAGTTACGATCATTTTGGTAAAATGTACATTCAGGTTTGTATGTTGCATGTACAAAGTCCTTTGTATATCGCTTTTGATATACAAGGTCCTTTGTATGTGCAGGGTCGTTTTATACTTAGTTGCATTTGTAGTCGGGTTTGTATACAAGGTTGTTTGCATGTTGAGTCGATTGTATATCCTTTCCTTATATGCATTTGGTAAAAGTTATGCATACATACAAGGTGGACCCGAAATGGTTTTAGGGTTAGAATGAATGAATGTTTAAATTTCATTGCATGTATCTCACATTTGTATGTTTGGTAGGTCGAAACATACAATGCACTTATACAAGGGCCGGAACTGAAGATTTATTAAAACAATGTTAAATCGTTGTACATTTCAGGCTTGTATATTTATACATACAAGGCAAACATACAAAGGGGCTTTATACATGGCATGGAATTCAAAAGGTTGTGAAGCGGGGTTAATTTGTTGTATATCCATGGGCTTGTATAAAATGTGAATATACATTGGGCGGACCCGATGGACTTATTAAAAGGAGTTAAGTCTTTGTATATTTTGTGCTTTGTATGTTTCGACATACAAAGCCGATATACAATGACTTATACAAGCACGAACCCGAAAAGTTATGAAACAAGATGAAATGCTTGTATGTTTCACGTAATGTATATTTCGTAACATACATTGCATTATATGCATTTGGCGCGAAATTGAAAAGTTATTTAATAATGGTTTTGCCGTTGTATGTTTTGCGCAATGTACATTGCAAAACATACATTGCGATATACATTGAATACATGCAGGCGCTGGATGCAAAAGGTTATTAAAAGAGAAATAATGCTTGTATATTCCAGGGGCTTGTATGTTTATTTCGAAGCATATATTGTAGAGTGCATACAAGCTGAAACCCAAAAGAAATGAGAATCCGATGAATCCAATGTATAAAGTCCGAATGTATATTAGAGGATACAAAGCGAAACATACATGGTAATTTGTGCATTGCGATAAATGTACAAGGCGGATCTTAGTGAAGAATTAAATTTAGTTAAATGGATGCATCATTACTCAATAAATATTAAAGGATGTATGCCGATATACAAAGCTCATATTCGAAAAGAAGTAAAATTGTAGAAAATTCTTTGTATACATATATGTTTGTATGTTGCGATATACAAACTGATATACATTGCCAACATACAAGCCGCGGAACTAAAAAAGATTAAAATCCGGTTAAACAAATCTATCACGCCCGGCTTGTATATCGGAAGATACAAAGATTTAAGCAAGGAAAAGAGTGGGAAAATAGTGAGATAGGGTTTTTGAGGCATTTTTTAGCCCAAGTGCATACTTTTGGTCAGCGATGGTTGGCCCGACCAGTTTAGCATTGTATATGCATTTGACCCAAGTTTTTTGATGAATTTAGGGCCAAATTTTTGTGTTTACACTGTCACGGCTGGATTTAATAAATAATTTCCTCCCGGTTTATTAACTGAAATGATATTTATTGCTGGTCTATTTTTGCAGGTTTGCAGTTGAAGAAGGAGCTGAAGCTTAATGGCGATGATGTCATAGAAGGGAGATCCAATCTCAGGAGCAGAGGAAGATAAGGATGAAGGGCAAGGAAGTCAAAGGCCTTCAATGATGAGACAAAATACAGATGGAAACAATATTACAGCAGACAATAGAAGTTATTTTTGAGCCGCTAGGGTTTCCAGAAGGGCATATTTTGCCCAGATTTGATGTATGCTCAAAGATATTTTTGGAGACTTGTTCTCCACCATTTATTGCTATAACCAAAGGTTTGAACCATTGCTTAACGAGGGTTTTGAGTTGTATTGAGGATAATCAAGTCTATATATTGTACCTCTTTATATTGTAAAACTTTACACAGGGGCTACACAAGAATTTGTAGCAGCAAGAATTTGTAAAAGTAGCACTTAGCATAGCATTTAGGAGTAGAAGGAGGTTGCTTATGTCTGCAACAAGGAGTGTGTGGAACATCCTGCCTCCTTGTTGTATCTATAAAGCTTGTAAGTTTTCTGTAATTTGACCAATGAAGTTAAGAGTCATTCAGACATTGTAAATCTTAAATGACTGTCTGTTTCTAATACAATTGGATCTGGAATTCTGCATCTATCTTTTGAGTGTTTTCTTGCTCTTCATTGTGTTTGAAACATTTTCTCTTAGAGATTGCAATTTTAAGTGTATGTTTGTGAAAATGCTCAGAAATTACATTTAAGGTTTTAATTTGTGGATTTGATCAAATTGTTGTATGATTTACAAAGTGCATAACAGAACAATTAGATCCTTTGGTAGAATGAATGAAGTTTAGTTTAGATCTTTCTAATTTTTCCCAACCCATCTAAAAATACTTAGCTGAAAACGTAGAAATTTAAAGGAAATTGTCTCATATTTGAAAGAAGCATATGTAGCTGAGTTAAAAGTAGACAGTTTTCATAATATTGAAGAGAAGAAATCTTGCAATAATTTAAATCATTTAAAGCTTTGGAATACAGTAACAAGTCTGTGTAAAAGGAATGAATAAAATGATGATATTTATGATGTTTTGCATAGTTTGAGTCCAGTGAATCAATAAGAAACCCTAAATCACGTAAGGCCCCTTGAACATTACAGCTTCACATCAACCTATTAAATTTGCCCAACAGGTCAAGACCTGACCATATTAAACTTGGAATTAAGCGAATCTTAATCGATTCCTTCATATCTTTCAAGTCAGTTAGATTCATTTTATGTGAATTTTAACTATTGTTATGACTGTATTAAAGCAATCATCAACAACAGGGAAGTCCTAAATCAGTTTAGACTTTTGTGTTGAATAAGTCAAAGTAGTTATAGTTTTCCTATTTTTGCTCTCAGCCTCTCCCTATAAATAAAGAGGGCCTCTTTTGTAAATATGATCTTTTATCTATTGAAGTGAAGCACTACCTTTTTGAAGAGCAATTTGAGACTTTGAGCTTATTTTGAAAATCAGTTTTCAATCAATATCAAGAAATCAAGTTGGCATCCAATCTTTGTCTTGGATCGAATTTGTGATGTTATAGAATTGTTCTTATGTCCTTTCTATTACATTATCTTGTGTGAATGATTGAATTGTGAGCGTGGAAATCAAGTGTTTAGAAGGTGATTCAAATCTGATTTTGTAGACTTTGTGTTGCGATATCATCTTTGAGATTTGTATTTATGTTTGTGAATGAGAAGTAACTTGAAGACTTTGGGCTGCAAGTTATTGTTTGTGATCGTGTTATCTTATCTCGACATATAGTGAAGACTTTGGGCTGCACTCTATTATGAAATATTTCATTTTCAATTGGCATAAGAAGCAACATAAAACTTTGTGTTTTCATAGGTTTCTTAGTGATTAACACACGCTAGTATCATTTAGTTATTCTTTTATGTAACTTAATTAGATATTGGTCATTATTGCTCTAAGTTAGTAATTTGTAGTTCTTTGCATATTATAAGGTTCGTGGGATTGTTATCTTGAATTGTAAACATCTATTCTGAAATAAGAGAATAGGATGATATGGAATCACCCCAAGAATAGTTTTTAGTGTAAATAAGTCTAGTTAGTTACTAGTTGATATTAGTTAGCAATAAGAAAGAGCCTCCCCTTTCTGAGAGGATAGATTTAATCTCATCATACTGTGGTTGATATAACCATTTTGTCTTCAGTTAGTTGATGACAAAATATTCGCCCAACACATCCATACCACAAAACGTGGCAAGAGAAAACCTTGACTATGATCAAAGTTCATTAGAAAGAACATGCACAGCAGTGGAGAAGAAATAGATATTCAATACAAATATTTTTAAAGTATATTACATACATTTCATAGTTGCTTCATGTTAAAACAACGACTGCAAAATATCCTTACTATCCTGCCTTCCGAAGCTCACAATCCTGATGAGAAATTACCAAAATGACCAACCCTTTCTACCATTCAAACACCTGCATATATAGTGTTTCAATTCATTACAATCTCCTAGGCGCAACACTTGTCAAGTACTGCACCCATGTTGCCATAAATTCCAATCCCATTTTGTGAGAAGATTTGCACATTTAGGAGAGAACCCATGCTTTGTCGCTTCTGCAAACAATCAGAAAGAGATTGCTTGCACTCTTCTTGTACTTTGAGCAATAAATAGGGAAGGTTCTAACCCTCTCCATGCTACCTGCAACATTTGACTTAGTTGATTTGTCCTTTGTGCATTGGAGAACTTCACTGTGCCAACCACCCACATAGAATTTTCCTGCAAACTCATTAAATTATGGGTACAATTCAATTTGTCTATCCCTACAATCATGGAATACATTTAGGGAATTACCCTTTTAAAGCAATGACAACACTCCTAATGTGTTGTCCCAGTTTTCTGTATTAAACCATCTAGCTCTGACTGTACACTTTGTGTGTTGGGCGCCCTCTATCTTCTATCGATCACCTTTATAGCCTTCACACACAGGTCTGAGCATGAACTGAGCGAGGAAGCTCTTAACAATCCCACGAATTGCATTAAAAACATTGATTTCAACCACCCATTTCACAATTTTGGTGATCTGAGAAGTTGTTGGTGCATTTGAATAAATGAGGAAGGACAAGAAGTTGAGCTCCAACAAATCAGACTACAGAGCTCGGGCCTTCTGCCTTACAGCTTGCATATTAGAAGAGGAGTAGAGTGCCCGACCCCAATTTCATAGAATATGAAGGGCGCTGGGGTCGAGCTTCAGGCCTTCTTCCTTCTACCTTCCAAAAGGAAGAAGAGAAAAGAGAGATCTCCCGCCTACCAAAATCTGCATTACTAATAAGAATGTTTTCCCTTTTGGCCCTCAAGCCTTTGGCCTTACCACTTCCCAGAGAAAGTCTAAGCCCCGCAATTCTGAAGACTTAATCAACTTTACAAAGGTTTGGCGGAGTTCAGAGTTTGGGCCTTCAGTGTTTCACTTGCTTGGAAGAATAGAGAACACCACAACTTCGACCCCCGAAGTCTGCTTTACTTAGAAAATTTTGGAACCTTAGGCGGACTTCAGACTTTGGGGCTTCTCCTTGACACTTGCCATGAAGAAGACCGAAGGCCAAAGGCTTGAAGTCTGACCTCCGAAACACTTAAGAAAAGATCTTGTCAGACTTTGGCCTTCAGGTCCTCCACCTTCTAACCGCAACATTGAAGAAGACAAAAGGCCGAAACTCTGACCTTTGAAACTCCACAGTACTGTGTCATACTTAGCATATTTTTCATTACCTCAAGCGGAACTTGGCCCTCGAGCCTTCTCCCTAACATCTGCCATGAATAAGATGGAAGGTCGAAACTCTGATCTTCGACCTCTGACATACTTAGACAAATTTTGAGACAGGCAAATTTTGAGCCTTGAAGCTGACAGACAGCACAAGGCAGAAGGCATGAACCCCAAACTCTGAAACTCTGACAAAGGAAAAATACAAGGGAACACTTAGGAAGATTTGGACTTAGTCATTTTTTGGGCTTTTCCCTTACATTTCAAAAGGCACAAACAAATGGAAACCCATGGAAGATGTCTCTAATCAGATATAACTAATGGATTCAACAAAGAAGGCACAAAGTGGGACTCAGATGGAACTTGGGGGGAAAATGGGGCATATTTGGAACTGGATTTTTTAAGTCCCAATAGTGGCTCTAATTGGGGACATGTGACAAGCAGTGTCACAGTGAGGATTCAGATCCCTGGGCAGACCAAAAAGGCACAAAACACAACAAAAACATAAAAGGGAAAACACACACACATATTTACAGCAAGGTCTATATACAAGGCAAAATACAGTCATAAACATTAGAGCACAAAATACTATTGACTGTATTCAAAATTCAGGGGAAGTGTCACCTATGAAAAATAATGCTTCAGATGTTGTCCATGAATGGGCAGCTCTAGAAGCACTCCTTCTAGAGTCATCAAGTGGTAAAAACTTAGCTCCAACTTATCAGCTACCTCATATGGCCCAAGCCATAATGGGTCAAATTTACCATGTTTCCCCTTATCTTCAGATTTGGCATCCCAAAGGAGAACCAAGTCACTAACCTAGAAGTCTCTTGAGACAGTATTTTTATCAAACAAGAGGTTCATTTTTTGCTTATGATTTAGCATTTTATCATGTGCGTCTTTCCTTTTTTCTTCTAATTCAGTCAACAGCAATATCCTCTAGGACATTGCATCAAACTGGTCCTCTTTTGTATCACGTAGTAACTAGTATACTGGTAACTCCATGCTAATTGGCATTTTCACCTCTGCTCCATACATTAGTTCAAATGGGCTCCTTCCAATAGATCTTTTGAAGGTTATCCTGTCAGCCCATAGAGCATACTTCATTTTATCATCCCATCTCTTTTTATTCTAATCCAATGTCCTCTTTATGATCTTCATCAAGCTTTTATTACTATATTCAGCCTATCCATTGCTTTGGGGATGATAAGGGGATGAATGTACTAGATTTATGCCAAACTTCGAACACATGTCCAACATCTCTTAAGACCTTAAACACATGGCATTATTAGCCAAAATCCTGGTTGGCACCCCAAATCTAGTAATTATATTTCTAATTACAAAGTCAATAACAACTTTGGATGTTACATTACGAGTGGGTATTGCTTCTACCCACTTGGTGAAGTAATCAGTGGCCATAAGAATCTACTTAAACCCATTGCTAGACTTTTCCTGTATTTCCCTAATAAAATCAATTCCCCACTACTGAAAAGGTGCATCAACAGCAAGGGGTAAAAGGGGTAATGCCCCAACAAATTTCATCTTGCAGGCAAAACATTGGCAAGCATCACATTTTCTGATCTTTTATGCCACATCTTTGAATAAAGTGGGCCACCAACACCCAACCCTAAGGATTTTATGGGCAGTGGTTTTAGCTTTGAAGTGTCCCCCACAAATGTCGTTATGACATTCATTCATCACAACATGAGCTTTCTCTTGATTCAAACATTTGAGCAATATACCTTCATGATTTCTCCACATGAGCTCATTCTGGAACATGACATACTTTTGAGTTTTTAGCTTGAGAGTCTTTTTTTGATTCTCATCCATACCTGGTGGACAATCCATGTTTTCAAGATAAAATAAAACATCCCTGTACCATGCACTATCAGCCAATGAGAAATGAGTTGTATTTACCTCTATTTCATTTATTTCAGTAGATTCAAGGTTAGAATTAGCCATTAGCTTGGCTAAGCCTTGGCCTCTTACTAACTTGGTGACTTGTATGTCCATATCATACTATTGGATCCTGTTGATCCATCTACACCTTTTACCTGATGTTTTGTGTTGCATGAATATGTCCTTTACTACAGTGTGTGGCACATATGCAATGATCTTGGCCCGTGTGAAATAGGATCTAAAATTTTTCGTGGCCTTGACTAATGCATAGGTGTGCTTCTCCATAATGGAATAATTCAACTCAGCAGCCTGTAAGGACTTCCTAAAGAATCTTATAGGCTGCTCAAATTTATCTTCATTCTTTTGTAATAACACAACAGCCACAGTATAAAATGAAGAGAAGGAAAAGAGTTGGAAAGGCTTGGAATAGTCTGGGCTTATCAGTATAGGTGCCTCCTTGATAGTTTCTTTGATATCCTTGAATGCTTCAGATAGTTCCTTTTCCCATGTGATAGATTTCCCCTTCTTGAGCATGTTGGAAATGGCTTTGGTCTTCTCAGCAAAGTTGGGAACAAATCTCCTCACAAAGTTGATCTGCCCAAAGAAGGACTATACACCCTTGATTGTTTTAAATTGAGGGATAAGGTCAATAGCCCTAACTCTTTCTGGATCAATTCTGACCCATCCTTGGACACAATGTGCCCTAACAGCTTTCCTTCTTCCACTCCAAATTGACATTTTTGGGGATTTAAAGAAATCCCATATTATAGACATCTCTCAAAAATTAATTGCAAATGCTTGTAATGATCATTTCTATGATTTGAAAATTTAGTGAGACCATCTTGGTAAACAACCATGATCTCATCAATAAGGCCAGAAAAGGCCACATCCATTGCTCTTTGAAATGTTGATCCTACATTTTTTAATCCAAATGGCATTCTCAGATATACGTACGTACCCCAAGGAGTGGTGAATGTTGTTTTGTATTGTTCTAACTCCTTGACCAGTACTTGGTTATACCCTGAGAATGCATCCATCATTGATATCAGTTCTGAACCAACCACCCTCTACAAAAGATGGTCCATGCTGGGAAGAGGATAATTATCCTTGAGGGACTTGATGTTCAGATTTCTAAAGTTGACACATAGTCTAATCTCCCCATTCTTCTTCCTTCATGGGACGAGATTAGACACCCACTCAAAGTGTTTGATAGGCTTGATGATACCTCCCTCTTTCATTTTTAGCAACTCCTTTTGCATTTTGGGAGCTATGGTGGGATTTATAGCCTTTGTTTTTTCCTAAATGGTTTTGCATCAGGTTGAAGGAGGATAGTATGTTGAAACAAGTCCTCCCTATAAGCCTTAAGCTCATCATAAGACCGTGCAAAATATTTCTTAAATTTTCTTAGTAGAGCAATCAACATCTGCTTCTCATGAGGCTTTAATTTATTACATATATAAATCATTTTAGGTGCTTCCTAAGTTCCAAGGTTAACACCTTCAACATTATCCCCTTCAATAGGTTTGCTTTTACTCTTCCATCGGTCTACATTATAAAACATTCTCTCTAATGCTAACAACCCCTTTGAGATTATATTGGTCTTCAATTGTACAACCTCATTCCCAAACAATGTTTCCTTGCCATTTTCCATCTCTATCATAGGTTGCCAATCAATCACTTGACTGTCAAACTCATCCATGTAATTCATGAAATGTAAAATCTGACTGTTGTCATTGAACACCTACTAACTGTATATGTTATTAGGGATTGTTGGCCTTGTGAGAATTTCCACAGCATAATGGTCATGAGGAAAAATTATTTGAGGATCAAATTTTGATGCATTTACAGCTAAGGAATCTACCTTTTCATTTTTGGTTCTATCAACCTATTCAATGCCAATGGCATCATACAGCTCCACATTATCCCATACAGCATTCCCATATCCCCTTAACCTTTTATCCTTGGTAGAAAATTTATTTCTAATCTATTGCACAACCAATTCTAACTTGCCAAATACCTTCAAGCACTTGACCTTATGCTTGTGAGAAATATTCAATCCTAGCAACAATGCTTCATACTCAGCTATGTTGTTAGTGCACTAAAAATCAAGTCTGAAGGACATACCAAACTACTCACCATCTAGAGATATCAGAACAATCCCACCGCCTGAGCCTTCTCTTGAACATGTACCATCAAAATATAGCATCCATAAACCAAATGCTTCAGAATTAGAAATAACAGGATTGGAAGATGAAATATTCAGGCAAGGATTGTCATCACTTATATATGCCATAAAATGGTTTATTTCTGTGTCAAAAATTCAAATGATCCTCCTCTATTTTATATCTATCTTCAATGTGTTGGTCTTCTACCTTCTTCTCCCTGTATAGTTTCACTTCCACACCCTAGACAAGAATGGTAGCATATGACAGGTCCATCTAAATACTACCACCCATAGAAGTTGCCCACTTTCTACATAACAACATACCCCACTTGGCTGGACAGTGCATAATAATTATGTCCATGAGGAAAGATTTGTTAGGATATGCAGCTAATTTGACCTCAACATCTTTGACAAGACCAATAACATTGACCTCCCTAGAATTCATGGCAAAACACTTACCAAAAGATTTGGACACCATCCGTCCCAATTCATTCATGATCTCAAGAGGCATGACATCGTTGGATGCCCCTGAATCAAGCATACAATTATGTAATAGCCACCCATTAATGATTAAAGTGGTGTAAAAAGGATCTACCCCCATCTTTCTATTAACCATGGAAGACCCTAAATAAACCTCTATTGTTTCATCTTGACTCACACCCTCATCATTACTACTGGAAACAATGATAGGTTGTTTTTGTGCATCTACAGTAGTAATAAGAGACTCTATCCTATCCCTATGTCCAGGGATTCTAAGGAGTTCCACTATTGGCACATAAATTCTAATTTGGCTAAAAACTTGAGCCATGTCAATAGGGAGATAATTTGGCAAAGGAGTATCACATGAAATAGTTACATCATTTGCAGAAGGAATATAAGGTATGATTTGACTGGATGAAATATCCTTACCTTCATCCTTTGTCTTATCCTTTTCTGATCCTTTTTGTGTCTGGGGCTGATCACGCTATAACCGCCTTTTGGATAATGAACCCCTAAACCGAGTGTAGTATCTACAGGCTGCACAATTGGCATTGGAGTCTTTTGAACATATTTATGTTTTTCTATTAAAGATGGCATTGAGGTTTACTTCTTTTCAGGGACATTTTTCTTTGGAGCACCGCTGCTCTTCTACTCCACATTTCCTTTGGATTTGTCCTTATCCCCATTCACTCTTTGATGTTTTGATTCCTTGGCAGGGGCACTGTGAATAGGGACAATTCTATTTCTCAGTTGATAGCCTCCTTGGACTTGCAAGATGATTGCATCAGTCAATGCTTTCATATCCTCTTTTGAAGGCTTGGATTGTTGATACCTTTTCTGCATAAGGTCCTTTAAATGCCCAAAATCATGAGTTGGCAATTGATACTTTTTCAGACCTTCATCATAATCATATTGGAAAATATGATCATCCTCTTCATAGCTATCACAATCAACATGCTGACCTAGTTTCTCATAATCCTTTGCATCAAACTGATTTATCTCTTCTTCATAGTATTCAGCTACACCCTCCTCATTTGGGAATTCTTCTTCTTTGCTCAATGAATGAGCCACCGCATAATTTGATGGATCATGGGGAAGGAAGCAAGCCTAGCACCATAAAGATTCATCTTGCAAGTTAACTCAATCCTTCCTCAAAGGATCAGAGGTGTCCCTTTCAAGCTGTTTGAAACTCACATGCCTGGGAGCAACATGTATATCATTATGTTGTGGTCTCTTAGACCAATTATTATTATAAGGTCTATTATGTAGCCTTTATCCTTCATTAAAATGTGTTACAGTACCCTGAGGTGGCAACCCTTTGTCATTTCTAGCAACCTTGTATGACAAATCTTTCACAACCCCCATAAGTTTGTCCAACTTATCATCAGTAGTAAGGGGTTTATTGAAAACAGGCTTATCTGGCGGGGATAACTTCACCTCAGCCCTTTTAATGTGCTTCCCTAAATCTCTCATGTTACTCTCTATACTTATAGTTGTAGCATATGCCTCTATTAATGTTTGTGGATTTTTGTCCCTCAAAAATAACCTAATTTTGAATCAAAAGTACCACAATATAAAACCAAGCACATAGATTCATTGGCTTTCATATGAGGAGGTACCTTTCTCATTGTCATGATGAAGCGGCTATTAAAATCAACTACTGTCTCATTGATGGCCTTCTTGATGGTTGTGCTTGTAGATGGAAAACTTGGGGTCAATCATATCCCCATACTACAGTCTGAACACCCTCATGAATTCCTCCCAAGAATCAATGTTGTTATTGTTGAAATGCACCAGACAGCTGAGAGGGGGGGTGAATCAGTTGTCTCAAAAACTTTAACCTCTTATGAATATTAATTCATCAAACACCTGATTACTGTTATTCAGATTTAACAATGAAAGCATGAATTGAAAAACTTAACACAATAACATAATCAACACATGAGACACCAATTTTTTTATGTGGAAAACCCTATAAGGGAAAAACCGCGATGGGTGTTAGCCCACAGAAATATGTAAGTTATAACAATACCGAAAAACAAAGGCTCACTGCCCAATATGCTCACTGCAAATGTTTAGGCTCACTGCCAAGATTGACTCACTGCCAAGGGCTGGCTCACTGCCAAGGGTTGGCACATTGCCAAGATTAGTGAACTGATTTGATAGCATCTACTCCATGCCTGAGTTTAGTTCCTTTGAAGCACAATATATCTCCTCTGCTCTGCTCTTTTACACCTTTGCACTTATCTTGTCATTTTCGTACTTCCACACTTTTTGCAACTACAATACATGTTTTTATACAACTCATCAACCTTGGAATGTACATCAAGGTCAGAATTACATTCATTAACTGTTGGAGCAATCTCCAAGGTTGGCATTACAAACATACATAGAAAATAGGTCTGGACCTAATACAAAAATTTGTTAAGGGAAGGATGTAAAGATGTATGCGGATCACACAACGCCTTAGCTAGGACTCAAATACAATCTTCCACGCCACAACACTCTACTACAATATTCAATGCATCTTCACAATTAGTGAAAGCAACCAAGTCGACCAAGACTAGTGTTCACATTAAGACTTTCAAGAACAGTCTTTATCTATGATCCAAATTTCTCTTTGCAGACCAATCCAAAGGTAGGAACATGATCAGGAGACATCCACAAGCACATTGAAATCATCAGGAACAACTGCACAACCTCTAACCACTCTACCAAAAAGATTCTTCAAACGGGAGCTCATAAACAACACTGTCAGCTACTGTCATAAGGAAAAGATCGCTTGTGGACCACCAAATCATGAATCATGAAAGTTGAAGGCACATAACATCATCTTAGACTTAACTATAGAACCACAAATCAAAATACTTCAATGCGGAGGAATATGGAGCATAATACATTCTCCTAGTCACCACCAAATATGTAGAAAAAGCTGTTTCCATTTTGGTGAACATAATTCACTCAAATCTTCATATCAGAGGCTCAAACTTGGAACATAGA
The DNA here is from genome assembly GCA_027924645.1 of Cunninghamia lanceolata. Taxonomy (NCBI): domain Eukaryota; kingdom Viridiplantae; phylum Streptophyta; class Pinopsida; order Cupressales; family Cupressaceae; genus Cunninghamia; species Cunninghamia lanceolata. Next base: position 219,232 of record BSBN01000399.1, read on the forward strand.
ATCTTCAGACAAGCCTCTAAATAACTTTCAATCTGCATATAAAGATATTTATTCTATAGGAAATGTGGAGCAATCTACTGGACTGTTGTTTTGTGGACAAAGATATTCTGCAACATATTGTTTCTACCAGAGGAGCAAATTTTCTCAATATCCTCAATATTAGGATTTCCAACACTTACATAAACAAATACAAAGCATCTAACTCATTACAAGCAAGCATCAAAATAGGAGCGTAGTTGACACCAATGACCACATTGATATGTTGGCATCAATGACAACACCGGTTAGGCACATACTTGTAACAATCTCCCCCTTTGTCATTGATGGCAACATATGACGTGAAAAACTATAAAGACTATCAAGACAAGATTCTCCCCCTTTCACTTTACACATCTACACTCTCTCTTCTCTAGGTTTTTCACATGATTTCTCTCCCCCTTTGATATCAATGGCAAAGGGCACATACTTGCATTCTGCTGCTCTGATTCATCTGAACTTTCATTGCTATCAACACTTTCTATAACAGGAACACATATCGGTATCATCTAGCTACTCCCCCTGAGAGGTAGCCCTCAAAACATTAATTTAGATCAATGAATGAAGCTCTAAGCACCACTGGATTGATGCATTCCTATGCATCTTAGTTCAAAACAAGAGGGGTAATAACCCCTAACTTTTCTCTGAGATACTCAAAAGTATCCTTAGGTAGAGGTTTAGTGAAAATATCTACAATCTGATCCTTTGTAGACACATATTCTAATTTTACTTCATTCTCTATCACTTTTTCTCTCAGAAAGTGATACTTTATAGATATATGCTTTGTTCTTGAGTGCATCACTAGTTTCTTTGAAATGTTTATAACACTTGTATTATCACAGAGGACTACAACTGGATCTTCATACACAACTCCTATGTCCTTCAATGTCTGCTTCATCCATAACACTTGAGTACAACAACATGCTACTGCAATATACTCTGCTTCTACAGTTGACAAAGAGATTGAATCTTGCTTCTTGCTTAGCCATGAAACCAATCTATTACCCAAAAGGAAAGCGCCTCCACTTGTACTCTTTCTATCATCAACATCTCCAACCCAGTCAGCATCTGTATAAGCACTGAGAGTGAAATCATTATCCTTTGGATACCATAAGCCATGATCCGGTGTGTCTTTTAAATACCTCAAGATTCTCTTTACTACCATCACATGTGACTCTCTTGGATCTACTTGAAATCTTACAAGACAAACTACATGCATAATATCAGGTCTAGTTTGAGTTAGATAAAGCAATCCAACAATCATGGATCTGTACTTTTTCTGATCAGTCTTGGATGATTCATTAGTTTTGCTCAACTTGCAGCCAGTTACCATGGGAGTACATACCAGTTTAGAGTCTTTCATCCCAAACTTCTTCAACAACTCTTTCACATACTTAGACTGAGATATGAAGATTCCTTTATCTGATTGATTAATTTGCAGACCCATAAACAAATTTATTTCACCAAACATAGACATCTCAAACTCATTTTGCATTTCACCTGCAAACTTCATGCACATACCCTCATGTTGCCTCCAAAGATAATGTCATCAACAAATACTACAAAAATCAGGTTCTAATTATCATTGATTTTGAAATATAGATTGATGTCAGCAGTGCCTTTACTAAACCCTAATTGCAACAAATATTTGTCTAATCGTGCATACCAGGCTCTAAGTGCTTGTTTCAGTCCATACAAGGCCTTCTTCAATCTACACACCATATCACCTTGTTTTGATAATTGAAATCCTTCTAGTTGCTCAATGTAGACCTCTTCTTCCAATTCACCATTCAAGAATGCAGACTTAACATCCATTTGATACACTTTGAAGTCTTTGAATGCTGCAAATGCCAAAAACATTCTGATTGCTTCAATTCTTTCCACAGGAGAATAGGTCTCTTCAAAATCTATTCCTTCAACTTGAGAGTATCCTTTGCATACCAATCTCGGTTTGTTTCTTACAACTTCTCCATTTTCATTCAACTTTTTTCTGAAAACCCATTTAGTTCCAATGACATTCTTATCAACAGGTCTAGGAACCAATTCCCAAGTTTGATTCTTCTTAATCTGTATCAGTTCTTCTTCCATGGCTTTTACCCAATTTTCATCATTGCAAGCTTCATTCACAGTTTTTGGTTCAACTTTTGAAAGCAAATAATAATTCACTTGTTCTTCTGCAACTCTTTTTCTTGTCAGCACAACTTTGTTTTTGTCACCTATAATCTGATCTTTAGAATGATTAATCCTTACATACCTAGGAGTCTTAACAGCATTTTTCAAAGCCTCTTCTTCATCCTGATTGTCTTCTTGCTCAACTTTTTCTTCATTTGCTATAATTACAGATTCATCTGGTTCATAGCAACTCAGATCTGATATTATTTCCTTGCCTTCATCTACCTTCACATTAGCACTTTCAACAATCTTATTCAGTCTCTTATCGTAGCATCAGTAAGCCTTACTCTTGGTAGAGTAACTAAGAAAAATTCCTTCATCACATCTAGCATCAAACTTGCCTAGTTCTTCATCTCTTCTGATATAACATTGGCTTCCAAAAACTTTGAAATACTTCACTGTAGGAATCCTTCCATACCATAATTCAAAAGGAGTTTTGGAATTGTTACCTTTCACTTGAACTCTGTTTAGGATGTACACAACAGTATGTATGGCTTCTTTCCTGTTATGAGACTTTTTCCCCGAAATGAATTAAATAAATAAAGTTAGCAAAAATATATAGATGAAAATTTTTAAAAAGAAGAAATGTAAAAAAAAAGAAAAAAAAGTTAAGTTTTCAAGTTAAAATGAAGGTTAAAAAACCTTATTAATAAAATATGCTTGCATTGGAGTCTATTTCACGGGAAGTGATGATTAAAAGGTTATTGGTAATATTATTTATGTAAGGGTGTGATAATTGGATGGGTTATTACTTAAACCCGTGAAAAATAATGCTAAAGACACAAAGGAAAATACACAAGGAAAATATAGAAAATTATAAAATCATTCAGAGATCACGAAGGAGAAGGGTTATAGTCTTAACAGGTGGTGAGCATTGGAGAAGGGGTACACAGCGTGTGTCCAACTAGGGGTATAGCGTACACCCGACAGGGCTGGTGTGCTGCAGAGGAATGGTGAGTTCTGCATAAATATTGTGGGTTCTGGATAAGAACCAGATTCCTCCTGGAAGTGCTCACTTGCTGAAAGGGGGTTGAGGCTATAACCTATTCTCTAGAGTGAAATTCAAAGAACTATCAAGATCCAAAAAATAAGTATTATCTTCTCAGTTATACCAATTATTAGGATTGAATTCATATATTTAATTACATTGTTTAATATATTCAACTACATTGTTGAAATTGAATTAATAAATAGTAATGTCATTTAATTATTTCTTTATAATTTAGATTATATTCAGCTGTGCATTCTAATAGTCCTGATATGATAAATACTTGTTGATTGTTTAGTTTTAAACCCTTTATTTCATTTACAACATAATTAAATGTTAATGAATAGTCAATATGGGATATAATTACCTATTTTAATAAACCTAAATCAATCTTCTATGTTTCAGGAATTTGAGGAATTACAATTGGTATCAGAGCCTTGTCGATCCCTTTAATTGGGTTGCGTATATTAAATTTTTAGAATAGTTACATTTAGTTACATTTATTGATAAAAGTTACATTTAAGTTTTATTTGAGAAAGGGAAAAATTATATGTAAGTAATTCGTTTGGGTAAAACAAAATTTAATCAAATTAGGGTTCCATAGAATAGTTATCTTTTACTCAATAGTTAAACTTTTCTTACCTCTTGATTACGCACTCATAAATTAATTTCACAAAATAGTTGCTCAATCTTTTCTGAATTCCCTCCTAAATGAAACTGCCAAAATTGTTGTAACCTTTCGATTTCGGAAACACCTAAATTAAATTAGGTAAAACAACTGTACGAAGAATAGATACTTCCCACTCTAAAGTGAGACCACTTATTATTATGTTGATAAGTCCCGGCCATCCTCCATTTATTTTGATTCTTCACTGCAACATTGTGCGGTTACCTTTTGTGTGTCCGTTACCATGAAGGTTAGAATAGATGAAAAGCTTAAACGAGCTTTGATATAGCTTTGATATGATATTAGGGTACACATAATTATATTTTCCACCTTTTTATTGTTATCTCCCTACTCATTATTCTTCTTTGGATATATTCGGTTCCTTTAGTTTTTACCATGAGCTTCTTTTAATCATTTTATTTTAAAACATTGGTGTCTTTATATCTAAAGAGGCCATTAGTTTTCTTTGTGTGTCTTTCTTCTCATATTCAATGGCATGATTTCTAAACTTCTAAAGAAGGTTTAATATACCTATGAGGCCCCTCTTATTACTACATGCTTCGGAACCTAGATTTCATAGTCTTTATTTTATTTTTTTATTTTTTTACACACATTTTTAGTTGAGAAGAAGTGAAAGTACAATAGATATAATATATACCACAAATACATTTTATTTATCTTCAGTAAAACAACATTAGAGAAACATGAAAATCCTCCTTATATTCTATACTTGATTTCAAAGTTGTTCCAGATCTGCTCAACTCATTAATTTACAATTAATTATATAAGATTTTAATGTATATCTGTTCTTATATAAAACCCAACTATTGCATAAAATTACCCAAAGACTTTTTTAACTCCTCTTTTTACACGTTCTTTCCAGCAAAGCAAAATGCTCATATACTTTAGGTTTAATAGGAAGTTTCAATTGTGTAGGAATAGTTAGGGTGAGTGGCGAATAATGATAAAATAGGATTCACCGTAAAAGAATATACACCTATATTTGCTTGAGAAGTTTTAATGCCTTCTAAAATCGAACTATCTTATGTGTAAATTGCAACCATTACATCCTATGTGATGACATTTCTTTGAAGCATTCAGTTAATCCATTCACGGACGTTATAGCATTATCCACTTTCATTTCTTGCTATAGCCAAGTAAATTGCTCAATGCACACATGTTGATAGCTTGAATCCCTTAATGTGTTTATGTTATTTTGGCATTTCAATTATTTGGAAAAAACATTATCAAGTATTATCAACCTAAAACCGCCGTAAAAACCATATAACTATTTTAAACTTGCTCAAATCATTTAATACCTGTATGATAACCTCCTTGGGTAAAAAAAAAAGTAATAGGAGATAAAGGCGCACAAGGTAAATCTTTTTGGTTAAAATGATACACCTTCTGTAGCAAATTGGTGGATTAAAAAAAGACAATGTTAGCAGATATCGTGTGTGATTCTTCAAGAGAAAAAATGCAATGCACCTGTTGATATGAGGCACATTTTTGAACTCGGATAACATGCAACATTCCTAACATCTCAAACACAAATTGCGGAAGGATGACATCGAGATAGAATTGAAATGCATCTGGATTATTTTCCTTGCTAAGCACTTTTCTAGACTCTAACACTCCTTAATTATGTTACGTTTAAGGTCTTTTGTACAATAGAATTTTGTTCCTTCTTGTTGGAGTATTGCCCTTGTTCATCACCATCAAATGATGCATGTTTGGAGATATTCTGATTTGAGAGGATACTAGATCTGGTGTTAGTGCAAGTGCATTTATAGCTTTCTTGCAAGTCCACAAGAAAGAATGATATCATGCAATAGTCGCTGCTAGAACCAAACTCCCTTCATAGTCATCTAGTTCCCAATGCGAAATAACAAATTAGAAAGAACCAAAAGCTTCAGTTCCCACTCATAGAGATCATATTTGTTTGGGGAATACTTTGACAATTCATTTATTTTGACCATCTTGCTTTTAAAAGATAAGACATGAAGCACTTGACAGACAAAAGACTCTAGTCAATCAAGAAAAATACCCGTTGGAAAGCTCGACCATGCTATTATGTGGAAAACAATACTTACTACAGCCACTATGAACAAGAATAAAAATGTCGTCTCTGAATTTCTAATAAGGTGTCCATTATTTAGCCCCAATCATCTAAAACACATCAACAAGGCAATATTGGAACATATGAAATGAATAAAGACAACCACATTGATCTATTGGTATAGAGTAGGCCTCGGAGGTTGAGAAGTGCTGAAGTATGTCTTTTTATCTCTCTACCGGTACCTTCGTCTCTATTTCTTCATCCAGTTATCATGCGTCCTTGACTTTCAAATTTGAAGAAGGTTTCAAATTGGCTAAGCTCTTATGTTTTCCTTATAGGGAAATTCATCGATAAAGTGTGTTCATTTATCAGATTGCAATTTTTGTAATATGTCTGTGGTGTGATAATCTATGTCCAGGCATCGCTGCTGTCATTTTTAGTAGCTAAAAAAAAATCGATTCTTGTGACTTGACCTTTCATGATTTCTAAGGCTAACACATTCCTATTCCTATAGAAAGTATGGCAATTGTCTTAAGTTGCTATCCCACTTCTCTACAAAATTTGTGAGATTATGTTTGAAGAATGGCTTCCTCTCCATATCTTCCTAGTCCATTAGTTCTGGTCAGATTCCTTCTTTTAGTTTCCTTCTTTTTAAAGGACTAAAAGAGGAAGGTCTAAGTTACCAAATGCATTGAATTCCAAATCAACTATGTTACATCATATCATTGCTTGAGTTTAATTTGTATGAAGTCGTGCCCTATGAAATTATGTAGAGATATGTGTGACTATGATAATTTTAACATACATAGAAATAAAAATTAGTACTAGCTGATCAGGGTTTGGTTAAATCTATCATTGTATGGGTCATTATCTACATAGAATGTGTGAGGTTGTAAAATCTCACTTTAGTGTTGTTATTTCCCTTCCTTTGGAAACCTCTTGATAAATAGTTTCACTTAAGAACTAATTATGGAAAAAAGATAAAATGATGTATTGGATGCTTAAGCACAACTCTTTCCTTTAATAGGATTGCAGTGTTCTAGCTACTTTGTGTTCATTGTATATAATACATCCATACACAGTATTGTCATGAGAATGGTAGTTATTCCTATATAATTCCCAATGACAAGCAAGTCTTCATATGAATAAAATCCAAGTTCATACACCTATAATCTAGTTGTCAAGTAGTATCTCAAATATAGCTTGTCCTACTTAATCATTTGCATGTATTTCTAAATTTCTATTAGTACCCACATTCCATAGTCAATAAGCCTCTTTGTCTATTGTCCACAATTTCTGCATGCGACAGATAGAGTCCCAACAACCTCGTGAGCAAGAATTTTTCTATTGTTAAGAATAGCTATATAGAGGTGAAAATTTTCTCAAATCCTAGACATGTAGTCTTCTATTATTATTTATTGTAGTCATATCATGGTGACGCAAATAAAATGTCAAATGCTTAATGCCACAACGTATAGACTAGAAGAGTGCTTATGTCAGGGTTTCACATTACAATTATGTCATTTTTAAGCTCATATCCTAGAATTGCATGGATTCATGCACATTGGTACCTAGTGACATATTTAGCATACTATATTTATTCAAATTAGATTTCCAAGATGTACAAGAGAATGCCTTCTCTAAGTGGTCTTTTTTAGGTTGTTTATTTTTGGTTTACATAAATGAATAGATTTAGTTAAAGTTCATATGAAGAAATATTGTCTTTAGTGATGGTCCTAGATGGGTAATACTCGCAATTCAAGGTGCAATATAAGGGTGTAATATAACTACCCTAGACAAGATATGTAACTCAAAGAATATGGAATTACCTTAAATATATTATTATATCAATAATGAGGTATGCCTATTAAAAGTGGAGAATAGGTGATGATATAAAAAAATTATTTTTATACAATAAAGACATTGAAATAAAGATATTTAAACTACTCAGTAATATAAGTAATCATATTAAGCAAATATTATATCTATGCTTATTGTTTGTGAAAAATAAAAAAATAAAACTTTTTATCACCTAGATTTGTTACATCTAACATAGGGTACATTGTGGACCCATAACTCATAGGTCCCAGGATCATTTTTCACCTCTTAAACTTGGGACAATATGATGTTGTTATTGGAATGAGTTGCATAGAATGAAATAATATTTTTATAGAATATGAAACTAAAAAGATTCTTTTAGGATAAGAACTAGAGACATGCCAAATCTTATAGGGGGAGAGATGGTCTATGATTACAATTATATATATGATTATTATAAAAAAAAATTGATTTGAAAAGAGAAAGTAGTTCACGATACAAAAATGATTTTTTTTTAAGAATGTTTCTATCTTCCACAAATTTGAAATTCACACGAAGCCTAGGTTGTTAAAGACGTATTAGTATTTTGACAAAACAAACTAAAATATCCACTCAAACCAAAGAAAACACACGAACATAGTCGAAGGTCTTGAATGAACAACATGCTTGAGCTCTTTATTGTACTACGATATAATCAACTTACACATCCTAGGCACATGGAGATTTAAATGGAATTCTTGTCAAGTCCAATTAGAAAAAAAAAAAAAAAAACACAACCTATATTCAAGGACAAGGCATAAGATGAACTTGTCCTAATAAAACCATCATTACTGTTACAAAATTGTCATATATTGTATGCTTTAATCCATGATTGTAACTGGCATGCAATTTGAAGGCTCCAAGAGAGTAGACAAACTATAAACCATTTTAAGATCAATTTTTAGATCATTAGTTGAGATTTAGATTTCGATGGCCAATCCAAAGATATTGAATTGAGATGATATAATCCATTTATCTTATAGGAGTATACATAATTAGCTGATTGAACAATCCATCTATGTGAGTGATTTGTTAATGCCTTGTTTTTTATAAATACCTCATAGGATTTTTTGTACTACCTTTTATTTTATTGTGTTATGTTATTGGACTTGATCAACCCAATAACATTATACATGTTCTTTATGCAATATTATATAGATAGAGAGGATAATCATGTAGTCCGGAATGCTTGATTATCATTTTAAAATTATGTAAGTTATATAGTAGTGAATGGTGGGTGAATGCATAATATGAGATATTTATGTTATTTACTAAGTAGTACATAAGTGACCAAAATTGAAAAGATATTAAGGGATCTAGTATATAGAATTGAATTAACTCATTGGATGCAAATTGATGATCTATTTCATGTAAAAGTATATATAGTTATGATTAGGTTATTGAATAGAACAATTTCATGTTGAATCTCCTTGTGAATAAATTACAAAAAAAAGTATTAGTGAAAATAACAAAAAATTGTGAAATCAAATTATAGATGAAGTTAAGTGAAATAAATTCATAGCACGATATTGATAGTGCTACATCCACATTTATTTAACTAAATGATTTTGCATGTTTTGTTATAGATTCTCCATGAGCTAGTGAGGACAGCAACTAAGCTATAGGGGGAGAATTGTTATGAGACGTCTTCCCCAAAATGAATTAAATAAATAAAGTTATCAAAAATATATAGATGTAAAATTAAAAAAAGAAGAAATGTAAAAGAAAAGAAAAAGAAGTTAAGTTTTCAAGTTAAAATAAAGGTTAAAAAACCTTATTAATAAAATATGCTTGCATTGGAGTCTGTTTCACGAGAAGTGACAATTAAAAGGTTACTGGTAATATTATTTATGTAAGGGTGTGATAATTGGAACCACCCTTTAGGTTATTACTTAAACCCGTGAAAAATAATGCTAAAGACACAGAGGAAAATACACAAGGAAAATATAGGAAATTATAAGACCATTCAGAGATCACGAAGGAGAAGGGTTATAGTCTTGACATGCGGTAAGCATTGGAGAAGGGGCACATAGCGTGTGTCCAACTCGGGGTACAGTGTACACCCGGGATTGTCTTGGCCAGGGTTGGTGTGCTGTAAAGCATGGTGAGTTCTGCATAAGAACTGTTGGTTCTAGATAAGAACTAGATTCCTCCTGGAAGTGCTCACTTGTTGAAAGGGGGTTGAGGCTATAATCTATTCTCTGGAGTGAGATTCAGAGAACTATCAAGATTCAAAAGATAAGTATTATCTTCTCAGTTATACCAATTATTAGGATTGAATTCATATATTTAATTGCATTATTTAATATATTCAACTGCATTGTTGAAATTGAATTAATAAATAGTAATGTCATTTAACTATTTCTTTATAATTTAGATTATATTCAGCTGTGCATTCTAATAGTCCTGATTTGATAAATACTTGCTGATTGTTTAGTTTTAAACCCTTTATTTCATTTACAACATAATTAAATGTTAATGAATAGTCAATATGGGATATAATTACCTATTTTAATAAACCTAAATCAATTTGCTATGTTTCAGGAATTTGAGGAATTGCATTTCCAGTATACTTTCAGTAGGTCAACTTCCTTTAACATAGTCTTGGTAGCTTCTTGAACTGTCCTATTTTTTTTTCAACAACTCCATTTTGATGAGGAGTCGTACGTGTAGACAATTGTCTTTTTATCCCTTGTTCTTCACAAAAAATATTGAATTCATTTGATGTGAACTCACCTCCTCTATCAGACCTTAAGTATTTGATTCTCAACTCTAACTCATTCTCAATCATTTCCTTGAAAACTTTGAACTTGTCTAGAGCTTCAAATTTTTCTTTTAGAAAAGTGACCCAAGTCATTCTAGAATAGTCATCAATAAGCAACATAAAATACATGTCACCTTGCAGACTTCTTGTTCTTGTGGGACCACACAAGTCTGTATGTACTAGCTCCAACAATCCGGCAGAGAATTATTCTTTGCTTTTGAAACTTGTTTTTGTTTGTTTCCCAAATTGACACTCCTTGCAAATGGTGTTGGCTGTCATCACAGCTTTAGGCAGATCTCTTATAGCCTGTGCAGAACTTATCTTCACCAAATTGTCAAAATTGAAATGACACATCCTTCTATGCCACAGCCAACTCTCATCTGTCTGGGCCAATAAACAATAATCATTAGTTCCTCTAAACTGGTAAATGTTACCTCTGGTCTTCTTTCTAGTAGCAATCACTGTTCCGGAGCTTTCCATGATCTTGTACCCATTGTCTTTAAATCTCATATCATAACCTTTGTCACACATCTGACCAACACTCAAAACATTATGCTTCAAACCACTACAACAAAATAGGCAATTAGCGCCTAAAATAGCACCAAAATTTAGTGCATTTGAGTTCATGAATTGGACACTTCTACCGGTGCCACAATGCGTGTTCACTTTGGCGCTGGATTTAGCGCCGGGTTAACGTCAAGTTTAGCACCGAGTTTAGCCCCAGATTTTGTTGCTTCCAGTTTGGCTTCCAATTTGGCTTCTGGGTTTTCTTCTTGTGTTGCTTCTAGGTTTGCTTCCAAGTTTGCTTCTGATTTTTCTTCTAGGTTTGCTTCCAGTTTTGCTTTGAATTTTGCTTCCAGTTTTGCTTCTAATTTTGCTTATGATTTTACTTCCAATTTTGCTACCAATTTTGCTTCTGATTTTGCTTCCAGGTTTGCTTCCGGTTTTGCTTCCAGGTTTGCTTCCGGTTTTGCTTCCAATTTTGTTTCCAATTTTTCTTCCGGTTTTGCTTCCAGGTTTGCTTCCGGTTTTGCTTCCAATTTTGCTTCTGGTTTTGCTTCTGGTTTTACTTCCAGTTTTACTTCCAGTTTTGCTTCCAATTTTGCTTCCATTTTTGCTTCTAGTTTTGCTTCCAATTTTGCTTCTAATTTTGCTTCCACTTTTGCTTCCGATTTTGCTTCCAATTTTGCTTCCGATATAACGTCGCTTGTTGCTTCCAATTTTGCTTCAATTTTTGTGTCTTTTTTTGCTTCTAATATGGCTTCTATTATTACATCTTTTGTTGCTTCTAAAATTGCTTCCATTATTACTTCTTTGTTTGCTACCTGAATTGCTTATGTTTTTGCTTCCTAGATAATGTCAAGTTTTGCTTCCAAGATTGCTTCTGGTTTGCTTCTAGTTTGGCTTCCATTGTTGCTTCCTTTTTTGCTTCTAAAAATGCTTCTTGTTTTGCTTACATTTATTAATTTAATATGTTTTATTTCAATTTAATTAGTTAAATATATCATGCCTCTTAAATAACTCATATGATTATAGAGTAAGTAATTTAATTATTTAACTCATATGATTAAATAACAAGATAATTATTATAACATGATCATCATCTATAATTAAAACAAGTGAGTCAAATATCTATAATTTAATTGAATTTGACAACATCCGTCCTAAGCAGTAAATTAAAATCATCATACATAATAAATATCCATCCAAAAATCATCGACCACTTTCAATATATATAAATTGACAAGTCAATACTGATAAGATCATCATCATATGTAACTAAAATAAGTGAAAGTCAAATATGCCAGTAGATCAATAACATGTCAAAATGTACATGTCCAACAATCAACATAAGTCAAAATGATACACGTACAAATGATATAAGTAAAAATGATAAATTATGTAACTCAAAATGATACAAGTCAAGATGATACATGTCCAAATAATATAAGTCAAAATGATACATAAATTTATGATACAACTCATTAATATGGTACTGCAGGCCGTGAAAATGATACATATGATAGTAACCATGAAAAGAGGCATCATAACGATATATCAGCAGTGATCCATGATGCAGTCTATATGATCATGAATGTCACTGGCTACTACCAGCAATTGCCTCATCATCATCATCATCATCATCATCATCATCATCGGCCTCGGTGTCTTCTATATCTGTGTCATCATCATCCTCTGCCATGTGATCTGTACCAGAACCAACATAATTTAGATCTATATCATGAGGATCATCTTGATCTTTTGGAAGACTTGTGTTCTGCAAAAAAAAAATATTTAAAATGAAAAGTTATTATTTATTTCATGCAATAATTTATTTTTCTATTATATATCTAATATTACAACATATGAAACGAAACCATAATCATATTACATCATATCAAAGTGCACATACCATAATAAAATTTCAAAAAAGTTACAGCTAATATGTCATTCCAATGATGTAAAACATGCAACAATTCTAATAAACATTAGTAAAGATCATAAAAAAATTGTTATACAATTTAACTATCAACTGTAAATTTTATTACATAACCTTAAGTGCCACAAATTGCTTGGTCCATATATGTTCTTTTTCACTATTAATCTAATAACCTGCATTAGACAGAAACATTAAAGAGTTTTTAAGTAGCAGTTGATTAAATTCTCTTACATGTCATTAAGGAATGCACAGTTTTTTTTCAATAATTATTTATCTTAAGGTTCATGAGTAATCTTAAGTTAAAGGTCAATTTTGTTTGAAAAAAAATGAAGTTAGCAATATGTTATCAGGCCAATTTTAGAAAGAAAAATGTTAGCCCTATTCCCACTCACAGGTCTTCAATGTGAGCGGGAATAGGGAAAATTTGGGGATTTAGAAAGAAAGATAAAGTTTAGGGTGTCTTCAAGATAGCCAGCACGGGCAAGGAGGTCAACCATATACACATAATGAACAACTGTAGGTGTAATGCAATAAGGGTTACAAATGTGATTGAAGTATGTACAACTCTCAACCACTAAACCTGCATGCCTGCATGCACCTAGAATACAAGCAAATCTCACAATGTTAGGATATGTTCCAAAATGCTTAATTAATTCAAAGATTTTGAGAGCGTCCTTGCAAAATCCATTTTGTAAATATCCTGCAATCATTGCATTCCATGAGATGATATCTCTTTGAGGAATTATGTCAAACAGTTTAGTTTTTTGTCTATGAATCCATATTTTGTGCATATCCTGCAATCATTGTAGTCCATGAGACCATATTTCTTTGAGGCATTATGTCAAACAGTTCACGTGCCTTGTCTATGCTTCCACATTTTGCATACATGTCTAACAAGGCAGTTGCAACTACAACATCTGACAAAATTCCTCTATCCTTTATGTATTGATGGATGTCCATACCCTATTCCAAAGCTCCCATTTTGACACAGGCAAGGAGGATGCTGGCAAAGGTTGTGGAATTTGGCTTTACACAAGCTAATTACATTTGCTTTAAAATTTATAAAGCCCTTTCAACAAATCCATTTTATGCATATCCTGCAATCATTGCAGTCCATGAGACCACATTTCTTTGAGGCATTATGTCAAACAGTTCACATGCCTTGTCTATGCTTCCACATTTTGCATACATGTCTGACAGGGTAGTTGCAACTACAACATCTGACAAAGGAGGATTTAAGCATTTAGAAACCTGACCATGCCACCTTGTGTGGATTTGATGAATGGCTTGAAGCCATCAAATCCAATGAACTCTTAAATCATGTCTTCCTTAATCTGGACCAGCAATGTAGAGACAATCCTCTATATCCATCCCCTTGGCAGTCTCAAGGGCCACCTTGAGACAAAAAATGCTAATGTACCATTATGACAGTTATGATTGTCCTCCATCGTTTCATTGTGCATTTGAAACTTGAGATGAGGATTGGGGAGGTCTCCATTGGTACTTTGTCGTAGACAATTTGGGAATAGCAAACCCCCATCTTATCAATAAGGAAGATTATATAAATCTTGAATAAAACAAGAAAAACCTCATGGCTGTCTTGCATGTTAACAAATTGACTGTGACAGTAGTAAGGTTAGTCAATAATTTCCACACATTTATATTCAATCTTCAGATCATTAGGGTGGTAAAAGCATGGAAAATACTCATGGGAAGATCTTTAAAATAGGCATATTCAACTTCAGGCATTTCTGTAGACCCTAGGAAGGTGGATGTAAACTTAGTGACTATAATTACCACCACAAAGACTATTCCCTTTGTGACTATGACAAGGTAACATTGTCATGCTCTTTATGACAATCCCTTCTCCAATGGGTGATGGCCTAATAACATTTATCTCCTTTGTGATTTCAATGCCTCTCTAATGCACTATCATAGGAGTCTTGACAGTCCTTATGTATCAGTGAAGAAGGCTTCCAACAAATCCAAAAGGAGGGCTTATGATTACATACAAAGTCCTAGCCTTCGTACCCTAGTCACATATCACCCCTCTAAGAAGACCTCAAGACTTTATGGGTTCCAAACATAACACAAACCCAGTCCTATATGATTGTCACTACCCTAGGTCCCTCAAAATTCTTATATCAACCTTCCCTTGGCTGGCAAGGGTCTTGAAACTCCATTGTCCCTGCTAGTCTAAACTTGGAATGGTCAATATAATGATTCTACTACAATGCATAGTTAGGGCTACACTAAGGAAGTCCTACCTACCCTAAGGAAGTCCTACCCACACCTAAACTATGATGTATCTATGATCTTATCAAGCATGATCTTATGATAGTGTTTGGATTGAACTTGTATAGTTTTAGGGCATTCACACATCTTAGTTACAGTGTGGTGTGTGAGGAATTATTACTAAATGGTTTCTACCATGCACATAAACTATACACATATCTGAAGACTATAATATGACATTATTGTGATGGAATCCTAGGTTGGAATGAAAGCTAGGCCTCAGACCATTTTAAATTGATTCCTTGCAAAAAAATCTGATATGAGAGCCATTGTGTCCTCGAATACCATTCCACCAGCCTATGGACCTAGTGCAAGGTGTGCAACAAGTCTAAGATGCAACAAGTCTAAGAAGCAATAACATCCTTCTTTTTGTCATATTGAGAACCACAAAATAATGGATTTAAATCATGGAACATATATAATTGATACCTTTAATGCATCTTCCATGCAAGTGAGTTTAAAACTAAAGATTTGGGTGTAGGAAAGGGCTTCTGAATAAATGTTCATTAGAAAAGAAAGAAAACAAATAGTTTTGAAATGGAAAAAACAAAAATCACAAAATCTAAAGGTTTCCATATTCTGCTAAGCCCTTCTTTATCCGCACATCTACTTGGAGTGTGTTGGAACTAATTTTGACTGTACAAAATCTAAATCAAAATAACCTATTCCCACCATCTTCACATACTTGTATTGCAAAATGTAAAATAATAAATCTGCTCAATTGATGCCCTAACCCTAATAATCCCATAACATCCCCACCCTTACCCTCCAAAAAGAATAAAATTATTTAATTTGACTTAAGGATCCTTTAGAAGTCATAAAGCAAAATATCGTTGGGAGAATACCATGTCGAGAGGACTCACTTTAACGTCTCCCTGATAGCCCGATGTGTTAAAGTCAATCTGTATTTCGTTTACATCAGAAAATCAAGGAGATAAAATATATCGAAGAGACTGAAGGATATCGGGAAGACTAAATCATAAGTCTCTTTGATACCCTGATAATATCAAGCACATCGAAGGGACTGATACATATCGGCGTGACATTTAAATGTGTCCTGCTGATACAATGATATCCAATTATAAAAGCATTTCGAGGGGACTTGAGGATATCGAAGGGACATAATCTCTGGTCCCGTCGATACAACGATAAAGGGCACTTTCAAAGGAAATAAAAAGGTTTCTATAACATATAAAAGGATATCGGCAGGACATAATGGTATCGATATGACATTATCAGAGGTCACTCTGATCCCCGATGAATGGTGAAATAATATCAAGGAAGGAAAAGGGCGACCATCCCAATAAATCGGTGACATGACTATTATATATCTATCAAACGGCCCCCAATTCAAATGAATTAATTGCTCTTGAATCAATATTGCATTTGACACATATACGCCATCAATGAACCAAAGCCAAAAGGATTAATCTCTAAAATATTTTTAGCAGGCGGGAAAAATTGAGGAGACGAAAGATAGAAAAGGGCAAGTTGCAAAACCAGGAAAGCTCGTCCAAGTAAGTACTCCAGACCTAAATTTGAGATTACAGAGTACGCTTCAATTGTGAATTCATAAACACATGAAACCATGGAAAGTAGGAATGAAAACCGTAAGAAGAGACATAAAACAAAAGATAGACATCTAAACCAAGACTTGATAGAACAATGTCCGGGGTCTGGGCAGAGGTCTAGAAGAAATGCCCAATTGAATCCACATGCTGAAAAACTCGAAGATAGTAACAGACATGTAGGAGATTCATGGACCCCTATCAGAGGATATGATCTATTTATATACCACTACAAGAAAATGCATAGACACAGGCCAATCTCTAATCCATGGAGGATGAACTTGGGGAAGTTAGTAGTGTCAAATGTGTTTGTAAATGTAGAATTGCTCAAAATGTTTCCAGATAACTATAACCCTCAAACCTGTATGATTGAGCTAAAGGATGGGTCAGGGTTTATTGCTATCACCCAGGATTATATCTCAATGGTTTTTCAATTAGACACGATCTTTGATATTGTATTCAGGATCAAGGACTTATTAAATGAATACTGGAATCTAAGTAACACTTATAAAAGATGGAGATTACCATTTCACAGGCCTCGGGATAAAAGTAATCAGCTCAAAGTGTTTTTAGGAGAGGAGGATCCCCCTTATTCGGTTGAATTGTTTGAACCATATTTCAGATATACCTATTGTTCTATCTGTCAAGTATTGGGTGTGGATGCCCCTGCATATATGGATATAGTTCCAATGGTTTTAGTTGCTGATATACAAATCCCAGATGCCAGAACATCAGACTATGCTGAATATCTCTCTAATGATATTCATAATGATTTAAAAGCTATAAAGGAGAACAAGAGGGGTTTTAGGTTTAAGCATTATTCTCTATTTATGCATCTTGTGTTATATGAAGGGCAAATTTTGAGTTTATGGGATGAATCCCTTAGGGTTAGAATCTAGACAGAAAGGGAGATATCAAGCCAGTACAAATGTGGACAGCTGTATGGGATAGCAGATGTGATTGATCACATTATCTATACTTTGAGGAATATTTTGTAAAGCCTTTATATGCTATGTTTGGTCACCCATGCAATTATAATTTGTCACCTGATATGCAAAGATTTCTCAGGCCTAAGGATATGGATAAGAGTAAGAAAATCAATCACAATTGGGGTGATTGGTATGTATATAGGGATTGTATAAAGATCAGAGTTTTTGGATATGAAGGAGCACCATTTTTGCTCCCAAAAACTTGCCTTGATAGACTGGCATATTTAGAGATTGTTAAGCAGTTGGTCTATTCTAATTTCATGCACTTGAGGAAACACAATAAGCAATCTTTCATGCTAGGTACCCTGTGTTTTGGGGATTTTACTACCTTTTCTGAGAAAGGGTATGAAGAAATTGAAAAGAGATTAGATTATTTTGGGCTACCTAGAGGAAATGCCAGGGAGAAGTTTGACCCTGAGCACTTTATAAATCATGTCAGCACGAATCAAAAGTTAAAGAAGTATCAGCATATTCTATTTGTAGATGATGATTTGATCAAAAATACTGATGAAGCTTCTGCAGTTGAAAGGAGACAGTTGTATCATAAGGTCATGATAGCTGAGGCTTGGAGGGTAGCCCAAAACCCCAATTATAAAGGAGCCTTTCCAGAAATAGATGATCTAATTAACAAATTGAGTATGCTGGTTTCAAAAGCACAAGAATTGATTGTAGATGTCCCACCTGAGGTTTTTAAAAGTAAAGGCAAAAAATTTAGAGAAACACAAGCTAGATATGAGACTCCTTTGAGTCACCTATCTCCTCAACCTATGCCTAATATCAGTTTTTCTATGGATACTAGCTTTGCAGAAGATGAGGGATTAGAAGGTGAGGATGAGACTGTGCAAAGTTTTGAACCCGTGATTGACAAATATGACCCTCCTATGGATAGAGAAGTAGTCAATACAAAATCCCCTAATGAACTATCAGAGGATATGAGACATATGGCCTAGCCAAAAAATTGTCTCAGATAAAGATTTTATAAAAACCCCTGAGTTTAAAACATTTCTCTATGAATTCAAAGGCAAAAAGGCTAGGGAAAAGATGAAGGATATTTCCCCTGAGGTACAAAGTGAAGTGTTGCATGAACTCCA
The DNA here is from genome assembly GCA_027924645.1 of Cunninghamia lanceolata. Lineage (NCBI taxonomy): Eukaryota > Viridiplantae > Streptophyta > Pinopsida > Cupressales > Cupressaceae > Cunninghamia > Cunninghamia lanceolata. Next base: position 238,158 of record BSBN01000399.1, read on the forward strand.
AAAAGTATTTGACAAAGCTATGGATAACATGACCCCGAAAAAGGGAAGAGAACTGTTAGAGGAGGCAGGGGTTATGTTAGTATCTGGCTGGGATATAACATCTGCTATTATTTTTTATACTTTCAAAAGAAACCAGGATAAGAAAGTGCAGTTAAGCATTGAAGCTGTGGACAAGGTTAAGATAGGTTCTAGGTATGATCCTGATAAAGCAGCTTTGTTGATATGGGCACTCTACCCTCCACACCAAAGGCCTCAAATCATTGATGATCCAAACAAAGTATTTGGTCATCTTATAATATAGAGAGTTGAAGATACTAACCCACTTGATACTGCTGAATTAAATGTAAATGTTGCCCAACTAACAAAGGCTTAGACAAAAAAACTAGTCAGAAATAAGAATGCTTATGTAGCAGAGAATACAAAATTGAAACAAGAAATTGCTATGTATAAAGATAAACTGGCATCATCTAGTAGTCATTTACCTTTTCAAGAACCAGACAAAAGAATGATGGAAGCCATAGCTGATGCAAATTATTGGAAAATAAAGGCTAAGAAATTTCAAAATAAAAGTGACAAATAGGAAAATAATATAAAGGTTGTCAAGTACCAAATGGCTTCTGAGTTGATAAACAAAAGATTTGAAATGATGATGAAACACAGTGATCAGATATGGGATTTACATAAAAGGACCCATAATGTTCATCAGGAACATAAAAGATTGCATCTCAGAATGCTTGAGAAGAAAGAAGAGCTAAAAACTAAGGCAAACAGCAATGAGCAAACACTTAGGGAATGTAATGAACTGATCACTGAACATGAAAGATTTAATACATTGTTAACAGGAGATATTAGTGATTTTGACCTGCAAGGGGACATGGCATTTCCTAATTTCTTCAATAATGAAGGAAATATACAGGACAAAGGTCTGTGGAAAGAAGAATTGGCTCAGTTATTACCCATAGCTCTGGAGAAGGTCAACGATGAAGACAGGGTGATAGAGAATACACATAAACAATTGGATAAAATCTTTAACTAGAATTTGTCATGATGGATATAATTTCCACACACTTGTGTATCTCAGGAGTACATTGTGTTGGTCTTTCTTCCGAATCAGCAGTGGGTTTGCCAGTTCCAATGCACAGGCATATTCGGCCAACTAATACAAGAGGTTGCGTGAGCTGCCTCCCCTTCACTTTTGGTTCTACCGCACCAAGGGGGTATCCCTATTAGCTAAAGATTTGACACTTTTGACTCGCCCAATGACATAAAGATTTAGCTCTACAATGACAGGCAGAATACTCTCATGTGTGGACCAAGATTTGTGTGATAAATCACAAGGTTGGCAACATTCTTGCACATATTTGTATGGTCAGGTATGAGAGCATGCAGGGGGTTCATAATCCTAATCCTACAACTAACAGGTTGAAAATCTGAATGGATTTGAATTTATGCTTTGGATGCAAGACAGGGGTTTTGGATCATAACTACTTCACAAGAACAGACCGGTGCCTATCCCAAGGAAAGGAGTCAACTAGACGTATACATAAGAATGGCTTGCAACTGTCATTTGAGTTTCAAGGGGTTAGGACTGGTGTTTGCCTTACAAATACCACCCAAGGATAAGTATTCAACTGTCTCTACTTACAAATATCCCAGTTGACATACAATCTTCTCCATACTTAACCTAAAACGATTTAATCAACTCCTTGAATGGAAGTTAGACATTAGGCATGTGATACAAAAATCTATACCCAAGAATCTGAGAAACCTTTAGCAACCAGATTCAAAAGAAGAAATTGCATGCAACAAATGGAGACAAACAAATAAATACATGCAACAATGCATTTTTCATATACAATGACAAGAAACTGAACATATGTGCAAGATACACTTAGATGCAACTCATAAACTCCACAGAGATACAACAAACAAGAAATGCTCTATATTTCATTATTTTTCCCCCAAAATTGCCCAAGTCTTCAACAACCTCAAAAGAGTAACACAGTCTGCCTTTTATACCCAGACTGTGTATTCAGCAAAATTTACATGGCAAGTCAAAAAGTTGCCAGATTCAATGCATCTTCAAATTCACACCCAAAAAATGAATGAAGCAGGTGGGAAACAAAGGAAAAAGCAGGTGAGATTGGGATCTGCACCGCACCCAGAAGATTTTCCTCATAAAATCGGGTTGGTAACCTGTCACTCCATCGATCATCCCTCTGTGTACCGCCATCAATGCCCAGCTACCCGTAGCTCTGAAGACGTAGCAACAGCGTGCCTCTGGAGTATTTCCTGCTTAAACATGGCCTCAGATGCAAAGAAAATCCATCGCTGCTGCGAACTTGAAAGATAGCCATCGATCCTTCTTTGCACCTCCCAAATCTACGATTCAAAACAAACAGGCAAGTCACTGGCTAATGAGAATGTGCCACGCAGATGCTTCCTTGTCATCGCTGACTTTTCCCGTTTTTGTTTTACCTTTACCGCTTTTGTATATGCAAACGCATATACAATCATCTTATATACAAGGCGGACCCCAAATTGTATAGAATAAATTGAAACTTCATTCGGGTCTAGCTTGTATCTTTTTCATTGCACATCGGCTTGTATATCGGCATATACAAAGTCATATACAAGCAGGCTGTGGATCTCAACACATTATCTGCCGGATTGGAACATTCCTTGGAATCCGCATTGTAACTTTTCTTTTGCACACTCCATTGTATATCGCACATACAAGTGCCTTATACAACCCATGGACGCCAAAAGATTATTCGCCACATTTGATTCTTCCTTCACGTCTGGGTTGTATACTTTTCCTTTGTTTATCAACCTTGTATGTGCAAACATACAAGCAAATGCACATACAATTGATGGGCCCCATTTCTGATGTTGACCGCCGCTGACCTGTTTGCATGCTTTACCTTGTTCATTCGATTGTATATTTGAAATATACAATCCCAAACACACAAAGGCGGATCTCAAAATATTTCAAAATGCTATTAACTCTTTTGGCCGCATCCACCTTATATATCCCACTTGTATGTCAATCCTTGTATATGCAAACACCTCTACACCTTTCCTTTTGTATATCGGGCATACATTCAACTTTGTATGTCCGCGGGCCCTACCACATGTATCTCGGCTACACTGTAGCAAATGTATGTGCGACCTTGTATATTTTTCCTTGCATCTTTACATGCAACCTGATATACAAACTGGGAATATTCCTGGGATCTGCGAAAGATTCCCACTTGCATATGCACCTTTTCTAAGCCTGATATGCATTCAAAAATGCATATAACTCATTTTTTCAAAGGCCAATGGGAATTTTGCAAGCCCGCCCATGCACATCAGCACTTGTAAATACAAACCTCTTTGTATATACAAAGATACATGCATTTTAACTCTGTTTTTTGCATTTTTTACAACTATAGAGGCTGAAAGAGTTAGATATTTTAGACTTTTTGGGAGGGTGCTTGCATAATTAAATGCTTGAAACCTGAATACTCATGCAGGCACCAACACATTGATCACATAGCCAAGGTAAACTTGTTTATTGCCAGAACAGTATGAGAAAAGCATAGAAAGAAGAATTAAGTTTTGAAAGTTTTGGTGATATATAAAAGTGGCGTATTGCTTTTAGCAATGGGAACAGGCACAGCATATTCGATAGAAACTGCAATATAAAGAGAAATACCTTGCCAGGACTGTGGTCACGGGTATTCTATGAAGACTAATGGATTCAGATCTTAATCGAGTTTGTTAATGCCTATAATCATTTTTTCCTAATTATGTTTAATTATGAAAAGATACAAAATATGAATAGTTGCATCTATTCATGCCTGAAGCTTGTTCGCTTCCCATATATATATGAGGGAAACCAAGGCCTTAGGAATCATCATCATTCAATCCATTCTCTGCAAGACAATTCATACTTATATATTTACAATCATATTTCAAGTTCAAGACATTACCATGATATTTTAATATTTTAATGGGCAAGGATGATCAAAATTGTGGATATATCTATGGTGTTCTGATACTCTGTTGATATTAAAGTTTATCAGTTGTTTGACTGTCTCCATCTTGGCTATTTCCAGTTATTTAAATCCCTAGATTTATCAATGCACATTTGTTGTCATTGTGTGGATGCTTTTTGATTGGTTTTTGTTAGAAGTTGATTTAATTCCTTCTGAGTGGTTTAATATTTACTGGTCTCTGTTTTGAGTTAAATCCTTTAAAATAAATTATATTGGTGGGTTTCCTTCAAATAGAATTAAATCCTTTCAGGCAAACATAGTAACTTGAAAGAATCAACTAGATATTAAAGAAGAGTCTAGCAATTAACCATCTTGCACGTTCATACAAGGTATGAACATTTAGAAGGTGCCAGATAATCAGAGTTAAGCCAAGTAGTTCTGCAAATCATTAAAGCCTTGACCCCAGTACCCAATAACATTAGGCACTGGTCATAACCTTTTTATAACAATCCTTTTATATCTCATAACCTTATACACATCTACTTCACATCCATTTGCCATTGTGAAGGTCAATCAAGTCTACGCTAATCATAAGGTATACCCACCTAGGTCTGGCAGAACCTGAAGTGAACGGGGTTTTAGCCATATTTGCCCTGTGTCATTAGCCGAAAGCATCAAGAGAGCTTGGCAATCTCTTAAGGTTTAAAACCTACATTTTTGAGACCTAACAGAGTGCAACTTTGATCTTCCTTCAAATCACCCTGACTTCATAAGGAATCCAAAATGGGATCAATCATCAGAAGGAGGTAGGCAAACAAGGGTTTGCTATTCATTATTAGCCCGTCAAACTTAAGCATATGAGATAGCATGGCACACACAAAATGTTGTGGATAATGACCACAAGATTAGGTTAATTGCAACCACTTTTTGTAAGCAAGCACAAGACTAGTATACTCATTATAATCCCAATGGCACCAAGAATGATCTTGGTAAACTGCTAAGAGATTTCCTTTCCAATTTCAATTGCCCTAAGATAGTGCATCATAATATTGTGGCATTTAAGGAAATAAGGCAACAATCGAGAGAGATTGTGTGTAGGTATGATCAACGCTCTAAGGAATTGGTGTTAAAGATTGACCCAACTATAAAATGTTGAAATTTAGAAGGAATGATTTATTGGTAGGCTAATTGCACATATCCAACATGAACTAGTTTAGCTCACTCTCCCTAATTAAAAAGTTGCCTTAAAAGTTGTGTTGAGATTATAAGAATTAGGGGAGCCCCCAACATATGATTCTACTACATGCCTAAAAGAACAAATGGAAAAATGGTCATGCAAATAGCACAACTTGCAAGTGAAACTCTTAATCAATGTGGTTTATGATGAACAAAGTGCCACACTAAGGGGCATACAACTACAAACTATCTAGTGGTGGGAGCTCAAGCTATTAATGCCACATTGTTCCCTCTTGCTCAACACATACCTAATTGCACCATATGTCATGAGACTCATGAAATTGTCCACTACTACAAAAGTGAAAGGATGTTCCTATCAATTACTAGTGTAAGGTTTGTCACACATCCACCCATGACATTACCACCTACAAAGTAGTACAAGTCCTCCACAAGGCAAGAGGAAAATAAAATTAAACACAACCATGCAACCCCAGTCACAACCACAATAGATGGTGTTGTGTTATTAGGAGCCATAATATATGGAGCATGGAGGAAATCAAGGAGGCCATGGTAGAGTATGCAATAGAGGAATCTATTGCTACTAGTGTGGAGAACCTGGGCATACCTCGCGTAGTTGCACAAAGTTTCCAATGTATACTTATTATGATGTTGATCACAAGATAGAGGATTGCCCTACATTGTTGCAACTGTTGGAATATTCAATGATGTGCCTTTGATAAAGATATCAATGATGTGCCTTTGATAAGGGACTTATCATTTTCATAAGTTCTATCACCATCTAATGATTTAATAAAGGATTTGTTGTCTATACATTAATTCAATATAAACAAATGTGTGGATGATTCAGTGGCCTGTTCACATAACTCATGTTTGTATATAAGTGATTGCCCTTACAGTTGTCGAGCTTTGTGGATTAGAATTATTGTGAAAAATGTCCAAGGATTGTTCTGTAAAGGTAAAAAGGTGCATTCATAATGAGAGTGACTGAAGTTCAAATCTCAACACTGCAATAAGGTAACTAGGAGGACATGTGCACATGTCCAAGACTACAAATAATGGGACAATTGAGTGGGATCTAGGGCCAATAGAGAAGCACTTTAGAACTCATCCTATGCATCAATAAACAACTCAACACAAGAAATGCAAATTGACATATTAACACAACAATATCCAACTAAGTTATTGAAAGTCAACTATTGATACCTCATTCTCCATCCAGATTACAAAATCGGTCCACTTTTCGCTTTGTAACATTTCCTTTTCAAATTGGCTTGGATGCCGGCCATATTTCTCCTCCTGTCAAAACATGGCACATGGACTAGTTAAACTAATTAATATGCAATCATTTACTTTTTCCTAGGAAATTAAAAAAAATATCATTTAACTTATTAAATATACTTACAAATGTAAAGATCAAGGCCTATAAACCTTTCTAGCCACTGTGATGCGTGGCACGAAGTTTGTCAAGCCTAGCCTTGGAGGCCTTGTCCTGAAACATATACTAATTTAATTTAACTATGCACAAATAAAATTTAAAAATTGTTTAATAAATTTGATATAATCTTATGAGCAAATTCAAATACCTGTGTACTCTCCTCACCGGACTTCCTCCGTGCATCAGACTTCTCATATGCTTTTACAAGCTCTTTCCATACTTTCAAACTTACATCAATTGGCCTTTTTTTGATCCTTAGCTCAGGAGGGAGTTTTTTTATCTTCTTTGTTTGGTTGCACCGAAATCTCTTGCAGTTTTGAGACATTCGTAGCTTTATCTTCTTTACAGACCAACCTGTGCCAAATTTAGTCTCCATGTCTCAGATAACTGCTTTTTGTAGGTACATGGGTATCTTTGAGAATGGCAAATGTAGATGGTCTTTGAACCATTGAAGGCATGATTCCTTCAACCTATTTGCAAACATTTTTCCAGCATCTATCATTCGGACTTGCCCTGAAACCACATCATATTCTATCTTGGTATCGTAGCTACCAATGCAAGATGCAAAACATGGCGTGGTGGTCGAAGAAGTATGTGTCCCAGGAGTGCCTGGGACATTGGAAGCCTCTACTCCATGTTCCAGATTCTTAGAGCTTACTGTTATTGATTTCCTCCTGGATCTTTTGCCTGATCCATGACTGGTTGGGGAATCAATTGATTCCCTTTGACACTATTGATTTGGTTGCAATGTTTTAGGGGCTTTACTAGATCATTTTTCTATGTATCTGGCAAGCATTGTCAAGTCCACACCATCCAATTTGTTCACTGCCTCTACCCCCAATATGGAAGCCAATGCCTCTTTATCTTTGTTAGCCTCATGTCCCTATATATATATATATATATATATATATATATATATAAAATAAATTTCTTCTTTTAAATTTAGAAATAAAAAACTAAAAACTAAAAATCAAAGAAACAATGGAAACATTTACAAATCTATAAATTGACAATGAATTACCTCATTGTGGCCAGAGTCTGCTCCCTTTGCTCTCTTCCCTCTATTGCTTGCCATTTTGAGGCAACCTAGGGCAAATTGTTTTCATCCAGTCTGTGGAGGCAAAAGAAGTACATACTGCCAAGTATGAAAGTTTTCATCCAAATTTTCTGTATTCCTCAAGGTTTTTGACCTTTACTTCGTAGAGCAAATCATGAAGTTGTTTTCCTCTGTAAGTTTGCTGCAAGAAAGTAAGCTTATACATCAATTGAAATAAATCTAGAGAGAAATTTTATCAACTAGTGGCAAAATGTGATTTCATCCATATCAAGATAGACAACAATTTCCTTTAAGTAAAGGCTGAGATATCTGATTCACACAATTTAATCCTGAAGCACACATTTATAATATTATGGAATGTGGAAATTTGTCATCTATTATGAAAAGCCTTGCTCAGAATTATCTTCAATAGATGTCCTATGAATATTACAAGACCCACATTTGTCCAAACGAATCCGACATCTGATGGGAAAAAAAGAGTAGATGAAAGAGAGGCGATGCCCTTACCTAGCACGAATAGAAGAAGAGCAACATGAATTGAAACGCTGAGATATTTGGAAGCAAAGGCTATCATGGATCAAACACGGGACTTTTGACATGTAAGAAAGTGAGTATGCACTTTAGGAATGGAAAGGAAATTGGGGTTGGAATACATGTCCCACCATTGCCAAGGATCTGCCCAAAATAAGGGCGAACACAAAAAACCCAAACTCTCGATCTCTGCACACAAAATACTTGATCTCCAAACACAAAATGAACACCAAAAACCAATAAAGTTTTGTTTTGTGTTTTTTTGTTTTGTGGTATGTGTAGGCAGGAAATTTTTTTTTTTTATCCATTAGTCGGTGCTATAGTTAGAGCAGTTATCACCGACTTTCGCACCGACTACTGCTCTAACTATAGCACCAACTTTTAGGCCTAAATGTAATCTTTTGGGGGCACAAAAGGTGGCACAAAGTGTGCCTAATTTAGCGCCTATTAGTGCAAAATGATGTATTTTACTTGGAAGTTGATATCACTATATAATGGAATGCCAAATTTGGTTGCTTGTAGTAACCTCACCAAATTTGGATTGTCTTTATAATAAGTAACTATATCTTGTTTCCATGATAGCATTTTGACTTCATGCTTCTCTTATGATTAGATCAATAATGACTCACTCTTTCACGACCTTATACAGAAGGTTGGTGACAATCCTTATGCAAGTGATATGACTTTGGAAAAACCAAACAACTCTTCTCTTACTATCATGACATGATATTGGGACTATATTGGCAGCTTATGGCAATGCTTATGGTATTGTGATTTTCATTTCTATGTTCTCATTAACCTATTTTAGGCTGAAGCATGGTAACTAACCCACTAGCTATTATGACAGTCATAAAATGACTAGACAATCCTCTCCACTTTGACTATGACAGTCCTATGCATGGTGTTTTCTTCATGACAGTCCCTAATAATGTGAATTATTGATAGTAGCTTGTTCAAATGGAGTTTTAGATGGTGTAGTAAGTTGTCCCTATGGCTCATGATAGTGCATGTCTTGGTTATGTCCTTGTGACATTACTCTCTAGATATCTCCTCTTTATAGTGACAAGGTTTCAAGAACATGACAACTTGGGTAAGGTATCAACTTGTCTCTTTAACCTCTGGATTGTCATTTTTCAAGAACTGATCTCATTGAAATGCAAAGACATGTTGATTGATGACTAACTACATTGTTACTATGATAGTGACTTAACCTGGTCACAAGATTAATGAGACAATTTTATAGTAATAACTCTATGGATGCATACCTAGCTATCCTAGGTGTACTACGACAATAATTTAATGTTGCTAGTGTTGCTTTTAAACCTCCTATGGTTGTTACCTATGCCTCATAGTATGACAACCTCTACAATGTTAGCTATGATATTCATATGATGGTGAATATTGGAGCTATGGTTTGGATGACCTAATAACATTTTTGATAGTCCTTTGGGGTTGTGATAGACCTTTTGGGTTGTAACAATACTTAGGACGATTGTCCATCAGCTATAACAAGGTATAATGATGGTCCTTGATATCATCCCCCTATAATGATAATGGGTGGGCGATATCATATGGTGGCTGCCCTTTATTCCCATATCAATCCATTGACTTGCTAATAAAGATTCTAAATCATTGTTAGTACAACATTAGGTGGTATTTAGACGATAGCAATGATATGACAACCTTTGAATCCTCAAGATCCCACTACAATAGTAGATCAACACTATGATGGTCCCCTGACTTATCATTTTGACACCAATTATTTTAGCTGGAGCCATGACCTTCCATCTAACATTTCAGAGTTGGATTTGGGATTAAGGACGACCTTAAGATATGTTATAGGAGATTGACAACATTTTAGCTAAGTCATGACAATCTTTGTTTATATTATGTGACTTCACTATAATATTGAGGCCCAATTTAAGAGGCCATGAACTATCTCCTTCACTATCTGACAACCTTCTACTTCCTCACATACCTATGGTAGTCATATTTATACATCTAGTTATTCCTTAGATCTTGTCAATCCTTAAGGCATGATGACAACATCCCTAAATACCCCAACTACATCTCAATCATATCAAAATTTCATTGTAATTTCACTTTCCTACCATGACTGCATACTCCTCCTTCATCCTTTGTGACATAGATCACATGCTTGTTACATCAATGTCAAGGGCTTAGAATTTCATCACCTAGGAAAGCATGTTACCAAGATTTGATGGATTGCCCATTAGGCAATCAAATCTTGTTACTCAAAGGATCTTTGCCTCTTTCTTACACCATGCCCTTTATCTTCTTAATTGTTACAAACCCTACAAACAAAAAAAAGGATCATTAAGTCTTTCAATATATCTATACATAAATTATAACATCAAACCCTCTACTAAAACTCCAAAATATCAAACCCTAGGTGACAAAACTCTCACATTTGAGGGAAAAAAACTAGAATAAATGTTGGATTTCATGGTAACTCAAAACTTCCCTCTCTCAAACTAATGACTTATTGCATATATGGTTTGAAAGAATAGAAACCAGTCATAGATTAGATGAAAAGACCAAGGAGATGCATGTTATAGAGTATAAAACTCAAAAATCAAAGGTCTTTTTGGGCCTTTTTCCAACAATATGAACAAAAATCAAACTTTAAACATGTAGCACAGGTACCATATGACTCATTCGCATACATCACAGATGTGGGACCACTAAGAAGGGAGGTAGGTGTTTAATATGAGCAATGACAGTTGTACATAATGTTTAAGTTCACTTCAACAGATGGTTGGGGTTATGATAGCTAATGGAGGGTTTTCTTTTCAAAGGAAACCATTAATTTTGGAGTGAAAGGTAATGGTGAAATATAACATAAAGTCCCTATAATTAAAGAATATCCAATGGCTAGGATTAACCTAACAAGGATCTAATGACGTGATTTCAAAATTAACATCCAAATCATCCTTCCCTCCATCAAGAATTTAAAATTTTGGTGCCAAAGACTCTTTGAGACTGTTTTGAGGGTTCTATGATAGTTTTGAGGGTTTTATGGCCACTTGGAGAGATATAGATAGCCTTAAATGACCCATAAAAGAAAAAAGAGAGTCAAATATGAAATAAATATCTTTTTGATGTGAATTTGTAGTCATCTTGTAATCATAAGATTTGAGCTCTAGTTGTCAAGATTCCATGTGTAAACTTTTTGTGAAGAGCAAAATGTTGCAATGTCCTATTTTGTTTTTCATAGTGTGTCTTAATGAAAAGAGAGTGTATTAACAAGATAATTTCAACAATATTCTCTTGGTGCACAGTTGTTATGTGACTATTGTCATTGTTGTGTATTACAGGATTCAGAGGAGGCCATGGAGAGAGGACGTGGATGGCATAGAACTACTAAATCGCAGAGAGGAAATTGGGTGGAAATAGATATGACAACAGAATCTGCAGATACAATAGAGGTAAGAAGAGAAAGCAACCTCAACCAAAGGAGGAAGGTGTTTATGAATTCACAAATGCTACAACATAGAGGAGATAAAGTCATTTTTCTATCCTTGAGGCCTCTGAGGTCAAACTTATTGGTTGAAAATGCACGTGATTTTCATAATTTTATGAAGGTATTATATATCATCATTTAACATTTACTGGTAACATTGATTAAGTACTAAATATATTTTGTTGTGTGAGACAAAATTACTAATGACCTTTTCATAAATGTGTTTGATAGCATATCATGCCATTGGCAATTAGGGGGGATTCATGTCTTACAGTTGACTTAAGGAATGCCATAAGTCAATTGTCAGCATTTACAAGGTATGTGGTTATATGAAATGTTCATGTGTGGGAGACATATAGATATTATATTGCATTTTAATTTTTGACTAAAGGTTCATACTAATTTACTATTCTTATATTAGGTGGGTGACCTCCAAGGAGATCCACGAATGTGAAGTGCCAAAATGGAAGAAGGAAATTGCAGAAATTGTATGTGTATTTGAGAAGGAGCTCCCTACAAGTTTCATGGACCTACAAGTCCATTTACTTATACACCTAGTCGATGACATTGAATTGGTGGGTGTTGTATCAACGAGGTGGATGTTTTTCTTTGAGAGGTATATGAAAACTCTAAAAAGATATGTCCGACAAAAGGCACATCCAGAGGATTGCATGGCTGAAGGGTATGTATTGAATGAAACATTTTTCTTCCCGTGTGAATTCCTTGGTAAGGATTTTGAAGATGGGCCATGCTTTTGGGATGAAGAACAAGAAAAACCACAATCTAATGGTGTTCAAGTAGAAATTAGTAAGTAAATTCATGACCAGTGTGGTTGTTTTTCTTGCAATCATTAATTTACACTGTAATTTATTTGGCAAATTAACAACGTGACATTTGGAGTTTGAAATAAGCATGTTGACATGTAATAGGTGTAGATGAAAGTGCTATACTCAACAAGTTCATTTTGTACCACATGGACTTTATGAACAAATGGATTGATCTGTATGATAAAAAGAGAGAAGTGTTAGAAGCAAGGAGATAGTTTAAGACATCGAACCCAAGGAATACTCCACTTCCCACTGATTTTCTTGGGGAATGGGGCAAAGTTTGCACACTAGAATGGGTTACTGAACAAATTCAAAATCAAATAGAAGATGCAGGTATAGATTCAAACATAATAGAAGATGAAATCAGCATGTCTAGAGGATGTGAAAGAAAGGTACAGTTGGAATTTTACAAAATATTGTTTCCTTACAGTTTTGACACTATTAACTATTTTAATATTCGTCATTATATTTATTTTCACTGAAATAAATGGTCTTTCACAGGCCAGGAAATATCCAACAATGTGGGCATATGGTCAACATTATCGTGTAGAAAGTGTAGATGTAAAGAGATGATCCTTCGATTGTGGCATCATGGTTGACTTCAAGCAATCCAGTCGATCAAGCTCAAAAGATAAGAATATAATTGAAGGGAATCTACAATATGTTGGGAAAATACAAGAAATTATTGAGTTGGATTACCGCTCTTTTAAATGTTGTATTTTTAAGTGTAGATGGTATGAAGCATTTGAGAGGACACGAAGACATGATACCCATAGTGGATTGTTTTCTATAGATTCCTCATGTTTCCTACCGGAGGATAAGGAGCCTTATGTTCTACCAATTCATTGTGAGCAAGTATTCTTTAACTCAAACAAGAAGCGGTAGTCATCATTAATCTATTAATTCATATTTTATTGCGAATATATTACATGTGTTTATTAATCAATAAATTGTTATACCATACGTCTAATATATGTATGTCGTTCATGTGCAAGTATTTTTCTATGAAAATATTTTGGACCCGAAATGGATATTTGTCATACCTTATGATCCAAGATTAAGGCATGTATTTGACAGTGCATTAGTGGATTACTGAGCAAAACAATGATGGCCAACAAAATGAGAGAGAGGGATTAGAGAACATAGAAGAAATTGACATCCATGATGATGTTGAAGATGGTTATGTTCAGGCACAAGAAGACAACAATCCAGAGTTAGATGATGTTATGGAAGACAACAATATGGATGGTATAGAAAATGATGATCCAAATACATCTGGTAACAATATAGATGGTCTAAAGTCAAATTTCAATGATGATGAAGATGATGCAAGTCAAGATGAGGATGATGATAATATTAAATACTTGAAAGAACATATGAACATTGACAATGATACACTGGATGACATTGTAGCAGACAATAATTTTAATGACCAAGACTTCTAAATTTTTAGAATTTTTTGGCAATCCATGTTTAAAAAAGGATGATTCTTATGGCCTAAACTTTGAATGCTTCAGTACTATTATGTGTGTCAATACAAATTACCTATTGCAATATCCTTAAATTGTTCAATCTTTGGTATGAATTGTTGGTAGAAAAATTAGGATTTCTTGGATGCAATTTCCTTTTCATTGCTTTATATTTTGCTTGAATGTCGAGGTCTCAACCTAATCCTCATTTTGCACTAAGAAGAAACCTTAGGCTTAACTCTACAATGGCCTCGATTCATTGCGAGGAAGTTATGATTGAGGATTTGATGACAACTATATATTTTAATGGGGAAGATGCTTTCATCATGATGCACATGTTGCACATATGGATAGGCAAGACATGAATCTTACTACACAAATACTTATATCAGACCTTTACAAATTTGAGCAATAATGTTAATTATTGAAATTTGATTGATGTTCTTCATAACTTGTTAATGGATAATCCTTATGTGATGGAAGTATTAAGTGATATAGGCCAAAGGATAAGCTCATCAAGTTCCTTAAAGAGTGTGTCTCCTCCCTTCCTGCACAAGCCTCTTCATCTAGTGTGCCTCCTTCCACATCTTCTCCTACATTTTCCAAGCCACATATTTCTTCTCTTCTCTGTATTGCTTATCAATTTTTCATAGCTCCTAGCATTGATCCTCTCATTGTACCTACTTCTCATATTGTACCTTCCACTCATCCCCTGATTGTGTTTACTTCTCACCCACTACTCATGTTCCCACTTCTAGTGTTGTCATTCCAACTTCATCTTTGTCCCCGATCAACCTACACTCCATGTATTATCTCATGTTGCCACTTCCACTCCCATTTTAATCATAACTCCCTAATGTTCATCCTTCCAACATAGATGTCATCCTTAAAAGAATTGATGAGATGAAAAGTAAAGTTGATGCATTACCCCTAGTATTAAAGGATATCATAGGAGAAATCAAGCATAATCCACTTTCATTTGAGTTATTTCTTATCCATTTCTAGTTTGTTCGGTGGCCCCTCGTTTTGTAATGTATAGTGGTAAAGGGGACCTTATGACACAATTGGGAGTTTTTTTTTTATTATGTTTGATGATAAAATTTTACAAAACTCTTCCCTAGAAACTAAAAGGATTATGCAATTGAATGGCTTTATTCTCTTCCTCATAGTTCTATTCATTCCTTCAATGATTTGGCCAATGCTTTTGTACATCACTTTAATGTCAATATTGGCTTTTTGGTATTCAAATTTGCAAATTATAAACCCTAAAGATATGCCAAATCTTATTATTAGGTTTTATATGTGAATTTGGCCTACTAATAGAATTGATCAGATTAATCAAAATTCTCTACACTTTAGGCTATGTTCAAGCCTAAGGTGGGTGTTACCTTGTTTCACCAATGACAATTACTTTCAAGTTTGCTGGTGACTTCAGAATAGATTAAATAAATATGGATTTATTTAATTAAGGATGAGACTTTAGAGGAAGGGTAAGTGGATTAGTTAATCAATTAAATAAATTATCATAATTTATTTAAATAATGTCAGAAGAACAATTAGATTTATTAATTAAATAGCGTGACTTATTAAACCGATATTAGGAGGAATGATCAAAGTGGTTAATTAAATAAATACGATTTATTTAATTAACATTGGAAGAGGAGATGTGGATAGATCTGGTGTGATGTTAGGCCATGGTAAGATTTAGGTGTCTACATTTCTAACAATGCATTAGTTTTTGGGTCGATGAAAAATGATCACAATTTATCTTTGGTAATTTTTTCCTTCACCATATCATGAGACAATTTTGAGGAACAAAATTGATGACAAATTTCTCTATGGGTTGCCCATGTATTTATTTTCCTTCACTAAGATAGATTGAAGGAATAGGAGAGCATTAAACAAGGATCAAATGAGTGCAATCATAATTATGTTATTGGATTTCAAACTTTGTCAACAAAGATACATTATCAAATTCGTATTGATGAATTGCAAAGAATATTTGTTAAGGGCTTATTACCTACTATCCAAGTTGAGACAATGTGTAGTAATGTGTAGCAATATGTATAGCCACATTATCTAGATCCTTGAAGATCTGTAAACCCCGAATAATGCCCTTAAACCCTAAATCCTAAACCTAAACCATAAACCCTAAATAAGGCCCCTAAGCAATGAACTTTAGTTTTATCTTGTTTCCATTTCATCTGCCAATTATCCTCATCCCTCTTTTCATGTCCTAGTTTTCTTGTTTCCATTTGCTTTGTTGAGAGAGAGAGAGAGTTTCTTGTTCATTTCCTTCATCGACAAGTGAGAGGGAAATTAATAGAAGGGAGAGATAGGAAGATATAGGAATGAATAGGGGGGAGAGAGGCAAGAGATAGAGAGATAGGGAGAGATAGCTAGGTAGAGAGAGATAGAGAGGAGACAGATAGGGAGAGATAGGGAGATAGACTAGAGTGACTAGAGAGATGTCTAGAGAGATAGGGAGATAGAGGAATGATAGGGGAAGAGAGAGGCAAGAGATAGGGAGAGGAGAGATAGATAGGTAGAGAGAGAGGAGATAGATTGGTAGAGATAGTGGAGATAGAGCGAGAGATTGAGAGGTAGAGGGATGATAGAGAGAGGGAGATAAGGGAGAGATAGGGAGATAGAGACATTATTTAGGGTTGAGGGATTTAGAGAGAGAGAGACTTCTTTTGACATGCAACCGTAAACCCTGAATAATGCCCCTAAACCCTAAACCTGAGCAACCCTAAACCTCTAAACCTTAAATAATGCCCCTAACCCTAATCCCTAAAACATAAACCCTAAATAATGCCCCTAAGCCCTGAGCCCTAACCCCTAAACTTGAGAACCCTAAACCCCTAAATCCTAAACCCTAAACCCCTAAACCCTAAACACTAAACCCAAGCAACCCTAAACCTCTATCTCCCTATCTCCCTATCTATATCGTTCCTCCACCTCTCAATCTCTCTCCCTATGTCTTAGGCCATGTCCCTCACTCTCCATATCCCTATCTCTTCCTATGTCTCTAGCCATGTACCTCACTCTCTATATCTCCCTATTGGTCCTCTCTCTCTAACAGTAAACCCTAAACCTCTAAACCTTAAACCGTAAACCCTAAATAATGCTCCTAAACCTTAACCCCCAACCCCTAAACCCTAAACTCGAGAAACCCTAAACCCTTATCTCCCTATCTCTATCGTCCCTCTACCTCTCAATCCTTCTCCCTATCTCTCTAGATATCTCACTCACTCTCTATCTCTCTATATCTCCCCTCTGTCTCCTCTATCTCTTAAATTATACTTGTGCATACTGGACTTGCAAAATTAAATAATTTATCAATATTAATAGTATATTTAAAAGTTCTATAATTAATAATTTTGTCTTTATTTTATTTGTATCTATCCAGTTTGTCTATTTTTCTTGTCTTATTTTTAATTTTTTTTGTATATTTCTATTGTATGATTTGTCTTTTTTCTTTTTAACCCTTTGTTCAATCCTTTCTCTCCCTTTATTCCTTTGGTCTAAGTGGACATTTATTTCCTTGCCTTGTATTGTCTTTGAATTCATGGATTATGATCAAATTGGAAGGAAAAAAGAATAGAGGAGTAATAGTCATTTTTATTTGTCTGACCAATTATTTAGTTGTGTTTTTTGCCCAATGACCAAATTAGTCATTTATAGCTGTGTTGCAAAAAAATTTGGTCACGTGACTAAAAGTTTTAGTCAACCGGTCATTTATTTGCCATATTTCTACTTGTGTATCATTCCTCTATCTCCCTATCTCTTTGGACATCTCACTCATTCTCTATTCTCCCTATCTCTCCCATTTGTCTCCTCTATCTCTCCCTATCTGTCTCCTCTCTAACTCTCTCTACCTAGCTATCTCTCCCTATCTCTCTCTCTTTCCTCTCCCTATCATTCCTATATCTCCCTATCTCTCCCTCTCCCTTATCAATGAAGGAAATGAAAACAAGAAAACTCCTCTCTCTCTCTCTCTCTCTCTCTCTCTCTCTCTCTCTCTCTCTCTCTCTCTCTCTCTCTCTCTCTCTCTCTCTCTCTCTCTCTCTCTCTCTCTCTCTCTCTCTCTCTCTCTCTCTCTCTCTCTCTCTCTCTCTCTCTCTCTCTCTCTCACTCTCTCTCTCTCTCCTCCTCTCATCTCTCTCTCTCTCTCTCTCTCCTCTCTCTCTCTCCTCTCTCTCTCTCTCCCTCCTCATCTCTCTCTCTCTCTCTCTCTCCTCTCTCTCCTCTCTCTCTCTCTCCTCTCTCTCTCTCTCTCTCTCTCTCTCCTCTCCTCTCTCTCTCTCTCTCTCTCTCTCTCCTCTCTCTCTCTCTCTCTCTCTCTCTCTCCATCATACCATGACACACATCCCTTCCTCCATTACATCCTCCCTAACCCTTTCCCAACATTGATACCCCACTACCCATGCCACCTCATTTTCATATAGTCAGTTAGTTAGTTATGCCGAATACCCATCTCGTCTCTTGTCTCTTCTATATAGATAGAGAATGGAGTTGGGAGTAGGTAATATCTCCAATGGAATGAAGTGGCTAATGAAGTGCCCTATCTATATATCTGCTAACGAGATATGGGTGACTAGGAAAAAAATAACCAATGCCCGGGCATCCATCCGATGCATTCCGATACAATTCCATAGGCTAGAATAGAAACTACATGAGGGCCCACTATATAGTGGGCATCCATCTAATGCATGATGAATTCTGATATAGTAGGCATTTATATCCCATACATCTATGGGCAGCTGGCCTGGGGCCCTATTGGTCGATTGCCCTATAGATCTATCTGGCGGATGAAGTTCCCATATCTATATAGGGCCGTTGGTCCCCATCCCCCATCTCATATACGAAAGAAAGAAAGATAGGGGTCCTCAAGGCGCTATCGTTCACACCAACAATGGAATAAAAGGCTATTCTATATAGCCAGCCATACCATAGTCGCCCCATATAGACCATATAGAGATAGGGGTCGTTGCCCCCCTCTGTTTAGATAGGGATCTATAGGGGAGGAGAACTCTCTATAGTCAGGCTCTCCCACGCCCCTACCCTAATCCATAGCTGAGCAGTGCTGGCCTGGGTCCAGTTGGGTTATGAATATGAACCTTTGGCGAACAATGCCATATAGAATAGAGGCTTCATCTGCATCTATATAGACCAGATTTGGTGAATGGAGGTGGCCCTAAGCCCCCCCCATATATATAGGCCCCCTCTCTCTAATCTCTATATGGGGTGGGGGAGAGGAAAGGAGGGTCAGGTGTAGTATATAGATCTAGTCGGCACTCACTATAGATAGAGGTTCAGTTGGCCATATATCTAGAGGGGGGAGGGAGCCCTCATATCCCAGCTACCCTCTAGAGTTAGGGGGTTGGGTTGGTGACTATAGAGAGTCAGTTGTCCATTAACTTGACTCAAGGCAAGGCACCCCCAACTAGATAGAATAGTGGAGTGAGGGAAGCTCTCTGTGAACTGTATTGATATATAGACAACAGCCAATAGCCAATATATCCACCTATAGTAGAGAGTATAGGGGGAGGTGGCCCTATATATCTATATCTTATTGCTACAACAATCATCACTCATCCTGACACCATCCTCCACCATGTGACATTTATCTAACACAGATACGAGTTAAAGTCGACGCTACTGTAGGCGCTAAAGGCGGCACTAAATTCGTTGATAAATTTGGCGCTAATGTAGGCGCTAAATTAGGTGCTAAAGTCGGCAGTAAATTAGGTGCTAATTAGTGCCTAATTTAAAGCCTACTTATTCTGATCAGCGCAAAAAATGCCAAAAATAGTGCCATCCCGATAGATAGCGTCAGCTTTTTCAAAAAAATAGAGAAAAATACATTAAAACAGTGGGTGGAAGCAAAAAATGGAGCTAACCACAAGGATTTGTTGTAGTGAACCCTTCACATATAGGACATTATCAGTATTGTGCTTTCCATCAAATGAAATAGATCCTTTTCCACAAATCTTACCAGTTGCATTGTCTCCAAACCTAACCAATCCTCCATCATACTTTTCCAAACTCACAAACTTACTTTTGTCACTGGTCA
The DNA here is from genome assembly GCA_027924645.1 of Cunninghamia lanceolata. Taxonomy (NCBI): domain Eukaryota; kingdom Viridiplantae; phylum Streptophyta; class Pinopsida; order Cupressales; family Cupressaceae; genus Cunninghamia; species Cunninghamia lanceolata. Next base: position 258,220 of record BSBN01000399.1, read on the forward strand.
TGTGATGTGAACATCCACTATCAATAATCCATTCCTCCTTATCTTTTTCAACCTAAACAGCTAAAGCACTTTCTTCCACTGGTTTTTCTTCCTTCACATAGCTAGCAAGATTAGTAGACACGGGTTCTTCTTTAATAGCAATAAACAAGCATTCATTTTCACTAATACTAGCATCTTTAGATTCATCATTAGTTACACCTTCATTATCAAGATCCCTAACATAGTAACATTTCTTTGGAGCTCTAGGCCTATTCTCAAATCTTTTTCTATTCCTTTCAATTCTTTTAGGACATCTAGAAGCATAATGACCAACTTTACCACATGAAAAACATTTGAAAGGTAATTTGCCTTTGAACTTACTAGAACCTCTTTGCAACATGTCAACAAAGTTAGCTTCAATTTCATCAAAGTCATCAATAGGCTCCACTTTGTATTTTTCAGCTCTGGAGATCTTTTTAGAAGTACTCGCTTTGAAAGCAGACTCAACTTTTGGCAGAGCATCACCAAATTCTCTCATCTCAAAAGCTGTAAGATTTCCAAGTAATTGATCCTTGTCAACAGTTTTTACAGTCATTGATTCTTCAATTGCAGCTACCTTGTGACTGTAGAATTTTGGTAGTGACCTAAGAATTTTCATCACAACTTCCTTCTCACCAATGGTTCTGTTGGATTTTTTCCCAACTAGATGCTTCCTAGTTATCCCTACAAGGTAGCCATCATTGATCAATAGGATTTCCAGGCCAGGGGCCAACAGTACAGGAGATAGACTCTATAAATATCTCCTCTTCTTCTTTAGGCTCTGCAAAACCAAGGGGGGTATTCCCTACTCAACATCCATAAAGTATGCCTGTGGACATTATTGGGATATTGATACAAAGCAGATGAATCCTCTCTTATGTAGACCAAAACTGTGAAATAAGTGCAAAGGGGCTAGCTTTGGGCCTATGTTCAATTGTGAGACAGAGGATTTTGGTCTTAAAACTACTTCTAATGTCCTAAAGGTTTGTATTTGAAGTTTGAATTTGTTTTTGTATTTGGATGCAAGACTAGGACCTTGGGTTGTAACCTCAATACATGACCAGATTGGTGCCTATCCAGGGCTTGGAGTCAATAGATATATATATGTGTGAATGTTTACCATAGACTTAAAACAATAGTCAGATTTTAAGGGAGTTTTGTAATGTTTGCCTTACAGACACTACCCAAGACTAAGTATTCAGTTATTTCTGCTTACAAACATCCTCACTGCAATATATTCTTCCCAACACTTAAACCAAAACATTTAATCTACTCCTTGAGCAGAAGTAAAAGATCAAGCATTCAACATGGCAAACCCATATTCTAGAATCTTAAACACCCCTTAGCTGTTTAAATTCAGAAGAAGAACACATTCAACTTGGAGACAAATAAAAAAATACATGCAATCAAGCATTACTCATTTAAATCAACATGAAACTGATGAATTCTATGCATAAAACATTCAACACACAACTCATAAACTCACAAGGCACTAGAACAGAGCCACCAACGAAGTTGTATCTTATTACAACACCAAAATTTGTCCAGTTTTCAACAACCTCAAATGAGTGACACAGTTTACATTTTATAGCAAGACTGTGTACCCAACAATAATTACATGGCAATTCAAAAATCCTGCCAAATACACTGCACCATCAAAATGGCGCCCAAAATATTCAATGCAGTAGGGGGGACAAAGAGGGAAAAGCAGGTGGAATCAGGAATAGCACCGCCGCCTAAAGATTTTCTTCATCAAATTTGGTGGTTGGCCAATCAATCATACCCATAGCTCTCTGCAAATAGCCATTAATGGCATACCAACCCGCGGCCTCTAGAAATGCAGCTAACTACGTACTTCTGAAGTATTCCCACCTGAAAATAGCTACAGATACAAAGGAAAATCCATCGCCTTTTGAGATTTGAATTGGAACCATTGATTTACTCCCTATCGCTGAGATACACAACCTCAAATCGCTTTGAAAAGTCACCAGCCAATTAGAACATGCCACGTGGGCACCCTGTGCTTCTATCGTTGACTTTTCTGCCATCTATTTTGCCCTCAAAATCCTTGCATATGCAGCTGAAAATGAGATTGTATATACATACAATCATTTGCATACAAGGCGGACCCCAAGACATTATGAAACAAATTTGAACCTGCATTCGGGTTCGAGCCTTGTATGTATCTCCCTTTGCACATTGGCATAAACAACACACTTTACATACAAGCTATGGACTTCAAATTATGATGAAGCATATCGCAATCACTTTGAAGTCTAACTTGTATCCTAACCCTTTGCATCTTCACTTTGTATATTGCATATACAAACGCAATATACATTCTGCGAACCCCAGTCATTTATCAATCAGATTGGAGAAATTTGAAATCTGGGCCTTGTATCTTCATTCCTTTGTATATCGGCATATACAATGCCATATACATGCAAGCCGCAGACGCCAGTGTTGAATTAGCCAAATCTAACTTTTGAATCGGGTCCGACCAATGCATCTCGAGAATGTATATCGCACTTGCACATTTCGATATACATTCTGCTTTGTATGTCAAACACATACAAACCTCTTTATGTGCTTGCAGGCCCCAGCCATTGTATATAGGCTCTTCGCATGTTGACTTTGCAAATTTATCTTGTATGTTCTCTTCATTGCACATCGCCTTGCATGTGCGCCTTGTATATGCAAACATACATTTGCATATACATGCAGTTTATGGGCCCCAGGCCTTGTATCCTGCCTTTGTATGTTTTGTTTTGTATGTGCGAATGTATATTGCACTTGCAGCTCACACATACAAAACCCCTTTGCTCATACCTGCGGACCCGTCCACTGTCTTAGCCCAATTTGAATCCTTTTGGAGTCCGCTGCCTGCATCTTTTGCTTGCATGTGCACTTGTATGTCACATATGCAATGCGACTTGTATGTACATCAGCCATCGGGGAAACTTTGGATCTCACTGCCGATGAGTGTTGCTTCACCGATGAACCCCTTGCACTATAGCAGATGTATGTCAGCCTCTTGTATATGCGGCTTGTACATTTCCAATGTATGTAGCCATTGTATGTCTAAACATACAATGCGATATACATACAATCCCTTAGATACAAATGCATCATATTCCAGGAATCTGTGAAAGATTCCTCAATGCATATATAAACCCGATATGCATTTAAATGCATACAATTAATTTCTTCACTTTTTTGAAGTTCAATTGAACAATTTTGGCTCGCCAATGTACACTTGCACTTGTACATACAAAGACACATACATTTGACAGATTTCACTGCTACATAGAGTGATTTTAAACTTAGCATTTTTTATTGAACGCGATGGGGAAAGGCGATAATGCAATGCATAGGGGCCGGTCAACCAATGAGCTAAAAGACAAAGGTTATAACTTGAACAACCAGGAACCCATTATAGGAGGTCAACTCAAAATTAGAAGATTAAGCGCAAGACCTTATGACTTAGAATTTTCAAGGTTTGAATGAAAAAACTTGCAAAAGTTCAAGCTTAAAACCCTAATCCTAGGTGGGCACCAACAGGTTCCCGCCATACCTTTTATTCCATTGACCAGTTCATCAACCATTTGCATGAAGGCTGTTATGTTTTCATCTTCATTCATCTTTAAACCCTCATATTTCGCTTTCAGGCCCTGCAACTTGGCTTCTTTTACAAAATCATCTCCATACAGATTTTTCAACTTTCCCAAACTTCATTTGCAGATTCTATATCCATGACTTTTATCAACTCAGTGTCATTCAAGGCACTTAACAGGGCATCTCTAGCTTTTATGTTCAACTCATATTCTTTGATTTCATCTTCAATTGTCAAACCATTTTGAGGCATGGTATATTTTGTTTCTGCAGCTCTCCACACTTTATAACCAAGACAAAGGAGATGGATTTTCATTCGTACCTTCCATAGAGCATAATTTGTCCCATCAAATTGTGGAGCTTCCTTCTTAAAAGACATCATGGATCTTCCTCAAGCTGTTATGCTTTCTTCCGAGGAACCTGCTCTGATACCAATTGTTGAAATGCACTAGACAACTGAGAGGGAGGGTGAATTAATTGTCTCAAAAACTTTAACCTCTTATGAACATTAATTCATCAAACACCTGATTACTGTTATTCAGATTTAACAATGAAAGCATGAATTGAAAAACTTAATACAACAACATAATCAACACATGAGACACCAGATTTTTACGTGGAAAACCCTATAAGGGAAAAATGCAGTGGGTGTTAGCCCACAGAAATATATGTTATAATAATACCAAAAAATAGAGACTCACTACCTAAAGGCTCGTTGCCCAATATGCTCACTGCAAATGTTTAGGCTCACTGCCAAGATCGGCTCACTGCCAAGGGGTGGCTCACTGCCAAGATTGGTGAACTAATTTGATAGCATCTACTCCATGCCTAAGTTCAGTTCCTTTGAAGCATAGTATATCTCCTCTACTCTGCTCTTTTACACCTTCACACTTATCTTGTCATTTCGCACTTCCACACACTTTTCACAACTACATTACATGTTTTTATACAACTCATCAACCTTGGAATGTACATCAAGGTCGGCATTACATTCATTAACCATTGGAGCAATCTCCAAGGTTGGCATTACAAACATACATAGAAAATAGGTTTGGACCTAATACAAAAATTTGCTAAGGGAAGGATGTAAAGATGTATGTGGATCACACAATGCCTTAGCTGGGACTCAAATACAATCTTCCATGCCACAACATGCTACTACAATCTTCAATGCATCTCCGTAATTAGTGAAAGCAACCAAGTTGGCCAAGACTGGTGTTCACATTAAGACTTTCAAGAACAATCTTTATCTATGATTCAAATTTCTCTTTGCAGACCAATCTAAATGTAGGAACACGATCAGGAGACATCCACAAGCACATTGAAATCATCAGGAACAACAGCACAACCTCTAACCACTCTGCCAAAAAGATTCTTCAAATGGGAGCTCATAAACAACACTATCAGCTACTGTCATAAGCAAAAGATTTCTTGCGGACCACAAAATCATGAACCATTAAAGTTAAAGGCACATAACATCATCTCAGACTTAACTCTAGAACCGCAGATCAAAATACTTCAATGCGGAGGAATGCGGAGCATAATACATTCTCCCAGTCACCACCAAATATGCAGAAAAAGATGTTTCCATTCTAGTGAACATAATTAACTCAAATCTTCATATCAGAGGCTCAAACTTGGAACATAGCATCTTCAAGCAAGCCTCTAAATAACTTTCAATCTGCATATAAAGATATTTATTCTATAGGAAATGTGGAACAATCTGCTGGACTGTTCTTCTATAGATAAAGATTTTCTACAACATATTGTTTCTACCGGAGGAGCAAATTTTCTCAATATCCTCAATATCAGATTTCCAAAACTTACATAGGCAAATACAAAGCATCTAACTCATTACAAGCAAGCATCAAAATAGGAGCACAGTTGACACCAATGACAACATTGATATGTTGACATCAATGACAACACCAGTTAGGCACATACTTGCAACAGTTATTAGGGAGAGCCTTGTACCATTCCTTGGCACTTTCTTCCAATTAGTGCACGAACAAGTTCATCATCACATCTTCATCTTCAATCCCATACTCATCAATGACATTAATAAAATGTCTCAAGTGTTCCTCTTAAAATATTGGAATCTTCCCTCTAATGTGAGTTGGAATGGGATTAGGAAAATCAGGAATACCAATGAAATCAAGTTGCTTGTACCTTTTAACTCCCAATGGTTGCCTCTATGCAATAAACCTTTGTGCTTGTCTTCACTGTGCATGCCCAACATTTTGAATGTTACCATACTGCTGGTTAGCTTGATTCTATGGTGGCTGAATATTAATATTTTGAGTAGCGGCATGATTTATGCCCTACTATCCAATTTGACGGTGTTGTTGTTGTCTCTAGTTATTCTGTTGATTTTATTGTTGTTGATGTGCACGTTGTTGTGCATTTCAATTCAAGCCCTACTACTGGGCATTCTGATTTTGTCGGGCCTGCTGGGCAAGTTGAGCTTGCTATTGATCAAGCAAGGCATGCACTTCCCTTTGTCTATTTCTGAGATGATCGAGTAGATCCAATTCATCTTGGATCCTTCTTTCTCTTTCTTCATCATTACCAGGATGTTGTTGTTGATCATCCTCATTAGGGATAGTGGCATGATGACTTCCAAGTGACCTTACGAGAGAATCAAGACACCTGGCATCCTGATATATCTCTTCATTATCACTAGGCATCCCAAATGTTCTCAAATGTGGATCATGTGATCTATCTTTACTTCCTCTACCAATAACATTCTCATTCCTTCTAACATCATATTCATCTCTATTTGTTCTTTTGTTTCTTCTGAGCATGTTATCTACAGTTTCCTCAGAAGTATACTCATACTAGCCTTTATGATCAACAAATACATTACTTCTGCCAGAGGTACCAGTCTGGTCTCTGGTATTCAATGGAGGCACATCATTAGGGATTTTTGTTCTCCATTTACTACTCCTCTTTCCTACACTGCTAGAGGATTCATCATGCCCAAGCTGCTCCTGGTTCTTTCCTCTATGAATGGTAAATTTATTTTCTATTCAAACTACAATTATTTTCTGGGTTTTTAAAACAGAGTCGCCACTTCCCCTTGCTGGGAAGAAAATTTGAACAAACATTGTATTTCAAAATCACAGCAACCAGAAATAAAATCTTGGCTCCCCGACAACGGCGCCAATCTATTGGGACCCAAAATAACAGCAACACAAAACTCTAAAACATTCCTAAATCACCTAGGCCAAGGATTATCATCAAGGTGATAGGAAGAGTTTTATCAACAAGTTTTGGGTAATTTTGGCCAACTGACAGGAGTGGGTAAACTCCTCTACTCTTCAAGCTCAGCTTAAACTCTGCAGGGATATTCCAAGGGGTATTATACCCGAGTAGGTATTAAAATCAGACCAGATGAACAAATAAAAATATTAACAACCAAACCCAAATCACTTTCTTAGTCCCAAATCTGTCATTAAACTAAGAAAAGTTGGTTGTTGTAAGACTCCTATATAGCTGATAATGGTAGTCCTACATAATGAGGATGCATTAAGATTACTTCTACTTCTAAAGATACGATATATTGTTTTTATTTTGAAGATGGGTGATCTAAGGCTACTCAAACTGGTGCCTATCCAATGGGTTGTAGAGTCTAATGTTCAATAGAGGAATAATAACCACACAGAAATGTATAACTACCTATTTGATAAATCAAATGTAAGGAAATTAATACCAAATCACTTAAAATACTTAATGATCCAACACCACACCGTGCTCTTTCTCATGTAATATTGAAAAGATCAATTACAAAGCCTTGGAAATGAATTAAGAATTGTCGCATTCATTCAAATCAATGCTTACATTCATACCACAAAACGTGGCAAGAGAAAACCTTGACTGCGATCAAAGTTCACTAGAAAGAACACCCACAGCGATGGAGAAAAAACAAAGATTCAATACAAAGATTTTCAAAGTATATTACATACATTTCATAGTTGCTTCATGTTAAAGCAATGACTGCAAAATATCCTTACTATCCTACCTTTCAGAGCTCACAATCCTGTTGAGAAATTACCAAAACAACCAACCCTTTCTACCATTCAAACACTTGCATATATAGTGTTTCAATTCATTGCATTCTCACAGGTGCAGCACCTATCAAGGACTGCACCCACACTACCATAAATTCCAATCCTAGTTCATCAAAAGATTTACATGTTCAGGAGAGAACCCATGCTCTGTCGCTTCTGCAAACAATCAAAAAGAGATTGCTTGCACTCTTCATGTACTTTGAGAAATAAAGAGGGAAGGTTCTAACCCTCTCCCTGCTACCTGCAACATTTGACTTAGTTGATTTGTCCTTTGCACATTGAAGAACTTCACTATGCCAACCACCCACATAGCACTTTTTTGCAAACTCATTAAATTCTAGGTATAAACTAGTTTGTATATCCCTGCAATCATGGCATACATTCAGGGAATTACCCTTTTAAAGAAATGACAACACTCCTAATCTGTTGTCCCAATTTTTTGTATTAAACCATCTGGCTCTGACTATACCACTTTGCATGTTGGGTGCCCTCTATCTTCTATCGATCATCTTTATAACCTTCACACACAGGTCTGAGCATGAACTGAGTGAGGAAGCCCTTAACAATCCCACCAATTACATTAAAAACATTGATTTTGGCCACCCACTTCACAATTTTGGTGATCTAAGAAGTTGTCGATGCGTTTGAATAAATGGGGAAGGCCAAGAAGTTGAGCTCCAATAAATCAGACTTCAAAGCTCGAGCCTTCCGCCTTACAACTTGCATATTGGAAGAGAAGGAACAGAGCACCTAACCCTGATTTCATAGAATATGAAGGGCGCTGGGGGTCAAGCCTCGTGTCTTCTTTCTTTCACCTTCCAAAAGGAAGAAGAGAAAAGAGAGAGCTCCCGTCCGTCAAAATCTGCCTTACTAATAAGAATATTTTCCCTGTCAAACTTCAGCCCTCGAGCCTTCGGCCTTACTGCTTCTTAGAGAAAGAAGAAGAGAGAAAGTCTGAGACCCAGAATTCTGAAGACTTAATCACTTTTACAAAGGTTTGGTGGAGTTCAAAGTTTGGGCCTTGAATGTTTCACCTGCTTGGAAGAATAGAGAACACCACAACTCTGACCCCCGAAGTCCGCTTTACTTAGAAAATTTTAGAACCTTAGGTAGACTTTGGACTTTGGGGCTTCTCTCTGACACTTGCCACATGAATAAGATCAAAGGCCAAAGGCCCGAAGTCTGACCTCTAAAACACTTAAGAAAAGAGCTTGTCAGACTTCGGCCTTCAAGTCCTCCACCTTCCAATTACCACATTGAAGAAGACGAAAGGCTGAAACTCTGACCTCCGAAGCTCCACAATACTGCATCATACTTAGCATATTTTTCATTACCTCAAGCAGACCTTGGCCCTTGGGCCTTCTCCCCAACATCCTCCATGAAGAAGATGGAAGGCCGAAACTCTGATCTCTGACCTCTGACATACTTAGACAAATTTTAATACTTAGGCAAATTTTGAGCCTCGAACCTCGGAGCCGACAGACAACACAAGGTGGAAGGCATGAACCCTGAACTCTGAAACTCCAACAAAGGAAAAATACAAGGGAACACTTAGGTAGATTTGGACTTAGTCATTTTTGGGTTTTTCCCTTACATTTCAAAAGGCACAAACAAATGGAAACCCATGGAAGATGTCTCTGATAAGATATAACTGATGGATTCAGAAAAGAAGGCACAAAGTGGGACTTAGATGGAACTTGGGGGCAAAATGGGGCATATTTGGAACTAGATTTCTTAAGTCCCAACAGGGATATCAAACATGAAAGATATTGGGCCAAGGGGAGGTAAAATTGATTTTGAGTGATGGAAGGGTTAAAACCATCATAGATGTATTGCATATCCTTAGTTTAGCTAGGAACTTGATTTCTATATCTAAAATGAACTTGCTTAGGCTAGAGGCATATACACTCTATAACTCTATGAATTTAGTTGATAACTTTGTATCTTGTAAACTATGGCACCACAGGATGAGTCATATTGGTGAGAAGGGTCGCAAACCCCCATTACTAAAAATATGGTCAATGGTTTGTCTGGTTACTCTACTGACTTTGATTTCTGTAAACACTATGTGTATGGAAAACAACATAGAGGTCTTTTAAATCTGGTAGTACTAGAGTTTAAAAAAACTAGAGGTTATGCATAGTGATGTGTTTGGTCCCATAGTACCTTTGATTGGAAAACCTTGCTGCAATGTTTCATTTGTTGATGATTTCTCTAGATATTCATGGGTTTACTTTCTAATGCATAAGTCTACTGCATTTTCTTTATTTAAAGAGTTTAAAGCACTTGTTGAGAAATAGATAGATAGGAAAGTAAAGGTTTTGAGAATGGATAATGGTGGTGAGTTTTTGTCTAGGTAATATGATGATTATTGTAGGCATGCAAGGATTGTTAGATAGAAAACAACTCCATATACTCCACAACAAAATGGAGTGGAAAAATAGATGAACAAGATTTTGATGGAAAATCTAGAAGCATGTTGAGTAGTGCAAATATTGAACAACATTTTTGAGATAAAGTTGTACACACTACTTGTTACTTGATTAATAGGTCTCCCAGTTCTACTCTAGTTGATAAATCACCCTGTGAGGAATGGATGGGTAAAAGACCATCGTTTTTTTATTTTAGAGTTTTTGGCAGTGAGGCATATGTTCATCTTCCAAAAGAGAAATGTTCTAATCTTGATTTTAGCACTAAGAAGTGTGTTTTTGTGGGTTATGGTGAGAACATTAAGGGTTATAAGATTTGGGATCTTGTATCCATGAAAATGTTATATTCTAGGGATGTTATTTTAGGGAACTTAGGGAGTTTAGATATGATGAACAAGCTCATGTGAAGCCTAACAAAATACTAAATTTTGAAATTAAGACTAATTCATAGGAAGATGCACATACATAATAGTAATAGGATGGATAGAATGAGGAAGGAAAAGGTTCAAATTCAAGTTTTTATGAGCCTAAGTCATGTTTAAAGGCCATGAAAGATGAAATAAAGGCTTTGGACAAATTCGACATGTGGGATCTAGTTGAGCTACCTAAGGGGAGAAAGCTAATGGTTGTAATAGTCATTTAAAAATAAATTTAGAGCAGATGGTAGATTAGAATGGTACAAGGCTCGGTTAGTGGCAAAGGGTTACTCCCAAGTTGAGGGAGTGGATTTTGGTGAGATATTTTCTCTTGTCACTAAGTTAATCTATATTAGATTTTGTTTATCTGTTGTTGTATTTGATTTAGAGGAAGATAAAATGAATGTAAAAATAACTTGTCTACATGGGGATCTTGATGAGCAAATATTTAAGAACATATTGATAATTTTTTGGTGAAGGGATAAAAACACTTGGTTTGTAGGTTGAAGCGAACTTTGTATAGTTTGAAGTAGTCACCAAGAATGTAATATAAAAAATTTAGTGCTTTTGGATTGGATCGTGACTTTATTAGAAGTGAGTAAAATCACTATGTTTATTTTAAATTAATTGATGATCAACTACTAATCATTCTATTACATGTTGATGATATGTTATTATTGGAAATGATAAGGGGGTGATTAGGGAACTCAAGGGTTAGTTATCTAGTACATTTGATATGAAATATTTAGGGGATGTAAAATTCATTTTAGGTATTGAATTCTATAGGGATTAGGTTAATAAAAAATTATGGTTAAATCAAAAGAAGTTTGTTGACACTATTTTGTAGTGTTTTTCCATGTTGGATTACAAACCAGTTAGTATTACCTTTCTGGTTGACACTAGGATATCTCTTTAATAGTGTCCTAAAATAGATGATTATCTTGAAGAGATGCAGAAATTTTCATATGGCAATGCTGTGGGAAGCCTTATGTATGCCATGGTCTATATAATACTTGATATTAACTAGGTAGTGGGGGTTCTGAGTAGGTTTATTTTGAACCTTGGTGAAGAACACTAAACTTATATTAAAAGGGTTTTCAGATATTTATATGGAACATATAACCATTGCATTTGTTAGCATGGGATTGATGATGTGGGAAATATGGTTGATTTACAAGGCTTTGTTGATTTTGATTGGGCTATTCATTTAGATTGAAAGAGGTCTATGAGTGGCTATGTCTTTACTTTGTTTGGAGGTGCAGTTAATTGGATGAGTAAATGATGATATTTTATCATAATTTGACATGCTGCGAAAAATGCCTCCTACTTATCAATGGATGAGTAAATGACAACATATAGTTGCATTGTCCACTATAGAAGTAGAGTACATGGTTGCAACACATTCTTGTAAGGACGTAGTGTGGTTAGAGATATATTTAGGCATTAGCTTTCAATGTAAATAGGTTAAAATTGGATGTGACAATTAGAGTGCCATCTTTCTAGATAAAACCCAGTATCATGCCCACATGAATCAAATTAATGTTCAGTATCACTTTATTTGGGAAATGGTTGAGAAAGGTAGAGTCGTGTTATAGAAAGTGGACACCTCATAGAATGTTGTGGATTCCTTCACTAAGGTAGTGAGTATAAAGAAGTTCAGTTGGTGTAGAAAGGCCATGAGCCTCTTGTCTTCTAGAGCTTAATTTGATAGTGATATTAGATTTTAGTGTTGAAGGTACCCTTATGCTCTTTCAAGGTGTTCAACAAGTGGGAGAATGTTAGGATAAGGAGTCTCAACTTTGCAATCCTAATGTTCAAATTAAATATTTTTTGCATGCATTCACTATTTCATCTTTTATGTATTTTTCTTCACATGTAGAGTTGGCATCCCATTCAAAGGACATTTTTTCATCATCTAGTGGATTTTTTCCTCCCATGAGGATGTAGGTGTCCTAATTTTGTGTTGGCATGTTTGATCATGTGTTAGTATCTTGGAAGGTGTGTAAGAGCATCTTTACTAGCCTTATGATAGAGTTGGACACTTATAATGAATCATCTAATACATAGGAGAATGAGGATAATTTGGACGCCCAAGTTGGGTACTCAAATGTTCCTTATTTTTGACATATGACAAACTTGTAAGGAATATTCTAATAATATTAGGTTAATCTTAGACCAAGGAGGATATTGGAATTTGGGTCCAAGAATTTATGCACCATACCTCCTTTCGGTTGTAAATGGTTTACCAAAATCATCCCATGGTTTCTCTTTGTAATTCTTCTATAAATTGGAGCATGGAGTAGGAGGTTGCATAGGTTCTTTTGAAAGTTGTATGAGTAATGAAGTGCTACCAAAATTTAAAGGAACAAGTTGTATTGATGTAACTTTTTTTAAAGGATTAATACAATCTTGGGTCTCTTTGGGTGAGGAGTTTTTCCTGCAAGGGTTTCTCCACGTAAATCTACTTTTTATATTTTGCATTCTATTTATACTTGTTTCCATTTCTATTGTGTTGTATTATTGCTAAACAATTTGTATAATTAAAGTTCAGCATATCTCATTGTTAAGTTACACCTTGTCTCTACAATGTTAGCCTTGAAATTAAGACATAAAAACATTGCCATTTTAAAGATTCATAATTGGTCATAAATTAGAATGATTATGACCTTGCAAATATGTGATCTCAAAGATGATCCAATAGTTTGAATATTTATCCATGCAAGCTATCCCTGAAGAGGTAAGCTAAATGGTCGATTCCATGGTCACTTCCTCTACAATGTTCTCACCTCATGTACAACCAAAAAATTATGAGTTTGTTATCACAATCTAAGGTGGGCCATTGGTAGAGAGTGGAAAAATACCATGCATACTTGATCACATCAAAAATAGAGTAGAACCATTCACATGGGATTATATTTAAAAAGATGAGGCAATATTAGAGTATCTTCATGCATATGTTGACCAACCATGGGCATACCACAAAATGGGGTATACACTATTACCTCATTGAGACAATTACTTTAGAGGGGAATTGGATATTCTACAAGTGAAACAAAATCTAGATATATTGCCTACTCCTTTTAAGTTTGAATAAGGCCATCCATCTTTGGTAGGAAAAATAATAGATTTGAACATAGGAACTCCAAAAAAATAGCAAACGGTAAAACTTGGGGCCAAGCTATTCGACAAAGAGTTATACAAGTATACAAAGCTCCTCATTAAATTTATAGATATTTTTTTATGGTGATACTTGAACATGCTTCCAAGGACTAGATCTAGATATTGTTGTCCATAAACTAGTCACCAAATCAAAGGAAAATCTAGTCAAAAACAAATTAAGGCCCATCAAGCCTAAGGTTGTTTCTTTAATAAAGGATGAATTGATGAAACTTCTTAGCATAGGATTTATCAAACTAGTGGACTACTTAGCATGGATATCAAACATAGTCCTAGTCCTCAAAAATAATGAGAATGTATCAATATGTATCAATTTAAATATGTCAATAAGGCAAACTTGAAGGGTGATTTCTGCCTACCATCCATAGACCAAATTGTTGACCCCATTGCTAGTTATGAGATGCTATCTCCCATGGACAGATTCGTTGGCTATGATTGAATTTGCATTGTAGAATTTGATCAAAGATAAATGACATTCACCACCCTATGGGGAACCTTCTATTATTTTGTGATGACCTTTAGATTAAAAATGTAGGGGCCACCTATCAAAAGGCCATGACCCATATCTTTCATGATCTTACACACCACATAGTCAAATACTACATGGATGATCTAATAGTAAAGTCTAAGAAAAGGAAGGATCGTGTCCAAGATTTACTTGTCCACTTTACTAGATTACATGAGTACACAGTCAAATTAAACAAACAAAAATATGTATTTGGGGTCAAAAATAGGAAGTTGTTGAGCTTCATCATCTCTTGTCAAGGGATACATGTCAAGCTAGCTAAAGTAAAGGTGGTTATGGATGAAACTCTACCAACCATAAAATTAATGATAAGGACCTTCCTAAGCGAATTAAGGGCCATATGTCACTTCATACTAGATCTTACTTTCAAAAAACACACAATCAATAACTTGTTAATGAAGGATGGTCAAATAAAATGGACAATAGAATGCCAAATCACTTTCAATTAGTTGAAGATGTTCCTCCTTGCTCCTTCAAAATTCATGCCACCCAAACAAGATCATCCTTTCATTTTATATTTGAGGGAAACTGAGGTCTCTATCACATGCATGCTAGCACAAGAAGATGGTGACAAGAAAGAAAAATACATATATTTTATTTGTCGCACCCTACTCAACTATGAAAAAATATATTCAACTAGAAAAGGAATGCCTAGCTATAGTCTTAGTGACACATCACCTCCACCATTACATGTTGAACTAGGAAACATGAGTTATAATTAGATCACAACCCTTGCAAACATTTCACATGCAACTAATTCTATCAAGGAGGGTAGGACATTTCCTAACCTTACTTAGTGAATTTCAATTAACATATGTCAACCACAAGTTAATTAAAGGGCAAGTGATCACCAATTGGATAGTATATGTTGGTGAAAAATAGGGCAAGCAACAAATCCTATCGCAGGTCACTGCAGAGGACAGCTCGATGACATACAAAGAGGCATTTTTGGGAAAAGACGCATCCCTATATAATATATAGATAGGATATAGTATGTACATGCAAAGATGAGAGAGTGTAAGGAAGTATAAGAGTGTGTAAATAGGCAGAGACTAAGACCTACCGATATGAATGTATAATTACCCATTGAATATATATAAAGAAGATATAAGGGTTCTAGACTATGTTTATGTGTATATTATAAATATTTATACGTGATCTATGTGTACCGCATATTATTGTTCCTTACTATTTCTTTAGGATTCTCTCATTGTATGACTGGGTTATAAACTGACTTTAGAGATCTGACTAAGGACCAGATCTCCAAACTGGTTCCTCCCCATTTCTTGCCAACATTTGGTTCCATTTGTCGGGACCTTGGAAAAGGACAGTAAAGAATAGAAAGGATGAAATAGTAAAAAGGAAAAGTGTGGAGTAGTGGAAAAGGAGAAAACTAAAGTAATAGAAAAAAAAATTAAGGTCTGCAGAACATTCTCTTAGGTTCCTACCCTTGTGAGAGGGGACCAGACACTTAAGAGGATGACAAGTGGAAAAAGGGGGGGTTTGAAAAGATTCTTGAAAAGATGTAACTCTTCAAGTTAAGCCAACCATGGGATACATAAGGATTAATGTAATACCAAATCTAAAACACCCATGTAAAAAGGGGATAACAAAAGATTAAGGAAGATTGGTGAAATTATACTAACCAGAATGGAAATAAGCAAGAAAGAGAGACAAAAACAAACTCATGAATATCAAGAAAGATACCACAAAAGGATAGAAAAGGCAGAAGAGACAAGGAGAGAATGCACAAGGAAGGGTGCAGAGAAAAGGAACAGTTGGGTGAGCGTGCCAATGTGGGTGCTGCTAAGCACGCCAATGTGGGTGCTACTGAAGATGAGAATATAGGGAAAGAAGAGAGAATGGATGAGTGCACCATAGGGGCTACCATAGAATTGATAATAAAATATACGAATAATCCAGGGTCAATCACAGTACATATTGACAGGGCTGCAGAAATCCTTAAAAGTTTAGGAGGAAGTTTTAATGCTTATGATCAAGCAAGAAGAACATGGGAATAAGAGTTTAATCAAACCCTAGCCCTACCGCAAATAGGAAAAAACATAAATGTTAAACATGACGTTGCTAATATTCAGATTAGGATAAATGAACAATGGGAACATTTACTAAATCCCATAAGACACCTCCAACCCTTGAATTTAAATGCAAATTAACTAGATAATGTGGTTAATAGAAGTGTGATGAAGATTAAAGAAAGGGAAGAAAATGTAACATATAATGAGATTAGTTCCCTGAGTATAAGAAAATTAATTGAAATGTCACCAACAAATGACATGATGTTGTTAACAAATAAAAAGGTATCCCCTCAAATAAAAGGCACCTTGAAGAGACATAACCCCTCAACCATAAGTCACCCCAAGTGCCCTATAAAATAAGAAGAATCTCAGAAGAAGACAATAACAATAAAGTGAATAAGCAAGAAAAAAAGAGGAAGAAATTAAGAGAGATTTCAAAGAAATATTGGGAAAGGACTATTTTGATATCAAGTTACAAAGAGATAAGAGAAGGGAAGACAAAACCCTAGTACAGAGGCAAAAACCTAAGCAAAAAGGTAAGGAAGAAAACCACTGCAAGACACTGGAGGTACCGGAAAGATAGAAGAAAGTACCAATGGATTCACCAATTAAGCTACCAGTGTTTGAAAAGGACACCACTAAAGCAATAGAACATATCTTCGTTCTAGAATCCATTTGGAATAGAAATGACATAACAAGGGATGAAACCAAGCTATTTGACTATATACGAACATTATGGGATGATGCCTTGAAATGGTATAGGAAGGCATGCCCTAAGTATGATAAAACTTGGGAAGAAGTCAAGAAGGAATTTTTAGAAAACTTTGAAACTCCAAAGATCCCTACAGAGGGAGTGAGCAAAATGAGGGAGTTAGTATAGAAGAATGGGGAAACAATAAAAGAATTTGATAAAAGTATTAAAGAAACAACTCACAAGTTGGAGGAGCCTTTAACTGAGAAATAAAAGATTGAATGGTTCATATCCGAAATAAGCCCAAATGTCAAAACATATTTGGATGAAAGGGTATTTGAAACCTATGTAGAAGTAGTTACATTGGTTTTCTACATAGAGTCACAAATGTGGTGCAAGAAGGATAAAAACAAAGAAAACCTAGAATTAGAGAAAATGAGGATAGAATTGGAACAATTGAAGCTGAAACAAGAACGTTTAGCAAAACAGGAGGAAGATTCACATAAACAAAGGTTGAATATATGGTGCTCATATTGTACTAAGGAAGGACACATAAGAAATGAATTCCCCATGATGAAAGGTGAAAGACAAGCTATCACCATGAAGTTAGACATAAAAGCAGTAACTAGAAGAACTAATACAGTATATTGTGGATTATGGGGTGAGTGGGACGACCATGAGACACCATACTACCCTTCACGATTCTTCAGAGTAAGGGAAGATGATGAAGAAAATGAGCCATGGTGCAACACACACCATAAGAATAAGGTGAATAACAATACTATGGTATATGTGAAAGGATTGGCGGAAAGACCCTTATACATTTAGGACCATGGGTACAAACAACCTAAATGGAAAAATCAAAGGAATATGAACATTATGTAGAATTCAAACCCTAACATTGTACCATATGAGAACAATTATAGTAATGATGAAAGAGATCAATTTGGAGGATATAGAGGAGACTGAGGCTGTGGTAGAGGAAGAATAAGGAGAGATGATGCAAAATGCTACAAGTGCGGTAAAACCAGGAAATTTTTCCAATGAATGTTGGGGAGAGCGAAGAAAATAGTGCACATTTTGTAATAGTACAAAACATGACCTATTTTCATGTGACAAAGCCCAATAATACTTCTGCAATGCACCACAACAATCAAAGGGTGATGAATTGCAAAATTTTAATTCACAAAAAGGTGTCTGGATAATCAGGAGAGTCTCCAAAGAACAAGGTCAGGCAGCAAGAACCTACCAGAGTAATAATGAGTATGAAACTGATACATTTTCTACTGAATCTTTAGAAGAAGAGGACTATTCTAAGAAACTCAATCACAAACAACCCAATCAAAAGAAAAATAAATGAAAAGAAAAGGTTGTTGTAGTAACAAGTCAAGACACAAATACCGCAAGTGAAACTGAACAAGAAGAAAGTGAGGAGGAAGAAACATTCTTCTCTAATAAAACACAGCATGAGGAGATTGTATAGAAAACTAAGTAGATTATAACTCAAGAGCAAGATATAAAAAACATTATACTCAATTCTTTACAGAAGAAGAGGTTGTGGCACTTAAATAGTTAACAAATCTAATGCACCAACACAATCTCATTGAGAAATTAAAACAATTTTATAAATGTTGGAATAAGAAGCAAGCACATAAATACCAAATCTGACAGATAAGAAAAATAGATAGACATTGGAAAACAAAACCACTATTAGTAGATGTCCATATAAACCATAAAAAGGTCAGACATGTTATGACAGATCTAGGTGCAGATGTGAACATGATCACCAAGAGATTAAGGGAACAACTAGGGAAACCTAGGTTGAGAGAAACTCCCTATAACATAACTTTGGTAGATGGATCTAGTATGGGAATACTTGGAACTTGGAAACAAGTTGAAGTCAACCTAATGGGGGTTAAACGAGTCATAGACTTTGTAGTAGTAGCAATGAAAGAACAAGG
This sequence comes from Cunninghamia lanceolata, assembly GCA_027924645.1. NCBI lineage: Eukaryota > Viridiplantae > Streptophyta > Pinopsida > Cupressales > Cupressaceae > Cunninghamia > Cunninghamia lanceolata. Next base: position 277,156 of record BSBN01000399.1, read on the forward strand.
GGATGCATTCAACGCATTACTAGGGTTGAGATGGTTTGTTGACACAAATGGTATTGTTGACTCCCGCAAGGAGAAATTATCATTTGTAGATAACAATAAAATTGTATACATACCTTTGCAAGCAACCATGGAAGAAGCGTACATTGAAGAATCTAACTATGCGGAAGACACTGATGACTATCCTAATAATATGTATTCAATATCCAGGTTAGATATGGATGAGACAGTAGAAGAACCTAACTCAGAGGGAGAGATAGAAGCAGAACATGATAATTATAGTATTGATGGCAAGGAAGTACTAGAGGGATGGATAAGAAATGAACTAGAGCTGAGAAATTGAAGAATGATCAGGTTCCAAAGGATATTTATGCTTCGAGACAGTAGGGAAAGCCTACCGCAAACCTCCACATTAGATGAGAATCCACCACAAAATACATGCGGCAACTTTGAAGAGAAAAATACATACAGCAACTCTGTAGAGCAGAATACAAATAAATCCCTAATATATTGACAAATAAATCACATTAAGTGAGGTCTTCCACACATAAAACTGCCTAAGTTTTTAGGAGTACAAGACCTACAAATATACTTGACAGAGATGGAGAATTTTTTTACAAATGAGCACATGAGACTAGAAGCAATACATCATACATTAGTATGCAATACAAAAAATTGGTGGACCACCCATAAAGATACAATTAAACACTGGCTGGTATTTAAAATTCTTATCAAGACAAGATATCTACCAGAGGAAGGAGAATATAAAATCATACCTAAATATGAGGGATGGATCCCATCGTAGGAGCACTTAGCCATCTGTATAATGGTATGGAAAGGTAGAAATGAGTACAACAATATATTATACACCCATTTATTCTATTGGACACTATCAACGATAGCACAAACTTGGTACAAAAACTAAGAAAGGAGAAGAGAAACTAGAAATTGGGATGAGATACAGAATGACTTTGTGCACACATTTTCATTTTATAGCCTAGACAAACATATACATACCACACTCCTGAAAATGAAGGAGATAATCTTCCAACAAACTATAGAGGAAGAAAGGGAAACATCGGTATAAAGACTACCACAACCTAGAACAAAGGGTATATGGAAACGCAGAGTGGATAGACCAAGAGTCAAAACACACAGGTCATAAATGCTATAAGGCTACACAAATAGATGATGAGGATACAAATGACCTAGAAATAAATGTTCAAGAAGGAGAAAGGGAATCGGAGCTACTAACTAAACCTAAGGAGAAAAACTATAATAAACCTATCAAACTTAGGGAAGAAAACATTGCAAAAGAACGAGATCCTAAGCTAGTAAAGATAGGAGATTATTGGGATGATAAAGTAGTGGCGCAAGTAACTGAAATTCTATCTGAATTTGAGGATTTATTTCCTAGAGCATTTACAGAAATGAAGGGAATCAAGGAGGAGATAGGTATGATGAAAATCCAATTGAAATAAGGAATCAAAATGGTAAGGAAAAGCCATACATGCTAAACCCAAATATGAAGAAGAGGGTTAAAGTAGAGATTGATAAAATGTTAGTAGCAGGAATTATAAAACTAGTGGAAGAAGCAGAACGGATCAATCCCAAGGTGGTTCAGAATAAGAAGTCAGGAGAAATAAGGATATGTGGAGATTATAGGGAACTAAATAAAGCTTGTATTCATGATCCCTGATGAGACCATAAAATGTCTCATCTTTAGTCAAATAAAAGCATATATTTTTCTCTTTATTAAATCAGTTTTGAAGTGGACTTGAGTATGGGTTTGAAGATTTTTAGCTAAATATCAAATAAACTTGTCTAAATGGAACAATCAATGTCATGCATGAGTTTATCTTGATATTACATGTTCACCTCCAGATCAGCAGTTATTTTATCAATAAAATGAAGAGAAAGTATATTTTATGTCAAGTTGCAGAGTTTCAGAGTTGCAGAGCGCCGGAGATGCACAGAGCGCCGGAGATGCAGAAGTCAAAAATGTAGTTTCAGTAAAACTGCAATATCTCACTCATTTCTTAACGAAAATTAGAATTTCAAAATGATCCAAAAAGCTTAAAGAGAGAGGAACAAATGCATGAAGGCATTTTCATGAGATTCATTAAAATGAATAAATGGTTAATGATATAAGTTGACTATTACAGAGCACCGGAGATGCAGAACTAAAAAAGTCAAGAAAACTAGTTTCAGTAAAACTGCAATATCTCTCTCATTTCTTAATGAAATTTAGAAATTCAAAATGATATGGAAATATAAAAGTTAGGGGAACAAAACCTAGAAATCATTTGAGGAGATCTAGTAAATTAAATGAGCAGTTTATGACAGAAGTTGACTGGTCCACAAGCTCCGAAGATGTTTCAGAAATATGAAGTTGCTGTGAATTCTTCCAATCTACCAACACACACTCTGAGATTTTCTGAAGCATAGATTGACTATAATTACTCCTAAATTAATGGATCTAATTATGAGTAATTATTCCATGCAAAGAATACACACTTAGTGTCATTGCATGTCTTTCTAAAAGACTGTATGTTTTGCTTTGTAATCAGCAATTGTATAATCAGTTAACTAAATGAATAAGTTTAGTTAACTAGATAAATAAATTTAGTTAGCTGCATGAATAAGTTCTCTACTCTAGAGAGACTCTCAATTAAGAATTTAATAACCATAGTTATATATAGAGAACTATGGCATTTAATAGAGGGAGGGAAGTTGTAAAAGAATTATTTTGAAGGAAAGAAGAACTCTATTTTTTTACAACATGTATTTTGGATATTGAAGGTTATTGAATAAAGAAAGTTGTTCTACCCATTTGTTGATTGCTGGAATTGATTAGTCTCTCTGGAGGAAGGAGCAAGGGCCCACTCCAACCAAAGGGTAGAGACTATATTTCTTAGTTTCATTAGTTGCTTTACTGTTATGCATAATTCTTTTAGCTGTTCCAGTTTTGCCTTCCATAGAATAATTTATTTTTCTATTGTGCAATTCCTTTATTCCAGAATTAGATCAACTGCTCAAGTTATTGCTTTCCTTAGATTAAATTGTCTTTTTCAGCAAAGTTAAACCCTAGTCTGTTCCATGCAATTGTTGTCAATTCCCTTTTGTAGAAAAGACTGTCATCCAAGTTATTCCTTCTCCCTTTTGCATATAGCCATGGACACCGCCTTGGATTGATATTTATTAAAATTAAATGATGAGGACTGCAACGACCCTCGTCATTTTTGGTGCCATTGTCGAGGATAGGTGTCATTAGGGAGTTGTTGATCTAGTGACAGCAGGTCAAAAAGAGTGGAAAATTAGTTTGGTAGTCTTTTTAGATTTCTTGTTTTGAAGTCTAGGTAGATAAAAGAAGTTCCTCAAAAGAGATCTGTATGCCAAAAACCTCCCCAAACAATAAATCCAAATCATAAGGTTCTTGCATACAAAGAAGGTGAAAAATCTTGTTGTTCTGTAATTTCAGCTCTTGTGCAGCCTCTTCAACTGAATGACCATGACTCCAATGTCCAGCAAGGAAAAATGCATTTTAGAAGGAGACATTGATGCCCTATTGCTTGCAATAGGTAACGAGTATAATGAATAAATCTTGTCTCCACTGGAGGAGCTTGTATGGCAGAGTATTATTTGGATGCCTTCAATGTCCAAGGAGGGCTGCTCGATCAGATATTTGAAGAACAGCAAGGAGTTGCCTCTAATCATGCATGTACCAGAATATGAGGATGGGTTTCAAGATCTCTCCAATCAGCCCATGAACAACAAGGAGCTGCCTCTAATCATGCATGCACCAGAATGTAAGGAAGGGTTGCAAGATCTCTCCAATCAGCCCATGCATGTGCTAGAGTTAGAAATTATGGAGGAGGCTGTTATTTCAGAGGAAGGTGAAGCATCAAAATTAAAATTTTCAGTCATCTTCTTCTCATGGTTTTCCTTTTCTTTTAGAAAGTTAAATGCATGGATCCATATTTTGAGAAAAGGAAGTTATTTTCCCCAACCAGTCAATGGTTTTGTGTAACCTACTCTACATCACTAAGTAGAGTAGGTTAGGGTAGGTTTATTTTCTGTAAATAAGTGCTTTGCACATGCTTTTTCTATACAATTTGTTGCTTCCAAGAACTCTTGCAGATATTTTGGCTTTTAGAAGTTGAAGACCTATTTGCATGCATCATGCAAAAATGGGCTAAAAAGGATGGAGAACAAATTGGTGCATGATGGTCACATGGAAGACTAAGATGGACTTAGCTAAAAATAACTCTAGAAATCCAAACAGCAACTCTGGAGCTATCAGAATAGCATCTCCGGAGCTCTCAAAACAGCATCTCCAGATCACTCAAAACAGCAGCTCCGGAGTTCAGCAGTGTTGATAACTGAGAGGGGGGGTGAATCAGTTATCTTAATTAATTTGACTTTTTGATCTTCTTTATTAACTAGTGCAGCATCAAAATGAATAAGCATCCATAACCATGAAAGAAGAAACAAAATCAATACACATAACACAATGATTTTGACGTGGAAAACCCTGTTAAGGGAAAAACCACGGGGTGACTAACCCAAGATTATATTCTCTGTTAAAAGAATAGAAGTACAAAATGGCACTTGCCAATTAGGGCTCACTGCCCGAGCACACTGCTCACAAGAGGCTCACTACCTACAAGAGACTCACTGTCTACAAGGTACAAAGAAAGTAACAAGATACTTGAATTAATGAGAAGCATCCACATATGCTAAGGTTCAGTCCGGTTAGGCTCAATACACTAATCTATTGCACTTCATTCTTCCTCTTCTTTGGTGCTGCTGTCCTTTCACATACCAAACATGTATTATTGCTTCCACACTGCTCTCTACTTTTTTTTGCACTTCACAATACACCACACACACCTTCTCATCGAAATCCATCTAGTATAATATCCGCACAAAGGATTTCAACATCTTTCTAGTCGGCATCCAAAATACTCAATATTTTCCCAAACTCTGGTCTGTCGGCTGAATCCTTGCTTACCAAGTGATGTGTATCAAAGAGATGCTTATAGAAGTCATCAATCATGTTCGCCAATCATGAATGATACCTCAAGAAACTTGATCACCATCAATATCTCATCCGGATTAAGGTCTAAAGCTCTGCCGGTCAGTTCTTCCTCAGTCTACTCTACCAAACAAGAACCCAACACTTAGGTGTTCATATCTTTTCACTATTACATCACCGGAGGCTCAAACTCTAGAATATATTAGTCATGGTACTCCTCTTGACTTCCCCAAGTTTGCACTTTACTAAGATACTTCCTCTGAGAGATCTGGATCTGATTATCAGACCTTGCTGCATGCTCTCTTCCTGCTCACCGGACCAAGATACTCTTCAATCTGACTTCCGGTATAGACATACCATGTCCTGCGGATGTGTGGGATGGACTTTGTTGCCATCAATGACAACACTCACAAAGCCACACAATGTCTCTTGCCAACAATCTCCCCCTTTGGCATTGATGGCAACACTTAGTGAAAAATGACTAAGTGTCACACTTAGTGAAAAATGACTAAGTGTCACACTACACTCCCCCTTGGCTGATGCTTTGTTCTAATGTACACTTTATCAGAGCTCCCCCTTAGCTAGAATCCACATTTTTCACTGCTACTCACTCCCCCTTTGACATCAATGGCAAAGGGTGGAATCCGCACACCAAAAATTCCCAAAAATCCAACTATACTTTAGCCGCATAAGTATATATACATGTTATACTCACATAAACTGAAGTATATCTGCAAAAGTTGTCTTCAACTAGATGAATTATGTTGCCCAACTCTGCTTCATCCTGTCCAAAATTGAGATGTGACCACTCAACAGGAATGCAAAAGCTTTGCCCTCTTTAGATCTGTCGGATCACTGGTTCAGGCTGTGGTCTGAGCATCAGATAGGGCCTCATGCATGGCCTCTAATTTAGGGATAATTATCCCTCTAAGTTCACTTAACCTGCTTATTCTATTTTTCTTCTCCTTCTTGAGCTTCTTTATTTCATTTATGACTGTAATAGTTTGACACTCTTGATTTATTATGGAAGAGGTAAGAGGATCAAAACTTTGAGATAAACTTAATAGTTTGCTTTCTTGTTCTTCCACCTTCTTGGTGATGTCTGTTGTTATGGTGGACCAAGATAGACAAAATTTGTATAGATCTCCACCATCTTTAAGAGCATTCTCTAGGCTCTTTATTCCAATATCTAAATTTCTCCTATCATTTGTTATAAGTCCTTGTACCTCGGAGAATCTCTTACCCAGAAACTCTTTCTGGACTTTCTCTTCAGTTACTTTCTCTAAAGAATCAAAATGTGTATGAACAAAATTTACAAGAGACTTTAGATTACTGGATGTGGAGGCTGAAGAATTCTTTTGGAAGGATGGCATGATTTTCTCTAGCACACCGGATGCAATTTCTATTAGCTCACAGCCTTCCATGTGAGACTTCAGAAGTTTTTCTTTTGCCTTTGCTTGAGCAAAGGATGCTATCTTCATAGTTTGAACCGGGGAGAGAGAATCAAAATTGAATGGTCCTTGAAGTAGCTCCGGTTCATCCAATTCCATCATTTCTTTTGTCAGGAAGTCCTTGACAGCTTCTGTAGTGTCTCTTGCCAGAGACAAAGTTTCCTTTCCTTCTGTGGCCTCAGCACTGTCACTTGTGGTCTTCATTGTTTGACCTTCTTCTCTTCCCTTCACCTCTTCTTCTTAATTGATGCTCTCTTCTTTTCTATCTTTTCCTTCAATTCTGGAGTCTGCAGGGGGATCTGGAAGAGAGGTGTCTTCTTGTCCATGAACTTCCTCTTCTGGAATAGAGGAATCTAAGTCCTTAGCTTTCTCTTTACTTGTCTCCTTTGTCTCTTCTGCAACTATCTCAGTAGATTCTCCTTTGTCATCCATGGCAGAGGGTTCATCACCTAAGTCCTCTATAACAGGAATATTGAATCTTTTATAGGCATTCCAGAGGATCTCTTCAGTCTCTTTAGCCACATGATCAATCTCTCCGAGCATAAGCTTATTCATTTTGGCTTTGTTCCAGAACTCGTCCTTGCAATCTTTGAAGATCATGTTTATTTGCTTTGGAGTGATGGAGGGATAAAGTTGGATAGCAATATGCTCCTGGATTTCTAGGTCTTTTGCCATGGCATTATTCTTTCTTATTTCAAGTTCCTTTTCTAGACTTTTAGGAATCAGAGATATAATTTCAATGAATGCTTTGTTGTAGATGTTTAAATACCTGATTGTAGCTTCTTGCAGGATCTTCTGATCAATTTCACTATAATCATCATAAAACTCAGCCATTGGTTTCAAGTTCCCATCCATAGTGACTGATTTGATGATATCATCAATGCGAAGAGTAGGCTTTTCAACAAATTCTTCTGGCTTTTCTTCCTTGCCTTGACCGGTAGAGGGTTCACCAGATGTTTTCTTCTTCTTCTTCATTTTCTTGACTTCCTCATCGATTTCAGTTTCTTCATCATCCTTCTGACTTGTATAGGATCTTGTTGCCTTTTTCTTTGTTCTTTTCTCTCCCTTTTCGGATGTCTGGGCTTCCAGTTTTGATACCTTTTGGCTCTTAGAGGTGGCAGGTGCAAAGCTCTTGGAGGATCTGGTCCGGGAAGGGGCTTGCACTGGATCACTTTCCTTTTCTGCATCTTGTTTCTCTTTCTCTGCCCTTTCCATCTTCTCTTTATTGGCATCAATTTCCTCCTTTGATATTCCATGTCTCTTGGTAAATTCTTCCACTTCTCTTCTCACTTTTCTCTTAATTTCAGGCTGTCTTAGTTCAACATGAATTTTCACACTCAATTCTTGAAAGGTTCCAAACCTTTCTGCCTTAGGATCCTTGGGTTGACTTAGCATGTGTTGAACATGTAGCTCTACAATTTTCTCATCTACTTCATACCCCATTGGCATGATCCATACTGTCCTTGCCTCCACTAGGCATTGATCAGTGTCTACCATAAAGCACACTGTATCCTTATATTTCTCAACTAATGATTGGGGGATTCTTTCTATGGCCTACATCAAGCTTTGGAAGTTTTTGAAGTAACCCCACAGTGTTGTATTTTGTGCCTTGGCATGACCAAGCCCATACAATTAATCCCTGATTTGTATGGCAACAGGTCTGTCATTTTGCCATATCCAGCCACTAGATCTGAGTAGCTCATTCATGTAATAGAAAAATAGATAGAGTATCAACCCGCCGTATTTGAAAGAATTCTTCTTATCCTTCTTTATCTTCTGCAGATTCTCTAAAAGTTGGTTCAGAAGGAGCTCACAAAGATCGTAGTCAACATTCTTTCTTAACATTTCATAAGCAGTGTAAATTGTTGTTCCAGATACGGAATTCTCTCTACATGAGTGATATATCTTGTAGCCAATTATCATGGCGGCAAACTTGATATCTGGATCTGTGATATCCTCAATTGTCATTGCTCTTTTATCAAATTTAAATCTAGTAGCCTCACTCACAGTTTGGTTTTTGACTGATTTGAGAGTAGGTAACCCACTGGATGATTGCAATCCGGTCACCGCCCTAATGGCATCCTTTGTGATCTTAAATGGCCTCATCAACCATATGAAGTTGTTATGCACTCTGCTCAGAATATACCGGACCCATTCATCTTCTGCAAAACATGGGAAATGAATGCACTATCCAAAATGCTTGTCCCTGATGGCTTTGTACTGAGGTTTGAGTTCAAATGAATCATCTATTAGCTGCTTATGATATATATCCATCAGCTTGGATTCCCTGAATTCCTCAATATTCACATGAATGTATGCCCTAACGTCTTCAACATGCAAAACCCCATGCAGAATGCTAGAGAATGCACCTGAAGGATCTACTTCTAGAGATTTATAAGGGTGTTTCTTGAATTTAGGGTGCGGCCTATCAGTGATTTTGACAACATTCGGAGTAGCCATCTTTCAACAGATTCGGAGAGAGATTTACAAGAACGAAAAGTACCTTTTTACGCCTCTAGGGTTCACGAAAAAACCTAAAAAGATCACCAATTGACTTGAATTCTGTGATTGATCCTTGAGAGAGATGAAGCAAACTTGTTTGCAGAGCTCTTCTTATCTTTTTCACTAATGTAAATGTGCAAATGATGAGCAAATGAACCCTTTTATCTCCGAGTAAACCCTAATTTCATTTTGTAATAAATGCACAACTTAAGTTATTCCGGTTGCCTTATCATGAGAGAGATTTTTCCAGATCACTGAGATGTACTTAGAGCTATTTTTAGTGATGAATTTCAATGTCTCTGCTTTCCTTGAATCATCCCCTTTATCTGCAGATCAAGATGTTTTAGTTTAGAATCACACCGGATCAAACTATGAAAATCCAGCTTTTACCAAATGACTGTTAAACCGCATCAATCTTAGTAGATTAACCTCTTCTAAATTTCTTGCGGATCTTCCATATCTTTACCAAGGCTTATTTAAATGTTTCTCTGAGAACCCTTTAATCCGCAACTTTCCATGTGCCAATTTCAGGCACCAATTGACTGGCTGGGGGAACTTGTTTTCTTCTGTGACTCCCCCTAAGCCTGAGCTCATCTATTTAGTTTCCGGAAGGAATATCAACACCAGATTTTGGTGCGGATCCATCCTCAACATTTTTTATACTCCTCTTCACCCAAATCTTGTTCATCTCCCTTTGAATTTGATCAGCATTCACTTTTCCTTTTCCTTTGTCTTGGTTTTGATTATGATGCACCGGACCCTTTTTGTCCTGAATCTTACTTCTGTAGAATTTGGCAATATGACCAAACCTATTGCACTTGTAGCAAGCAACATTTCTTTGCATATTTGACTGGTATCCTCTTGATCTACATTGATTAGCCATATGTCCAATTCTATTGCATGTAAAGCATCTACCATTGAATGAATTGTTCATTTGCATATTTCTACACTCATGAGATTTGTGACTATACCTTTTGCAATTAAAACACTGTCCGGAGAAGGATGAATTAGTCTGATTCATTCTTCTTCTACACTGATTTGCTTTATGACCAAAGTTATTGCAATTGTGGCAGTATCCATTGAAGGATGGATATCTTTAAGTATTTGGTTGCCTTACCAGAGGTCTTATAGGCTTGTTCCTTGGATTTCCTGATCCAAAGTTCTTCTGACTGAATCCGGAGCTTTCACCTTTCTCATACCCCAAGCCTTGCTTGTAATCTACCCTCTTTTGGCTTTCAAGAAGGACTTCAAGCTGAGCAGAGCTTATCTTGAATTTTTCTTTGTATTCATTTGTTGTTTGAAGATCCCTTTTTAGAGTGTCAATCTGATTCTCAAGTTGTTCTTCATTATCTCTAGCTTCTTCAAGATCAAATTCCAGATGTCTGATTATTCTATCCATTTTGTGGTAGTCTTCTGACTTCTCCTTGAGAGATTGTTTTAGATTATCTTCAATTTTTCTTTTCTCTTCAATTTCTTGGGCGAATTTCATAACCCCTGATTCCATTTCATGTCTTACCATAATGACCTCTTTTGATAGCTTTTCACATAACTTGTTCTTCTCATTCAGATCTTCATCAGTATTATTGGCTTCACTTTGACTTGCTAATTGTTGAAGAAGTTCCTTTCTCTTTTTCATAGAGATACTCAGTTTCCCTTTTAGTTCATTTATGAAATCATTAGCTTGTTTGAGTCTTTCCTTCAAGTTATTGACTTCAAAGTGAGACTGTTCCAGATCATCTAAGGTAGACTGAAGTTGTTCTCTCATACCATACATATCCATTGAGATTCCCAAATCTTCCTCAAGCTGTTAGGCTCTGTTTGGAGGAACTTAGCTCTAATACCAATTGTTGATAATTGAGAGGAGGGGTGAATCAATTATCTTAATTAATTTAGCTTTCTGATCTTCTTTATTAACTAGTGCAGCATCAAAATGAATAAGCATCCATAACCATGAAAGAAGAAACAAAATCAATACACATAACAAAATGATTTTGACGTGGAAAACCCTGTTAAGGGAAAAACCACTGGGTGACTAACCCAAGATTGTATTCTTTGTTAAAAGAATAGAAGTACAAAATGGCACTTGCCAATTAGGGCTCACTACCCAAGCACACTGCTCACAAGAGGCTCACTGCCTACAAGAGACTCACTGTCTACAAGGTACAAAGAAAGTAACAAGATACTTGAATTGATGAGAAGCATCCACATATGCTAAGGTTCAGTTCCGGTTAGGCTCAATACACTGATCTACTGCACTTCATTCTTCCTCTTCTTTGGTGTTGTTGTCCTTTCACATACCGGACATGTATTACTGCTTCCACACTGCTCTCTGCTTTTCTTCACACTTCACAATACACCACACGCACCTTCTCATCGAAATCCATCTAGTATATATATCCGCACAAAGGATTTCAACATCTTTCTAGTCGGCATCCGGAATACTCAATATTTTCCCAAACTCTGGTCTGTCGGTTGAATCCTTGCTTAACAAGTGATGCGTATCAAAGAGATGCTTATAGAAGTCATCAATCATGTCGTCCAATCATGAATGATACCTCAAGAAACTTGATCACCATCAATATCTCATCTAGATTAAGGTCTGAAGCTCTACCAGTCAATTCTTCCTCAGTCTACTCTGCCAAACAGGAACCCAACACTTAGGTGTTCATATCTTTTCACTCTTACATCGCCGGAGGTTCAAACTCTGGAATATATTAGTCATGGTATTCCTCTTGACTTCCCCAAGTCTACACTTTACTGAGATACTTCCTCTGAGAGATCTGGACCTGATTGTTGGACCTTGCTGCATGCTCTGTTCTTGCTAACTGGACCAAGATACTCTTCAATCTGACTTCTGGTATAGACATACCATGTCCTGCGGATGTGTGGGATGGACTTTGTTGCCATCAATGACAACACTCACGAAGCCACACAGTGTCTCTTGCCAACAAACAGAACATCAACTCTGGAGATAGATAGCAAGGTATCAACTCTGGAGATCAGCAGAATAATAGCTCTAAGGTTCAGGAGAGCACTAGCTCTGGAGATCAGCAGAGCTTTTAGAACAACTCTGGAGATCATCATAACAGCAACTCCAGAGCATCTCCAGCGCTCTTCTTAGAACAACATCTCCGGAGCTCTTAGAACTACAGCTCCGAAGATCAATAGAACAGTAGCTTCCAGAGATGGACAACAGGGTATCAGCTCCAAAAATCATCAGAATGGTAACTCCAAATATCATTAGAACAAATGCTCCAGAGAACACCAGATTAGCAACTATAAAGCATCTCCAGAACAACTGAAATAAAAGCAAAGAGGTTAGCTCAAAAAGATGATTATGAAGTGCAGGAGGACCTGCAACCCCTTAAGTGTGGGGGAGATGATGAGACCATAAAATGTCTCATCTTTTGTCAAATAAAAGCATATATTTTTCTTTTCATTAAATCAGTTTTGAAGTGGACTTGAGTATGGGTTTGAAGATTTTTAGCTAAATATCAAATAAACTTGTCTAAATGGAACAATCAATGCCATGCATGATTTTATCTTGATATTATATGTTCACCTCTAGATCAATAGTTATTTTATCAATAAAATGAAGAGAAAGTATGTTTTATGTCAAGTTGCAAAGTTTTAGAGTTGCAAAGCGCCGGAGATGCACAGAGCGCCGGAGATGCAGAAGTCAAAAATGCAGTTTTAGTAAAACTGCAATATCTCACTCATTTCTTAACAAAAATTAGAATTTCAAAATGATCTAAAAAGCTTAAAGAGAGAGGAACAAATACATGAAGGCTTTTTGATGAGATTCATTAAAATGAATAAACAGTTAATGATATAAGTTGACTGTTACAGAGCGCCGGAGATGCAGAACAGAAAAAGTCAAGAAAACTAATTTCAGTAAAACTATAATATCTCTCTCATTTCTTAATGAAATTTAGAAATTCAAAATGATATGGAAAGATTAAAGTTAGGGGAACAAAACCTAGAAATAATTTGAGGAGATCTAGTAAATTAAATGAGCAGTTTATGACAGAAGTTGACTGTTCCACAAGCTTTGGAGATGTTCCAGAAATACTTTATGAAGTTGCTGCGAATTCTTCCAATCTACCAACACACACTCCAAGATTTTATGAAGGATAGATTGACTATAATCACTCCTAAATTAATGGATCTAATTATGAGTAATTATTCCATGCAAAGAATACACACTTAGTGTCATTGCATGTCTTCCTAAAAGACTGCATGTTTTGCCTTGTAATCAGCAATTGTATAATCAGTTAACTAAATGAATAAGTTTAGTTAACTAGATAAATAAGTTTAGTTAGCTGCATGAATAAGTTCTCTACTCTAGAGAGACTCTCAATTAAGAATATAATAACCATAGTTATATATAGAGAACTATGGCGTAGAATAGAGGGAGGGAAGTTGTAAAAGAATTATTTTGAAGGAAAGAAGAACTCTATTTTTTTACAGCAGCGTGTATTTTGGATCTTGAAGGTTATTGAATAAAGAAAGTTGTTCTACCTATTTGTTGATTGCTGGAATTGATTAGTCTCTCCGGAGGAAGGAGCAAGGGCCCATTCCAACCAAAGGGCAGAGACTATATTTCTTAGTTTCATTAGTTGCTTTGTTGTTATGCATAATTCCTTTAGCTGTTCCAGTTTTGCCTTCCATAGAATAATTTGTTTTTCTGCTGTGCAATTCCTTTATTCCAGAATTAGATCAACTGCTTAAGTTATTGCTTTCCTTAGATTAAATTGTCTTTTTCAGTAGAGTTAAACCCTAGTCTGTTGCATGCAATTGTTGTCAATTCCCTTTTGTAGAAAAGACTGCCATGCAAGTTATTCCTTCTCCCTTTTGCATACAACCATGGACACCACCTTAGATTGATATTTATTAAAATTAAATGATGAGGACTGCAACGACCCTCATCAATCCCTTTCTGACACCATTTACAGAAGAGATCCTAGAATCAGTAGCGGGGTGAGAAATTTATTCATTCGCTGATAGATTCTCTGGTTACCATCAAGTGAAAATTAGAGAGGAAGATCAACCAAAAACAAAAATTGCCTCTAAACTTGGATCATATATGTATACAGTGATGCCCTTTGGATTAAAGAATGCACCTATAGTATTTAGCAAAATCGTGGTAAATGCATTCAAGGAATTCATACATGATTTCTTAGAGGTCTATCTAGATGATTGGATGGTATATGGATTGGTAAAGGACCACACACAAACCTTAAGGATGATGTTGAATAAGTGTTGAAGCCTAAAAATATCATTAAACTTAAAGAAATGCACTTTTGTGGTACCATTTGGGACCTTGTTAGACCATATTATTTGTAAAGAAGGTTTGATGGTAGACCCTTTAAAGGTAACTTTTATCCTTACATTACCAGCACCAAAAATAGCTACATATGTGAAAACTTTCTTAGGATACACTGGATATCACTGCAAGTTCATTAGGATATACAGTAATTGCAGAACCTCTTGAGGAATTGTTAAAGAAGAAAAATGACAAAAATATTGAGTAAAGTGATCAATTTCAGACTTCCTTTGATACATTAAAACAAAAAATTGCAGAGGCGCCTATACTAATATTCCTGATTGGAGTATTTTATTTCATGTTCATGTGGATGTGTCAAGAATAGCAATAGGTGCGATAATAGCCCAACCCAAAGGAACAAAAGATCACCCTGTAGAATTTGCTAGTAGGAAACTATCTAAGGCTGAAAAGAATTATACTACAACAGAGAGGGAAGCTTTGGCAATGGTGTATGCATTGCATAATTTTAGACATTACCTCCTATCCACACATTTCATTTTCTACACAGATCATGAGCCACTAAAATACCTATTGAATATATCAGTGCTCTAAGGAAGGATCTGTTGTTGGTTGTTATTATTCCAAGAATATGACTTCACCATAATGGTAAAACTGGGTAAGCACAATCAGGACCTGACTACTTGTCCAGGATTGAAACAGGGGATGAACCGAAAAGTCAGGAAAAAGAACTCCCTGGCACATATTTATTTAGGGTTACAGTGGTACTAGAAGAGTTAAAGGACATAGCCTACTTATTGGCTACAAGAGAATTTCTGGCAGATGTGTCTCCGCAAGATAAGAAAACCCTAATGCGGAAGGCTTTCCTATACACACTAATAGAAGGGGAACTACATATCATTGGAAGAGATGATATAATATGGATAATTGTCTATGAACATGCAAGAGAGACAATATTAAGTCAGGCACATGAAGGAGTATTAGGAGGCCATAACTCTAGAGAACTTACTACAAGAAAGATAAAGTTAGCAGGACTATGGTGGCCCACATTATTTAAAGATGCAAAAAAGGTATGTTAAATACTGTGATATATGTCAACGCATAAGAAGACCTACATCAAGATATGAAATGCCATAGAGAGCTATACTAGCACAACTTCCATTTGAAAAATGGGCAATTGATTTCATTGGGACTATAGATCCCCCTGCTAAGCATTCAAAAGCAAGGTTTATCATAACAAGAGTGGAATACCTAATAAAGTGGGTAGAGGCTCAACCAACTAAAGATTGTACCACCAAAACTGCTACAAAATTCCCATATGAAAAGATAATAACTAGATTTGGTTGTCCATTGAGCATAACAAATGATCAAGGGAACCACTTTGTGAATAACATAGTTGTGGAGCTATTACAGAAATTCATGATAGCACATAATAAAAGTTCATCTTACCACCCACAAGAAAATGGGGCAAGTGAAGCTCTGAATAAGATAATTGAAAAAGTATTAACAAAGATGTGCAATGGGAATAGAACAGACTGGGACCTAAAAGTACCTACGATACTTTGGGCCTACCACACTACCTATAAAAGGACAACAAACTTCACACCATAAAGTGAAAGGGAATCTCACTATTTATAGTGGTGTAAGAAGCATCAATAACATTGTAAGAGGTGTAAGAAAGCATCTTTAACTATGTGTAAGAATTGGGTAGCCTTTTTTGGACTTGAGGAGTTGTTATTTTGTCTTGTAGTGGGTTGTTTTTGTCCTTTAGTGAAGTTGGACGCCCAAATTCATGAGAAAAGTCTTGAAGCTTCTAGAAATATGATTGTAACTCCCTGACACATGTCATGAGATATCTTTTTCATGTAGACTACTTGGCTCATGGTCTGAGTCTGTTATAATGGAAACCATTTATGGTTTTTTGTATTAGTTTTAGCTAAAAATTGAAGCTTAGAGTAGGAGGTTGCATAAGTTGTTTTGTAGGTTGTGGAAGTAACAAAGTGCTATAGAAAATCTAAGAGAGAAGTTGCATTATTGTAACTCTTTTGAATGATTAATACAATCTTTAGATCTCTTTAAGTGTAAAGTTTTTTTTTTCCTGCAACGGTTTCTCCACGTATATATTGTGTTATGGTTTGCATCTCTTATGTTTATTTTCCATTTATTATTTATATGGTTAATGAACTTGGATGCTTTAAGTAAACAACATACTTTCATTATATAGCTATATTATATTTTTTACATTTGCTATCAGAGCCACAGACCTAATTAGAGAGAGGGATACCTTTCTTTGAGTGTGTGATTGGGTTTTTTGTTACAGTGGGATTTTGTTGTGTTTTCTTGCAATTTAAGGTTTAGGTTGATAAGAGATCATGTTTAGTTCAACTCAGTTGGAGATTGGGAAGTTCAATGATACATAGTATGAGATTTGGAAGATAAAGATGGAGGATCTCTAGGAAGAAAGAGATCAATGGATTGTTGGGTAAAATGAGAAGAAACTAGATAGTATGTCAAATCAGGAATGGGTAAAAATAGATTAAAAAAAATAACATGGCACTAGAATCGAGTGACATAAAGGTTAACAAACAAGTTTTACCCATTATGAACATCTCCTTTATAACCATCATTAGGGAATAACCCTATACCTGCACACTCAAGTCAAACATCATGCATATCTGCTCCATATAATAATAGATGAAGCAACATAATCCACCCAATGTGATATAAATCATAACATGATATCGGATCATCAAATCTAACATGAATAATTAACCATAAATATAAATATGTAGTAATCAACAATAATATATATATCAAAGGTAGTGGAATAGTAACAATGAAAGGTCCAATGTATAAAATCACAACATATGCATCAATAGCCAAAAATTTTAGATGCCAATACAAAATCCCATCAAAAACACCTCGATGGCACAATATAACATCATCACCAATAATAGTGGCAGATCTAAAATAAAAGTCAACAAATGACAAGGAACAAGTGCCAAAGGCATTACAATGTGACTCCAAGAATCATAGAAGGGGGAACTTGGACATCCCACATGAGGAGGAATATTTTTTTTAATTAAATATTATTTTCTAGGTACTTGTAATATTCTTTACAAGTTGACATTTAAAGGAAAAACTTAATTTGGCCTATGACAACACCTTTAGACACTTGGCATAAAGTGAAAGGGAATCTCACTATTTATAGTGGCGTAAGAAACATCAATGACATTGTAAGAGGTGTAAGAAAGCATCTTTGACTATGTGTAAGAAGTGGATAGCCTTTTTTGGACTTGAGGAGTTGTTATATTTGTCTTCTAGTGGGTTGTTTTTGTCTTTTAGTGAAGTTGGATGCCCAAATTCATGAGAAAAGTCTTGAAGCTTCTAGAAAGATGATTGTAACTCCCTGACACATGTCATGAGATATCTTTTGCATGTAGACTACTTGGCTCATGGTTTGAGTCTATTATATTGGAAACCATTTATGGTTTCTTGTATTACTTTTGGCTTAAAATTGAAGCTTAAAGTAGGAGGTTGCATAAGTTGTTTTGTAGGTTGTTGAAGTAACAAAGTGTTGTAGAAATTCTAAGAGAGAAGTTGCATTGTTGTAACTCTTTTGAATGATTAATACAATCTTTAGATCTCTTTAGGTGTAGATTTTTTTTCCTGCAAGGGTTTCTCCACTTATATCTTGTGTTATGGTTTGCATCTCTTATGTTTATTTTCCATTTATTATTAGTACCTGCCTTCGGCTGGTACTATTGCAATGAGTTCAACTTATCTAGTTATTAATCTATTGATTGCAAACCAATCAAAAGATAGAATTATTTTTCTTGTCGAACAAATTTGATTTAAATTTGTACTTTTCCTATGTGAACATGATAAATTTTTAATAAAAAATTATTTAGAAATGATTTATCTGTATTGTCATTGGCTGAAAAAAAATGACCTCTTCTCTGCAGATTGTCGGTTTGTCGGGAGAGTGCAACAAAAAACTATAAATGTGGAGAGAATTTTGATTTGAAGGGAGTACGTGGCAAGTAAACAAATTATGAACACAAATTTTGTCTCCCACTAGTTAAGTCATGCCTAAATGGATGACGATTAATTTTTTGCTTCATTAGCTCAAAGTAATATAATTTTAATTTAGTTTTTAGTGTTCTACAGATTTTATTTTATGTAATTAGATTATTTATTTTATTTAGTCAAAACTTTAAAATCTATAGTATCATGAATTTAATTATATTTTTTATTTTATTCTTCAAACTTACAATATTTTAATGCATTTTAAATTATAAAAGTATTAGTATTATTACTATACTTTAGGGTTCTACACATAAATAACCTAATTTCACTAAAATATTTCTTAACTATTCATTTGATCTTAACCATTGATGTCTAATTAAATGGAGCTAAACTACATACTTTTATTAAATGAATGCACCCAAAATTATTACTAAACCACAATATTACATTAATTAAAATAATTAAAATCATGTTGTCTAAAAGTACTTACTATTATCACTTAAATAAAAAATTAAGTGACTAAATAAAATACTGTAGTGATGTAAATATGAATATGTTTTTGTTATTATATTATGTAATTATTCTTCAAACTTACAATATTTTAATGCATTTTAAATTGTGATAATATTCAATATTATTACATTTTAATATCTTAGGCAGACATTTCAAATCTATCCACATTGTTATTATATTATGTAATTATTCTTCAAACATACAATATTTTAATGCATTTTAAATTGTAATGGTATTCAATATTATTACATTTTAATATTTTAGGCAAACATTTCAAATCTAGCCACACCCAGTTAGGGTTAGGGTTCTACACATTTTATTTTATGAAATTAGATTATTTTTTGGATTTCAATTTCATTTAGTCAAGAGTTAAAAATCTAGGATTTCAATTTTATTTAGTCAAAAGTTAAAAATCTACATTATCACAAAAAATATTTCGCCATGCTATTACATTTTTTATTTTATTATTCAAACTTACAATATTTTAATGCATTTTAAATTATAAAAGTATTAGTATTATTACATTTTAAGAAAATATTTGTGTTATTTAATAGACTTTGTAAAAGTTTAGTTTTATAGTTAGGAAATATTTTAGTCCTATTTTATTTTTACCAAATTAGATTGTTTTTGAGATTTTAATTTTATTTACCTAAGACATTTCAACACTCTTCAAAAATTAAATTTTCAATTATTGGAATGCAATTTGTCTATACAACCAATACCTAATCAACAAAAAAAATACAACTAAACAAATACTATATACAACCAATAGCTAATCAACAAAAAAAAATTAC
The DNA here is from genome assembly GCA_027924645.1 of Cunninghamia lanceolata. Lineage (NCBI taxonomy): Eukaryota > Viridiplantae > Streptophyta > Pinopsida > Cupressales > Cupressaceae > Cunninghamia > Cunninghamia lanceolata. The sequence continues at coordinate 296,764 of BSBN01000399.1, forward strand.
AACTAAACAAATACTATAATAACAACACTACAAGGCAGGTACTGGCCACTACGTGGCACTTGTTTATCATGGTTAATGAACTTGGATGTAAACAACATACTTTCATTCTATAGTTATATTTTATTTTTACATTTGGTATCAGAGCCACATACCTGATTATAGTAAGGGACACCTTTCTTTGAGTGTGTGATTTTCTTTGAGTGTGTGATTAGGTTTTTTGATGCAGTGGGAGTTTGTTGTGTTTGCTTGCAATTTAGAGTTTAGGTTAAGAGATCATGGTTAGTTCATCTCAGTTGGAGATTGGGAAGTTCAATGGTATGAGATTTGGAAGATAAAGATGGAGGATCTATAGGGAGAAAGAGATCAATGGATTGTTGGGTAAAAGGAGAGGAAACCAGATAGTATGTCAAATGAGGAATAGATAAAAATAGATAAAAAATAATATGGCACTGGAATCGAGTGACATAAAAGTTAACAAATAAGTTTTACCCATTATGAACATCTCCTTTGTAACCACCATTAGGGAATAACCCTATACCTACACACTCAAGTCAAACATCAGGCATATTTGCTCCATATAATAATAGCTGAAGCAAAATAATCCACCCAACGTGATATAAATCATAACATGATATCAGATCATCACATCTAACATGAATCATTAACCATAAATATAAATATGTAGTAATCAACAATAATATAGAATACTAATCCTAGTATTATATATATATATATTGGCATCTAAACTTTTTGGCTATGGATGCATATGTTGTGATTTTATACGTTGGACCTTTCACTGTTACTATTCCACTACCTTTGATATATATATCATCAAAAAAACCTCGATGGCACAATAAAACATCATCACCAATAATAGCAGGAGATCTAAAATAAAAGTCAATAGATGACAAGGCACAAGTGCCAAAGGCATTACAATGTGACTCCAAGAATCATACAAGGGGAACTTGGACATCCCACATGAGCATGAATAGTTTTTGTAATTAAATATTATTTTGTAGGCACTTGAAATATTATTTACAAGTTGACATTTAGAGGGGAAGCTTAATTTGGCCTATGACAACACCTTTAGACACTTGGAATAAAGTGAAAAGGAATCTCACTACTTATAATGGTGTAAGAAGCATCAATTATTAGATTCAGGACAGACAACTGAGAGAGGGGGCGAATCAGTTGTCCAAAACTTTCTTCCAATTAAACACTTAAATCCACTTTGTAATTCAGCAGCATAATAATAAATCAATCATGGAAATACAATGCATTAGATCAAAAGTAGAAACACATTAACACGAGACACCAAGATTTTGACGTGGAAAACCTGGTTAAGGGAAAAACCACGGGGTGACTAACCCAAGATTGTATTCTCTGTTAGAAGAATAGAAAGAACCAAATGGCACATGCCAATTAGGGCTCACTGCCCGAGCACACTACTCACAAGAGGCTCACTACCTACAGGAGACACACTGTCTACAGAATAATAAGTATTACATACTTGAACTGAAGAATAGCATCTTCACCATGCTTGAGTTAGTTCCATTTAAGCCCAATACTTATGTTCTGCCTTTTGCTCTCCTCCTCACTACCACACTCTCATCTCCACAAGATACCTTTGAAATGACTTTACAATTCCTTATTTATACAAGACATCGACTTAGGGATAATCATCCAAATCGGCATACATTACAGAGCAAATACATAAATACAACATGACTAATTACAAAAAGACTTCATGCAGATCAACACACTGTTGGCCACACAAATCTGAGACTTCAATCTTCATTTAGGAACACGCTAATCCTCACATAATATCTTCAAGATCATCCGCAGGATGTGTAACTCATCTGGTCGGCCAGAGTTAGGAAGAACATCATCATCTGGAAGTTATTCTTCAATTGCGAGCTCAAACTCCAATGCGGACCACCAACACGAACTGGACACGATCCAAAAACCTCCACAAGCTTGCCTGAATCACCAAGAACATCCACACTACATTTGCTTACTGAAATCCTTATCTCCTTCATCTGGAACCTCAAGAACACAGTCTGTCATCACTGTCACAATGGAATAGATGCTTGCGGACCTCTAGACCATGAACCAATTGAGTTGTCACTTCACATGGACTTCCTAAACACTCCACCAAATCTACAGAATAGGATATTGCATTTCTGGATCTATCTGTATCACTCTGTCACCTCTGAACACCTGCCAGAACCGGTTTTACTTAAGTGGCCATAACTTCTTCATGTGGACCTCTAAAATCTTTGCTGGATCATCTCAAGGCACATATCTACAAACCCTTTGAAGCGCATCCTCTGATCTTCATCTTAACTATGATCTTTACCTCACTGTCTTCATTGTTCTTCTCTATTCCTAATTAGGACTAATTTTCTCAATATCCTTAGTACATAGCTCATCCAATCCTTATCATTAATGCAATAGGAGTATGTTGACATCAATGACAACACCGGTTAGGCCCATACTTGCAACAATCTCCCACTTTGGCATTGATGGCAACATATGATGTGAAAAATTGTTTTAACCATCAAACCAAGATCTTCTTCTTACTGACACAACTCCCCCTATCAGCAACAACCATTCACATGTCTACTCTTCCTTTCCTGCTCCCCCTTTGATCAGCAACCACTTGTTTTTCACATGTCTTCTCTCCCCCTTTGACATCAATGGCAAAGGGCACATACTTGCACCAATTCAGAATCATACCAGCTACTCCCCCTGAGTGGCAGCTTCCCAAACATCAATTCGAATCACAAGATATGACTGTGAGATCCACCAGACTGATGCACATCAGTGCATCTTAATTCAAAACCAGAGGGACAATAACCCCTAACTTCTTCCTGAGATACTCAAAATAATCCTTAGGAAGAGGTTTAGTAAAAATATCTGCAATCTGATCCTTGGAAGGCACAAACTCCAATTTGACTTCATTCTTGTTCACTTGCTCTCTCAAAAAGTGAAACTTGATGGATATATGTTTAGTCTTTGAATGTAACACCGGATTCTTGGATATATTTATTGCACTTGAACTATCACAGAAGATTGTGATAGGTTTTTCATACTCTACTCTGATATCTCTTAGCATTTGCTTCATCCACAAAACTTGAGTGCAACTACCTGCTGCTGCAATATATTCTGCTTCAGCTGTGGACAGAGATATTGCCTCTTGTTTCTTGCTTAGCCAAGAAAACAATCTCTTCCCTAAAAAGAATGCTCCACCACTAGTACTTTTTCGGTCATCCACATCTCCTACCCAATCCACATCTATATATGCATGAAGAGAGAAATCATAGTCTCTAGGATACCACAAACCATACTCAACTATCCCTTTTAGATACCTAAAAATCCTCTTGATTGCCATGACATGAGATTCTCTAGGATCAGCTTGGAATCTAGCAACAAGACCAACAACATTCATAATATTAGGTCTAGTTTGAGTGAGATACAACAATCCTCCAATCATTGACCTGTACTTTTTCTGATCAACCTTAGGAGAGTCATCATCTTTGCTTAATTTACATCCAGTTGCCATGGAGTACACATTGGTTTTGATTCTTCCATCCCAAATTTCTTCAACAATTCTTTCACATATTTGGTCTGAGAAATGAAGATTCCTTTCTTAGTTTGAATGATTTGCAGACCCAAGAAGAAATTTATTTCCCCAAGCATGGACATCTCAAATTCACTTTTCATTTGATTTGCAAACGTTTTGCACATACTATCTCTTCCTCCAAAAATGATATCATCAACAAACACTTCAACTATCAAGATATTTTCATGATCAATTTTGAAATATAAATTACTGTCAATAGTACCTTTGTTGAAACCAATCTTCAAAAGATGTTTATCCAATCTTTCATACCAGGCTCTTGGGGCTTGCTTGAGTCCATACAGTGATTTCTTCAACTTGCAAACCATATCACCATGGACAGACAATTGAAATCCATCTGATTGCTCAATGTATACTTCTTCCAAGTCACCATTCAAGAAAGTAGATTTTACATCCATCTAATATTCTTTGAAATCCTTGAAGGCAGCAAAAGCAAGAAATAATCTAATTGCTTCAATTCTTGCCACCAGTGCAAAAGTTTCTTCAAAATCAACTCGTTCTATTTGAGAGTAACCCTTGCAGACCAATCTGGCTTTATTTCTGATTACTTCACCAACTTCATTCAGTTTGTTCCAGAAGACCCATTTAGTTCCAATCACATTCTTGTTTTTAGGTCTGGGAACAAGATCCCATGTGTGATTCTTCTCAATTTGCATTAGCTCTTCCTCCATTGCTTTAGTCCAATTTTTATCATTGCAAGCTTCATTCACTGTCTTAGGTTCAACTTTTGAAATCAGACAATACTCTTCTGAATCTTGAGCAATCCTTCTTCTTGTTCGTACCCCTTTGCTTTTATCACCTATGATCTGATCCTCAGAGTGATTCAGTCTTACATACCTAGGAACTTTGGGAGTTTCTTGCACTTCTGATTCTTGAACAGGCTCATTCAAACTCTTCTCTTCTACCTGATTTACCGGATCAGTCTGAATCTAAATTTTAGAAGGGGCTTGGACTCCTTGAATCAGAACATTATTCTGATCATCTTCATCATATTCATAAAACCTTAAGGGTTTTTCAATTCCTTCATCAACCTTCACATTTGTACTTTCTATAATCTTGCTCAGTCTCTTGTTATAACACCGGTATGCTTTGCTTTGAGTGGAATAACCCAAGAATATTCCTTCATCACTTCTAGCATCAAATTTGCCTAGATCTTCATCTCTTTTAATGTAAAATTTGCTACCAAAGACTCTGAAATACTTCACAGTAGGAGTGATGCCAAACCAAAGTTCATAAGGAGTCTTGCCGGTATTGCTTCTGATTTGAACTCAATTAAGAGTGTAGATTGCAGTACTCACAACTTCTCTCCAGTAGATCTAAGGAACATTTGCTTCCATCATCATGGTTCTAGATGCTTCTTGGATGGTCCGGTTCTTTCTTTCCACTACTCCATTCTACTATGGAGTCCTAGGAGCAGACAATTGTCTTCTTATTCCATGCTTCTCATAGAATTCTATGAACTCACCGGATGTGAATTCTCCACCTCTATCAGACCTCAAACATTTTATGCTCAATCCGGTTTCATTCTCCACCATAGCCTTGGATATCTTGAATTTCTCAAGAGCCTCTGATTTCTCCTTCAAAAAAGTTACCCACATCATCTGGGAGTAGTCATCAATTAATAGCATGAAGTATCTATCACCTTGTACACTTCTGATTCTTGCCGGACAGCATAAATCAGTATGAACTAAGTCCAATAATCTGATAGAAGATTGTTCCTTACTTCTGAATGTAACCCTGCTTTGTTTGCCTGACTAACATTCTTTACACAAGCTATTAGAAGGTTTCGCCAATCTTGGAAGATCCCTCACAACCTGAGTGTTGCTTATTTTGATGATGTTATCAAATTTACATGACACATTCTTCTATGCCACAACCAACTCTGATCAATTTGAACAAATAAACAACTTTTACCAGTACCAACCAAGTGGAAGATATTACCTTTAGTTTGAGTACTGGATGCAATCTCTGTTCCAAAACTTTCAAAGATCTTGCATTTTCCATTTTTGAACTGGAGATCATAGCCTTTGTCCACCAACTGTCCAACACTGAGAAGATTGTGCTTCAGGCCTTCAACATACAGTACATTACTTGTTTTGTTCTTTCCATCAAAAGAAATAGTTCCTCTACCTCTGATTCTACCAGCAGAATTATCACCAAATTTTACCACTCCTCCTTCATACCTTTCCAAATCTATGAACTTATTTTTGTCACCTATCATATCATGAGAGCATCCACTGTCAATGACCCAATCATCCTTTTCTTCAACTTGGACAACTAGAGCTTTTTCTACAATTTTATGATTAGCAAATTTAGAGGGCATTGGATCTTCTTCCTTGATGGCAATAAACACCCAGTCACTTTTGGATTTATTTTCTAGCTCTGATTCATCATCCGTTACTCCTTCATTATCATCATCTTCATGAACATAATAACAATTCTTTTAGAACCTTAATCTGTTTGGATTTGCCCTTGAAAATCTTTCCAGACACCTTGAGGCAAAATGACCAATCTTATTGCAGTTAAAACATTTAAAAGGTAATTTCCCTTCATACTTACCAGATCCTCTTGGTAGTCTTTTTACAATAAGGGCTTCAAGTTGAGTAGCTTCTGCTTCATCTTCTTCCAGGTCTTTTCTTGCTTTCTCATACCATGATAGTTTCTTAGAAGAGTTCTCTCCCGGATCAAACCTTTGTTTGCCTTTTACAGATGCACTAGCTTTGAATGCAGATTCAGTCTTGGGGGGGCATCTCCAAACTCGGTTAATTCAAATGCAACCAATTTACCAACCAATTGATCTCTTGTGATACCTGAATGGGCTCTGAATTCTTCAATGGCAGCAACCTTGTATTTGTAAGAATCAGGAAGAGATCAAAGAACTTTGCCAACAATCTCATCTTCATCCAAGACTCCACCAGCACATCTAATGCCACAAACAAGCTCATTTACTCTAGGCATAAATGTAGTGATATTTTCATCTTCTCTCATCTTCAGGTTTTCAAATTTTCCCTTTAGACTTTGTGGCTTGGCACATTTCACATACTTGTCTCCTTCATGCAGAAGTTCCAATTTTTGCCAAATCTCATGTGCAGTTTTTAGATCAACAACATTTGTCAGTTCTGAATCAGATAAGGCACTTAGAAGAGCTTCTTTAGCCCGCAGATTGTTTTCAGCATCTCTCATTTCATCTACGGTGCGTGGACCATTTTGGGGGGGATCATACTTCTTTGAAGCCATAATCCAATACTGCATTCCCATACATTGCAAGTGGCATTCCATGCGACTTTTCCAAAGAGTGTAATTGGTTCCATCAAACCTCAGACTATCTTTCTTGTATGACAACATCCTGGATATCCTCAAGCAGTTAAGCTCTCTGAAAGGAACTTGGATCTGATACCAATTGTTAGATTTAGGATAGACAACTGAGAGGGGGGGTGAATCAATTGTCCAAAACTTTCTTCAAATTAAACACTTAAATCCACTTTGTAATTCAGCAGTATAATAATAAATCAATCATGGAAATACAATGCATTAGATCAAAAGCAGAAACACATTAACACATGAGACACAAGATTTTGACGTGGAAAACCCAGTTAAGGGAAAAACCACGGGGTGACTAACCCAAGATTGTATTCTCTGTTAGAAGAATAGAAAGAACCAAATGGCACATGCCAATTAGGGCTCACTGCTTGAGCACACTACTCACAAGAGCCACATACCTGATTATTTTTACATTTGGTATCAGAGCCACATACCTAATTATAGTAAGGGACACCTTTCTTTGAGTGTGTGATTAGGTTTTTTGATGCAGTGGGAGTTTGTTGTGTTTGCTTGCAATTTAGAGTTTAGGTTAAGAGATCATGGTTAGTTCATCTCAGTTGGAGATTGGGAAGTTCAATGGTATGAGATTTGGAAGATAAAGATGGAGGATCTCTAGGGAGAAAGAGATCAATAGATTGTTGGGTAAAAGGAGAGGAAACTAGATAGTATGTCAAATGAGGAATGGGTAAAAATAGATTAAAAATAATATGGCACTGGAATCGAGTGACATAAAAGTTAACAAATAGTTTTACCCATTATGAACATCTCCTTTGTAACCACCATTAGGGAATAACCCTATACCTACACACTCAAGTCAAACATCAGGCATATTTGCTCCATATAATAATAGCTGAAGCAAAATAATCTACCCAACGTGATATAAATCATAACATGATATCAAATCATCACATCTAACATGAATCATTAACCATAAATATAAATATGCAGTAATCAACAATAATATAGAATACTAATCCTAGTATTATATATATATATATATTTATATATATATATATATATATATATATATATATATATATATATATATATATAATACTAGGATTACTAATCCTAGTATATATATATAATACTAGGATTACTAATCCTAGTATATATATATATAATACTAGGATTAGTAATCCTAGTATATATATATATATACATATATAATACTAGGATTAGTAATCCTAGTATTATATATGTATATATATATATATATATAATACTAGGATTAGTAATCCTAGTATTATATATGTATATATATATATATATATAATACTAGGATTACTATATATATATATATAATCCTAGTATTATATATATATATATATATATAATACTAGGATTAGTATTCTATATTATTGTTGATTACTGCATATTTATATTTATGGTTAATGATTCATGTTAGATGTGATGATTTGATATCATGTTATGATATATATATATATATATATATATATATATATATATATATATATATATATATATATATATATATATATATATATATTGGCATCTAAACTTTTTGGCTATGGATGCATATGTTGTGATTTTATACGTTGGACCTTTCACTATTACTATTCCACTACCTTTGATATATATATATCATCGAAAAAACCTCGATGGCACAATAAAACATCATCACCAATAATAGCAGGAGATCTAAAATAAAAGTCAATAGATGACAAGGCACAAGTGCCAAAGGCATTACAATGTGACTCCAAGAATCATACAAGGGGAACTTGGACATCCCACATGAGCATGAATATTTTTTGTAATTAAATATTATTTTGTAGGCACTTGAAATATTATTTACAAGTTGACATTGAGGGGAAGCTTAATTTGGCCTATGACAACAGCTTTAGACACTTGGAATAAAGTGAAAAGGAATCTCACTACTTATAGTGGTGTAAGAAGCATCAATTGTTAGATTCTGGACAGACAACTGAGAGGGGGGGTGAATCAGTTGTCCAAAACTTTCTTCCAATTAAACACTTAAATCCACTTTGTAATTCAGCAGCATAATAATAAATCAATCATGGAAATACAATGCATTAGATCAAAAGCAAAAACACATTAACACATGAGACACCAAGATTTTGACGTGGAAAACTCAGTTAAGGGAAAAACCACGGGGTACTAACCCAAGATTGTATTCTCTGTTAGAAGAATAGAAAGAACCAAATGGCACATGCCAATTAGGGCTCATGTTGCAAGTATGGGCCTAACCGGTGTTATCATTGATGTCAACATACTCAGGTTGCATTAATGAGAAGGATTAGATGAGCTGTGTGCTAAGGATATTGAGAAAATAAGTCTCAATCAGGAACAGTGAAGAATAGTGATGACAAGAAGGTAAAAGTCCTCAATAGGTTGAGGATCAGAGGATGCGGTTTAAAGGGTTTGTAGATATAAGTCTTGAGATGGTCCAGTCAAGATTTCAGAGGTCCGCATGAAGATTTGAAGAAATTAGGGTTGCTCAAGTAGAACTGGTTCTGGCAGGTGTTCAGAGGTGACATAGTGCCACAGATAGGTCCGATGAGATTTGGTATTTCATTATCCCGTTCTGCGGATCTGAGGGAGTGTTGAGGATGTCCCTATGAAGTATCAACTAGATTAGTTCATGGGTTGAAGGTCCAGAAGAGCCTATTCATTTGTGACAGTGATGACAGACTATGTTCTTGTAGCTCCAGATGAAGGAAAGAAGAATTCCAGTAGGATGATGAAGTATGGATGTCTTTGGTGATTCAGGGAAGGTTATGATGATCGTTGGAGCATGTCCAGTTAATGTTGGTGGTCCGCATTAAAGTTAGAGTTTGCATTTGAAGAATAACCATGGATATTGGTGTTCTTCTTGAGACTAGCTGACCAGATGTATTACACGTCTTGCAGATGATCTTATAGGTGTTTGCCAACTTAGATGATTGTTCCTAAGTCGATGCCTTGTATAAATAAGGGATTGTGAATTCATTTTGAGGTGTGGCTTGTGGTGATAAGTGTGTGGTAGTAGAGAGAAGTGCGAAAGGCAGAGCAGAAGTATTGGGCTTAAATGGAATTGATTCAAGCATGGTGAAGATGCTATTCTCCAGTTCATAAAGGTGATACTTATTCCTTTGTAGACAGTGTTGCTCTTGTAGGTAGTGAGCCTCTTGTGAGCAGTGTGCTCGGGCAGTGAGCCCTAATTGGCATGTACCATTTGTTCTTTCTATTATTCTAACAGAGAATACTTTCTTGGGTTAATCACCCCGTGGTTTTTTCCTTAACCGAGTTTTCCACGTCAAAATCTTGGTGTCTTATGTGTTGTTGAGTTTCTACTTTTGATTTGAATGCATTATGGTTCATGTTTAATATACTACTAATCATCAAGAAGATTTAAGTGTGTAATTTTGAGAAAGTTTGGCACAATTGATTCACCCCCCCTCTTAGTTGTGTGCCCTAAGTCTAACAATTGGTATCAAAGCCAAGTTCCTCTAAAAGGAGCTTAACCACTTGAGGAGATCCAGGATGTCGTCCTACAAGAAGGATAGTCCGAAATTTGATGGAACCAACTTTTCTCTTTGGAAAGGTCGCATGAAATGTCACTTATAGTGTATGGGAATGGCATACTGGTCCATGGTTACAAAAGCGTATATACCTCCACAGGGTGGTCCGACAACCCTAAATGAACTCATAGATGCTGAAAACAATCTACAGACCAAAGAGGCTCTTCTAAGCGCATTATCTGACTCGGAGCTCTCAAATGTTATTGACCTACCAACTGCGTTTGAGATTTGGAACAAACTGAAACTTTTGTATGAAGGAGATCAGTATGTCAAATGTGCAAGGTTACAAAGTCTAAAAGGGAAATTTGAAAAACTAAAGATGAGAGATGATGAAAATATTACTACTTTTATGCCAAGAGTAAATGAGCTGGTTTGTGGAATCAGAAATGTTGGTGGAGTTTTGGATGAAAATGAGATTGTTGGCAAAATTCTCAGATCCCTTCCTGCCTCATACAAAATCAAGGTTGCTGCCATTGATGAATTCAGAGCCCATACAACTATCACAAGAGACCAATTGGTTGGCAAACTAGCTACATTTGAAATGACGGAGTTTGGAGATGATTCCCCCAAGACTGAATTTGCATTCAAAGCTAGTGCCTCTGTGAAAGGTAAACAAAGATTTGATCCAGGAGAGAACTCATCAAGGAAACTGTCATGGTATGATCAAGCAAGAAAAGACATGGAAGAAGAAGAAGCAGAAATAGCTCAACTTGAAGCCCTCATTGCAAAGAGACTGCCAAGAGGATCCGATAAGTATGAAGGAAAATTACCCTTTAAGTGTTTCAATTGCAATAAGATTGGTCACTTTGCCTCAAAATGTCCGGAAAGATTTTCAAGGTCAAATTCTAACAGACAAAGGTTCCAAAAGAATTGTTATTATGTTCATGACGAAGATGATAATGAAGGAGTAACAGATGATGAATCAGAGATAGGAAACAAATCCGGAAATGAATGGGTGTTTATTGCCATCAAGGAAGAAGATCCAATGCCCTCTGAATCTGTCAATCATAAGGTTGTAGAAAGAGCTCTGGCTGCCCAAGTTGAAGAAAAGGATGATTGGGTCATTGACAGTGGATGCTCTCATCATATGATAGGTGACAAGAACAAGTTCTTAGATTTGGAAAGGTATGAAGGAGGAATGGTAAAGTTTGGTGATAATTTTGCTGGTAGAATCAGAGGTAGGGGAACTATTTCTTTTGATGGAAAGAACAAAACTGGCAATGTACTATATGTTGAAGGATTGAAGCACAATCTTCTCAGTGTTGGATAGTTGGTGGGCAAAGGTTATGATCTCCGGTTCAAGAATGGAAAATGCAGGATCTTTGAAAGCTCCGGAACTGAGATTGCATCCGGTACTCAAACAAAAGGTAATACCTTTCATCTGGTTGGTACTGATAAAAGTTGTTTGTTTGTTCAAATTGATCAGAGTTGGTTATGGCATAGAAGGATGTGTCATGTAAATTTTGATAACATCATCAAGATAAGCAATACTCAGGCTGTAAGAGATCTTCTAAAATTGGTAAAACCTATAAATAGTTTGTGCAAAGAATGTTAGCTAGGTAAACAGAGCAGAATCTCATTCAAAAGCAAGGATCAGTCCTCTACAGGATTATTGGAACTAGTTCATACTGATCTATGTGGTCCAACAAGAATTAAGAGTATGCAAGGTGATAGATATTTCATGTTACTGATTGATGACCATTCCCGGATGATGTGGGTTACCTTTCTGAAAGAAAAATCAGAAGCTTTTAAGAAGTTCAAAATCTTCAAGGCTATGGTTGAGAATCAAACTAGATTAAAAATGAAATGTCTGAGATCTGATAGAGGTGGTGAATTCACATCCGGTGAATTCATAGATTTTTGTGAGAAGCATGGTATAAAGAGACAGTTGTCTGCTACTAGGACTCCACAGCAGAATGGAGCAGTAGAGAGAAAGAACCGGACCATCCAGGAAGCATCCAGGACAATGATGATGGAAGCAAATGTTCCTCAGATGTTTTGGAGAGAAGCTGTCAGCACTGCAGTCTATACTCTCAATCGAGTTCAAATCAGAAGCAATACCGGTAAGACTCCTTATGAACTTTGGTTTGGCATCACTCCTATTGTGAGGTATTTCAGAGTATTTGGTAGCAAATGTTACATCAAAAGAGATGAAGATCTAGGCAAGTTTGATGCTAGAAGTGATGAAGGGATATTCTTGGGTTACTCCACTCAAAGCAAAGCTTATCGGTGTTACAATAAGAGACTCAGAAAGATGATAGAAAGTACAAATGTAAAGCTTGATGAAGGAATTGAGAGACCTTCAAGGTTTTATGAATATGATGAAGATGATCAGAATGATGTTCTAATTCAAGGAGCCCAAACTCCTTCTGGTACTTAGAATCAAACAGGTCTGGTAACTCAAGGAGAAGAGATGAGTCACAATGAACTTGATGAAGAATTAGAAGTGCAGGAAACTCCCAAAGTTTCTAGGTATGTAAGACTGAACCACTCTGAAGATCAGATCATAGGTGATAAAAGCCAAGGTGTGCAAACAAAAAGAAGAATTGCTCAAGACTCAGATGAGTATTGTCTGATTTCAAGGATAGAACCTAAGACTGTAAATGAAGCTTGCAATGATGAAAACTGGACTAAAGCTATGGAAGAAGAGCTGATGCAAATTGAGAAAAATCACACTTAGGATCTTGTTCCCAGACCTAGAGACAAGAATGTGATTGGAACCAAGTGAGTCTTCCGGAACAAATTGAATGAAGTTGGTGATGTAATCAGAAATAAAGCCAGATTAGTCTGCAAGGGCTACTCTCAAATAGAAGGAGTTGATTTTGAAGAAACCTTTACTTCGGTGGCAAGAATTGAAGCAGTCAGATTATTTATTGCCTATGTTGCCTTCAGGGATTTCAAAGTATATCAGATGGATGTCAAGTCTACCTTCCTAAATGGTGATTTGGAAGAAGAAGTATACATTGAGCAACCGGATGGATTTCAATTGTCTGATCAGGGTGATATGGTCTGCAAGTTGAAGAAAGCACTGTATGGATTGAAGCAAGCCCCAAGAGCTTGGTATGAAAGATTGGATAAGCATCTTTTGAAGATTGGTTTCAACAAAGGTACTGCTGACAGTAACTTATATCTCAAAATTGATCATGAGGACATCTTGATTGTTGAAGTATTTGTTGATGATATCATCTTTGGAGGAAAAGATAGTATGTGTAAAACTTTTTCAAATCAAATGAAAAGTGAGTTTGAGATGTCTATGCTTGGTGAAATGAATTTCTTTTTGGGTCTGCAAATTACTCAAACAAAGAAAGGAATCTTCATTTCTTAGACCAAATATGTGAAAGAATTGTTGAGGAAATTTGGGATGGAAGATTCAAAGCTAATGAATACTCCCATGGCAACCGGATGCAAGTTGAGCAAAGATGATGACTCTCCTAAGGTCGATCAGACAAAGTATAGATCAATGATTGGAGGATTGTTGTATCTCACTCAAACTAGACCAGATATAATGCAGGTTGTTGGTCTTGTTGCTAGATTCCAGGCTAACCCCAGAGAATCTCATGTCATGGCAATCAAGAGAATTTTTAGATATCTAAAAGGGACAGTTGAGTATGGTTTGTGGTATCCTAGAGATCATGATTTCTCTCTTCATGCATATACAGATGCAGATTGGGCAGGAGATGTGGATGACCGGAAGAGTACCAGTGGTGGAGCATTCTTTTTGGGAAATAGATTGGTTTCTTGGCTAAGCAAGAAACAAGAGGCAATATCTCTATCTACAATTGAAGCATAATACATTGCAGCAGCAGGTAGTTGCACTCAAGTTTTATGGATGAAGCAGATGCTAAGAGATATAAAAGTAGAATATGAGGAGCCTATCACAATTTTCTGTGATAATTCAAGTGCAATAAATATTTCTAAGAACCCGGTGTTGCACTCTAAGACTAAGCATATATCTATCAAATTTCACTTTCTGAGAGAACAAGTGAACAAGGATGAGGTCAAATTAGAGTTTGTGCCCTCAAAGGATCAGATTGCAGATATCTTTAGTAAACCTCTTCCCAAGGAATCTTTTGAGTATCTCAGGGAGAAGTTAAGGGTTATTGCCCCTTTAGTGATGAACTAGGATGAACTAGTGTGCATCAGTCCGGTGGATATCACAGTCATATCTTGTGATCCAGATTGGTGATGGGAAGCTGCTACTCAGGGGGAACAGCTGGTATGATTCTGATGTGTTAGAATTGCAAGTATGAGCCCTTTGCCATTGATGTCAAAGGGGGAGAGAAGACATGTGAAAAACAAGTAGTTGATGATCAAAGGGGGAGCAGTAAAGGAAGAGAAGACATGTGAAGGGTTGTTGCTGTTAGGGGGAGCTATGACAGAAATGAGAAGTTCTTGTCTTGATGGTTTTTCACATCATTTGTTGCCATCAATGACAAAGGGGGAGATTGTTGCAAGTATGGGCCTAACCGGTGTTGTCATTGATGTCAACATACTCAGGTTGCATTAATGAGAAGGATTAGATGAGCTGTGTGCTGAGGATATTGAGAAAATAAGTCTCAATGAGGAACAGTGAAGAACAGTGATGACAAGAAGGTAAAATTCCTCGATAGGTTGAGGATCAGAGGATGCGGTTTAAAGGGTTTGTAGATATAAGTCTTGAGATGGTCCAGTCAAGATTGCAGAGGTCCACATGAAGATTTGAAGAAGTTAGGGTCGCTCAAGTAGAACCGGTCTCGGTAGGTGTTCAGAGGTGACAGAGTGCCACAGATAGGTCCAGTGAGATCCGGTATTTCATTATCCTGTTCTGCGGATCTGAGGGAGTGTTGAGGACATCTCTGTGAAGTATCAACTAGATTAGTTCATGGGTTGAAGGTCCAGAAGAGCCTATTCATTTGTGACAGTGATGACAGACTATATTCTTGTAGCTTCGGATGAAGGAAAGAAGAATTCCAGTAGGATGATGAAGTGCGGATGTCTTTGGTGATTCAGGGAAGGTTATGATGATCGTTGGAGCATGTCCAGTTAATGTTGGTGGTCCGCATTGAAGTTAGAGTTTGCATTTGAAGAATAACCACGGATATTGGTGTTCTTCTTGAGACTGGCCGACCAGATGTATTACGCGTCTTGCGGATGATCTTATAGGTGTTTGCCGACTTAGATGATTGTTCCTAAGTCGATGCCTTGTATAAATAAGGGATTGTGAATTCATTTTAAGGTGTGGCTTGTGGTGATAAGTGTGTGGTAGCAAAGAGAAGTGCGAAAGGCAGAGCAGAAGTATTGGGCTTAAATGGAACTGATTCAAGCATGGTGAATATGCTATTCTCTAGTTCATAAAGGTGATACTTATTCCTTTGTAGACAGTGTGTCTCTTGTAGGCAGTGAGCCTCTTGTGAGCAGTGTGCTTGGGCAGTGAGCCCTAATTGGCATGTGCCATTTGTTCTTTCTATTATTCTAACAGAGAATACTTTCTTGGGTTAATCACCCCGTGGTTTTTCCCTTAACCGAGTTTTCCACATCAAAATCTTGGTGTCTTATGTGTTGTTGAGTTTCTACTTTTGATTTGAATGCATTATGGTTCATGTTTAATATACTAAAAATCACCAAGAAGATTTAAGTGTGTAATTTTGAGAAAGTTTGGCACAACTGATTCACCCCCCCTCTTAGTTGTGTGCCCTAAGTCTAATAGCTCACTGCTCGAGTACACTGCTCACAAGAGACTCACTGCCTATAGGAGACACACTATCTACAGAATAATAAGTATTACATACTTGAACTGAAGAATAGCATCTTCACCATGCTTGAGTCAGTTCCATTTAAGTCCAATACTTCTATTTTGCCTTTCGCTCTCCTCCTCGCTACCACACTCTCATCTCCACAAGATACCTTTGAAATGACTTTACAATTCCTTATTTATACAAGACATCGACTTAGGGATAATCATCCAAGTTGGCATACATTACAGAGCAAATACATAAATACAACATGACTAATTACAAAAAGACTTCACGCGGATCAACACACTGTCGGCCACACAGATCTGAGACTTCAATCTTCATTTAGGAACACACCAATCCTCACATAACATCTTCAAGATCATCCGCAGGATGTGTAACTCATCCGGTCGGCCAGAGTTAGGAAGAACATCATCATCCAGAAGTTATTATTCAATTGCGAGCTCAAACTCCAATGTGGACCACCAACACGAACTAGACACGATCCAAAGACCTCCTCAAGCTTGCCTGAATCACCAAGAACATCCACACTACATCTACTTACTAAAATCCTTATCTCCTTCATCTGGAACCTCAAGAACATAGTCTGTCATCACTGTCATAATGGAATAGATGCTTGCAGACCTCCAGACCACGAACCAATTGAGTTGTCACTTCACATGGACTTCCTAAACACTCCACCAAATCTGCAGAATAGGATATTGCATTTTCGGATCTCACCGGACCTATCTGTATCACTCTATCACCTCTGAACACCTGCCAGAACTGGTTTTACTTAAGTGGCCATAACTTCTTCAAATCTTCATGCGGACCTCTGAAATCTTTGCTGGATCATCTCAAGGCACATATCTACAAACCCTTTGAAGCACATCCTCTGATCTTCATATTAACTGGGATCTTTACCTCACTGTCTTCACTGTTCTTCTCTGTTCCTGATTAGGACTAATTTTCTCAATATCCTCAATACACAGCTCATCCAATCCTTATCATTAATGCAACAGGAGTATGTTGACATCAATGATAACACCAATTAGGCCCATACTTGCAACATCAATAACATTGTAAGAGGTGTAAGAAAGCATCTTTGACTGTGTGTAAGAAGTGGGTAGCCTTTTTTTGACTTGAGGATTTGTTATATTTTTCTTCTAGTGGGTTGTTTTTGTCCTCTATTGAAGTTGGATGCCCACATGCATCATAAAAGTCTTGAAGCTTCTAGAAATATGATTGTAACTCCCAGACACATGTCATGAGATATATTTTGCATGTAGACTACTTGGCTCATGGTTTGAGTCCGTTATAATGGAAACCATTTATGGTTTCTTATATAACTTTTGGCTATAAATTGAAGCTTAGAGTAGGAGGTTGCATAAGTTGTTTTGTAGGTTGTGGAAGTAATAAAGTGTTGTAGAAACTCTAAGAGATAAGTTGCATTGTTGTAACTCTTTTGAATGATTAATACAATCTTTAGATCTCTTTAAGTGTAGAGTTTTTTTTTTTTTTGGGGGTTTCTCCACGTATATCTTGTGCTATGGTTTTCATCTCTTATGTTTATTTTCCATTTATTATTTATAATGGTTAATGAACTTCGATGCTTTAAGTAAACAACATACTTTCATTCTATATTTATATTGTATTTCTAAATTTGGTATCAGAGCTACAGACTTGATTAGAGAGAGGGACACCTTTCTTTGAGTGTGTGATTAGATTTTTTGTTGTAGTGGGAGTTTGTTGAGTTTGCTTGCAATTTAAGGTTTAGGTTGATGAGAGATCGTGGTTAGTTCAGTTCAATTGGAGATTGGGAAGTTCAATGGTACATGGTATGAGCTTTGGAAGATAAAGATGGAGGATCCCTAGGAAGAAAGAGATCAATGGATTTTTGGGTAAAAGTAGAAGAAACTAGATAGTGTGTCAAACGAAGAATGGGTAAAAATAGATAAAAAAACAACATTACGCTATTCATTTGTGTTTATTTATTTTCATGTTATTGAATGTTTCTAGTGAAGCTACTGCTTAAAAATTATGAAATAGAATAGGAGATATATAAAACTAAGAGTCTCTATGATAAGTTATTTATGAAAAGAAAGTTATATTCTGTTACAATGAAGAATGGGGACTCAATTGCATAACACTTGAATTTGTTTAATCTAATCTTGAGTCAATTATAGTTAGTTGATGTAAAGATAGATGAGGAGAATAATTATATTTTATTATTATTTTCATTGCCTAAATCTTGTGAAAATATAATCCTTGCAATCGTTGGTTCTCTTATAGATGATCTAAAGTTGGATGCTCTCATTACCACTCTACTTTTAGAGGAAATGAAGAGAAAGACTTCGGAGGAATCTAAGGATGCATTGCATGTGCAAGGTAGATCTAAGGAGAGAGGTAAGGGCAAGAATGAGGGTGATAAGGATAAGTCTAATGATCGTTCTAAGTCCAAGGGAAGGTCTAAAACACCTAGCAAGGTAGATCGAGGTGTTGGAACTATAGTAAATGAGGGCATCTCATAAAGGAATTAAGAATAAGAAGAAAAATAATGGCAATTCCTCTACATATAAATTGTTTGATGATGAAGATACTGATGCTTTTATTATTCTTGCTTGCATGACTTCTAATGAGTCTTAGTCGATAGATTTAGGTGCATCTTGCCACATGACTTCTCATAAGGAGTAGTTTTCAACATATTCCGCTTATGATAGTGGGAAAATTTTCCTTGGGGATAACAACACATGAAAAATTGTGGGTTGAGAATAGGTAAAATTAATTTTGAATGATGGGAGGGCTAAAACCCTCAAAGATGTATTGCATATCCTTGGTTTAGCGAGGGATTTAATTTTTGTATAAAAAATGAATAGTTTAGGAGCACATGTTACTTTTGAGAAGAGTGGTTGTAGGTTGAGTAGAAGGAATTTGGTGTTAGCTAGGAGCACTAGGTGTGGCACCCTGTTTAGGATAGAAGCATCTACATTTTATAACTCTATTAATATAACTAATAGCTCTTTAACTTGTAAAATGGGTCACATTGGTGAGAAGGGTCTCAAAACCTTGATAAATAAGAATATGGTTGATGGCTTGTCTAGTTACTCTACTAATTTTGATTTCTATGAACACTGTGTATATGGAAAACAACATAGAATATTATCTAAATTAGGAAGTACTAGAGATAAACAAATTTTGGAGGTTAATCATAGCGATGCCTTTGGCTCCTATGAATGTGCCTTCTATTGGAAAGTCTCACTACTATGTTTCCTTTATTGATGATTATTCTAGATATTCATGGGTTTACTTTTTGAAAGAAAAATATGTTGTATTTTCTACATTTAAAGAGTTTAAAACACTTTTTGAGAAACATACGGATGGAAAAGTAAAGGTTTTAAGAATGGATAATGGTGGTGAGTTTTGCTTTAGGGCCTTTGATGACTTTTACATGCATGCATGAATTGTTAGACGAAAAATAACTCCATGTTCTCCACACAAAATGGAGTGGTAGAAAGGATGAATATGACTTTAATGGATAGATCTAGAAGCATGTTAAGTAGTGTTGAACACACCAGGATGCTGAGAGGTGGGGTGAATCAGTATCTAAGCAATCTTTAATTTTAACAACTTCAACTTATTTGAAGCAGATTAAAACTTAAGCATCACAGTATTAACATAAGCATGACAGATTAACACAATGCACATCAACACATAACACAGGATATACGTGGAAAACCCAAGAAGGGAAAAACCATGGTGAGGATCAACTCACAATATATGAAGCTCAAATAACAACTTTGTTTTAAGGCTACAACCCAAGGAAGCTACTACTCCCTGAAAACTTTAATTTAGGGTCACTCCCAAGGAAGCTACTACTCCCTGAAAACTTTGATTTAGGGTCACTCCCAAGGAAGCTACTACTCCCTGAAGACTTTGTTTTAGGGTCACTCTCAAGGAAGCTACTACTCCTTGAATCGAGAACACACTTACAAAAGATTATAGTATGACATTCCTTCTACTGTCTGAAAAATGACATTGAAATTCACACCTTTGATGATTGCAATTCTGCCTCTTCACACTTTCTTTTGGTGATAATATCAGTTAGGCACACTCTACACTTGATCACTATCACAAATATGTCTTCAAGATGAATCAGGACAGCATCTACAACTTCTACTCTCTCATTCAGTCGCACATAAAAAATGCATTCATTCTACTCCTTATCTTGCTTGCGAACCTTATTAATCAACATGCAATCACACCTTGCCTAACTCAAATTGATTTAAAATTTATACAAGATATTACATTGCTTGTTGGCCAGATACAACATGAAAAATACATTTACAAGTTAGGTAGACAACACACAACATGAAACGTGTAGAAGATAGGTCCTAAACAAAACCACACGTTACACCAGTAGAAGACCCATGCCTTGTAGACACCAACACTTGATTAACTAGGTCCAAAACATCCTACATAGCTTCAAACACCAAGGAATTACATCCACACACTCCACTAATTTGGAAATAGGACAGCTTTAAGCAAAACACATGAAGACTTGAAGCAAAACGACCACAACAACTTGAAAACCTTGTGCGGTACTAGAGACAAGAAAGGTCTTCATGAAACTCTTCTAGATGAGTCCACATGACTCATACAACATCTCCAAACACTCCTTTACCTCTGCACATCAAATATTTGTGTCGCACAACTTCAATCATGAAATCTGGGAACAATAAGTCATCCAGAACACACTATAACATGTTATCATTTGAAAAACTGAGCCACAGACCACCAAGAACCTTGAAACTACAATAAAGCATGTAATGTACATCAATAAACATGTCCTCAAAACCACAAGGGAAATCATTCACTTTCGAAGGAATGCGGAGCATTCCAACATGCCTTCAACACTAGCTTACTCTGTCAGAATACATGTCGATATTCTATCATGCATAACTTTCACAGTGGAAGGAAAAATGATGTGAAACTTTAGAACAATTACCTTCACTACACCCTGAACATAGTGCCAGAACCGCATAGCCATATCTGCAAAGCGGAGGAATGCAAAGCATTCCATTGTCCTACACTGAACACCTTCACAGAAACAACATTATCTTCGAACTGTCAACAAATAAAACATTCTTTCAGTAATCAAATCATCATGAAACTTTAAACATACATGCTTTAGGCCATCAATAACATCAACAACACATTTGATCATCTTTGTGCTTCTAATTCCCATATTAATATTAGTTCATTCTCAACTCTGCATTGATCAAGGCATGACATCCAACCATGAACTATATCTTCTCTTTTCTCTTGTTGGATGGGACATGACATCCAACCATAAACTATATACTCTCTTTTCTCTTGTTGGATGGGACATGACATCCATCCATGAACTATATCTTCTCTCTTCTCTTGTTGGATGGGACATGGCATCCAACCATGAACACCATCACACCTCCATGACAGTGTTGACATCAATGGAAACCAAGTGATAGTATTGACATCAATGGTAACCCTAGAAACCATATGTGTAACAATCTCCCCCTTTGGCATTGATGGCAACACATACCTACACATTTCTCCCCCTTTGACATCAAGGACAAAGGACATCCACTACCTACCCATCAATGACCATATCCCTGTACATTCTTTCTTAGGGAATAACTTCTTATAGCAAACAAACTCCCCCTATCATTAGCAACCACTACCTACTCCCCCTAAGAGCTAGCCACCATTAGTCCAGGAACAAGATATAGCATGAACTCCCCCTGGATAGATGCACACTATGCATCTAGCAAGAAGAAGGAGGGGCAATTACCCCTAACCTCTGCCAAAGATCTTCAAAAGTATCCTTTGCAAGAGCCTTTGTGAAAATATATGTCATCTAATCCTTTGTTGGAACATATTCCAACTTCACTTCCTTATCTACAACCTTCTCTCTCAAAAAGTGATACCTGATTACTATATGCTTGGTTCTAGAATGCATTGGATTCTTAAAAATATTGATAGCACTTGTATTGTCACACAAGATAAGAATAGGCTCATCATACAATACCTTGATATCCTTCAGGTTTTTCTTCATCCACAACACTGTTGGCAGTGAGCTGCCCCCTTGTCAGTGAGGCATTCAACGCTGACCTCAGGATTCGTGACATGGCAGTGAGCCTCCTGTGGATCTGGGTTAAATCTAGCATTTGTAGTGAGCGTTGATAGCTCGAGCTTTTGGCGCAACGGCAAACGATTCCATCAATTGGTATCAGAGCCATGGGTCACAGGTTCGAATCCCTTGGGTTGCGTTGAGGGGGGGATTGGTAGAAAAGGATGCTGCTATAATGTACTCTGCCTTTGCAGTAGATAAGGATGTTGAATATTGCTTCTTGCTCTGCCATGAAACCAATCTACTTCCTAAAAATAAAGCACCACCACTTGTACTTCTTCTATCATCAACACAACTAGCCTAGTCAGCATCGGTGTAAGCACTCAAATCAAAGTCACTACCTCTTGGATACCATTGGCCATAGTCTGGAGTTCCTTTCAAGTATCTAAATATCCTTTTCACTATCTTCTCATGTGTTTGCTTGGGATTGGCTTGATATCTGGCAGCCACACATACTACATGCATAATATCAGGTCTAGAAGTAGTCAAGTACATCAGTCCTCCAATCATAGATCTATAGACAGTCTGATCCACTTCCAGAGACTCATCATCTTTGCTCAAGTGACATCCAGTGACCATGTGAGTACTCACTGGTTTTGAATCCTCCATACCAAACTTCTTCAATAACTCTTTGACATACTTAGCTTGAGAAATAATGATACCACCATCTACCTGAGTAATTTGAAGTCCATGGAAAAAAGACATTTCACCAATCATAGACATCTCAAACTCTTTTTGCATCTCTTCTACAAACCTCTTACACATGTCATCATCTCCACCAAAGATGATGTCATCAACATATACTGCAACTATCAATATCATGTTTCTTTCTTCCTTCATGAAAAGATTGCTATCTGTAGTACCTTTCTTGAAGCCCTACCGAAGTAAGTACTTGTCCAACCTATCATACCAAGCTCTAGGTGCCTTCTTGAGACCATATAAAGCCTTCTTGAGTCTCCACACCATGTCTAGATCTTCTGATAACTAGAAACTATCTAGTTGTTCAATATAAACCTCTTCCTCTAGATCACCATTCAGAAAAGTTGACTTAACATCCATTTGATATACCTTGAAGTTCTTATGAGCAACAAGAGCAAGGAACATTTTGATTGCCTCCATCCTTGCTACTGGAGAAAAATTCTCCTCAAAATCAATATCTTCAACTTGCATGTATCCTTTGCATACCAATCTTGCTTTGTTTCTTACAACTTCACCTTCTTCATTCAGTTTATTCTGGAACACCCACTTTATTCCTATAACATTCTTATTTGCTGGTCTGGGAACCAATTCCCATGTCTGATTCTTCTCAATCTGATCCAATTCTTCTTCCATGGCCTTTATCCATCCATCATCTTTGCTAGCATCTGCAAAGTTTTTGGGTTCCACCGTTGATAACAAACACAAGTTTACTTGCTCATGTGCCTTAGCAAGCATTCTCCTTGTTTGCACACCTTCATCCTTATCTCCAATGATCTGATCTGTTGAGTAGTTCTTCCGAACATACTTTGGTGGAGTCTTAGGCATCTGCTCTAGTTCTTGTTCCTTTTCTTCTTTCACTTCTTCTTCTTCATCTTCAAAGCATGGAAAGATATCAGATTCTGAGTCCTCTGATTCATGTGAGATCTAGTACAGGTCTTCATCTACATTGACATTTGTGCTTTCAATCATCTTTCCCAACCTCTTGTTGTAGCATCTATAAGCCTTACTTCTGGTTGAGTAACCAAGAAAGATTCCTTCATCACTTCTTGAATCAAACTTTCCTAGGTCTTCTTCATCTCTTCTGATATAACACTTGCTGCCAAAGATCCTGAAGTATCTGGCTGTGGGAGGTCTTCCATACCATAGCTCATAATGGGTCTTAGTGATGTTGGCCCTCAGTTGCACTATGTTAATTAGATAGATAGTAGCATGAACTGCATCCTTCTATTACATATCGGGCAGATCTGCATCTTTCAACATTGCCCTAGACATCTCTTGCGCGGTCCTATTCTTTCTTTCCACCACCCCATTTTGCTGAGGGGTCCTAGGAGCTGATAGATGTTTCCTAATACTATTATCTTCACAAAACTTTTCAAATTCATTTGAAGTAAACTCACCTCCTCTACCAGACCTCAAACATTTGATCTTGGCATCTACTTCATTCTCAACCATAGCTTTGAACACTTTAAATTTATCAAGGGCATTTGATTTTTCTCTTAAAAAAGTAACCCAAGTCGTTCTAGAATAATCATCAATAAGAAACATGAAATACCTCTCACCTTGTTGACTCTTTACTCTTGTAGGGCCACACAGATCAGTGTGAATCAGCTCCAATGGCTTTGAAGAAGAATACTCCTTACTTTTGAAATTTGTTTGTCTGCTTTCCCATTTGACATTCCCTGCATACTGTATTTGTAGGCTTGATTATATTATCAAAATTGTTGTGTCCCATTCTCTTGTGCCACAACCAACATTCACTCGATTTAGCCAACAAACATGTTCTTCCATTTACCTCCTTCAAATGATAGATGTCACCATATGTCTTGATACCTTCTACAACTAGTTTTTTGGACCCTACCTTCCTAATTTCACAACCCTTGGCATGAAAGGTGAGATTATACCCCTTGTTGCACAACTGACTGATATTGAGAAGATTGTGTTTTAGACCTTTGACATAGAGGACATCCTCAGTCCTGTTCTTCCCATCAATAGTTATAGCACCTTTTCCACATATCTGTGCTGACTCATCACCACCAAAGTTGACAACACCACCATCCTACTTTTCAAGGCTGATAAACTTCTCCTTGTCACCCGTCATATGATTTGAGCATCCACTGTCAATTACCCAAGCCTTGGCGGCTTCTTTTGTATGAAAGGTAGTCCATACAACCATTGATATTTCATTGTTCTAGTCTGTTTGCAAGGCATCGGTCTTCACACATTTTTCAACATCATCCTTTTTGTCACCAACACTCAAAGCCATGAAAAGTGTTTCATCATTTGAATCATCATGATCCTCATCTTCTGAAGAATAATTGCTCTCTATGGAATACATACTTCTTTTGAACTTGTCTCTCTTGTAACTACTTCTTGATTCCTTAAAAGGACATTTAGAAGCAAAGTGACCAACCTTTACACAATTGAAGCATTTGAAGGGTAACTTACCTTTGTATTTCTCAGTGCATTTCTTCAGTCTTCTCACAAAATTTGCTTCACCTTCATCAAAGCTTTCATCTTCATCAATAACTTCTTACTTTGTCTTCACATTGGCTTTGAAAGCAACTTCTTTCTTTGGAGCATAACTGCCAAACTCTCTTATTTCAAAGGCAGTAAGGGAACTAAATAGTTTGTCTAAAGTGTATGTATCCAAGTCTGCATTCTCCTCAATGGTAGATACCTTATGATTGTAAGATTTGGGAAGAGATCTCAAAACCTTTTTCACAATCTCATCTTCTTTCACTTCTCCACCAAGACCTATGATGCCATTGACCACTTCATTCACCTAGAGCATATATCTAGCAATGTCTTCATCCTCTAACATTTTTAGGTTCTCAAATCTACTCTTGAAGATCTACATCTTGGCTTGCTTTACTTTCTTATCTCCTTCATTAATGGTTTCAAGTTTATCCCAAACTTCTTTAGTAGAATTGCAACTCATTACCTTTGAAAGTTTTGAATAAGCTAACCCACTCATGATAGCAAACTTTGCCTTGGCATTGTTATCATACTTCTTTACTTCATCTACATCTGTAGGAATAGTACCAGGAACTTTGTAACCAGTCTTGATAGATTCCCGAACACCACACCCTGGAGAGTTGATATAGGCTTCCATCCTTAGATTCCAAAAAGCATAATTTGTCCTCTCAAACCTAGGTATCTTTCTGGACCTATTTTGTGCCATCCCAGACCTTCCTCAAGTGGTTAAGCTTCCCTCAAAGGAACTTGGATCTGATACCAATTGTTGAACACACCAGGATACTAAGAGGGGGGTGAATCAGTATCTCAGAAATCTTCAATTTTAACAACTTCAACTTATCTGGAGTAGATTAAAACTTAAGCATCACAATATTAACATAAGCATGGAAGTTAACATAATGCACATCAACACATAACACCAGATATACGTGAAAAACCTAAGAAGGGAAAAACCACAGTGAGGATTAATTCGCAATATACGAAGCTCAAATAACGACTTTATTTTAGGGCTACAACCCAAGGAAGCCACTACTTGCTAAAAATTTTGATTTAGGGTCACTCCCAAGGAAGCTACTACCCTCTGAATTGAGAACACACTTACAAAAGATTATAGTATGATAGTCCTACTATCTAGAAACTGACATTGAAATTCACACCTTTGATGATTGCAATTATGCCTCTTCACACTTTCTTCTGATGATTAGATTAGTTAGGCACACTCTACACTTGATCACTGTCACAAATATGTCTTCAAGATGAATCAAGACATCATCTACAACTTTTGCTCTTTCTCCTTCAATCGCACATCAAAAATGCATTCATTTTGCTCCTTATCTTGCTTGCGAACCTTATTAATCAATTTGCAATCACACCTCACCTAACTCAATTTGATTTACTATTTATACAAGATATTACATTGATTACATTGCTTGTCGGCCAGATACAACATGAAAAATACATTTACAAGTTGACTAGACAACACACAACATGAAACATGTAGAAGATAGGTCCTAAACAAAACCACACGTTACAATAGTAGAAGACCCATGCCTTACAGACACCAACACTTGCTTAACCAGGTCCAAAACATCCTAAACAACTTCAAACACCAAGGAATTACATCCGCACACTCTGCTCATTTGGAAATAGGACATCTTTAAGCGAAACACATGAAGACTTGAAGCAAAATGACCACAACTTGAAAACCTTGTGCGGTACTAGAAAGAAGAAAGATCATCATGAAACTCTTCCAGATGAGTCCACATGACTCATATGGCATCTCCGAACACTCCTTTACCTCTGCACACCAAATATTTGTGCCGCACAACTTCAATCATGAACTTTGGGAACAATAAGTCATCCGGAACACACTGCAACATGCTGTCATTTGAAAAACTAAGCCGCGGACCACCAAGAACCTTGAAACTGTAAGGAAGCATGTAATGCACATCCATAAACATGTCCTCAAAATTGCAAGGGCAATCATTCATTTCCAGAGGAATGTGAAACATTCCAACATGCCTTCAACATTAGCTTACTCTGCGAGAATACATGTCGGTATTCTAACATGCATAACTTTCACAGCGAAAGGACAAATGATGTGAAACTTTGGAATAATTACCTTCACTGTACCCTAAACATAGTTCTAGAACTGCATAGCCATATCTGCAAATGCGGAGGAATGCGGAGCATTCCATTGTCCTACACTGAACACCTTCACATAAACAACACTGTCTTCAAACTATCAACAGAAAAACATTCTTCTAGTAATCCAATCATCATGAAACTTGGAACAT
The DNA here is from genome assembly GCA_027924645.1 of Cunninghamia lanceolata. Classification (NCBI taxonomy): domain Eukaryota; kingdom Viridiplantae; phylum Streptophyta; class Pinopsida; order Cupressales; family Cupressaceae; genus Cunninghamia; species Cunninghamia lanceolata. The sequence goes on from BSBN01000399.1 coordinate 324,621, forward strand.
ACATGCTTTAGGCCATTAGTAACATCAACAACACATCTAATCATCTTTGTGCTTCTAATTCCCATATTAATATTACTTCATACCCAACTCTACACTGATCAAGGCATGACATCTAACCATGAACTATATCTTCTCTTTTCTCTTGTTGGATGGGACATGACATCCAACCATGAACTATATGTTCTCTTTTCTCTTGTTGGATGGGACATGACATCCAACCATGAACTGTATCTTCTCTCTTCTCTTCTTGGATGGGACATGACATCCAACCACAAACACCATCACACCTCCATGATAGTGTTGACATCAATGACAACCAAGTGATAGTGTTGACATCAATGACAACCCTAGGAATGATATGTGTAACAAGTAGTGCAAAACTTGAACAACATTTTTGGGATGAAGTGGTTCACATTGCTTGTTATCTAGTTAATAGGTCACCTACTTCTACTCTCGTTGATAAAACTTCCTATGAGGAATGGATAGGTAAACAACCATTGATTTCTCATTTTAGAGTTTCTGGTAGTGAGGCATATGTCCATGTTCCTGAGGAAAAGCATTCTAAGCTTTATTTTAGGGCTAACAAATGTGTTTTTGTGGGTTATGGTGAGAACAGTAAGGGTTATAAGCTTTGGGATCTTGTAGCAATGAAAATGTTATATTCTAAAGATGTTATTTTTAGGGATCTCAGGGAATTTAATTTAAGTGATGAACAACCTCATGTGAATCCTAAAAAAATAGTGCATTTTGATATTAAGGTTGATAAACAGGAAGATGCATGTAAATAACAACAACAGGATGGAGATGTTGAGGAAGAAGAAGGTTCAAATTCAAGTTCTAATGAGGAACCACATGATCCTCTTGTTACACCTCTAAGAAGATCCATTAGACAATAAGAACCTATTGATAGGTGTTGATATAGCCCTTCTAATTTTCATTGTGTCTTTACATTGTCATGTATTAACAACATACATTGATTTGTGAATGAAGCTTTGTCTTCAAATGAACATAAGTCCTGGTTGGAGGCTATGAAAGATGAAATAAAGTATTCAAACAAATGTTACGTGTGGGATCTAGTTGAGCTACATAAGGGAAGGAAAGCCATTGGATGCAAATGGGTATTTAAGAAGAAATTTGAAGTACATGGTAAGTTGGAGTGATACAAGCCTCGGTTAGTGGAAAAAGGTTACTCCTGAGTTGAGGAAGTGGATTTTGGTGAGATTTTCTCTCCTGTGGCTAAACTAACTCTATTAGATTCATTTTATCTATTATTGTTGCTTTCAATTTAAGGTAGAGAAAATAGATGTTAAAATAACTTTTTTGCATGGGGATTTTGATGAGGAAATATTTATGAAACAACCTAATAATTTTTTATGAAGGGTTATGAACATTGGGTTTGTAGATTAAAGAGATCTTTATATAGTTTTAAGTAGTCACCGAGAATCTGGCATAAGAAATTTGATGTTTTTGCATTGAATCATGACTTTATTAGAAATGAAGAATATCACTGTGTTTATTTTAATTTAATTTATGATTGGTTACTAATCATTGTCCTATATGTTGATGAAATGTTATTTATTGGGAATGAAAAGGGTATAGTTAGGGAACTTAAAGGTTAGTTATCTCATAATTTTGATATGAAAGATTTAGGGGCTGCAAAATACAAATATGGTTAAATCAAAGAAGTATGTTGACATTATTTTGCAATGTTTTTCCATGCATTATTGTAAGCTGGTTAGTATTCCCTTTCCAATTGACACTAGGCTATCTCTTGATCAATGTCCTTAAATTGATGATGAACTTGAAGAGATGTATAAAATTCCATATGCCAGTTCTCTAGGTAGCCTTATGTATGCCATGGCCTATATAAGACCTGATATTGCCCAAGCAGTAGGAGTTTTTAGTAGGTTTATGGAAAATCCTAGTAAAGAACATTGGACTTATGTGAAAAGGGTTTTCAAATATCTAAGTGGGAGTTCTAACTATTGCATTTGTTATCATGGATGTAATGATGTGGGCACGATAGTTGATTTATAGGGGTTTGTTGATTTAGATTGGATCCGTGATCTTGATTACAGGAAATCCATGGGTGGATATGTCTTTACTTTGTTTAGAGGAGTAGTTAATCGAATGATTAAATGGCAAGCTATAGTCTCATTGTCCACTATAGAAGCAAAGTATATGGATGAAACACATGCTTGTAAAGAGGCAATGTGGTTAGAAAGATTGTGTTTAGGTATTGGCTTTCAATCTAAATAGTTGAGGATTGGATGTAATAGTCAAACTGCCATCTATTTAGACAAAAAGCCAATGTATCATGCTGACACAAAGCATATTGATGTCTAGTATCACTTTGTTTGGGTAATGGTTAAGGGTGGTAGAGTCATGTTACAAAAAGTGGACACCTCAGAGAATGTTGCAGATTTTCTCACCAAGCCAATGAGTATGGAGAAGTCCAATTGGTGTAGGGAGGCCATGGGCCTTGCCTCTCCTAGCATCTAATTTAGTTTATTTTGTTCTCCATTATTCCATTTCAATGCGAATATCAAGTGGGAGAATGTTAAAATTGGGGATATTTAATATTTTAATAGTTAGTTATTATTTTATGTGACTCCAAAAATCATGGAAGGGGGAACTTGGACATTCCACATGAGGAGGAATAATTTTTGTAATTAAATATTATTTTCTAGGCACTTAGAATATTCTTTGCAAGTTGACATTTAGAGGGGAAGCTTAATTTGGCCTTTGACAACACCATAGGCACTTGGCATAAAGTGGAAGTGAATCTCACTATTTATAGCGGTGTAAGAAGCATCTATGACATTGTAAGAGGTGTAAGAAAGCATCTTTGATCATGTGTAAGAAGTGGGTAGTCTTATTTGGATATGAGGAATGGTTATTTTGTCTTCTAGTGGGCTATTTTTATCCTCTAGTGAAGTTGGACGCCCAAGTTCATGAGAAAAGTCTTGAAGCTTCTAGAGAGATGCTTATAACTTCTTGACACATGTCATGAGATATCTTTTGCATGTAGACTACTTGGCTCATGGTTTGAGTCCATTGTATTGGAGACCCATTATGATTTCTTGTGTTACTTTTAGCCATAAATTAAAGCTTGGAGTAGGAGGTTGCATAAGTCATTTTGTAGGTTGTTGAAGTAACGAAGTGTTGAAATTTTTTGAAGAGAGAAGTTGTATTGGTGTAACTATTTTGAAGGATTAATAAAAGCTTTAGATCTCTTCAGGTGTGGAGTTTTTTTTCCACAAGGGTTTCTCTACATATATCTTGTGTTATGGTTTGCATCTATTATAGTTATTTCCATTTATGATTTATCACGGTTAATGAACTTGGATGCTTTAAGTAATCAACATATTTTCATCGTATAGTTATATCTCATTTCTACAATTCTCCTTACACCATTTTTTGTTCCCTTTTTCTTTCTTCTTTTTAAGGAGTAATATTTTCTATTTAACTCTAGTTTTTCCTCTTCCTGATGTTAGATCATAGAGTGTGATCCAAAATATTGATGCAAAAAACTACAACATAGTTATATTTAGAAGCACTCTCTATCGCTATCATGGATTGTGGAAAGATTATGTCTTTATCAATAAATGAACATTTAAGAGTACAATCACACCCTAGACAACTTTGATATGAAAGGTAAGTAATGAGAAAATTAGATCTAGAAAATTGAATCTGTTAAGGTGGTGTCTAGAGACATTGTTGAAGAGCTTTCCAACTTGATAGGTGAGGTCAAAGCCATTGGTGGATTAGATTAATGACAATGATAAATTGTAGACATGTAGATGACCTAGATATGATGGTGATGTTGATTTGATTCCTTTAATGCTCTTTATAATTGAAGCGTGCTTTAACAATCCACCTTATGAAACTAAGTGTACAATGAATGTTTTTAAATACCATGACATAGTAACATGTCGCATGAAATGCGTAATAGGTTGGTTTAAATGGTTTAATGAAAGGGGTGGAAAAGTTGAAATTTAAACTTGATGACTTGAATTTCAAGGGTCATTTCCATGCTCCTCAAGATTGACCTAGATCAATCTTGCATCCCTTAGAAATGATTCAAAGGGATAAGTGTTGATTTCGAGGTGGAGAATGAATATCTAAGAATGAATGTGAAGGGGGTGAAAAAGAGATGAATAAAGTGAATAGATACGAGATTGTAAGCCAAGCCTAACAAAAGAATAAACCACTTATCAATATGTTATTGCATTAAGAAATTCACATCAAAATAGGCTCAAGATTAAATGGAAAATAACATGGGTATGTGGTGCAGGAGCACCTTCATAAATTGATGCTTCTATAGGAGTTTGATTAAATTTTAAATCTTTCAATAGTGTAATGAGGTCAATCAAGTAATTTTTATGTGTTTAGGTCATTAGGAGTTTCAAAAATGCAAAATATTGCAAACCATGTAAAGGTTGTCAATGTAAAATTGGAAAAAAGATGCAAACTTGGAAGGTGAAGAGTCATTTGGCTCTTGGTTCACTCCAAATCAGTTATGAGCTGAAGAGACATGTTTTAATGCCTTTAAAAGGCCTTGTAACCATGAAGAATTTGTGGGTGGTTGAAGATTTGAGCATGGAATAAGAAAAAATAATGTTTTCCTGTATTTTCCTTCAGAAATTTGTTGTCTTTTGCTATTGTACGACCCTATATGGAATTGAATGGATTCCTAATGGATTGAAAATGTTAGATCCTTCAACCACCTTCCATTTGCTTCTTGTCCCATGCATTTTTATTTAGTTTTGTGAAAGATATGAGTGTTTTATGGACTGTAATTTTCTGATTTTTCCTGCAACAATCCCATTGCAGCGTTTGGTACAGTTTTGTATGGACATATACAGGAGCAAACTATATATGGTTGGAAAGAGACTTGAGTCTACTTTCCATTTCTTTTTGTTGCATCAAATTTTATTAATATTTGAATAAGTTATGGCATTTTTGGTGAGGGCAGGTCTGAATGCTGCCTAGGGTTTGTAGTTTTGGGAAAAGAGTTATAACTTTCTCTCCTACCATTGGATCTTCATGAAAATTAGATGAAAAGTCTGTATTAATATTTTCTTCAATCTGACCAAAGCAATTAGATTATTTCTTTTTATTTGTTAATGTTATTGAGGATAGTTTTGGTCCTCCTACCTCTGCATCATGTTATAAAATGATGCAGAGGATTAAATCCAACAACTTCATACTAGGCAAAGTTCATAAAATGGACTTCAATCCATTAGGCTCTACAAGCTTCAATAGGAAAATTTCACAAAAATAGTGACACCAAACTAAGTATCATCATCTTTGACCTACACAAGGTTTCACAAGGTCTTCTTCCCTCTCAACAACTTAGATAGAACCATACCAATCTCTCTTCCAAGTTTGTAATCTTCATTCTTCATGCTTTGCTGTCTAGTTGTCACTGTCCTAGTAGCCATATAGAAAGGACTATCAAGGCATAACTCTTAATACCAAACCTTTTTCAAGATTGTGATGGCGTCTTTGAATACCTTTTACCAAGTCTTCAAACATATCTAAAACTCAATGTATATTGCTTTGTAAGAAACTGTCCAAAAATGGACTGACAGAGAACAAATCAAGGCTATTAGGCCTTGCATGCATACAAGGCTTATTGGTTTGGGCAACTCCACAACTCCTCACACCTTGCATGTGTAGGAGCACTTCATACCTGGTCTGCACATGCTCATTGATCCATCAAAGGTGTCTCTCCATTAGTATTTTAACAAACCCTCAGTCCTACAACTCTTGACTGTTCCTAAATGCTGTCTCAACAAGCTGTTAACAGAAATGCAGTCCTAAACTTTACTTTCCACACCTTGAATCTTCACCATTTGATATGCACCCTTTGGAAAATGAAATTACATGTCACAAGGAGTTTCTTACACCAGAGATTTGAGAGATGCCACCCGGTGAAGTGGAAGAAACACAAATTCTAAAGAAGTGAACAGCAATTCAGAAAAAAAATAGTTTTTGGGAAATCGACCATATCTCCCACCTAGATGATCATCAAGATCCCAAACTAGTCTCAAATTAAAGGTACTTCAAAGTACTTTCCATCCATCACAAGTTTTGGCAATAACAAATCCGTACAATCGCGGGTACTGTAGCAAAATAGTGAAGAAAACAAAAAAAAAGCAGAAAAAAATAGTTTTTGGTAAAACAGAGATTCCTCCCTTCAAATTCAACATTAAGACCTCCAATAAGCTTTGGATCAAAGGTAATTCAATCCCCTTTCATCCCATTCCAAATTCATGCCAAATTTATTCCGTACAGGTACGGATTTCTGAGAAACAATGACGGAAAAAATACAGAAAAACAATAAAACAACAAAAAATAGTCTTCTTTCTATTCTTTTTTCCTAAACCTCTGAATGTCTTCCACAATACAATCTCTCTTGGATTAATACAAGCCTCAATAATGCTTGAAAAATGTTTTGCATTCTAAAAGCATCGATTTCTCTTCCTTGTCTTTTTTCTGATTTGTAACTGCTGTCTTTTCACTGTTTTTAGACAGCAGGAGCACCTTCATAAATTGATGCTTCTATAGGAGTTTGATTAAATTTTAAATCTTTCAATAGTGTAATGAGGTCAATCAAGTAATTTTTATGTGTTTAGGTCATTAGGAGTTTCAAAAATGCAAAATATTGCAAACCATGTAAAGGTTGTCAATGTAAAATTAGAAAAAATATGCAAACTTGGAAGGTGAAGAGTCATTTGGCTCTTGGTTCACTCCAAATCAGTTATGAGCTGAAGAGACATGTTTTAATGCCTTTAAAAGGCCTTGTAACCATGAAGAATTCGTGGGTGGTTGAAGATTTGAGCATGGAATGAGAAAAAAAATGTTTTCCTGTATTTTCCTTCAGAAATTTGTTGTCTTTTGCTATTGTACGGCCCTATATGGAATTTAATAGATTCCTAATGGATTGAAAATGTTAGATCCTTCAACCACCTTCCATTTGCTTCTTGTCCCATGCATTTTTATTTAGTTTTGTGAAAGATATGAGTGTTTTATGGACTGTAATTTTCTGATTTTTCCTGCAACAGTCCCATTGCAGCGTTTGGTACAGTTTTGTACAGACATATACAGGAGCAAGCTATATATGGTTGGAAAGAGAATTGAGTCTACTTTCCATTTCTTTTTGTTGCATCAAATTTTATTAAGATTTGAATAAGTTATGGCATTTTTGGTGAGGGCAGGTCTGAATGCTGCCAGGGTTTGTAGTTTTGGGAAAAGAGTTATAACTTTCTCTCCTACCATTGGATCTTCATGAAAATTAGATGAAAAGTCTGTATTAATATTTTCTTCAATCTGACCAAAGCAATTAGATTATTTCTTTTTATTTGTTAATGTTATTGAGGATAGTTTTGGTCCTCCTACCTCTGCATCATTTTGGTATCAGAGCTGGTGAAAGATTTGGGTGGTGTGTATTTTTTTTTCCTATCACTGAGAAGGCAGGTGAAGAGCGAGAAGATCTTGATTGTGTAGATAGATCACCGAGGGAGGCAATCTACACCTTTTAGATTTTGTGTTGCTTAGTTGTTTGGTTGCAGGTGCTTGTTCCATCTAGCTGCAAGAAGGATGTTTTTTGAGGTTGTGTGTGGGCAGACAAGATGAGGTCTGTCATGACCATTCTCCAATAGAGATTTGGCTGGAGAAGGATGCATAGAGAAACCACTTAGGAGAGAGTGGTAGGTGCATCACCAGGATCTGCTGTTGGGTGAGATGGATGGTTTGGTGAGTTGGTTTGTTGTGAAGCAGTGAGAGAGATGGATACCTAAAGAAGCACTTGATGTTGTAGCCTAAAGAATACTCCACTGATGGGAGTAGAAGGAGCCTAAGGATGCTCTGTGAAGATGGTAGTTTGTTCTGTTGGTTGGTTGGTCACCTTTCTATTGGTATGAAGATTGAAGCTGAGAAGATTGAAGATAAAGCCAGAGGAGATGTAGGAAAAGAGAGTTTTGTTTTGCAGATACATTTCCAAGGGACTTGGAAATCTTTGTTGGTTGGTTGTATGGTGCAGGAGCACCTTCATAAATTGATGATTCTATAGGAGTTTGATTAAATTTTAAATCTTTCAATAGTGTAATGAGGTCAATCAAGTAATTTTTATGTGTTTAGGTCATTAGGAGTTTCAAAAATGCAAAATATTGCAAACCATGTAAAGGTTGTCAATGTAAAATTAGAAAAAAGATGCAAACTTGGAAGGTGAAGAGTCATTTGGCTCTTGGTTCACTCCAAATCAGTTATGAGCTGAAGAGACATGTTTTAATGCCTTTAAAAGGCCTTGTAACCATGAAGAATTCATGGGTGGTTGAAGATTTGAGCATGGAATGAGAAAAAACAATGTTTTCCTGTATTTTCCTTCAGAAATTTGTTGTCTTTTGCTATTGTACGGCCCTATATGGAATTGAATGGATTCCTAATAGATTTAAAATGTTAGATCCTTCAACCACCTTCCATTTGCTTCTTGTCCCATGCATTTTTATTTAGTTTTGTGAAAGATATGAGTGTTTTATGGACTGTAATTTTCTGATTTTTCCTGCAACAGTCCCATTGCAGCGTTTGGTACAGTTTTGTACGGACATATACAGGAGCAAGCTATATATGGTTGGAAAGAGAATTGAGTCTACTTTCCATCTCTTTTTGTTGCATCAAATTTTATTAAGATTTGAATAAGTTATGGCATTTTTGGTGAGGGCAGGTCTGAATGCTGCCTAGGGTTTGTAGTTTTGGGAAAAGAGTTATAACTTTCTCTCCTACCATTGGATCTTCATGAAAATTAGATGAAAAGTCTGTATTAATGTTTTCTTCAATCTGACCAAAGTAATTAGATTATTTCTTTTTATTTGTTAATATTATTGAGGATAGTTTTGGTCCTCCTACCTCTGCATCAGTATGCTAATTTTACCATTACAATTTTGTGCTTATTATCCAATTCAAAATGAAATGTTTTGATTGAAAGAGATGCAACGATGTAACCTAGACTAATGGGCTTGCATTTGAATAAAAGTATGGTTCACCTTCAAAGATTCTAATACATATAGATTTATTAGCAAAGATTACATACAATAGGGTCCTTTTGAAGAAGTACCCTTTTGAAGAAAAACAAAAAGAGGACCTCAAAGGGAATTGAGTCCAAGGAATTAACATATAATTAAATAGAATAGAATGTTTTTAATGTCTACAAAACCAAATATATTTTGTTATTTTATTTTATCCTTTATTTATTGTATTTTTATCTTCCTTTGTCTTTGACTTTTCCTTTGCTTCCTATTGTTCTATATTCCTTACTCTAATTTTTGTCTTGCTTTTATGCCTTTATCTTTAGGTTTTTCCCTCTCTCCTATCTTGTAACCCGTGTAATCCCTTCTTTTTATAGAACTTGATCTGTAGTTCACTTATTTTCATTCTCTTTTTCTCATCTTGATGATGGATCACAGAGTGTGATCCAAAACGTCGATGTAAAAAAAGCTACACACAGTTTAAACCAGAAGTTTTTCATTCATGCCATGGACTGTGGAAATATCATGTCTTCAAAGACCAAATATAGTCTAAAGGATAGCATTCTACTTAAATATCATCCACTTCAATGGTCAAATGAAATGTCCCCTTGTCACAAGTCAACATTTTCAAAACTTTGAACACATTTCCAACTTGCAAAGAGAACGTTATTATACCAAACTTTCTTAATTTCAATTATAGCAATATATAAATGATATATTCAATCACATAAGAACATTGCCTTTAGATTTTCAATAATTAACATCAATTATCATTTTCTATCTTGCATCCATAATCTTTGTGATTACTTTCAATACGCATTCTCTATCACTTATATTTCATATATTCCTCTTAAGTTCACTATGATATTCTTTATCATTAATGTCATGATTTCTATCAGTATATATATATTTATCATCAATATCCATGCATTAACTCTTAACTTCATATGAGATGAGGTGAAAGGATGCCCTTTGGCCAATCATGGGTCCACTATTAATCCTTTGGCACGAGGGGTGACTTCTTCACCAACTGGAGCCAAAAGCCACTTCCACTTGTCCAAGGGGCACCTTTTGTACCTACTGAGACAAGGGCCATATCCACTTGTCCAAGGGGTGCCATTGCACCTACTGAGACAAGGGCCATATCCACTTGTCCAAGGGATGCCATTGCACCTACTGAGACAAGGGCCACTTCCACTTGTCCAAGGGGTACCTTTTTGTACCTACTGAGACAAGGGCCACTTCCACTTGTCCAAGGGGTACCTTTTTGTACCTACTGAGACAAGGGCCATATCCACTTGTCCAAGGGGTGCCATTGCACCTACTGAGACAAGGGCCACTTCCACTTGTCCAAGGGGTGCCATTGCACCTACTGAGACAAGGGCCACTTTCCACTTGTCCAAGGGGTGCCATTGCACCTACTGAGACAAGGGACAAAACATACCATGTTGGCTACTATACATCTCAGACTCACCATCTCATATGAGGTTATATGTTAATCTCATGATTCAACATGTTTTCCAAGCATTATCCCCTATCTCAGGTAATCATGAAGCATATAATATAGTAATGTTATATGGCATACCTTTGAATTACTCTAATTAACATAATGAGCCGATTTTAGAGTACTAAGTCATGAAATACACTTATTAATCCTAATGCCTATTCGAATCTGAACCAAGATATCTTTTACACAGTTATTCTTAGAAATCAGAGTACATTATTCATTAGATGCAAGGTATATGCATACAAATTAGGTAAAGCATTTATTAATGGAGTAAGAGTATTATGACGCACCTTGCTGTGTATGGTGTCTGGCTGCGGCAGAGCCCTGGAATTATTCTTTGGCTGTATATGATGCTGCTCCTGTTATTTCCTATTGCAGAGAGGAATGTATCTTTTCTTGCTAGTTGAAGTTAAGTATTTATACATAAATATTTATTATGCTTTGCTTTTGGTTGACCTTCCAATTGAAGTTGATTGAAATGATAGATTGTTGAATGATGAATGATTGATTGTATTTGTGTTGTGATTCCCCCCCCTTTGTCCAAGAAATGATCTTCCTTATATTCCTTTTTCCCTCCAATGGACACAACCTTTTCACAAGCCCTTTGACCTTTATCACAACTTAAACTTTAGTTATTTTATAATTATATTATAATTTATCTTGTGATTATTATTATTATTATCATATTTCAAAAGGGGACATTACAGTCCTCCCCACTCAAGGATTGCTTGTCCTCAAGCAATTTTCAAACATTGGATGATTAGTAATTTCAGCTCCTTTAAAAAGGTTTGATCAGCATAAATCCAGTAATATGTTTGAGTCAAATATGAATGGCTGTTCACAAACTCCCAATTAATTCTCAAGCACTAAAAGGAATTATTTCTCATTTCTTCTGTTCTCAAAACTGTACCCTAAAGACTTTGGAAAGCATATTTGTCTTTTTCAAACCCAGTGACATAACCATGCCATGTATGTTGATATCTTGTTTTTTTTTTTTTTGGGTTAGAAATTCTGGTAAAAATTAATGCGTGCTGCTGTGTCTTGCTGGGACCTATATTGTGGATGAAGGGGAGAGGCCTAAATAAGAATAAATCTATATTCTAAAACAAGGGGTTCCACTATTAATTTTCTCTCGTCATCAAGCGGTAATTCTGTGTGATGGTTCTTTAAGTCATCCATGGTATCTTATTTGTTACTAAAGTCTGTTGAAAGATAGTGGATGTTTCACTGTGGGTTTAGTTGAATGGTTGAATTCAATGCGACAGTTTTCCCTTGTGGAAATGAAGATAGAGATTGAAATGTATCTCGTGAACCTTTTCATTAAGATTCTGAGTGTGGTTTGGCTTTTTTTTTTTTTTTAAAGTATGAAACTCAGTTTTCATACTATTTCATAGCAATAAGAGTGCAAGTTTATGTCAGCCAGAAGGGAGACAAAGTCTGACAGCCTAGCTTAGTTAGCAAATTCCATGTTTTAATATTGTTTGAAGCAAATTCAGGGGTCTTCTCATTGCATAAAAGAGAGCTAGTGGATGGTGGGACCCTAGAAGCACTAAGGCAAGTTTGCAAAGGACTTCAAAGATTTACATTATTTTAATCTGTTGTCAAAAGATGCCAATAAGTCTGACGCAGCCTTTGGGATTATTGGTAATTGTTTGAAGTAATTTGAATCATATTTAAGAGGGCAGATATCATATAAAGGTTCTGCATAGTATTTGATAAAGCTTTGAAGGCTGGATGTTTCTCATATATCTACGCAACCTTCATAATACAGTTTATTTAAGGAATCGCATATATTAAAGGGGAATTACAAAGTCATTGTGGGACCGTCATTTGTAAGTAAGAAAGAAATATCAATAAAGAAATGTTCTTATGAAATCGTGGCTCCTTTGAATCATTCGTAGCCTAAAGGGAAGTGAACATATCATAAAAGATCATTGAAGCTGTCTGTAAGTCGTGGAAGTTCTTTAATAAGGGACTATTCACATAATATTTTTGAAAAGATGATTTACGAGCCATATTTTCAATCCTAAGACACTCAAAAGCTAACTCAACATTTCAAAGGAGTCGCACCTTTTAAAAGACTCATTTCATAAGTCTTAAGTGTAAGGTTTTGAAAAGGACACGTGGTGTTAAAGGATTTTCAAGGAGTTGCTCCCCTTTTGGAAAGGATGGCGATTCAAATAAAAACTTAGCAAAAGGACATACTTATCCCTTGGAAATGAGTTCTTTCTAGTATTCGTTCGTAAGCCTCTATAACATAACTGCAAATTTAACCAAATGTGTCATTTTTCGAAAAATCTTCCATACTATGTGACTCACTCATAGGGTGGCTGCGCACAATTTTAGATCAAAACTTTTACTTAAATGGTAACTCAGTATTTTGTCTGTTGATCATGTTTTTAATCACACATTTATTAATTTATTTTCTACTGTATGAATAACTGAGTATAATTTCAACATGATAGACCTGGATTGCCCTTGTAGAATCGCCAATATTGACTGCACAGGGTAGAATCTGGCATACATGAAATGATTGTAAACAGTATATGATTACAAATTACAATTCTCATTGTCATTTACTTCAATAATGTAGGAAGGGAAATAGCTCAGGCTCTTGAACCCTTATTTTGCTGTATGATGCTCTAGAGATGTTTGATGCCCTGAGATTTTTCGGGTTCCTCTTAAATGAAATCCTCTTACCCTTGACACGCCACTATTTCATCATGGTACAAACATCATAGCCCTCTGATCAAATATCTGGGCAACAGAGGGAACCAGATTCTCTGACTTATCCACTAATGATTCCCAGTTCTTGGTTTTACAAATCATTCGTATTATTCTTTCAATATCCTTTATGACAAGTAATTTAATTATAAAGCTTTCCAGTTTTCACTGAAACACATTGACGTCCCAAATATTACATATATCCTTCTCAAATGCAAAATTTCTTCTTCCTATCCTAATAAACTTTCCTCAAAATATTATGTTTAAGTCATTGTTAAACTGTTTGATTTGCAGTGAAGGCTGGAATTGAGTGGAACTTGTGCAGGTAGACATCCACCTGCATTGGCCAGATTATGTGACATGCATATTTGTATAATATCCTATGCAAGGATTGTCTTTAGGCATTATGATTTTGATTTCACGTCTGTTTGTGATAATTTTCTTCAAGAACTTACTTGGCAAGGTGTAGTATTTGTCTCAATATCTTATATGTTTTAATTGAGGGTGCAGTGGCTTCCATCTATAGTTGGTACTTGTGAGTAGAATTCCCAGTAGTATTAGTTGATAGATCTAGTTTAATTCAATAATATCTGACTGCGTGTGTACTAACCTCAGTAGGGCTGATTAAGGACAGCACAGCCTGACTGTAATACTATTATTAATGCTTAAGTACTGCTAAACCATATAACAAATTGAATCTAAAGAATTCAACTGTTCTTAGATTCATACTACTTTTAGATCCATGTTGAAAGTATATGAGAGATACGAAGTATAAGACATAATATACGGAATACACGAGTCATGTAAGTCAACTATCATTCACAGGATGGCAGGATGACTGCTCTGATACCACTGAAATGTCCCCTTGTCACAAGTCAACATTTTCAAAACTTTGAACACATTTCCAACTTGCAAAGAGAACGTTATTATACCAAACTTTCTTAATTTCAATTATAGCAATAGATAAATGATATATTCAATCACATAAGAACATTGCCTTTAGATTTTCAATAATTAACATCAATTATCATTTTCTATCTTGCATCCATAATCTTTGTGATTACTTTCAATACGCATTCTCTATCACTTATATTTCATATATTCCTCTTAAGTTCACTATGATATTCTTTATCATTAATGTCATGATCTCTATCAGTATATATATATATATATATTTATCATCACTATCCATGCATTAACTCTTAACTTCATATGAGATGAGGTGAAAGGATGCCCTTTGGCCAATCATGGGTCCACTATTAATCCTTTGGCACGAGGGGTGACTTCTTCACCAACTGGAGCCAAAAGCCACTTCCACTTGTCCAAGGGGTACCTTTTGTACCTACTGAGACAAGGCCCATATCCACTTGTCCAAGGGGTGCCATTGCACCTACTGAGACAAGGGCCATATCCACTTGTCCAAGGGGTGCCATTGCACCTACTGAGACAAGGGTCACTTCCACTTGTCCAAGGGGTACCTTTTTGTACCTACTGAGACAAGGGCCATATCCACTTGTCCAAGGGGTGCCATTGCACCTACTGAGACAAGGGCCACTTCCACTTGTCCAAGGGGTGCCATTGCACCTACTAAGACAAGGGCCACTTTCCACTTGTCCAAGGGGTGCCATTGCACCTACTGAGACAAGGGACAAAACATACCCTGTTGGCTACTATACATCTCAGACTTACCATCTCATATGAGGTTATATGTTAATCTCATGATTCAACATGTTTTCCAAGCATTATCCCCTATCTCAGGTAATCATGAAGCATATAATACAGTAATGTTATATGGCATACCTTTGAATTACTCTAATTAACATAATGAGCCGATTTTAGAGTACTAAGTCATGAAATACACTTATTAATCCTAATGCCTATTCGAATCTGAACCAAGATATCTTTTACACAGTTATTCTTAGAAATCAGAGTACATTATTCATTAGATGCAAGGTATATGCATACAAATTAGGTAAAGCATTTATTAATGGAGTAAGAGTATTATGACGTACCTTGCTGTGTATGGTGTCTGGCTGCGGCACAGCCCTGGAATTATTCTTTGGCTGTATATGATGCTGCTCCTGTTATTTCCTATTGCAGAGAGGAATGTATCTTTTTTTGCTGGTTGAAGTTAAGTATTTATACAGAAATATTTATTATGCTTTGCTTTTGGTTGACCTTCCAATTGAAGTTGATTGAAATGATAGATTGTTGAATGATGAATGATTGATTGTATTTGTGTTGTGATTCCCCCCCCCTTTGTCCTAGAAATGATCTTCCTTATATTCCTTTTTCCCTCCAATGGACACAACCTTTTCACAAGCCCTTTGACCTTTATCACAACTTAAACTTTAGTTATTTTATAATTATATTATAATTTATCTTGTGATTATTATTATTATTATCATATTTCAAAAGGGGACATTACATCAAACAATCAATAACAATTTTACACCTCATTCACAACAAAAAGTGGTAAATATTTATCCTATTTTTATTGCTCGAAATTGACTTTTGACTATTGAAATGGATGATATTTAAGAATAGCCGATAGCGATAGTTGACCCAGTCAATTTATCTTTCAAAGTGGTAAATATTTATCCTATTTTTATCGGTCGAAATTGACTTTTGACTATGGAAATGGATGATATTTAAGAATAGCCTAAATGATAGTTGACCCAGTCAAGTTATCTTTCAAAGTGGTAAATATTATCCTATTTTTATTGGTCAAAATTGACTTTTGACTGTTGAAATGGATGATATTTAAGAATAGCCTAAAGGATAGTTGACCGAATCAATTCATTTTTCTATAGTGCTAATCTTCTACCATTTATCTTTCTGTAGTGCTAATCTTCTACCATTTATCTTGATGATGAGATCTGTTGTATTCTTAACCTTATTCTCTTTAAACAAAACTTAAAAGAAACCAATACTAAAATACCAAAATATACATATAATTGACACAAATTTGAACTCTAAAATAAAATATTTCTTTTTAACTCAACTACTTCTAGAAATAGGTATACCCTTTCCCTGAACTTTTTGACTTTCCTCAACTGCCATGTTGAAGGTCATCCCTTCCCCCACCAATTAATTACATACATAAAAGGATGAGGGCCCTCCCCCAAATTCTTTTAATCCCTAAAACCTAATCAGATTGGTCTCCTATTTTGATCAACGGGTTTGAGGTGGATGGGTGAAGTCGGGCTTATCCGAGTGAAGAATGCGTCGTAGACGTCACTTTCACCACCGACGACGAAAAGCATTCTTCTCGTTCTACACGTGCAGGACGATAGAGGTATTGGGATTGGTAAGGGCCAGGGAGTACCATACAAATAAATGAATGATCTCCGCCAACCCATTTTCTCCTTTCTGTTCTCCTTTGCCTGCGCCCCTTCCATATCTTCATCTCCGTCTGCCATTAATTCTGTGCCAGATTATTGTAAACAATGCCTTTCTGCAATGTTAGCAAATACCAGCAGGACAAATCCAATGAAGGAATAGACATATTCTACGAGCTATACGGACAGGGAGACATCAAGGTCCTCCTCATCATTGGTAATTACACTCACCTAATGCTACACAATCCTTCTCTCTCTGTTTTTTTTTAAAACAAAATTAGATTTAAGGGATACCATTGCCTGCAATTCTCAGCAATGTCGTCAAGCATTCGTGGATTTTTAATTTAAATCAAATGGATTTTTGGTTCTTTGATTAGTAGTCTCAAAGGAAAAGGGGTGTTTGTTTCGGATTTTTATACGTCCGGTGCTTCCACATTGCCCAAAAACTTTGAAAGTAGTCCAATTAGACATGAAATCATATATTGCAGCTCTCGCTTGTTTCTTATTGACCTGAACTCTACATGTTAATCATTTGGATTGCATTTTTTTTTTGGGTGGGTATTTGGGCCCCTTAATTTCATTACACTTGAGGGTCTTGATCAATGAGGAGGGCATCTTTGATCAAGGATTTGTTGCAAGCCAACTCCTGTACCTCATCTACCGGACCCATTAACACTGAGACATACCGCTTAATGTGGGTCATGTCTGACGGGTTTGTAACCTGCAGCATCATTGTACTAGGAATCAGGATACATGATCATCCCTATCGTTGGTCCAGCAGATGAATACTATCCATCTGTGGCTTTCTGATCGGACGGCCATGTAGTCGTCTATTATAAAAAATTGGCTGTCGAATTTTAAGCTTGCTGCTGGGAGTTGGGACCGTTTACGAATCAGATTTACCCTTATAAGAGTTGATTTAACAATGAAACCATATGGAGATGCATACTAGAGAATTGTTAAATCACAAGCTTTCTCCACTGAAATGATCTTGGAATGATTTAGAGAAGTCGCCGATGTAGGTAACACTATCAAATAGGTCATGCTCAAATTAATGATAACTAGCATTTACTTTCAAATTGTTGAGAAAATGTATTGAATTTTTCTTTCTTGTTTATATTTTATTTTTATTTGATAAGTAAGTTTGTAAAAGTCAACTCTTTACTGATTTTTAATACATAAAAAAAAATCTGAATTTGCAGGCCTGGCTGGTACACACGATTCATGGGGTCCACAGATTAAAGGGCTAACAGGGGTGGACATTCTAAACAAAGATGGATGTAACACCAAGGATATTGATGGAAACAAAAAGGAATATTCAAACGGATCTCTTGTTCAATATCCTTCAGAAGTGCAAGATTTTTTGGTGCATAGTTCTGGAACAGTATCCCCGAAGAATTCTATCCAGGTCTGCTCTTTTGACAACCGAGGTGTTGGGCAGAGTACTGTGCCCAAGCATAAATCTTATTATACGTAAGTTGCATACTATCCCTATTAAGGCATTAGAAACCCAAGTGTAAAACTAGACGCAAAGCTAGGCATAAGAATATTAATTGATGGTTATTTGCTTAAAGAACAAAATGTTGCCATTGCTGAAACAGTGAAACCATATTTGACCTGCAGAATCATGTTGTCATTTTATTAAACATGTTATTTTGACATTCTTAACTCCAGTTCAAATGTCCAGACAATGAAATCTCTCAGGGTAGATAGCCATTTTGTTCACACAATTTATGTTATATATCCTTTTCTCTCTTCTCCAGTAACACATTCTAGAGGGTAGAGTACATTTTAGTCATAGTATGCTATTTTAGAAGCCTGCAACTAAAAAGGCTGAGCCATGAGTTTTGTTTGGGCTCCAAAGCTTACTGACATTTTTAGTATAGTATGAAATACATTGTATCAGTATAAGTCTGATATACACAGAAGAATGCTTCCTTTTTTAGTGTAGCAGAAAATGTTCACTAAGGGTCCTTATATTATGACAACTAATTCTAAGACAGGGAGATATAAATATGATATTGATGGCTATCAAATTAAGAGTTACTTTCAGGAAAGTAAAGGACACTGTTTTCTCAGGAAAGTAAAATTAAAGGAGGGGAGATATAAATATTGTTTCTATAACCATAAGCTAGAGTATTTCTAATGAAAGTATGAGCTTTGTATTTCCAAGATTGTAAAATCCTCACCGATGAAATATCACTTTTTGTTGTGAAGCTTGAAGCTTCACAATAAACTTTACATTTGTTGTCTGAACTACCTGTGGGTAAATCTGTCCCAAACTCTGCTCATACACTGAATTGTAATGGTCTAGTTGAATTGAGGAAATCTGACTCTTTTCAGTTAGTCAATACAATACCAATATGCATTCATGTTTTCTTGTGGATAAAGCATTTATGTTGAAGACAATTTCTAGAGAGGACATTAGTGAACATGAACAGCATAGACAATAATTGCGATTCCAGCAAGCAAATCTACTCCATTTATTACACCAATAAGATATATATATACTATCATGGGACAGTTTTACAATAGTCAAAATTGGACTTGAACAACGATCTGTGTACCTATTAATTCTCATCAATTCTCCCAGGGGTAGAGGCATGAGACTCCAACACATATGACATGTCAGGAACCTATTGCTTCATCTGATGGGTGTGGAATCCATTGTATTTAATGAGGAAGTAACCTCTTCTTAGAAACAAAGTATGAAGTACTAGAAGAATGTATAGTGTTGTGCATAGTGGCATTAAAGTGGGTGTGAACTTGAAGAGGTGATTGGAAATTCGATATAGCATGCTAAGGATAAGTCACTGGTGCCTTTTTGTTGAAGATGTAGTCTTCATTTAACTTGAGGATCACCACATTGATGGCTTCATAATGCTAAGATGAGAATGCATACCAAGCTAAAAGGCAATTGTTTCCAATTTTTTTAATGCTACAATATTTTTTTCTTGTGATGTGCCTTGTCGTTGAATCTTCTTTGTCCAAGTAAAAGCAATTATTTGATACCAACTTTAAACCGATGAGATATCATCTTCCAATTAATCAACTTTTTTTGACTTGCTTGAATTGTCTCCAGGATATTTGAGAGTTTAGAGTAGAGCTCCTAAAGGTGGGTCACAAAGGCTTTTAATTTGTCTTATTCTTCTTGGACACAGTATTGAAGAAAAAGGTGTAGACGAGGAAACTCATAAGGGATAGGGTGTTAACAGTCTATATAGACATTGTTGAATTCAGCAATTGAATTCACTCAAGGACCTCCCGGACATATAATACTCACACAAAGAGAAGCTTCGAGCATGGCAGCAGAAATTGCGATTTCTTGCCACTCACCCAGTTTTTGCCGATTTTTTTAACTTGAAAAGTGCTATTTACACACGATTAAATTACCAAAAATTGCAAATTTTTGCCTGATTAAAACACTACAAATTGCACAAAATGATTAGTCGTCAATTTAATCTGATTTTTGACCTCTTTTTTCACAATTTTAAGAGATTAGCCGATTCTTTCTTTTTTCAGAAACCCTAACCCTAACCCTAGTTTTTTTGTGATTTTTGCCAGCTAAGCAGTTTTTTTTCTTTTCTTTTTTTGAAAACCCTAATCCTAACCTGATTTTCCCCGATTAAATCATGATTTTTGAAAAAATCTTTATCTTTTGGTTTGCTGATTTATTCCTGAGATTGATTTTTGCTGCTATGGTCTTAAGAATTCAACAGTTTGACACTATAACAATTGAGAGACAAACAAAATGTATCAAAATCAAATGATTCAAGCTTATAATTGAATTACATGGGTGCCTGTTTATTGGCTAAGTAGGATGAAATCCTGACCGGATGCTGACTAAATTTGATTGAGGGTTAACCCCATTGATTGAAGGTGATTGAGAGTTAACCCACAAGATGAGTTTGGTGAGCTCAGTCATCTAATTTGATGTTGAGTTCAATTAGGGACTGAACTAGGGTGCAAACTAGGATGCTGACTAGGATTGACTTATTGTTCATCTACATGAGGTGGATATTATGACCTATCCAAAATTGAGTCATTTTTTGCATCTCATTATTTCAGAGGACTAGATTCTGTTAATTTTAGCAATCAGATTTACAGTAAGGAACAAGAAGACACAAATACACACAACACAAAGATACCCTGGGAAAACCTCTCTCTTAGAGGTGAAAAACCCAGCAAGAAAAACTCAGATCCGATTATATTAATGGCAGAGGCAGATTACAACTTTGCCCAGCTAGGGCACAAAATGAATAAATCAAATTATTGAATCACATAACTAGTTGAACTATTGAACTCGTTGAATCGTCGAACCCGTTGAACTGTTGAACCAGTTGAACTGTTGAAACCGTTGAACCTATCGAACGGTTCAACTATCGGTAGAACTCCTTGAACCGCCGAACCCGTTGAACTGTTGAACCAGTTGAATTGTTGAACCCGTTGAACCGTTGAACCTATCGAATGGTTCAACTATCGGCAGAACTCCTTGCTAATTGCAGATGAATATCACTGGACTTGAAGTAGTTCGCTGGTGGATAGTTTTCGCAGAGCAGAATTCGGTGTGTTGCTGTATGTATTGTGACTACAAGTCACTTTACATTTATAGGAGATCGCACAAACAATAACTTTGGTTGGCCTTAAACAATTTGGCGCCAAGTTATAATAATTCAAATTACATATACGTTACACTGAAATAGGTCCTGACCTATTTGCAATTTCAGGATACATTGAATAATGAGTTCGCCCAATTAGGGCCTGCCTTAAATCGGATAATACAACTGAGATTCTCAAAATGCTAAGGCCGATAGGCCATTCAGCATTTTATGACTAGGTCGGTCTCTAGAAGGGATCCGACCTAGCTACCAAAATCAACAGATTCCACTAGCAAGGAGAACTCTATTGGATAAATCTGTCAGCTTTGATTAGTGTATGATAGCAGTGGAGGTATGTATGCGGTCCACATCCCAAATGTGGTTCAATCCTAATGGAATCCATCAATAGATGGTGGCCACACTACTTCCAAGACAATGCTTTGTGGGTAATGCCTGCAATTATCAATTCAAGTCTATTCAAAAAATGAAATTTGATCCAATAAATTAGTTTAACAAAGTTTGTAATTAAGCCAGAAAATTTTGCAAACTAAAAATAAAGAAGGGGGGATTATTAACACATATGCCCTCAGGGGGGCAAGTGGGAGCCTCCAAGCTGGATTTCTCTTGCTTGAGTTGTTTAGATAAAGGTTTGTTAATGTTCAAAAAGAGCACTTTCAAGGAAGCTTGTTGAGCACTTTTCCAATTTATTGTGGTGTATCACTAAACAATACTTTCTTTAGTCTCCAATCTTGCCAAGGCTAGCCACTAAATTATCTTGGTGTTGTGAATGCGGAGATAAGGTGTTAACATGTGAGATTGCAGATCTTTGTGAGGCCTGGTATTTAGGAAAGAATGATCAAGAGAATTAATATGGGAAATGTTTGGAGTTATGTCAAGATGTTTTGTCTAAGAAGTCAACATGACAACCTTCTTTTGAAGACCTATGTACACCAATTGATGCTGATAATGAAAGGCAGGTCTACGAAATGTTGAACACAGGTGGAGGGATCATGTTTGGTCCCACAATAAATCAATCCTATGTACAGATGTCAAACCTGAATTCAACTTTGCTAAGAAACCAAATTCCAGGTGGTCAACTATGGATGAGAAAGTATATGAGATGAAGGATTGACTGTATATGGTTATATCTTGTGTTTCAAAGCTTAGAGTTCTTTGGTAGCATGTTCTTGTTAAAGGCCTTTCAAACAAACACAAATTTAGCTAGATATGGTCTTTTAAATTTCCCATTTTAAAGTGTGGTAGACAAGAGGACTTGGAGCATATCTGTTGAGATTGTAAGTGTACGAGACAGTGGTGGCTTAGCATTAGTTAGTGGTTCTAGGACATCGTTTGTAAGCCTGTCTACTAATGACTGTCTTATTTGTTAATGGCTGGTTTCGTAGACAGCCACATTTGTCTTGTGGTATGTGATTTAGAAATTTACACATCCTCCTGTGAAGGTAAGATGTCAGATCACTCTTGAAGACTCTTTAAGGGACAATAATAGCCTGGGTTTTCATAGGTTTTGGATTTACCAACCAGGGTTTGTGCTAAGCTATTGACAATCAGGAAATATATGTGGAAATTGAGTTTGGAATGCAATCAGATATGCGATTACTTCTTACTTAGGAGGATGTAGTCCTATGATGCTTTGTTTTTTGTGACATGCATTCTATTTTTTATGTGTAATTTAAAGTTATTTTCTATTTTAGATCTTTTAGATTTTAATGTGTATTTGGCTTATATTTAGCTAGCAAGATTTAGAAGACAATTTAATTAAATATTCACTAATATTTAACACATTGCAGAACAACTATTATGGCAAGGGATGCTTTGGCTTTATTGGATCATCTAGGCTGGAAGAAGGCTCATGTTTTTGGTCATTCTATGGGTAAGCCGTAAGACAACCAATGCGATTTGTAGAGTTTGCTTTATAGTAATAATGTTAAATCTATATAAGTTGCAAGATCATACCAACCACTATAAGCTAAGATTATTGATAGACCGCATAATTTTTTTTCTACACTAGGCATTATGATATTGGATGATGTATGATGAGATTTTTCAAAAGATAGGAAAGAGAGCCCCTTCTTCATTTCAGAAGGCTTGAGAGGTTTTGAGTTACATGGTCAACTTTTATTGTTGCTTTAATAATGTTTTCTCGACCATATTGGTGGATTGAGTATTAAATGCTTGCCAGAGCAGGTGCTATGATAGGATGCAAATTGGCAGCAATGGAACCTAATAGAATTTCATCATTGGCATTACTTAACGCAACTGGAGGAGGCTTTGAATGTTTTCCTAAGGTGAGAATCAATTATCATGAAGCTCTAAAAGATAATTTTGTGGTAGTAGGAGTAAATATACAATTCTTCATTTGGCACGCCAAGATTGGAATAAACCTAGAATATGGTTACATTGTATATGGGTTGACAGAGCAATATCTCTGCGTCTATCTTTGTTATGTATTTTATCAGTTTCTTTGATTGTAGTAGGTCTAGATGAAAACATTTTATCATGATAAACTTGGAATCTAAGTTATCAGGTCTTTGTACTTTGAAGTTGTGGATATGGGTAGTAATTTTACGAGAATATGGACAAAATTTCTTATTAGAGGCATTAAAATCAACCAAGAAATGGTACGTGAAAATGAATAGAATTCCAGCCATTGCTTCTACAAAATTATTAGTTATTACTATCTTTTCTTTGAAGGCAATCAAATCTTATTAGGAGAGGAATCCATTATGTAGAAAGCTTATAGAGCTTTGTTTACATTGTTCCTTTTATCATTTCTATAATCTGTACTTGCACGTTCTATGAGATAATAGGGAGCACATTAAGATGCCAGCACAAGCTATCACTGAAACAATCTAATCAGAATTAGTGATGTAGATTTCTCCAGAAAGATATTGATTCTTGAATATTCATATATCTTATTATTGCAGATTGACTGCACCATGATTTCCATAATATTACGTTTCTTGAAAGCAAGAACTCCAGAAGAAAGAGCTGATGTGGATTTAGATACTCACTATACAAAGGTAAAGTCTGTACAATTGGGAATGGTTCAATCCATGTTTTGGCAATCTTGGTTTTATCCTTTTTGACTGACTTGTAATACTAGAAACTCATGATGGAAAATTAATATGTTTGTTCTTTTGGTTGAATCATTTGGAGTTTTGCAATTTCATTTATCTTTGTTGCCTAGTGATTACACACAAATCGGAGCAGTGTTGGTATCTTTTGTGCCTTAGTGCAAAAAGATTTGTAAGTTAACCCTGTTTAGTGCCCAAGCACAAAAGAATTGGTGCTATTAGAATGTTTTCTGATTAGAGTAATATCATTGGTGATTCAATCATAAATCTGAAGTTGAAATTATATTTATGTCCATTAGTGACAGAAAAACGGTCAATGGGACTGATCAATCATATAATAGTAGAAGTAAGTGAGTGTCTATAGCATCCCCTTGAGATAACTCTCTAAATTAACAAGTTCATAAAAGAAGGCAATACATATAGAAGTGAAAGTTTGTTAATGTGACATTATTTTCATGCTTTTTATGGCACATAAACAAAAAATCACAAATATGGGCCCTGGGATTGGTCTCCCCTTCAAAGCAAATCCTCTGAGTTCCAATTATGAGTCCAAAAATAGAAGCAAGATAATTGAACAAGCTATAGCTTTGGTTTATAGTGTCATGATAAGGATTTCAATTAGCTATGATTGTTAAGTTAACCCAACATATGGAAGGTTCTTATGGTGATTACATTGTTTTCTTGTTGGGAGGTAAACGAGGATGCATTCTTTCATGAAATCCTAATCAAATTGCATAAATAAACAAGGATGCGTTATCTTTATGAAATCCTAACTAAATTGCCTACAAAATATGGAAATGTTATCTTTATGTATCCTAGCATTTATTCATTATCCCAGCTTGCACATGTTGGTAAACGATCCATTTCTTAGAGTTATCCAATTGGGGATATTACATATGGATCCGATCTAAATAATGTGATCATGGGTTGAATTTACACCATTTTTGGCATAAAAGACCTACAAATTGAGGGTTGACTTATGAAATGCTCTATTGATGTATCCACAAATTTGTATGAGTTCATTTGTGTATTTTCTTGCTCTTATAAGATGCTATGAAGCCCAACTTATGAAGTCCTTTTAATT
Source organism: Cunninghamia lanceolata (assembly GCA_027924645.1). NCBI lineage: Eukaryota > Viridiplantae > Streptophyta > Pinopsida > Cupressales > Cupressaceae > Cunninghamia > Cunninghamia lanceolata. The sequence continues at coordinate 350,002 of BSBN01000399.1, forward strand.
GGTTGTTAGGCCTAATTATATACTCATGGTATAGGCAGCCCTTATGACCTTTATTTATGCATGTTGATTTTGGCCAAGAGAGGGCTTGTGGTGTTGCCTTGGGGTTTATAACCTACGAGGCTTCTCTTTTGTCTAAGGGCCTTATTGCACCCGTCTAGGACTCGGTTCCTTTTGCATGTTTGGTGCTTGTTCAAGGGAGACATAAGGTGCTTATAAAACACTGTAAAAGTCTAGCTATGAAATGAGTATTTGATCTCTATCCCCTAGTCAAGAGGCCTCGAGGCACAAAGTCAAGTCATCTGGAGGGCCTTGTGAGATTGAATTGTTTTGTCAAATACTTTGTGCCACTAGGGATCCATTGGGTTTGAGATAGTTTCCTCCTAGGGCTTTTACTCGAATGGAAAGTTTAGATGATCATCTCAATCTCCCTTATGGTGCAGGTTCAAATACCTTTCCATAAAGCAATTGGCCATGGCACACCCTTAGGTTTGAGAATGAACACAATCCTAGAGAATTATACTGGATATCATTTCTCTAACTTTTCTTTTTCCTTTTGTTATCTTTCTTAGGAACAAGTAGGGGACATATCACAATTGTGTTAGGGCTAGGTTCTATAGCCTGCCTGCCCCCTTTTTTTGAGAAAGATGGTTTAAGGAAGGAGAGTATGATAAGTTGAAGAAAACTAGGTAACCGACCCAAGGGTGAGTGGGAACTGTTTTAAAAAATGAAAGATTCATAAGAGAATACAACTTTCGAAAGTTCCCTGTGTAACTCACAATTTCATCAGTTGATGTTGGAAATGCAACAAAGGATGAAAACCATGAACATGTTGGAACATGAATGGTAGTGATTGATGTCTTTGGGAGGAAATTCACACTAGGCCTAAGGTTTGGGATTGACAGATATTTTTAGACTAATTAGAGGAGCCACATAAAAGTGAACCTTCCAACGAAAGTAGTAGGAATGCAAATAGATTGATTTGCCATAGCATGATAGAAAAGGGGCTACGACTTGTTGTATTTCCTACGCACACAATGCAGAAATTTATTCCAAATCCAGTGACATAATTGAAAGAAAAAAATCCATGATTACTGTACCATGAAAGGAATGCTTAAAGAATGGTAGAAATGGCAGACACTCTTTCAATTAAATTTTGGCCTTATTCAATTGAAAAGAATGGGTAAAAATGATGTCTAATCCTAACTAGAATAATTGGGTGACCTAAAAATAATTGTAAGCCAACCCATAAGCACAAAGAAAAATATACACGTTTCCCTCATGGAAGTGAAAAAAGTAAGAATGAGAGCTTGATAAACTTGTTTGAGGAGGCAAAGAACTTATGATTAACTTAGAAGATAGTATCTGCACAAAATAACACTAACAATCATTTGGGGGAGGATGTTTTTAACATGCAGGGCCAAATTTCACCCGTCTTGCTTGTCTTTTCCTCTTTAAATTTTCAATTTTCTTTTTCTTCGTTTTGCTTCTCTTTAAATTTCCATCCAATAGAAATTGCATAGTACAAGTTGAGGGATATATCTACATCCTTCTCATGAAAGGCTGAATATATTAGATTTTAGCACGTTGAGTTGTTTGCTCCCTCTACAGAACATCCTCCCACTTGGGAGTCTTCTTGAATATACCTTACCAAGAACAGTCCCTATACTGGTAAAGGTTTCAATTGTACAAGTCTTCTCATATGGATGTGAGGCCAACGATGACAGACATGTATGATGCAAAGCCTTGGATGCAATTGGATATATCTTTTTCACTAATGTTATTGCTTTTAATGCCACTTGTGTCCTTTCTTCTAAGAGATATTCAGGAGAACATTTTTTATTTTGCTTAGTGGCTAGGATGGAAGGGAGGTGAAATATTTGGAATTTATTGCTGAGCAAAAATGTTGCTTCTCCAAGAAAGCCCTTCTTCATGAAACTGGTTCAGTATAAATGAAATAGGGAAGATATATCTTTTCTAGATTGGGGCAACAAGTCACAATGGATGTTAGATCCTCTTACGAATGATCTTAAACTCTGATCCTGTTTGCTGCTCTATTGAATTGGTGATCCAGTTTAGGTAGAAGCTTGTACCCCCTTGTGTGCATGTGCTTGATAGTGTACCAATTCAAAAGATCTCATGGTTATTATAGATTATTTTAGAGTTGGACAAATTAATAAGCAATTGCAAAACTTCTTTAGTCATTTACAAGATGAATGTAGAGGAGCTTCTAAATCTATTTGATGTCTGATATGCTTCATTCTTCATTCTTCATTCCTCTAGACTGCATGTTCAATGTGCAAGAGTCCTTGCAGTGGATAATGATTACTAATGATTGGGTTAGGTGGGAGGAGTCCAGCATATAACAAGGGAAGAAAGTGAAGCAGGCCATCTTGGACAGTGATAAGCAGGTTGAATGAAAGTATTTTAATTTTTGTGCAATTCACAAATCCTATAATTGAGATGATCCAATGTATAGAATCACATTCGCCTGTTCCTCCAGAGATTTATGAGGCAATTGGCAACATAATGGGAAAATGAGATATTTATTTGAAAGGAATTATATATAATATGTAGATCGATATAAATATAAAATATGAGATGAAATGAAATGTGAAAAGAGTTAGTATATATGCACAAGCGAGGGGATGTGAGTATGGGGACACATCCCCTCAAATAAAGGCCATACTAATTAGGATTATAACACAATCAAAATGGAAGAGAGGACTGGATAATGTTTATATTTGATTCAAAGGTGAATGACATGTTTAAAAGTGCCATCCCAATGATGTACATGATAGAGGAGGTGAGTACAATCCAACAATAGTTTCACCATTTTGCTGACATTAGTCTCTCTAAACACAATAAGGGTATGGGATCATAGATTAATTGCTGATTAACAAAACCATCTGATGATGGAAAATATAGGAAGAGGAAGTCCCATAGACTTGTGAGTTTGCCATCCACTTAATATTACATATTGCCAGCCTCCCAACTATTGAGAGAAACTGGTTCAATTATAGCTTTATTATTTGTGCTGAGAGGAACAAGAAGCTAACCTTTAAAAGTGTGTAGAAGTATATGCACAAGAAGTTATCGTTTACTTGTAGGTAAGATTCTAAAGTACCTATAGGGGCCAACAAGTTGGGCTATGGACTTAGGAAATTCTTCACATGCTGATGAGGTAGAGCCTATAATGTTCATTTGGACTTGGTTATATACTATTGGATGCTCTAGAAGAGGAGGAAAACATTGGAACTAAATAAGATCAAGCTAGTGAGGCCAAAGCAATTTTGTCTTGCTTTTAGAAAAAAAAGATAGTGCACGTTCCTTTGAATTTCTACATGTAGGAATGATGTATTTTTTGGTGTCTAATTGAATGAATATGACGATTCCTTTAGATATTCATCATTTTTATGAGAATGAGATGAATTTTATCATTATGTATAAAGTTTGAGTTGTGATTTATGAATATGATGTATCATCATGTTTTCATTTCACTATCAATGGAAAAAATTGACATGGTGCATCTTTAATTACATATTTGCATCAGTGTTTGGTTCATTTGTTGATCCTAAATATTTATTGCATACTTATGATTAGTATTTAAATATGTTTTGGGAATATCTAATCTTTTCCCTCTTTCGGGAGGGAGTCTTCTCCTTGTCACCAATCTCTATCTCTTGGTGTTAGAGAGTCTCATTATTACATTCCTCATCCCCTTATATTAAAATCTGAGGATAAGATAGGTTTAGTGTGGTGTAGAAGTGCACTTTATGAATATTTTTGTTATAGATATACATTTGAATAAACTGGATATAGCTCATCGATTTCAGTGTGCAAAAATGTGTTTCCAAGTTTTCTGCTGAAATGGTCTTTGTTATTGTCTTGCAATCATTCTGACTTGAACTTTTATGTCTAATAGCAATGACTTGGTTACTAACTCATTTATATGGTTTTACTTTTACCCGTAGGAGTTTCTTGAAGCTTATGTTGAAAATGTGAAAAGAAGGGAAATTTTATATCAGGTAACTTCTATAGCTCAATATAGTCTATGAAGATAAATTAATGCTACTACTAATTACAACAAATATGGAGCCAAACAGATCATTTTCGCATTTGTTGAATAAAAAATGCTATTATCAACAATGATGGGCAGAGTAATGTCTCTACTAAATGATGTCATATATTTTCCATTCCATTTTCTTTTTCTCCATTTATTCTCTCCTCCTCAGCGTGGGGCAGGCAATCACGCTCATCACTGGGACTTCTGGCATGCAGCTAATACTACCTTCTTTTTGTAATTTGTGAGTTCTGTGAACATAGATGCACAATCATGAAAATTATTTAATGGCAGTTTTGAATTTACAAACGAATGTAGTAATATTTATAACTAGCAAAAAATATGGACTTGAGCATGCATATCATTGTAAAGTTTCAAGAAGCATGAAATGATATAGAGTCTAGACTTATAATTGTTGTTTGATTTGTACTTAACCAACCCTCTATTCCATTCACACAATCCTAATTAATTGTGAAGAACCATCCAATGCCTGGAAAGAAGAACCTACTCTTGGTTGACATTTTTCATCAAAGATGAACTTAAGCACTCACACCATTAAATGCGACATAATGTTCAATGTCTGCATTGAAATGTGGTTTTATGTTTCCCTTGATATAGGAGATACAAATTTTATGTCGTAGCCCCAACCTTAATGCTTTCTTCAAGTAATGATTTTTCATTTATTGTCAGTCTAAAAGGTGTGTAAGGATTTCTTTTAGGATATTTGCTTTTCCTTCACCAAAGAGTATACATTCCCCTGGTAAGGAAACATCCTCGTTTTAGGGTTCCATTTCTTGGGACACCCCTTACCTGAATATGCTGCAGACATCTGTGATGTTCCTAACATCTCAGGGATATTGGTGGGGGACAATACCCATGAAAAACTAGTTCATATTTATTAGGGGAGCATATTACATTTTCATCATGGAAATGATCTTTGCATAGCTGTCACCATATTGTGTTCGTTGCAGGTTCTGTATTTCTTATTGCCTTGATCTAGATTCGTGCCCTTCTCTTTCATGTCTTATGTTGTTTGCTTCAAAAGGAAAGTATTCAAGAAACTTTGTAACTTTCCTTTTTGAGTTTTCAGCCTCAGTTTGTATTCAAACTGCAAGTTCATTCTTTTGAGTTAATCTTTTTCTGGGTTAAATAATAAGATATATTCCTTGTGTTTCAATATGAGTTAAAGATGTAAGTTTCATAGTATATGTTAAGCATGATTTGCAAATGGCATCCTAATAGGTGTAGGGCTACAGGGACATGTTATTGACACTATCAGACATGAGACATATTCACCAACTAGTGAATAAGAGATTTTTTCACCACAGGGAAAGCACAAGTCTTGTTTGCCAACTGGTAAATGCATTGAGTTTAAGCAGTCATGTTTGTTATGATATATATTAAAATTAAAAATAATAATGTCAAGTGTCAACAATCAGCCATCACTAATCATGCATCAATGTTATATGGGTCTTCAAAAAAATCATCATCATCATCCATATTAGATGACGAAGGTAGTGGTATATTAGAAGAACCACAAATAGTGGCACCAACACTGGCACTGGCACTCTCATGCTCGCTAGCTTGCTCGTCCTCAACATCAAGTGCAGCAAAGTGGGAAGTGGTAGAATCCAAGTCAATGTGATCTGGCTCGATATCCCACTTCTTTGTGTCCCCTTCCTTGTAACCAATTTCTTTGTGTGTAAGCAAGCACAAGTTGGAATGCACATACACTAAGTCCTCTGCCTTTTTGCAGTGCAGCATGTTACACTTTACTGAGTGGATGAAGGAGTATGTACTCCAATTCCTCTCAGATGCAAATGAACTAGCAACCTATTAAGACAAAATTGGAGAGTTAGAGTTATAAATATAAAATATAAAATTTAAAATTATAAATGAAACTTAAAAGATAAAATAAAATTCATAAATATTAAAAAACTTACTTGTGATAAAATTTTCATCACAAGAGGTTGTAGGTGTTTGGATGATTGGCCATGGAAGCACCACCAACTTGCAGCATCAACCTTAAATTTGTTCTGAAGAGCATCAAGACTACAGTCATTGGAGCGTACAAAATCCATAAACTCTTGTCTAACTGCATCCCACATGTCAGGATCAATGAAGAGTCTATGAAACATTGCCTTGTACCCATGGCTGACTTCAACATCTCTATATGGGGCAATCCTTGTCAGCACAGAAACAACCTCAACACTATAATATTTGGGACTCAATGCAAAGACATGAAGATGCAGTGGGGTGGTCATTTTGTTCCATCTCTCTTCAATAATTTTGTGGAGTTGTTTGAAGAAAATTTCTTTAGGATCTTGCTCTTTTGCATTTATGATGGATTTTATCTTCTCAATCATTGAGTCGATGCCATCATATATCTCTCTCAAACAAGGTATATCCATATCGGTATAACGGATCATACTTAATATGGGCTTGGTGAAATTGAGGAGATATTCAATGCGATCCCACCAAGTGTCATTTAAGATCATCTGTTTAATTTTTGCTGCCCTTTCAGTGCTAGATTGCCTCCATATGGACTAATTTTTGTTGATGACCATGTTAGAGAGTGCCTCTCGAACCTTCACAAGTTGTCTTAAGACAATTGTGTTGGAGGCAAAACGAGTCTCAACAACCTATTCAACACTTATTTCGAAATTAAAAAAATAGAAAATAAAGATTCTTAACTTTGTGAATCTTAAAGAAAAATTAAAAGAAACATAAACTTAAAAATTAAAATTACTAAATTGAAATATAGATCTTATTCCTTAACTTATCTTCAATAGCTCCAATTTTGAGAATGATTTGAATATGTATTGACATATGGTGGTTGGTGATTAACATTTGGATGTCTTCAACTTCATTGTACACCTGTTTGATCCAATCAATTTTGGTGCCAATCTTTTGCAGCATAAAGTTGAGGGAGTGGACCACACAAGGTGTCCCAAAGATGTGTGAGTAATGCTCCTCAACCAATAGACGAGCTGATCTACAATTTTTGGCATTGTCCGTTATGACTTGAACAACATTTTGAGGCCCCACTTCCTCAATGGCTTGACAAAGAATATTAGCAATAAATGCACCATCCTTCATCTCTCCCTCATAAGCCACTGCCTTCAAAAACATTGACCCTTTAGGGGACACTGCAATAACATTGATCAATGGTTGATTTTTTGCATCCTTCCATCCATCAAAAACAATGGATACCCTTGTCTCAACCCAAGAATCCCTTATGGGCTTCAATGAATCCTCTACAAACTTCACCTCCTTTTCCAACAAAGTAGTATGCACCTTTTCGTAGCTTGGGCCGTTGTACCCTTTTGGGGCCTCATTAATTGCTTTCACCATTTGTTGCCAATATGGTGAGCGAACAACATTGAAAGCTAATCCATTTGCATACAAACATCTAGCAATGTGTTGATCGACAATCTCATGAGACTCATTCTTAAATGTCATTTCCAATGGGCTCTTACATGCAACGAGTTCTTCACTTTGAGGTGTGTCTAAAAATGGGTGGCTCTCTACAGGTTGAAGATTAGATGGCAATGAAGGGGGCTTCATTCCTCGAGACCCTTTCTTTAGCAAAGGATGATTTGATTTATGACCTGTTGCTTCATCTGCTTTCTCTTGCTCATTAATATAAGCTATGACTTGCTTTGGTGGGATTGGTACATTATTTTTTCTTGGGCAAGCTTTGATGCCCATCCCAGGGATGTTACACAAATGGGCTTTCACCTGACTATATGAGCTTGAGTACTGAACATCACACCCATTGCAAATCCAAATATAACACCCTTCACCTTTTACTTGTACCATATTAACATATTTCCAAAGGGGTGAACTTGGGTCTGTTTTGAAATAGGGTTTACCTACGAACGATGAACTGGTTTCCATTGTAATCCCTATGGCAACAAATTCAATAAGCAACATATTTGAAAATTGAAACAAATAAAAACAAAAAAAATTATATAGAACCTAATTGAGTTTAAAAAATTTAAGCATATGCCATTTGATTCATAGAAGAAATGAAAAAAAAACAAAACAAAAGTGTAGGAAAAGAAATTAAAAAAACCAACCTTTCTTGTAGAAATCTTCCTCGACAATCTCCTGTCGTAGCAAATGGTTGCTGTGCACGCATAGGAATAGCAAACCGATCACTTGGGAACCTTCACCGATCAATCTTCAACTCTATTTCATCAATGCAAAGCAAGAATGAAAGTTCAGCCAAAAATGAATGAGTTTTGTGTTTTGCATTCACAATGAGGTAAATAGTAGAGTTTTTGTCTTTAAAATGCATTGGAAAGAGGCTTTTAGGGTTTGGGCGAAGTCAACTCTGTCAAATGAGTTAAAATATTAAAAAATGCAAAAAAAAAAAAAAAACCCATTTAAATGTTGTGAATTCGCTTGGAAACGTCTGGGTTCGTTGTGGATTCGCCCCGGATTTGCCTGGGTTCATCCTAGATGAATCCGCAAGCGTTTGGGCGGATCTTGTAGGAATTTCCTGCTGGATCGGATCCGAATCTGAATTTGGTTCAGATCGAACCCAAATCCAGCCCTGTTGCAAATGAATCCGGTATCATAGGTTTCAAGAGATTGTCAATTCTAGGTGAGAGTATCAAATCTAAGTTTTTTTACTTTTTCTATATTAACCAATATATAGGCAAAAGGTGCGATCCTTCTTAACAGAGATAAATTCACACACAAAGGCACATTGTGGTGAATTTAGCTCTTACCTATCAATTCCTAGAGTTGGATTGTTAACTCCATTAACTTAGAGGTTGTCATTCCATACAAAAGTAGACTCAACTTTAGTAATGAGATCTATAGCAATGTGTATTTCTCTGTGGAGAGAAATTGAGCAATTCAATAGGAAATATGTTCGTGAGTTTCTTCATAACAAGATATAGATTCAACATAGGGACATCTACAACTTGCAATGGATACAACTGACACCCCTCTGTCATGCATCTCTTTAAGTGTATCACAAGAATGTCCATGTGGGTCATAGGTCTAGCTATTCCTCTTACCTTCACACAATTATTGATGTAATTTGTAGATTGAAAAACTTGTTTCCTAAACTAGTGACTTCGTTGCGGAATGACAATTGATGACCATTTGTAGTGTAGTTTACACTTGATCGAAGGAAAGCAAGTCTTGATCGTTCTTCTCCAAAGAAGGTCCTTCTTTAGCAACTGTACCAAAATTTGAAATATTTTTAGCTTTCGAAGAAGAACCACTAGGAATGATGGCTAATCTAGAGGGTAATCACATCAACAATCACCCACCTCCATTATTGCCATGGGAAAATCAGATTGGTCCATTGGCACTTGCAGAACATCATGAGCTTCCTCGTGGATCAAGAAAGGATTTTCCAAAGTTTTATGGTGATGGAAAGCAATATCTAGATGAACATATGTCAATCTTCACCACCGCATGTGGAATTTTGAGTGTGGCACATGAAGATATTGTAGTTCGCTTGTTTGTGGAAACATTACAAGGTGTAGCAGGTGATTGGATTCTCCATCTTGTTGCTGGTTCTATTACTAGTTGGGAGTTAATGAGTTATAAATTTCTTGCATGTTTCAAACCAGCTGAAGATAGTCATATCTTGATTGCACAACTCTCAAATGCCAAGAAAGTTACAACGAACCTATGAGGGAGTTTGTTGTGAGATAGGCAGAATTTAGAGAGATTTCAATCAGACCATTAGTACAAACAATAGTTGATCCTTTATTGCAAAGAGTAGTAAATGAGATATGAAGAAACAACATCCCTTGAATGTTCAATTGCTTTAGTAGGATCCACCATCACAGAGGAGAGAGAGTTCTTTCAACGGTTATAGTAGCCACAAATCTCATTTGCCCACTCCTCCAACAAGGCAAGTAACAGAGGCTTCTTTTTCTTCACGTACATATTGCATATTCCATACAATAGATAAACATGATGGAAGAAGTTGTCTTGAAATGCAAAGGCTCAAACTAAGTTTGGCATCTTCAAATGCAAATCAAGGGTCTTCAAGTGATCCTCAACCTCTGTTAGATGAACTTGATGGCAGCTCTGTGATGAGATATACCCAATACGAAGTTGATTTTGATAAGGAATAGTTTTCATAATCATATATTGAGTGATGTCATGTGTTCATATAATTAGGAATTACCAATAGAACAATAATACCCATTAGAAACGGATATTCTACCTACTCTACTCAAGTTCATTGAGGTTGAAGAGGGATTGTTGATGCAAGAGGAGCCTAATCTTACACAAGTATGCCATATATTCTTTGAGGAGGAAATCAAGTTAGCATCTGAGGAGTGAAGTTGTGCTCCAATTTTTTATACTAAGAAAGAAGAAATTAGTTGTGCTAGAGAAGATGATGAATCTATAGTTTCTTTTCTTCATTCGAAGGATCTACGTAAGATGTTATTGAGGAAGTTCAAATCATTCAAGCTGTTCCAACGGAATTCATTGAAGAAGTGGAAATAGAAAATTTAATGATAGGAGTTAATAATTTGTTCAATATATAATCCCATTGCCAAAAGAGGAAGATATTTTGCTCTCTCAGGAGGGTTCAACTTTAAGCCTGGTAGATCTTGTGAGCATTAATAATGAGGAACTTCAATTTGAGTTGATATTTGTTGGGGAGATAAAGAATTTGCTACTAGAGGATGGTGATGTCAATGGAGGACCACGGTTAGATAATAAACATGATCTTCTTCTTGAAGATAATTCAGTTCTAGAGGTACTCATTGGAATGGAAATCTATGTGGAGGATTTGTTACCAGACCTTGACAATTTTCTACAACACCTGGAGAGTGGGTCTTCAGTGGAGGAAACTATGAATTTCCTCTTGAGGTTCAACTCATCCTTGTCTTCAATAGATCTTATGTGTATTAGTGAGAAAGTAGGTGTCAAACATCTAGCAATTATCAGTGAGCCTATACCAAAAAGGTTCCTACAAAAGATGAATAATATCAAGACTATGAGAAGGAAACAAAGTATTAGGGTGTTATCATTCTTGAAGATGTGCTACTACAACAGGATTTTGAAAGACATATTCAAAAGGAAATGGAGTATCTTCAACATATATGGTTGAATTTCAATGAGATGGAAGATTATCTTGAATAACAAGGCATTGATGAATTCTTATCATGGTTTTCTTTGGAATAGATCTTTCACGCAGTTTGCAAGGCTATGTGCTACCACGACTGAAATCTCAACTTACAGGAAGAGGTTGCTATTTTTCCTAGCGTGTAAATGGTTTCATGTAACCCATTTTGTTTCCCTTTGTGCTGGCTCGTAAATGGTTTTGGAATAGATCTTTCACACAGTTTGCAAGGCTATGTGCTACCACAACTAAAATCTCAACTTACAGGCAGAGGGTTCCCAACTTGTAAATGGTTTAATGTAACTTTTGTTTCCCTTTGTTTTGGCTTGTAAAAGAGCGTTTTGTTTTGTTTTCCATTTTATATTGTATTGTGTTTCCCAATTTGTAACATTTTTGTTATATAGGATTGTATTTCCCCTTTTTGTGATGTGATATTGTCTTATCATCGTTTAGGTGTTCTAGAGTGTATGTCTTTAGGTGGATGAAACTAGTCTGACTCTATTGCCCAATTGATAAAGTACCAACCTACTATAAACTAGAGATTTTGGGGTTCTCCTCTGCGACAAGTATATGTCGTGGTCCCCAAATAGAGTCAATGTTTGTGCCCATATGAAAAATTTCGTAATATGTCTAGTTTCAAGATAAACCCTTGTCTTTTTGATAACTTGAGTCATGTATCAAGGTTGTCTTGCTTGTCTTTGTGGTTTTTTTCCTTCTCTTTTATGTATCTTTGTAGGATTGACAATGGCAATATCAAGTGGATCAGCAAGAAGAGGTGAAAGTATTCATGCATGAAAACAACAAACCCATGTCATGGCAATAGAACCAAACAATGAAAGTATGTTTGAAGGTTAAGGAATGCAATTCCCTTATCAAGAGTACACTTATGAATGGAAAATATCAGCTAAAATTGTGGTTACACTGTAAGGTGCACCCTTATATGAAGAAAAACAATTTTACTTAATGAGGTGCACACCTATGTGAGGCAAAATCAAGTTTCAAAATCAAATTCAGGAAATGCATTGTCAGGGATGTACATGTATAAGGCAAAACATGCATATGTTTTAAGGATCAAAATTGCATAGATAGGCGAGTACTCGAGAAAGCAACATGGTATTTGAAATGGAAAGATGGCTTCCCATTGTGAGGTGTGCACTGAATGAAGGACTAGCAAAGTTAGAAGTCTAAACTTAGAAATTACATGCATGACTGTGCACCTGATTGAAGGAACATTTATTCAAAGACAAAAGTTTTCAAATGCATATGGAGATGTGTGCCTGTATAAGGCAGACAGAGTTTGACTTTTCAAAGAACAAATTTACACTATCAGGTATGCACTTATATAAGGCAAAATGAGGTTGACTTATCATAAGGATTGATTTCCATTGTGAGGGGTGCACCTATATAAAGAAGAAGGTGTTTGATTTTTCAAAGGGCATGTTTCCATTGTGAGGGGCACACCTATATAAGGAAAAATGACTTTGAATTTTTAAAAGATAGAATTGCATTATCAGGCACACTTGATATATGCAGACAGAGGAATACTTTTCAAAGAATTGATTTGCACTATGAAGTGCACACCTTATAATGAAGAGTGAGTTTGGTTTTCAAAAGTCTTCAAAGCTATGAATAGATGCGCACCTATAAAAGCAGATTGCATTTTCTTCGGTAAAATTTTGAGCTTCCTTTACATAGGCGCATGCTTGATAGCATGGCCGACCAGACTAATTAAAGAGTAGTTTTGATGTATATAGGAGGTGGCATCCAGTCCCAATACATCATGGATTTTCATACTCAAGTTAAAACACTGCTATAAAGAGAGTGGTGACAAGAAAATACAAAGAAATTTATATTTATAGCAAAATCAACAGCCAAGAAGAGAAGCAGTTATAATTAGCAGATGAAGGTGCCAAGGATAGAATAAATTTTATGCATAAATAAAGGTGTCAAGTTCCATTGTTTGGCAAACAAACTTCACTCCAAGCAAGCAGCGAACAGCAGGGTTTGGCAGTCTTTTTTCCAAGCATCAGCGATCAGCAGGTTTGGACAGTCATTTTTTATGACAAGCATCATCAAATTCATTAGACAGTGAAATTCTGCCATAACAATCTATCAACAGTGGGAAGTTGTGATAAGAATGTCAGGGTTTCAGGGGATTTTCAAAGAAATTGCCAGGGTCAGGGTGAAAAAATTCATTAGACTTCATCATAATCATCATCCAAAGCCATCTGTCATCTTTTAGCCGTTGGTGTTTTTGAGGAGAAGAGCATATTTTGAGTAGGCTATTTTTAGCTGGAGCTATTTATAGTCTACTCTATTTTTAACTCTCTAATTTTAGCTCGATGTGCTTTTTGAGGAGTCTATTTTTGGATTTTTTAACATGCAAGAGATGAGAGTTCTAATGTGAGTTTGTACTAATCTTGATCAGTAGTCTAACTGAAGATTGCTTAACTTTAGTTTTAATAGTAGTGGATTAGATTTTTTAATAAAGCTTGCATTGCATTCAAGCAGTCTATTCTTAGAGTAGAACTTGCAGTTAGCTTTTTGATTTACTTCTCATGGAATAGTTTTGTAGAACTTTAGAAATAAGTGCTTTTGGCACTTAGTTTAGGGTTCAGTATTGTTGAATTTTTTTTATATTGCATATCGTTTACAAATATTCTGCTCATACGAGCATGAACATGAGACCAATACAAGCCCTTTACGAGCAAACACACTAGAAATGACCTATGGAAGACCAAGAGTCACTACTTAGAAATCCACTTTATATAGAAACCACATCCACATTAGAAGCCAACTATGGAAGACCAAGAGCCACAACTTAGAATTCCACATTAGATGTCCCTATGGGGATTTGAACTTGGGTCTCCATAATGAGAACCCAACATTTTAAACAATTAATCTCAACCCCTTGGACTCAGTATTGTTGATTCAAAATTCAGTTTCATTCAATAGAATTTAGTAATGCCTATCTTGCCTCTAAATTGTTGTTGAAGTGTTCTTCTTATGTGTTATTGTGTTTTTATGAGTTAAATATCACTTGACAATTATTTAGAGCTTTGTATTACAGTAGTCGTTAAGTTGGTAGTTGTAGCTTTGAATGCAATTACTTTGATTGGCCTGTAATGTCCTTTGTATGTATTGATGAGGTAAATTAAAGTGTTCTACTATTAACTGCAAGCTTTGTATTGCAGATTGTAGTGAAGTGGGCTTGGAAGCTTTGTATGCCGGTCTCCTCTTTTGATTTACTGATCCTTGTGTATTGTTCAAACCAATCTTATCCTTGTGTGTACTTGCATTTTTAGTCTCCATCTTTAGCTAAATAACGTAAGCGTGGTAGTTGTAGGGTTTACGTTCAATCAAAACGTGTAAAAATCTTTTTCCTTAACTTGAAGTGTGTGTTAGCCTCTTGCCCTAAGTGAATCCAAAAGAGAAACACCTTTAGTTTTGTTTAGCATGAGCATGAACCACCCCAGAAAATATAGATTGTAAAATAGCAAAAACATATTGTTCAGATTAGGTTAGTTTTTGTTTACAGGGAACTTCCCCTTTTAATTTGAAGAGCGGTTCTGCTTCTACTGCATGTCTGTTCAGTTTGGTGGTGCACTTAAAGATGCAATTTAAAAAGCTAACACGAACACTCTATTATTGCTCTATGCAACAACAATTGATCTGTACTTACAAAAGTTTCAGTGACTTACTACTAGTGATTTAAATGATTTACTATGAAACTTATTACTACATTATGGGACACTAGTAGTTCAAGAAAGAACTTGCTACTAATGATTTAAAAGCATGGTTGAAAGTTTCAGTGATTTACTACAAGTCTCCTCTATGAAAGTTTCAGTGATTTACTACTTGAGCTCATCCCATTTGACCTTCCTTTTGAGAGTGTTACTCATGTCATGAAAGGGTAATAAGAATGATCTTAATATACCTGTAAAGCATTGTATTTTTATCAGCTCAAGCTATGTACTTGCTTTGAGTCCAAAAGACTTGGTTTCAAAGTAATTTTAAGCAATTAAAAGTTTTTTTTGGTAAATATTTAGGTCTTTCCTTAGATGCACATAGGCAAAGATATGACAGCAGCATGTTAGAGAAATAGATTGTATCATTTGATAATGTAGTGTATAAACTATAAAGGACTTATTATTCTCTACATGATTCACCTCTTTTCTTACTAGGAATGAAAATATTCTAAAAGATTTAGTGCAAGCAAAAAAATGCACAAGCCAGAGAACGCCCTATCAAGATTCTGCTTCAGTTCGTATTTTCAAGTCATTCCATGACTGCTTTCTTCTTGAACAGTTGGAAAATATTCTGCTTCAATTTTTTATTTCTGGTCCTTCCATGGCTCTTTTCTTCTTGAACATATTGATAAAAATGGTTTGTATTTGTGTGCAGGAGTATGTGAGAAATATATCGAAAAGTGGTATGCAGAACAAATATGGCTTTGATGGGCATGCAAATGCATGTTGGACCCACAAAATTACACCAAATGAATATGAGATAATCCGAAAAGCTGGGATTCTTGTTGCAGTTATCCATGGCAGGTTGTTGAGTCTGACCTTTTTTATCTAATGCCCTAATTTCCATAAATAACTTATATTTATTATTTTATTTTTCTACTGCTGTGAATGGAAATTCTGCATCATTAACACTTAACCATCTTACTCTGATTAATCCTCATTCAAAAATAAAAAATCCAAACGTTGTATCTCTTCTTTAAGGCTATCTAATTATTTAAAGTGACTAAAGCATAAAATACACCGAAGAGTTTACTTAATTCTCAATATCTCACAAGAAATCTTAATCATTAATCTATATCACCATAAATGACAAGTTGTCATAATGCAAGATTCCTGACATTCAGAAGAGTTCTCATTACCACCTCATCTTGATATCCTTCTTAGACAAATAAAGTAACACAATCTTAGGTACAGAGGTGCTCCTGGCTCCACAATCACCCATGTGTGATTGCATTGTTTCCGATGTAGTCATCCATACTTGACTATGAGACTATTTCAATCTCATTCCTTAGGAGATCATTTAGTGGGTCTCAAACAATAACTATCACCTCAATGAACACGAGATCTCATCTATGTATACTGACATACCCTGTGATACCTTGTTCAATAATTCAACTTATATGCTATAAGAGGCAATCACTAAGAGTTCCGTTTTTCAACTTTAATTCTTTCAAAAATTATATACTGTATTCATAACATCAGGTTGACATTCGCAATCTTGTTCTAATACCCAAGGTTAGAATACATTGAAAACAGATTAACAGTCAAATGACCACTATTTTAGGAGGATTCAAAGGTAGATGGACTATAGCTGTTCTAATTACCTATTACTTCACATATAAGAGGTCATCAGTTCAGTTTGTTAAATGAGATGTAGGGATCTATAATCCAATCCCACAGTATGACCATGGCATCAAAACAGTAAACCTCTGTGTTACAGTGGATATCAAGGTCTTTCCAAGCCCCAGTCTGATAGGAACTTCTCAAGGAAGCATTCACCATAACATTTCTTACATGATTAAAGTGGTGTCTTAATATTCTTTTACACATCAGAGATAGAATGTTATTGATATCACTGTCAAAGTAGTCTAGGAGAGTTTTTAACCTTGGATTGTGAATCTATGTTAATTCTCATACCTTAGCTAGCATATACCAAACCTTCATAGTGATCACACCATACTTTACCCATTTAGTCGTCAATGCAATAGTAAGAATAGTCACTACTACCAGCAGGGACTTAGATGTTTCCAATAGCTAAAGATAACAATGTTTACCAAAGAGTAAAGGCCATATTTTCAGCACGTTTCTATGCTTTCTAGACAACCCTAAGGAATATTGTGGTTTCCTTAATAGCATTCTAACCCACACAGTTCTGAACATCTACACGACCATTATATTAAGTACAGGCACACTGCTGATAGATGACCATTGCAAGGAAGTCATCAAGGAATAATGACATCAGTCCATCACTTACAGTCAACAATAGTGAACTTCATACTCTAACCATACTTCATCACCTTGTCATCACATTTCACTTTTAAGTGTTTCACTCATTTACACCATGCAAGATTTCAGTCATGTCATAGTAAAGACAGATATGCAACTGACATCCACATACCATATCTTTATGCCAGCTGTAAAAAACTTGACCAAGTTAACATCAAGAAAACAAGGCATATCAAGGTTCACTACAGCTGACAAGAGTATCAATCAATGGCAACTGTACCACAAAGAACACAACAAATATAGTAACAGTATATAACAATGGTTAAGAAGGATACTATAAGAACCACCACCACCATCTTAAGGATCCAATAAATCCATCCTAATCCACTAAGTATCATTCAAGTTTAAAAGATTCCACAACTTTCATTCATTGCGAATGTGGTACATCTGACATAACTATAGTGAGCTTCAAGGCCACTGTGTTCACAACTCACAGGCCAATAGTGTCTACACTATTACACTATGACCCAATAGATTCTACAGTGCCCAAGGCAAATCAAAGCTATCAACAACACTATATATATCGTTCTCCTAACTGTCCTACAGCCAGTGGGATTCTATACTCTTGTCATAGCTCGATAATTTCCAATTAAAGATTGGAAACATTTCATCACAAAGTAGTCTATATGTATTAAAAGGAGAAGATTAAACTATAAAATAACAAGTTATAAAGACAATGATGAGTAGGCATGAAAGACAAGAAGACAAGAGTAATCGCTATCTTCCTTAAGCATTCGTAATTGCTTATGAGGAGGGCGCCGATCATATAAAATTAATAATAATAGTTATTCAAACTATCGGTTATGAAGAAGCGTTGGAAGCTTTCAACAAAGGCGACTATTCATATCGCATTCCCATTGAGACTTTAAAAGGAACCATGAGGAGGCTATCAAGGATCATCGAACAACATCATTTGAGGAAGCAATTCAGCGAACATCAATCAGTCAAGGAACTCAACGAATAAATATATTGATAGCAATAATAAATATCAACAAGTGCGTCCAGCCATTTCCACGCACAGCATTATAAGAAATATATTTTGCATTATATCTGATCTGCCGTTAAGGATATCGAAGCAAGTACCATACAGAAGTTATATCAGCAGAGAGCATCAATACATTATCATTCTTACTATATCATTTGATCGAACTCTCATAATTATTCAGGTATGAATGCATACTCATTTTCCTTTGCCTGTTATTTTATGATCATACATGTATCATTATGATAGTGCTGTAACTTATATGCAGCCATTCATGACAATGTAATTTATAGACAGTCTTATGCAATCATTTGTAATATTGTATGCAATATGTGAACCCATTAACTTCCTATGGGAAGAATGAGAATGAGATGCCTAGAGGCCATTCATGGGTATTTAGAGGCCTTTGTCACATGTGGTGTAAGGTACCCATAGTGCAAAGGATATTAATCACATAGAGGCCTTTGTCACATGTGGTATAAGGTACCCGTAGTGCAAAGGATTGTGATTTAGTGGCCTTGGCTACCATGATGTAAGGCATCATAAGAGTACCAAGGAGTCTCATAGAGGCCTTGACTCTAAGAGTACTAAGGGTACTACTTGAGTCTATGGATAGGAGACAATAGAGCCCCATGGTGGATAGTGGCAAATCTCATCTCATCTCTCTTATAGGCTGTTAATAAGTAACACATGGGAAAGAGATAGCAAGTATGCAATATATATTGATAGAGATCATGACTAAATAATAGAGCATGTGAAAGGTCATGATAGAAAATATGCAAGGCATATGGATAGTGATCATAAGAGTACCATGTGAAATATAAATGATAGATAATATGCATTGAAAGTAATCATAGATTAATGATAGCGATATGTATTGAAAGTAATCAATGATGAATTAAAGATATGAATTGGCATTGATCATAGAAATGATAAAAGCAATGTATTTATGTGAATTATATATGTGGCTATAAATGCAAAATGTACTAATGTTCTCTTTTTGCAAGTTGAAAATTGTGAACAAGGTTGAGAAATTTTGATTTGTGAAAATGGGACATTACAATTAGTATCAGAGTGGTCTTCCCACCATCCTGTGAAGCAATCTTATGCAAGCATACACTAGAAGGAACCGCCAACTCCTAGAAGAACAAATGAACAATGAAATGAGGGCCTTCATGGAAGCCACTACCAAGGCAATGATGGACCAAAATGAAATAATCACCAAAGCCATGATGGAGCAAGGCGAAAAGACGACACAAATGCTTTTGGAGGCACTCCAAAAGGTGGCTGACACTATGGACCATCCAAAAACTCACTCAACCAATGGAAAAGAGGTAGCCTCTAACCAAGTTGAAAACAACAATTCTTCATCAAGTACAAGGGTTCCCCTACCACCCTTCTTACCAAGCAAAGACAATCCAATAACGGAAAATGACACCACCCAAGATATGAGCACTGAAGACATGATTAGAGCTTATGCAAACTTAGACCCCGAATTAAGAAGTCTTGTATCCTTTAGTGAATTTAGCAACTCCAAAAGGAATGAACTAGCAAGAAAGGAAAAGAGACCCGTCAACAAAGACTTGAAGCAAAAGGCTAATAAGTGTAAGAGTCAATGTGACTCAACAAGCCAGGATCACCTGCAATCAAGACAACCTTCCACACAAAGATGACAAGAGAAGATGCTAAAACAATGGAGCAAGAATCTATACAAAGATCATATGAAGTTGTATAAAATACAATGAGTGAGCCTTGCTTATAAAGGCAAGGTGAGAGCTAGAAGGGTGGAGATATTCCTATAACATGTGTCAATTAGAGGATGATAACTAATTGCACATGTGGAGGATAAGACAACTCACTCCAACTATCAACAACTCAACACACAACTAGACTCAACTAGACATCTAGAAGACTCACTAAGTCAACTTAACATGTGTGAATTATGTGTTCACACCAACACCCCCTCTTAAGTGCAACTTAGGGAGTAGTTGACTAAAACAAAGATGCAATTATGGATGGGTCCCAGCTACTAGGCCATGTTAGGAACCCATGTACAACAAATCTCAAGTGGAGAAAAGGAGAAAACCTCATAGGACAAAACTCCTCTCCAAAAGTGAGAATGCAGAAAACAAATGAAAGATGTGATGGTAGGAGGACTCAAGACCCCCCAAGAACTACATCTAACACATATGTACAATCAATAACCCCCCCATAGGAGAGCAAGTGTGAGACTACAGGTCCCTCCCACAATGAAGTAGCTCCTATGCCAATGGTGAATGCTTGAAGATGAACACTAGAAAGTGTCATGTACCTGCAAACAACATTCCTCCCCTTAGGAAGAAACAAGTCCAAAGGCTGATGTCGAAGAAACTCCATCTCAAGGTATGAGGGAAAAAGCCTCATGATGTATGATGTCTTTGAAAACTGTTCAAGTGTCCACGTGTCACAACCAAAAAATGCCACATAATCAGGTGTTGCATGCCTAACCAAAGAATATGACAATCCAAGACAAGATGAAAACTCAAGATCATCAATCTCCAAAGACGAAGAATCCTCCGAATGATGCTCAACATACTCCAACTCAATGTCAAACTGTGACAAGTGCAGAGGAGATGATTGTGGCTCATCCAAAGTAGAAGATTCAACTATGTCCTCCAAGTCATCAAGATAGGACTCACAAAACAAGACTGCAACACCTGTCAAGTACTCATCCCACAAACTTGTATCTGGAAGACAAACAATATCCTGCTCAACTGAAGTGGATGAAGCTATCTCAATGCCAATCTCTGTAGAAGCAGGAGAAGGAGGAAGCTCAAAACTAGTCTCAGGAACCGAAGTAGATGCAAGAACACCAAGGTTCAAGTGACCAAACTTCTCCTTAGAAAGATGATTCACACTTGATGCATGAGTGTGAATAGCAACCAATGGATCTACATCATCATCAGAAACAAAATGGGAGAAAGAATACAAGTGAGATGCATGATCAGCCATCCCAACAGCAATGATATTTCTGCTCTCCAAGTCCCGAATGATCACAGAATCAGGAGTGAACTCAACTGTCTTGCTTGCACCACAATGAGTAATCTGATAGATGGAAAGGAGATTGGTTGTTAAGGAAGGTACACACAACACGTTGAATGTCTTCTGACCAACATCAATAGTTCCTTTACCAATTGCATGTATGTATGTATTGTTATCCATCAAAATAGGTGGCGAAGTACATGACTGAAATGAAAAGAACATCCCCTGTGAAGATGCCATATGATGAGAAGCTCCAGAATCAAGAAGCCATCTCTCCGACTGAAGACTTGTTGTAGCAAAGAGTGCCTGTCATTTTCCTTTGTCTGTCCCATAAGCAAATCTTGTTGTTCCTGTAGATGTAGATGATGATGGTGGCAAAGAAGAAGACTTGGGTAAAACTGTTGTTGATGAAGAATACTCAATGTTGTGTTTTTGAAGAAGTTGTGACATCTCTTCAAACTTTTTCTCCTAACACAGTCTCATCATGACCCAATTTCTTACAATAAGAACACTTTGGCTTCTTTTTCTTATTGGACTCCTCTTTGGAAGAAGAGTTGGGGGTTTTCTTTGATTCTTTCTCTTGCTCATTAGACTTTGAATCCTTTTGTTTCTTGCCCTTATGTGAAGTCTTAGGATCTTTTGTGCTTTGTGTTGCAACTAGAGCTTGTTTTTTAGGAGACTTCAATGTGCCCATGTGTAGTAGCTTGGCTTGTTCCCTAGTGAGTTGTGCAGCAAACTCCTCAGGTGAAGGCATTGTAAACTTACTACCAAAAGCATCCATTATAGCATAAAAGGTAGAAACATAAACTGAATATGCAGGACCCAATTTTGCAAGAATAGATAGAATCAATTGTTCATCTTCTTTCTCAAGACCACATTGTTTGAGTTGCAACCTGAGAGACTTAAACTTGGTGAAGAAGTCTTCAATTTGATCAAAATCTTGAGGATTAAGTGCAATTAGCACATTCTCCAATTTGAACCTTCTTATTTTATCTTGCTTGCCAAAAAGATTGTCTAGTGTTGTCCATATCTCATTTGGTGTAGTACAAGACTCAACATGAAATCTCAGATCTGGAGAAATAGAAAGACAAAGTGTGCCAAAAGCCTCATCTCTTCTATCTAACCATTTTCTTCTCTCAGTAGCACCTGTGGGTTCAGGATCTATGCCTAAAGTTATTCTATGTAACTTTTGTTTATACAACACAAACTCCATGTTTTTCTTCCATTCAATATAATTATATGGAGTTAAAAGTGGAAATTGAGGCACATCCATGATGAAAAAGAGAGACAACAAGACAACAACACCCCTTTACTATGTAAGAGAGCCCCCCCAATTTGTTGTGGCACTTTATACTTAGTGCATTTTACAATTGTCCTCAAAGGACCAAAATTGGGAAAAACAATGAAATCTCTTAAAAAAGAGATCCGAGTGAGATTACAATCACTCACAATGGTGTATTACAACAAACAAATCCTCTCAAAACAAATTTCACCTTCTCAAGTATCAAAATGTCCAAATTATCACTCAAATGCCAAAAAACTGACAAATGAAATAAAATAAACCTGGAGCAAAAACTGAGAAAAGTGCATGGATGGCTATGTAGAGCTCTTGAATACCTTTCCAATGCCGCTTGAATCGCGAAAATTGGAGATTGTGGCAAAAAGTTATGAGCTCGGGAGCCAAAAAGAGTGATCTGTCTTCAACCTGCAATAAATGCTGTCAAATAGCAAAAATTGTGAAAATGACTGATACCACTGTGACGTGCTCTCTGTCAGCTTTCCGTTGATATCTCGTTTGCCCGATTTCGACACCGTGGGCAAAAGTTGTGCAAAAAAGAAAAAAAGCCCTACTTTGAGGGCTTTGAGGGGCAAAACAGGTCCCTTGGCAGAATATTCCAAGAATATTCCCTTTCGCAGGAAAATTCGCCTCCCGTCGGAAATGCAAAAAATTCACTGGTTTTGTCGAGATTCTAACAGAATATTCGAAATCCGCCTGTAGAATTTTTGAAACCGTCCTGCCAAGTGGAAAACTGCTGTCGAGGTTGGCGGTTAGAGTTACTGCCTTTGACTCCACGTAAACCACCAGTTGACTTGTTAAACCACAGGTTCTGTACAAAAACCGACCACAAAATTTAAAAAAAAAATGCCAATAAGAAACCAGCACTGCAGAATAAAACCACTATGATTGTGGTAAAACCGCCTTTGCAGTGTAAACGTCGAGAATTGTATGACTATCGACGAGTGACAATAAAGGCCACCGAGGAATACAAACTGCCGGATTTGAGATGTTTAAAGACTGTGAAGGCCGCCGAAACAACCAATGCCGATCGTTGCCAACAAGATGCTTACAAATGACCGTTGTGGAGTAAGATGTTGACAGGAGATCCTAAGACTTGCAGATCGATTTGCTTATGGTCGCCGGTTACATGTGGTTGAAGATCCGTGAAGACCACCACAGGGGATGTGTTATCCGTCGGATAGATGGCTTTGACCCCGTCAAAGGAAACTATTACCCATCGAATGAACAATGGACGACCATGGTGAATTTGGCAGAGATATGCAAAACAACGGGTTTGAAACACGAAATTGCTGGAATATATGCAAAACCGCCGAGTATTTTGTGAATTTGGCAGAGATACCAGTCAAGGTATATGCTGCGAAATATACCTTAAAACAAAGGCTGCGAATATGTTTTAGATGCCGACTATGAAAATGCAGATCGTGGTTCACCTGTATCATGTGACAGGTTCATCGAACGGTGGATCGATGACCAGGCCTAAGGCTTGTGATCACCGACAAATTGCAGAGTCCGCCAAAGTGATATGCAAGAATTGACACCAAATGCCGACTGTGTGGTCGACGATGAAACAATGCCGTCGATGTATGTGACAAGGCTGTCGTGGATTGGACTGTTGTTTGACCGTCGGTGGTAAAGAGTGAAGTCCGCCAATTGCTAGATCTAAACCGCCACTGAAGACTGAAAATTTGACAGTTGAGCCTGCGAATTTATTTTATGGACTGCAGAATATTAAAAATAAAGCCCAAAGTCCTGTGTAGTGGCCACTAGCCGTGAGGATATCCCTGGCCACAAAGGCAACGACAGACCTTTAGGGTTCCGCTATGGGGGCCGACAGTGCTGTAAGGCTTGTCGGTACCCTGTACCACTAAATATATATATTTATTATTTGTTTTGCTTTGCAAAATTAATAAATATATCTGCAGAAAACGATTGAACCAACAAATGATAAACTATTACCCGGAGAATGTAATAGACCAATGACGCTCAGATCTGACGATAACCGCAGTATGCTGGTGGTACACTTGCACAGAGCCGTACGATGATGACATAGGCGAACTATACGGATTTTGACCAGGCTAATCAGGGGCAAAATTTTTTTTGCCAAAATTATTCCGATGACGAAATTTAGCGAATGAACAGCTGATCTATATAGATTTGAGCCTCCTGATCGCAACCGTGATGTCAGATTTGCTCCAGGATGCTCCTATAATGCTGCTCCCAGCAAAACCTCTTCAATGAGGAAGGGAATTGCAGAATAGGCTCTGATACCATGTAAGAGTCAATGTGACTCAGCAAGCCAGGATCACCTGCAATCAAGACAACCTTCCACACAAAGATGACAAGAGAAGATGCTAAAACAATGGAGCAAGAATCTATACAAAGATCATATGAAGCTGTATAAGATACAATGAGTGAGCCTTGCTTATAAAGGCAAGGTGAGAGCTAGAAGGGTGGAGTGAAAGGTGGAGATATTCCTACAACATGTGTCAATTAGAGGATGATAACTAATTGCACATGTGGAGGATAAGACAACTCACTCCAACTATCAACAACTCAACACACAACTAGACTCAACTAGACATCTAGAAGACTCACTAAGTCAACTTAACATGTGTGAATTATGTGTTCACACCAACAATAAGGTAATCCTTCCCAACTTTGATGGTACAAGTAAGATCACTTCGCGTGCATGGCTAGAAAAATTAAATGACTATTTTCATCTTAATCCCATGACCGAAAAAGATGCCCTTCAATTCGCCATTCTACACTTGGAGGGATTGGCGTACGAATGGTGGCATCATGGAAAGCACACACAAGATCATGAAACCGTTAAGTCCCATGACAAATTTTCCAAAAGGTTCCTTAAGAAATTTGATCGCAGACATCCTGAACAAGATTTTAAGGACTTAACCCTAGTAAGGCAAAGAGGGACAGTGGATGAATATGTGAATGAATTCGAGAAAATAGCCCTCCGAGTTACAGGTATGGAGAAGGGAAGGCTCACATTCCTATTCATCCAAGGCTTGAATGAAAAACTAAGAGGATTAGTGGGCGCACTTAGACCCACTACTCTTGATGATGCCATAGAAATGGCAACCCAATTAGAACAAAGCCAAATCCCCCAACCATTCACTAAACCCTTCCATAAGAAAGGAAGATTTGACAAGTCCTACCACCGCAAAGATGAGAGGAGAGATAAAAAGAATTGTTTCTCATGCGGAGCACCATGGACACAAGAACACAAATGTCAAAAGCGCCAAGACTTGAAAGAGAAAGGTTTGTGTTTCCGATGTAGAAACATGGGAACCGGGTCACAGATGTGGGCAAGTTCGCACCATAGAGGCATTAACCAATGAGGAGGAAAATCCTCCTAAGAAAAGAAGATGTGAACCCGAGGAAAAGGTCATCCTAGCTTCCATATCTAAGGTATCCAAACAGCACCCCTTTAGACTTAGATGTAACTTAAAGGGAAACAAATTAACAGCCTTAGTGGATAGCGGGGCCACTCATAATTTTATAGATGAGTCCCTAGCAAAAAGGATAAAACTAGATACACAAAATTTTGATGGGTTTATGGTCTCCCTAGTTGATGACTCCACAAGGGAATGTTCTAAAATACTACCTCAACTAGAGATGACCATAGGAAAACACCAAGTTAAGGATGATTTCTATGTGGTGAATTTAGGAGACACCGATATTGTCCTAGGAATGCCATGGTTACACTCACTAGGACGAGTCACCATAGATTTTCCCAAATTAGAAATCCACTTTGAAGATCAAGGAAATAAGGTCATCTTACATGGACTCTCCGATGGATCACCCCGAGTAGTGTCCTCCAAGAGAATAGCAAGAATCTTCCGACACAACCAAGTGGAGTGGGCAGCCCAATGTATGATTTTAGATAAATCAACTAAAGAGGGGCAAGGAATCCACATAGACATTCAACCTATCCTACAATAACACAAGAAGGTGTTTGAAAACATACCACCAGGTTTGCCTCCCAAAAGAGGGTTTGAACATGTCATTGAGATGGAGAAGGATGCAAAGCCCGTCATTACCACCCCATATAGACACCCTCAAAAGTTTAAGGAGGAGATAGAAAAAACCATCAATGAACTCCTAGAAATGGGACATATACAACCTAGCTCTAGCCCATTTGCATCTTCCGTAGTACTAGTGAAAAAGAAAGATGGAACCTTGCGAATGTGCGTAGATTATAGAGCTTTAGACAAACAAACTATAAAAAACCGATATCCCATACCCAGGGTAGATGAATTGATTGATGAATTACATGGGGCCAAATACTTTTCGAAAATTGACCTTAGGTCCGAGTATCACCAAATCCGAATGAGAGAGGAAGATATCCCTAAAACCGCTTTTTGATGCCATTATGGCCATTTTGAGTTCTTAGTCCTACCATTCAGACTAACCAATGCCCCGGTAACCTTCTAGTCATGCATGAACCATAATTTTCGGAAGCAACTAAGGAAGTTCCCCCTAATCTTCTTTGATGACATATTAATATATAGTAAAACTTGGGAGGAGCACTTGAAACATATTGATGAGGTCTTGTCCATACTAGAACAAAAATCCCTTTATGCCAAAGCTTCAAAATGTGAGTTTGGAATGGGGAAATTCTTTACTTAGGGCACGAAATTAGTGCCGAAGGAGTCAAGGTTGATGAGGAAAAGATTAAGACCATAAGGGAATGGCCTAGACCGAAGACTTTAACTCACTTAAGAGGATTTCTAGGACTATGCAGTTATTACCGAAGGTTTGTAAGAAATTTCTCCAAGATTGCATCACCTTTATCCGACCTAACAAAGAAATGACTATTCCAATGGAATGATGCTGCTGAGAAAGCTTTCGAGGAGTTGAAAATTGTCATGAGCACTTGTCCAGTGTTGGCCATACCCGACTTGTCTTCACCTTTTGAATTGGAATGTGATGCCTCCGGTGAAGGTATTGGTGCAGTTTTAATGCAAAATAGGCACCCCATAGCATTTGAAAGTCACAAGTTGACGGCCGCGGAGAGATTATATTCAACTTATGATAAAGAGATGTTGGCCATCATGCATGCCTTGGCCAAATTCTGCCAATATCTTGTATGTGGAAAATTTGCCGTCAAAATGGATCACAATAGCCTGCAGCACTTCTGTAAGCAGAGTGATTTAAATGATAGACAGCAAAAGTGGGTTAGCAAACTCCAAGCATATAACTTTGATATTAGTTACATGAAAGGGAAAAATAATGTGGTAGCTGATGCTCTATCAAGAAGACCACACTTATGTGCCATGTCATGCATATCTCCTGGATGGAAGAACTTGATTACAGCAGAATATGCAAAGGATCCCTTCACAAATAACATAATGGAGGGACATATTGAAGATGAAGGTTATATAGTTAAGGAGGATCTCATCCTATACAAAGATCAAATATTTTTGGCCGTAGGGTCCAAGATGAAGGACCAAATCATCCAAGAGTTCCATGATAGCCCACTTGCGGGACACTAAGGCTATTATAAAACCTATAAACAAGTTCGAGAAAAATTTGCGTGGAAAGGTCTAAAGAAGGATGTACTCCAATATGTTCGAGAATGTGTCACTTGCCAGAAGAACAAAGTAGAGCATACACACTCGGCAGGTTTACTACAACCCTTAACCCAAACCGGAGCAAAAATGGAGTAGTATCACCATGGATTTTATTACCGGACTCCCTAAGGCACAAGGGAAAGATTGCATTTATGTGGTCGTGGAAGGACTCACCAAATATGCACATTTCATGGCCATATCATGCAACTATAAAGCACCTCAAGTAGCCGAGTTGTTCTTCAAAGAAATATTTCGACTCCATGGTTTACCACAAAACATAATCAGTGATAGAGACAACCGGTTTATGAGTCTCTTTTGGCAAGAATTGTTCAAATTGGCTGGCACCCAACTTACACCGAGCACAAGTTATCATCCACAAACAGATGGTCAAACAGAGATTGGAAACAAGTGGATCGAAGGATATCTCCAAAACTGTCACTGGGCAACAAAAGGTATGGATTAAATGGTTACATATTGGAGAGCATTGCTATAATACAACACATCATATGTCGATCGGGATGAGCCCTTTTAAGGCTCTATATGGATATGATCCCACTTCATTCGGGAACTTGATACTTCAAGAAAGTCGAAGGATATCTTCGAAACTGTCACTGGGCAACAAAAGGCATGGATTAAATGGTTACATCTTGGAGAGCATTGCTATAATACAACACATCATATGTCGATCGGGATGAGCCCTTTTAAGGCTCTATATGGATATGATCCCACTTCATTCGGGAACTTGATACTTCAAGAAAGTCGAAGTCCCAAAGCAAAAGACTTCATCCAGCAACATGAAGACATCATGAGGGTACTTAGAGATAATTTAGACCATGCCCAAAATCAGCAAAAGATATATGCTGATCGAAAGCGTGTGGAAAGAACATTTGAAGCCGGAGACATGGTATTCTTGAGGTTGCAACCCTATAAGCAATCCTCCTTAAAATCCAATGGTGCGGCAAAGCTTAAACCACGATTTTATGGACCCTATAAGGTAATAAGAAGGATAGGCGAGGTTGCATATGAATTGGAGTTGCCTAAGAACAACAAGATCCATAATGTGTTTCACGTCTCCAAACTCAAAAAGGTTCTTGGTCAAAAGGTCACACCATGTGAAGATCTACCTCCTCTTGATGATGAGGGGCAATTGATACTAGAGCCTGAGGCAATTTTGGACACAAGAGAAAGAAGGCTAAGAAATAAAACCATTATAGAATATCTCATTAAGTGGAGGAACTTGCAAAATGATGATGCTACATGGGAAAGACTAGAAGACTTAGACTCCCAAACACAAGAATTGCTTGAGGGCAAGCAATCTTAAGGAGGGAGCCCTGTCATAGCTCGATAATTTCCAATTAAAGATTGGAAACATTTCAGCACAAAGTAGTCTATATATATTAAAAGGAGAAGATTAAACTATAAAATAACAAGTTATAAAGACAATGATGAGTAGGCATGAAAGACAAGAAGACGAGTAATCGCTATCTTCCTTAAACATTCGTAATTGCTTATGAGGAGGGTGCCGATCATATAAAATTAATAATAATAGTTATTCAAACTATCGGTTATGAAGAAGCATTGGAAGCTTTCAACAAAGGCGACTATTCATATCGCATTCCCATTGAGACTTTAAAAGGAACCATGAGGAGGCGATCAAGGATCATCGAACAACATCATTTGAGGAAGCAATTCAACGAACATCAATCAGTCAAGGAACTCAACGAATAAATATATTGATAGCAATAATAAATATCAACAAGCGCGTCCAGCCATTTCCATGCACAACATTATAAGAAATATATTTTGCATTATATCTGATCTGCCATTAAGGATATCGAAACAAGTACCATACAGAAGTTATATCAGCAGAGAGCATCAATACATTATCATTCTTACTATATCATTTGGTCGAACTCTCATAATTATTCAGGTATGAATGCATACTCATTTTCCTTTGCCTGTTATTTTATGATCATACATGTATCATTATGATAGTGCTGTAACTTATATGCAGCCATTCATGACAATGTAATTTATAGACAGTCTTATGCAATCATTTGTAATATTGTATGCAATATGTGAACCCATTAACTTCCTATGGGAAGAATGAGAATGAGACACCTAGAGGCCATTCATGGGTATTTAGAGGCCTTTGTCACATGTGGTATAAGGTACCCATAGTGCAAAGGATATTAATCACATAGAGGCCTTTGTCACATGTGGTATAAGGTACCCGTAGTGCAAAGGATTGTGATTTGGTGGCCTTGGCTACCATGATGTAAGGCGTCATAAGAGTACCAAGGAGTCTCATAGAGGCCTTGACTCTAAGAGTACTAAGGGTACTACTTGAGTCTAAGGATAGGAGACAATAGAGCCCCATGGTGGATAGTGGCAAATCTCATCTCATCTCTCTCATAGGCTGTACATATCTACGAGTGCCAATTCTACAATCTCCATGGTATAACAATCAAGTACATGTACTATTCAATCTAACAAAAATTACAAGGATTCTCTCTCTTAACCTGAATCAAGTTAAAGATGTACAATCAATGATCTTTGTGAGTGCAACAAGTAGTGGTCTCTATGTGCTCCAACTAATCATTTGTAGAGAAGAAGAAAGCATCATGGTAGCATTTTTCCACCAAACACTGAGCCAGTCTTTGTGAGTGCAACAAGTAGTATTCTCTATGTGCTCCAACTAATCATTTGTAGAGAAGAAGAAAGCATCATGGTAGCATTTTTCCACCAAACACTAAGCCACGGGCTTCCCTACTAACCGTCTCAACAAGAGGTAGCCATTCCCTTCATGAGGGGCTTCAACAGCGGGAAGTGACAAGGAAGAGATGATGATATGAATGCAAACCACTTAAAATCAATGCAATCGCATGTCAATCATGTGAGCTGTGAAACAAAGTCATGCAACATAATGCAATGTATTCAATTACATTTGCCAAGGACTATGGGTATACCCAACCAAAAAACCCATGGAAAAGTCTAATGTTTAGAATCTCTCCATCCCAAACTGATTCTCATATTGGAACCTGGGATTCCTGGTTAGCCCTAAGGAATCGATCTTTTCCTAGTTTCAAACAAGATCAAGAAATGATCCACATCATCTTTGTAAGGTCAAATACAATAATTACAAGTTACAACCAATTAGGATTAATAGGTCAAGTTGAAGTCTCAATATCTATACTCAGCTCTTGAAGATAGATTGAATCCCAAATAGGTCAATCAAGATTCATGCATGCAAGTAAAATAAGAACAGGCATCCATTTATAATAAGTCTACAACCCTTATTGATAAGAGTCAACTATAGTAGTCTAAGAACGTTCGGCAAGTCGCATCCTTTTGGCACACTATCATATAAGTTTCTCTCCTGTATACTCATACTATTGTTCTTGTGCTTGTTTTGTTGTTAGCAACCATAAAGGTAAATATAGAGTTGCAGAATATTGATAACAAGCAATGCTTTTATGCTAAGTTTTAGAATGAGGGTTTAAACTTATGAGATGTGTTGGTACCCCTACAAAACTCTGCTTTCAGGCTTTCTTTTGTCAGTTAATTGTCAGTAAGTCCTCATAATCACATCAAGAACAAGTCGGTTGTTGTTTACCCAGTGAAGTTGTCAGAATTATCTTGTCTTGGGTCTTTCCAACTAACGATTTTGCAGGAGAATGCGATCATGACAAAGGAGCAAATGGATAAAGTGATGGAGGGCAAGGATAAAGGAAGAAAGGATCAGCAGCATATAAGAACAGCAAAGAGGGCCGAAGTCTGTGACTAGTTCAGACATCATCATAACAAGAACAGCAATTTAAGACAGGTGCACTAACTCCTTGGCTATACTGTATGAGATCCATGCCCAAGATGTGAGGAAAAGTGGTGCATAGAGGAGTGATTTTTGCCTAGAAATTAGTTGATGAATCTCCACATAAGGTAAAAGTTTAAGTTATCAAGTTAAAGACTAGAATTATGGCACAACTTCCAAGTGATGAAGCTAGTTCAAGATGGTGACCAAGGTGGCAGAGAGCTGAGTAGACCAAACCAAAGAGAGAAGTAATGTTGCTTAAAAAGATGCCTCTCAGAATGGTTGGCAAGACCACGGTAAATGTGTGACAAAGTTGTGGTGTAGCCATTATGAAATTTTGCCAGCTTCAAGAAAGAACATACAAGTAAAAAATTGCACTTTTCAAGTGGCTATACCATTATAAAATCATGCCAATGAAGTGGCAAATGAGTAGTGAAAACATGACTAAATGTAAGGTGGAAGGAGACAAGGGAAATCACACTTTTCAAGTGGCAATGCTACAGCAGAACTGTGACTTAACAGGGCATAATCATTAGTGAAGCATGCCAAGATCATAAGAGCTTTAGTTTTCAAAGTGTGGCACAGATTCTAAGTGGTAAAGCCAGTGGAAAAGCATGCTTTAAAGGTGGCATAGTTGTTATGAAAATGTGCTAAAGGTGGCAGGCGTGTTAGGGATCTATGCCAAAGCTAAGTCACTTAAAAAACATAAAGTGTGTGAGCACAAATTCAGAATTTAAATCAGAAAACGAAATGTAAACAAAATGCTTCCTATTCTAAACTAATGCAAACCTCGGATGAAGCAAAATGGAAATTCAAAGAACAACATGCGAATAAACAAAGTTACCACGTGCAAATTCCATGGTGAAATGGAGTGTAGTTGCACCAATGGCTTCTTCAAAATATTGGCAGCATGTATCTATGATTTCACATTGATGATTTTTGGAAGCTTTGAAGCTCCATTTATAATTTTTGGCTGGGAGGATGGACAGTTGGGATTTTCATTTAACTAAAAGATCTATGGTGGAAAATAAATGAGAGGATTTTTCTTGGATCAAGGAGAAGATGAAGAGTGTTGATTTAATTTGTTCAAAATGAATGGATGAGATTAAATCAGCTAAAAATAAAAAGCTCATAAAGAATTAGTTGCAACCAAAAATAGGAGGAAAAAACAATTAGTTGATCATTTATTTTTGGAAATGGAGGGAAATTAAATTAATTAAATAATAAAAATATTTAATTAATTAGCAATGTGAGGTGAAAATTAAATTAAATAATAAAAATTATTTAATTAGGTGTGAGTTGTAAGTTAGACTAATTCAATAATAAAATTATTTAATTAGTTAGTAATGAACTAGATTTTTTTTGGCTTTGGTAAACTCGGGTTTTTAGCTTGGTCCAAGCCTAGGGAGACCACTTACGAGGGATCTCTTTTTGCTGGTTTTATCGCTGAGACCACTATAGGGGGATTTAGTCCCCAAGGCATTATCACCTATTCAAAACAGTGAGCTCAACGACCCAACAAAGGCACACAACTTGCTAGCCCACTAGCTTAGCGAAGGTACACATCCTGTGAGCATGGTAGCCCATGAAGGCCCATGGCCTATGAGCTCAACGGCCTAGCGAGGGTTTGAACCTTAGTGGCCATCACAACAACCATTTGAACTAACCACCACATTGTGCCCCTATGGGCTAGTTGTTATATGGAGCCTAATCAAACTCGGAGATTAAATTTACCCCATTTTTATCGGCATGGTTTCTCCCCAAATTATTTAACGGGGTCAAGGGGCAGTGCCCCTGGCCTACTCCCTGTCGCGATACAGGTCGGGGTTGAGGGGCAGCGCCCCCGAAACCTCCAATGATTTTTTATTATTTTCTTAAGGCGTCAGAAGTTATTTTTTCTATTGGCCGACATAAAAAACCCAATTTTTGTAACCGACATAAGGCTTGATAAAAGTGGCTAAGAGTTAGGGTTTCTGTTGATGTATTGTAGCATTTTGCAGCGGTATTGAGTTGCAAGGATTGCTGGTTGTAATCGGTTTGATTTACTGGATAATAATATTGGACTCTCTGTTAGTGGATGTAGCCCGAGTTTGGGTGAACCACGTAAAACTTGTCTCTCACTGTTATCATTTCTATGTATTTCCATTCCTCTGTTTAATCTTTATTTGCATTTAATTGATATCTTCTGTTGGCTAACCCTAACACTAGTGATGAACTAGATTAATTGAATAATATAATTTTTTAATTAACTAGTTGTGAATTGGATTAATTAAATAATATAATTAATGATGAAAACAGTAGTATGAAATGGGCTTAACCGAGATGATGTCGATACAGTGATAAATGTCGATATGGTGTTAGGAGTGATGATAGATAAAATTTAGGTGTCTACAAAGTGAGGTGCACTTTTGGAGTGGCTTAGCCACTCAAAAGTTCCACCTATGATAAAATAAGTGGCAATAAGTTAAGTGATCTCTGCCAAGGGTTAAAAGGAGACTATGAGTGGCACTTTCTAGCTGGCTTCACCATCCAAAAGTTCCTACAGTTGCACTTTCCAGCTATCTTTGCTATGACAAAACTCTTCCAGGAGCATGAAAATCGAGATTCGAGTGTTGGGCACAATCTCATGGTCAAGATTTCAGTATTCAGTGTTCAAAAATCCAACATTCTATTTTTAGAAAGTTGTTTTTTTAGAGGTAGTCATCAGTTTCATATCCACGAATGGGGTTTCAACAATTTTAGAAAAAGTTTGCCACATTTCAGAGACTCAAGGAAATTTGACAAAGTTTGCAAGTCAAAGTCAATTTAGATATTTGAAAATGACTTAAGTGATAGAAGTTTCTATTTTCTTAAAGGGGATAGATTTGAGCTTATTATTAGGATTTATTTTATTTATTGTTTGAGACTTAGTTTGTTTTAAGAGATGTTTTATTTCCTCTTTTCTACAGATAGGGATAGGGTATAAAGTGGAACTTTTTTGGGATTATTTTATTATTATTTTTCCTTTAAAGCTGTCTCTTGTGAGCTTATAATAAGTGCCTTGAGCACATAATTTGAAAGGATAGTTGATGTTAAGCCTATGTTGCAAAAATTGTCAGTCAAGTTATTGTATTTTTGTGAAAGTTAATGAATGTTATTGGAAGTCACGCTTATGCTGCAAAATCCATTGTGCAATAGAAGTGATTGTGTAACTATGATTGAATGTCTGTAATTTCAAGACTTAAATTGACAGAAGATGATATTTAGTCAAGCTTACTATTGGCAAAATCTATCTCAAATTGTAGCTTTGTATGCACTTTAGCTATTTATTTCATGGAATCATTAAGTGTTCACTTGTCTAATTCTTTATCGTTGATGTAGATTTATTGGCCTTTGATTTAGCCAATAATCAACATTGGTCTATGTTTTTCCTTCCAAATTTCATTTACAGGTGAATATTAGTCTTAGTTTCAGTCAATAGGAGGTTGAAGTTATTCACTTGTGCTTGAGAGTATTTTCCTTCAAATCTGAAAATCTCTGAGCAAATCTTGATTGTTGACAATTTGGTGCTTGCACTTGGGGCAAAAACATTCAATTAGATATTTACATTTAGTGCAAACCCCCCTTTGAAATCTTGTATAGTGTACATACTTGTAAATTTTATCAATAGCTTTTAGGTTTAGTTAGATCTCATGGAGCTTCCCCTTATATTTGAAGAACGGTGCTACCATACATACGGTTCTGGTTTGAGTTGCCTCGAAAGAGACAAATTAAAATGCTAACAAGAGGATTTCTCATATCTAGCCATATTGTATTTTAGTTCAATCCCTTTTGGCATATGTCTTAGTTTCAAAACCCTAATAATATATTAGTGCCATAGGTAAGGTTTATAAACCCATTCAACCATAATTTCTAAATGCTTATGTTAACATTGCAATTCCACATCAATGCATAGTCTAGGGTTTCTATAAGTCGGACCACATTTGATGAATATAATTATTCTTATCCCTTATAGCCAAGGTAACAAACTCCTAACAATAAGGAATAACCAAACAACAATGTCCATTCCATTTCTTCACTTTGATCATACATAGAAAAGGAAAATGAGAAGGTAAAATACATATGATTTGGCAGTGACTAGGTTACAAGAGAATGCAAACAAGCAACAATACCAAGATTCATTACAACAAACTCCTTAAATACAAGCTCAAACTCTTTGCACCTATATGTCCATACCATCCACAAAAGCCCTCCTTTTATAAGAATCTGTGAGCACCTCTAGCTAACTCCATTGCAAATTATAAAGCCCAAGAATATGCTATTATTGGCTTTCCATATTGTTCACTCATGAGCTAGGCTTTTGCTACTCATAGTTGCTTTCTTCAATATTAACAAAGAAACCTCCATTCTTAGCTAATGCAAGAATAGCCAGAAAAGAACATATAGGTAAGAGAAAAAGATGATCCTCTTTCAAGGTGCTAGTGTTTTATTTCACACTTTTTAGTGTGAACTGAAAATGAAATAGATGTGCAGTAAAACCACTCCTTAAAGTAGAAGGGGAAGCTCCCTATAAAATAAAACCTAACCTAAAATTGTACATGTACTTGCAATTTACAGAATTTACAATGTTTTAGAGGTATTTTCACACTTATGCTAAACAGAATATAAATGTAATATTTTTGGGTTTGCGAATGCAAAAGGCAGAGACACTTTCAACCATGAGGCAGGGATTTTGTGTTTTTTGACTACAATTAAAACCTATTACTAGACGCTTGCACCATTCAACTAAATTTAGAGGCTGAACAAGACAAGTGCACATGGATTGGATTGATTAACATGTAAACACATAATTACGAATGCCATGATTAAATCACATATGAATGAATGAATGAAGGCTTTTAATAACGTCCACGAGGCCAGACAACCTATGGGACCATAGAAACCAAAACACGTTGCAAAAGAGGGCCAAAACACGCTGCAAAGAGAGCCCAAAACCCGCAGGAGGGCCACAACCACAAAAGGAAGATCACACACATAGTCCCCAACTGAACTCTTTTGCTTTTAGGATCTTATATCTTCTGCTATGTATCTTGATCAAATACACCGCGAGTTTAGCTAACCTCTCTTCTTCAAACAAGCTGGTCAAGGAGTCAACATTCAAAGTGTCCCTGTAATTGACCCTAATATCCTCGTAGGCTGAGCACTCCATGATGTAGTGCCATTCTGTCTCCACTAAATCCAGATTGCATAAACAATAGATTCTTTCCTCCCATTCTTCTTTAGGCTTCGACCACCTTCCAGTTTCACATCTAAGTTGGTGCGAACTAGTTCTTAGTTGTGCCATTAACATTTTTGCTTTCCATTTTATGTTCGCTCCTAAGTAGCTTTTTTGCGTGTGGTCCCATGAGGGATTGAGATGTGTTATGTAATATTGTTTTTTCCTTCCTACTTGCTTTGTCCACATGCTTACTTTGACTTTTTCTTGCACATATTTTTTGATATCCCCTTTTGTATTTGGACATTCTTTTATGCTAATACCCCACTTATTCATCCACCTGTCATTCTGTTTCAACCATGTACTCTTCCTTCTTTCTAACTTTTCCTCCGCTGCCATTTTGGGCCATCGGGATGCCTCCATGCTCTCAGGCCTCTTTAAATAACTTAACACCTGGGTTAGTGCTAATGCCTCCATTGGAAAGGCTCCGGCCTCAGCTCGAGCAATCTCATAAGGGACCGATGCTTTAATTCTGAGGCTACTTGTGATTAGATGCTTTTGTAGCCTCTCTATGTCTCCACTTCAACTCCGAAGTATCACCTCCCCAAACCTTGTAGCCATAGAGCACCACTGGCACCACCAGCAACCCAAAAAGAGTTCTCTTAGTTTTCCAATCCCACAATTTGGCCCTTCTGCACCGTTTTTGCAAGGAGAATAGAGCTTTCTAGCCCCCTTGAATCCTTTTAGCTCTACATGTCTCCCAGCTGAGTTTATTATTGAAATCTAGGCCAAGATATTTGTATTCATTGACAACCTGTAGGGGGCTGCCATCAAAGACAAACTCCATCGAAACCTTCTTTCTTTTCAAGGTAAAGATCATGATCTTAGTTTTACTAGTGTTCACTTGCATCCCCACCTCTTGGCAAAACGATTCTAGAGCTTTCAAGTGTTCCTTCAAGTCGTGCGCTGTTTTTGCCATTAAAATAAGATCATCTGCATATAAAAGCAGCTTTATAACATAGCTGGCCAAGCAAACACCTCCCCCACCAAACTGGTCAATCCACTCCTCTAATTTGTCAATGTACAAACCAAATAGGGTGGAGATAGCGGACAGCCCTGTTTTACCCCAATGTCACTCCCGAAACATTCTGATAATCCTTGTTTGGTTCTAATTTTAGCACGCACTTGATCATACAACCTATGAACAGCAGCCCTGTATTTTTCTGGAATTCCCAAAATTATATCTATAAGATGGTACAAAGCCACGACTTATATCTTCAATTTTGCCTGCAACACAAAGTTTGCAGAATTATTGAATTGACTTAACCTTGTAGCACAGACGACTACACATTTCTACAGACATTCATCAACAAAACATGCATAATAAATGTCATTGAACAAATAACAAAATGACAATTATGTTGAACACTAGACAATCAATAATTTCGGGAAAATGAAGGCATGAGAATTGTCATTTTATTGATGTTCATTCACTGATACAACTGATTTCTCTAACTTTGCTATTGAATAATGAAATGCTAACTTTGATAATCCATATTATATGTGCACAAAGCACTTATTTATACTATTCACAAAGCATTGCATGAAAATAAAATAAAATAATTAACTGGACTTCTTTCCTAGCTGATTGATTGCATGAAATGCAATTTTATTACAAATTAATTTGTTCGACTAACTCTAAATCTAAAACCATGCAATTGTAGCTCAACTGATGATAAAAAACATGCAACTTTCGGTTAAACCGTAGATCGAACTAGTTGCAAAGTGTGACTGTGCTCACATCTCTCGCATGACGATTAGGCAATAGTCAACTCCAGTTGATGCTAAAAATAGTGAATGCTAAAATTAAAAAATTTCTGAATTTGCTTTTTTTTTTCTTTTTGAAACTGATGATAAGCTATTTTTAGCGCTGCTAAAAATGGAATTGTCTCAACATGCAACTCTGGATGACGATTCTGGTATGACAATGTTTCTCGTTATTCAAATGAAGTCTGGCAAATTCTAAAAATCTTGGTAATTTTATGAATCTTGGTGATTCGAATCTGAAACACTTTGATGAACTCCTTCTTGAACCTAAACATTTTCTCATAGAAACCCATTATCTTTGAAAAACAATGGAAAATAGGAAGTACTAATTTTACTTGTGGCTTGTCAATTTGTGTGGTAGTATTTAGTCTTTTTTTTCTTTATTCTATTTCGACGCCTGAATTCTTGGTCTTCTTTTGTTGATCGAATGACTTTTGAATCTTTATCTGCTATGCTCGCCTTTGTCTTAGCCTCCTCCTATTGACTAGGAGCTCTTTTTCTCGATTAGTTGTTGAAACAACACATTTGAACTGCTTTTATTTTCCCTTTAGATGCGTGGGAGGTTAGAGTATAGCGCTTTTGTTTTTATTTTATCAGTTTCTACCTTTGCTATTGACATGGCGTGGATATTGGCTTTGAATTCCTTTCCTTCTGTTTGAAAACGCCTCTATTTCTACATAGGCGCATGAAGGAGGTGATTTTATCCTCTTACAAACTTTTGTTTGCTGATTGGGTGCCCATCTCCTTTGTTTTTGGCGCTTCCTTATTGTCTTTGAAAATGTTTGAAGCGCTTAGGAGGCACGTTGAAATCTTTTATCCTGCTATGATCTTCATACAAGTGTGGCTCTTTTTAATTGAGGCATTTGAAATCTTACATAGTTTTACCCTTCTGAATTGGCACGTAGGATGCATGAGGAAGGCACTTCTATTCATTGTTTTGTTGTCCATACTTCACAAAAGCATGTGAGTTTCAGCTTTGAAGGCACTCGACTCTTTTGTTAGGTCCTTATGTTGAATGGCACACTTGAGCTTTGGTTATGTAGCGCCTTTATATGGCTGATTGAGCGATTCAACTTTTGGTGAAGTGTGAGAATTTATTCACATAGGCGCTTTTGCACTGCCTTGGTTTTTATTTGCCTATGCATAAGTGCGTTGGGCTTTTCTAACTAGCGCTTTTACATTAATTTTTTTTATTGTTGATTTGCCTTTGTAAAGGCACGGGATTCTTAGCCTATGAAGCGCTTTTGAATATTTTTTACATAGAGCACTTAAGTATGGCAAGGTACACACCTCTACAAGGAGCTTTTTTTTTCTTAATTTTCTATTTTTACTTATTATTTTTAATATCAACCCTTATTAATAATGATAGTCTATTAAAAATAATAATATTTAAAATTTTTAAAAAATTTGGATTTTTTTAAAACAATAACAACAACAACAACAACAATTATACTTAGGAAATTTAAATTTCAATATTATTAATGAACAATTAATTATAAATTATTAATTGTCAATTAATATATTAAAATTTTACGGACAAAAATAATTACGAAAACTTGACATTTCGGATTTCAACAAAATAACTTTGACGATTAGACATCTCGACCTTTCGTGATTTGCGACAAGACATACTATAAACGCAATGACACTTCAAATTTTGACGAGATAGACGATTTTGGACTTGGACACAACTCAACATTTACGATGACTGGATCATTTTATGATTGGGATTTTTATGACATGAATACTAAACTTACCCTTTAGATTTTCACAAGATGAACATTGATGACATTTTGATATCTTGAGATGACTCAACAAGATGAACCTTGGATTTGACAACTGATTTGATTGCAAAAACAACATATGATACCTTGACAATGATGAAGATTCTTGCAACAATCCGAGTTTCGGATTGGGTACAACACAAGGTTTGCATGTCATCTTCTTCCTCACTTCTTCCCCTTTGTCATCCACAACCAACATACCCTAGTTCTATTTTCTTCCATTTTCCTTCTATTTTCAGCAGACCTAGAATGGTTTGTTCTCGGCTTGGCTTTCTGGATAGTCTTTATCCAATACAAAGTCAACTATTTTAATCAAGTTTCTTACTCATGATAAGACTTTGAGACTTGTATTCTTGATTGTGACTAGCAAGTCAAAAATAGTCATAAGGTAATTATTTCTCACCGTTCAACATAATGATTCCCCCATTTTGGTAGTGTTTACAGCCTCACTTTAGACATTCTTAATTTGGTCATGATTTTTGGATTTACATTATATATTGCCCTTTTCTAACACAAGATTTAAGCTATATTTGAAAAAGTAATGTTGCCCTCAAGACAACTGAATAGCTCCTATGGCCTGGCAAGGATGACATGGGTCAGAATGCAACTACTTACAAGACACTTTACATAGCATACATCATGCTCATGTGAACAAATATGATCAATGCACAGAAAATGACATAGTGATCAAGCAAATGCAATAAAGAAGCATCTCATGCAAAAGGCCATACATCAGCGGTGTGTGCAATCTGTTCCTCTGTGCTACTTGTTGAAATCACTCTCTTCCATGATGCTCTTTCTCTGTAATGCCTTCAAGTGATCCTACAAACACAAAAGCAAATGTAATTTGTCATCTGCTGTCATCATATAAAACGACATAAAATAATTTGGCAAATTGACGAGAAAATAAAGATTCATCCAAATTAGCAACAATAATTATTATCACATCAAAAATAAATATGACGTTTAGCCACCTGTACTAAACCATTCTAATAAGATAGAACTGCGCTAATAAACCTGGGTGTGTTTACATGGCTTATTCTACATGTTTTATTGAATCTTTTTTATTTCCAAAATTTGGAATTCTAGAAGCCAAACAGTAGTCATTAATATTCTAAATTATTTCCATCCAAAATCTTTGGACAATAGTCATTAATGCTATTTACAATTTATTTTCAAAAGTTCTGACCTTGATTTTTGAAGTTCCAAGGAAAATGGCCTTTCAAGATAGTGACATGCTTTATATCACAATCCTGATTTGACTTTTTTATGAGCTATTTGATAGATCATTTATAATGCCTTGATTGTCATAAATCTAAATGGAAACATTTGTTCAACTTAGTATTGCATCTCAATGCAGTACTACTACTTTTTATACATTTAGAAAGTCTGATGGTTGAGAACAAGCAAGGACAAAATTTTTGGTATACAAAAAATAGATTATCTTTCTATAAACTTTTTGTGTTTCTGCACATTAATTTTGTTGCTTAAGTTGCATATTAATTTGGATATTTGAAGCCATGCTGATAGGAAGTGCAAGAAGAGGATAATTATATATTAAGTTCCATAGTCTTCTCCCTTGGAAGGTGTTGGCTTTTACTACCTAGTATTTTTGCATAATTCCTACTGTCCTGTGCAGATATATGCACTACCAACACTTAAAGGCAAATACCACTCAATGCTGGCATATTACTGAGGCATGAAGCTTGAGTACTCTCTTGAGGCACAGAGGGAGTACCAAGATACCGTCTGTTGGGAGATGGAGTGAAATTTACATCCTATCCCTCCTATGTCTTTATGCATAAGAAAGTAAATTTAAAAGAAAATGAATGGGGCCATTCATTTGCACATTAGTTCAAACACATTGTACTCAAAATAAGATTATATTCATTAATGATGGTTTTTACTTTAGTTAACATACTTCATACATTTGTGTACTGCATGTATATCCATAGGTCTCAAAAGGTATTACAATATCTCTTTATGATTATTCACCATCCAAAAGAAGTCATTGGGTCACTATTTATATCTGAAGAATCAGGGTGGAGGTAGGCCAGGTGTGTGTGTCTGAGAGGGCTATGTGT
Organism: Cunninghamia lanceolata; assembly: GCA_027924645.1. Classification (NCBI taxonomy): domain Eukaryota; kingdom Viridiplantae; phylum Streptophyta; class Pinopsida; order Cupressales; family Cupressaceae; genus Cunninghamia; species Cunninghamia lanceolata. Next base: position 392,802 of record BSBN01000399.1, read on the forward strand.
TTCTTGACATGGCCTGGCCATGTGTCTGTGTCTGCTTTCTCTTGAGCATTCCACCTGGTCAATGACTTTGAGCCTCAATGTGTCTTATCTGCTTGCTTGGAGCAGTGTGCTCTTCTTCTGGTTGCATGATTCTTCAGAACTTGGCAAAACCTAGTGCATACTTGTGTGCAAAAACTGATAACTGTAGACAACTTGAGAGCAACAGAAGGATACCTCAAACTAAATGTTGATGGAGATGCCAAAGGCAACCTGGGACCAGAAGTGTGAAGTAAAGTTGTTTGTAATTAAAAGTGAGATGTTGTATGCTTTTACTCCTCTTGTAATAGATCAACTAACATGGAAGAGATAGATGGTCTGATCCAAGTGCAAAAGGCTGCTTTGGCCAAAGGATTTGTCAATTTTATAATTGAAGGTGATTCAATGATTATTAGATAAGCTATTAAGAATTGATCCAGTGAAGTGGGGCCTATCTGCATTGTTGGAGGAGGCTACGGAGGTATGAACTAAATTTGAATCTATATTATTTCACTATTTTTACATGGAGGCTGATAGAGGGGCAGATTGGCAAGCCAGTTTGGGAGTAAATTTCTGCTCTGTTCAAAGGACCAAGAATCTTAGATCTGAAAACTTGATAGTATTTTGCAAAAGTCTTCCTCATATTGAGAACCAAGCTTAAGTCCTCCAAATTAGTGGGGACCATGTTCTCCCTAGTTGCACTATTCATTTGTAGAGTCATATGCATTACTTTATAAAGGTTATTTCGATTATTTTGTATATATATGATTACATGCATGAGAGCAGGATACTTCATGTCATATCAATGTGCCAATGGCGGACAACTTATCCATGTTTTCATCATGTTGAGCTCTCCCAAACATGAGCCTCTAAAATTCAGCCAATAACTCATCATACTCAATCGAAATACCATCCTCATTGTTAATGGTACATGAGAGAGACGCCATCAAGGAAGCAGCCTGCTGTCTCATCTCATTCAATCTACTCTTCTAATCCCCCAATATGGTGACAACCTCATCAAGAAGCCAAACTAGAAATAGATATTGCCGTGACCAAGTGAATGTTTGTCCTCTTTGACATTGCCCCTACACCCATCTTAGATGACTTCAAGGGTCCAAGAGTAAGAGTGAGTTTCAATTTTTCTATGAAGCCTTCATAGGTTGAAACCCTACTCATCATACCACGCTCTAGCCCTGAAATCTCTTCTGTTAAAAGCTTCGCTTTGGTCAACAAAGCATATAATTTGTCTTGTACATTTGATCCTTGTTGATAGATTTTTCCAATCCACTTTTCAACACTCTTCCCATGTGCAACTAGCTGATCTAGTTGCCTTTGTTGATCTGTAAGTGAAAAATTTGTGGAACAAAACCAATGGAGCTTGGTGTAGGCTGAAGGAGGCGAGTTATGAACTCCTTAAGCTACTTATTTTCAGCTTTTAAGGCAGCTTTGTCCTCGCCATCCTCGAGGACTCTTTCCATAAGATTTTCAATGACTACCTCTAAGAGATTAACATAACCTTGCCACATTCTTGCCCCAAAATGAGTCTCGGTCATCCACAAATCTGCTGGCCCAACATCATGTACCACTTTTCCCTTAGGTGGAATAGCTTCCTCTAAAATTAAATGACCATCTAGGTTCTTTTTTACTTTGGATTGCTTCTTTGGCCTCTTAGGCTTTGGCTCTGAAAGAATAGAAATGCTGCAAAATTAATTTGATAAGAAGAAACAAGTTTCTTCATTCTGGTTACCTCACATCTCACCCATTTGACACCTTTCTCCTACTCTTGCCTTCTAGGGGGACTAGGGGAAGGAATAAAGATGATAGGAACGAGAAAAATAGGAGTTGGAAGATCCTGCATATGTGGTGGAAAGGGAATGGGAGGTGGAATGGAAATTGTCAAGGGCTAGGATGTTAAAGAAAAATCCGAAGGTATGGGTCAAGGGGAATGATACGAAGTCCTAGAAGGAAGAGGAGCAGGAGGAGAGGTAGGAGAAGCAACAATCAGGATTCAGAATAGATAACATCATCTAAGGTTTTGAACCCAACTAATGGCAGGGAAATTTTGTCCTCTTTTTGGGAAGCAACTCCAATTTGAAATTTTTTGAACTGTATTTGAAACAATGGTAGTCTGAGGATCTTGACTCTCTTTTGGTTCCTAATCTCTTGCAGCCAACTACTGCTGATTTTGGTCTTGTGTGTGAAGAAGAGGAAGACGGTACTACTTCCTTCTGAAGAGGTCTTGAAGAACTAGCTGAATTTTGGCCCTTTTCCACCCTTTTTTGTGACCTCTTAGCCTATAAAAACATTGTAATTCTATACATGACTGATTTGGTCCTATTGTAATTACCATAGATAATGGTTGCTGTTCTGAATTTGCTGATATGAAGTGAGGAGACAAAATCGCTGAATCTGAGTCTGAAATGTCTTCAGGCACCTCTTTGGGGATGAAATCAATCATTTGTTTTATAATCAATCAACTATGTTCCCTTGTCACCTGCTGCAATTTGCCCAAATGTCTTTTATATTCAGTATGTGCTGAAAACAAGATCCCAACCTCTCTTATTAGATGCCTCTAGGATCATGGGTTCACTTTTCATAGAAAAGCTTAAGATTAAATTTACCTATCTCAACACCCACATCCTTTGAATCAAGGGCATTCTTATACTTATAGAAACCCAACTGAATAGGGAAACTAGCTTCTTGCTTATGTATATCCCTCAATAAGAAATAAGTTTCAGTCACCTGCCTACAGAACTCAAACAAAACCAACTAATCACTGGGATGCCTGGGGAGTATGTAGGGAAACTAGGTGCAGCTAAATGCCCTAATGTAACTGAAAGTAGGGAATTGGATGAACCAATCGGCTCACTCCAAAATCGCAGCTTTGGCTTTCTCTAAAAACTTGATATGCAGCTCTTCATCCATCTTTCTAACAGAATGCATCAATAAGGCATCATTTACCCTTTGATTGTGTTTCAATGACACTATATTCTTGTAGAGGGTAATGTCTGAAATTGCGTGTAGTACTAAATGAGGCTTCACGTGACAACCCTACAAAAGATCCTATCTTTGTGAATATATAGACCAAGGAGGATGACATGTGGAACTCATAAGTGTGCTCAAAATCTACCATCTATGAATACACTCACTGATAAAGATGCCCCAATCCAAGTAGATTTCCCCTTTGCATATTGTACTCGTGATGTAAAACATCCACAACGTGAACATCCTTGTGTCATCTTGCCCCTATATGTGCCAAAATGAGCATTCAACACCAAAGTGGGCACAAATGACTTCTTGGGTTGTGCCAGAGCAAGCCATCGAGTTCTAGATGTAGATCCTAACAAGAATACATATCTAAAACTCTAGGATTACCCACTAAAGATCTTTGTATGACCAAGACTAGTTAGCTTGACGAGAAGTCTTATCTAGTATGCTTTATGGATTATCAGGTTCAGCAGGTGCATTTAAAAGCTGCGTTGTGCCTTGTGGTCAAACAAGATCAACCACAATCATCTTGGTCAACAAGTTGTGCTAGGCGACTAAGACCAAGATAAAGAACATATAGATAGAATCAAATATATTTGGGGTAATGTTTGACTGGATCCTAGGGCACATAAATATAAAATATGTGGGGATACAACAGTGGAAGTGGCAAACATTTTGGCTTTTCTAATCTTCTATTGTTTTTGTATGTTTTTATGTTTAAATGATGTTTACTAATGTAATGGATGCAATAAAGTTAAAATTTGCAAAATCCGCCTATATGAATGCAACTAGCATGAATGCAAATTCACTAAATGCAAAGTTTGTCTATATGACTCTTTCCTACATGAATTCATTAGTGCAAGTGTTTCAATTATGTAGGTTAAGAGACAAACAAAATTTTGATTCCAAGGTATATGACAAGATTTATGATTTTCCAATGAACAATATATAAAACAACATTTAATTCTTCCAAAGGGAATTAAGAAATAACTTTACTATACTGCTATATAATAACTAGCAAGTGACAAGTTCCTTTTTATGCCCAAATTAATATATGAATATAATTGTTCAATGTAAATCAGTGTGTAATGGCTGTCCTAAGTGCAAATCAGCATGTAAATAACATGATGAAGCAAGAACAGTGAAGAACATGCTTTAGAAAGCAATAATAAAGATACACAGATCAATATTCGATGTCCAATAAGTTTATACAATGATCAGATAGCAAAATCTGGACATGTATTGGCTGCCATAAGCATGGGGCAGCAAGCAATAATGCCTTGGAAGGCTACAATGAGATGCATATAGCAATATCTAGTGTTAACAAAGGAATACAATGATTTAGCAATCAAATCCAAGCATACATGGGCTGCTACAGGTGCAGGACAGCATTTAAGTGTGCCTTAGAAGGCTATAACAAAGCATATCAAGTGATTGGCAAATGTGTACAATCATTTAGTAGATTGGTACAGCAGTTTTGCCATAAATCTTGGGTGGGTAAGGGCTGTTACATATATAGGACAGCATACAAATGAGCCTTGTAAGAGTGGAAGTGACCTGCACGGTAGATTAGATGCATGCAAAATATATTTTCAATGTGCCGAGGAGCTGTCCAAAGTAGGGACAGCAATATAAGGAGCTTAGAAGCTCACTCAAGGATCAACAAGCAATTTTGCAAATGGGTTTGTGGCTGTCAAGGTAAGGGGACAGCAGACAAATGATAAATTGGAGACCTTAGAAGGTCTGTGTTTGATCAAACGAGGCTGGAATATAAAATTCTAACCTGAAGGGAGAAAGACAGTGTCCCATCTTTGTGATATGGACCCCTAGAGAGGTCTGAAATAACCAGGGAGAACTTAGAAGCCTTCAAGAAATCTCAATCAAACTGGAAAACAAATAGAACTCACACAAATACACAAACTAATTCAAACATTTACTTAAACTAATCTAAACACACAATAAAATACTAATCTAACAACTTAAATGGTAACAAAATAAATCTACAACCTAACAAATTAATTGATGAAATCAAACCTAAAGCTAAATAAAATAAAATCTAGACCTTTGGCTGAGTGCTGCAAATCTGGAGCAGGCTGAAGTAGAACCAAATTGTATTGAAAATGTTGAAGCCAATGCTGAAGTTGTTCTTAGAAGAAAACTCCGTCCGTGTAATCTGAATTGCCACGAGAAATTGATCATGGCTAATTCCCAAAACAGGGGAGTATGAAAGAGGGCTCTTGAAGGGAGAAAAACTAGACATTGGCAGTGATGGATCACTAAAAGCTGTACAGGCTGCAAGACTGGAATTATAGACCAATATGGATTGGTTTTGATTCATGACGGGGTTAAAATACCTTCAAAGAATGGTTTGCGATGGGGATGAAAAATAATTAACAGTGGATTGTGGGATGTGAGGCAGAGTGCTTAGTTGCTCTTCTCAAAATGGAGACTGGATCCTTAAAGGAAAAATGGCTCAATCTTTGTTTAAAATGGAGGAAGATTGGGATTTTTGAGGTGCAAGGGGTCGAAAATGGGACATTACAAGGTGTAAGAAGCGGAAAGAAATGTTACAAGTTAGGTAGGAAGGCGAAGAGGGGTTCATTTTTATCTTTTGTTGAATGAAATCACCGGTCTCGACAATGAGGCGGTTTTGTAATCATTGGGGCAAAAACGAAATTGTTGTGTCAAAAATAGAACAAATCGTTGCAGTAGTTGTGAAAATTGCCAAGGTGGTTATGTTACCGCCACCTTTTGAAAAGTGGCGGTTTCACCATGGGTGGCAAAATACTTAGAATTTAGTTAAGAAAATCTTGGGAAAAGTTATACTAAGGCTAGGGAAGGTCCTAGGGGCATGCTAGGGATGGATAAGAGGGTCGTAAGGGTGTTGGTTCTTGAGAAATAAGTCCAAAACGTGATCATCACTCCCAATTTATTTTTTGGGCCTTTGCCTTGAACCTTGGGGGCCAACTGGCTTTCAGAAGACAATCACCCTCAAATGAAAAGACATGCACAAAGAAGAGATTAAGGTTGGATACAAAGCGTGCTAAGGGATACCTAGGGGGGCTCGAATTCTAGGAATCAAGATCAGCTGTCACCTTTTGTATGCCATAATGTCTCAGGGCAGGTGTTTAATCATCATTGGACTCGAAACTATTGACCCAAGTTATGACATGCAAATTTGGGTACTTACGGCCTCATCACTCAATTGACAAGAGTGACCATAATAACAAGTTCTTCCTTGAACTTGTTCCTTCTAAATGCCTTTGGGACTCATTTCTTGCTCTCTTTTAGCCAATGTTTATTCATGGGCTTTTGGCATTCAAGGGTTTTTGCTTTCCATGCCTCTTCACACTTTGCCAAATCAATTTCTGGGTTTCCTCATACAATGGAAAACTGAAAATGCTCTCAATGGAATTGGCATTGAGCTTGCAAATAATTTGTCCATTCAATGAGCCTATCTCCCTTGTCTCAAGGTTGTAGTGATTGACACAAGTGACAACAAATTCCTGACTTTGTACTGAGATTGGAAAGGAGGCTGCCTCGATAAGACCGCTGTCCCATAGTCTTTTTGCTATCTTATTACCTTTATGATTGCATTCTTCCAACTTTAGTTCTTGGACATTGACATGTTCCAAATCAGTATCCTTGATCTGAGGATATTCAAACACTAGTTTGGAAGGAGCTTTCAACATTTCGAAAGAGTACTGCATTTTGATTTTTGAGAGAAATGTACCTAAATATGATATAAAACTTCTTGTTTTAGGACTGAACCAGCATCCTTTTATGACTGAAAACTGATGTTTTTCAACCGAAATCCCAACTGTTCTGTCATTGTAAACTGCTACCTTGTGCGAACACAAATCAGTTGACTGTCATATACCTTGAGAGTGTATAAAAAAGGAAGGTTAGATGCAAAGAGAACTTTAAGATCTGCCGTCCTATAACTGAAATATTTGCTATTTGGGAATGAAATCTCTGTATTTTGACTGCACAAACTTGCATTATAAGTGAGTGAAACTGCTGTTTTGAGCAAATGAAATTCCTCCTTTTGGATGACTGAAAACTGCTGTTACAAACCTTGAGGGATACAAAAGGAGCTTGAAACCCTATGTATTGTTTGACTGAATGTACCTTGAAGACACTGCTGTATTGTCAACAGAAATGACTGAAAACTGCCATCAACTCTTACAAAATCTGCCCCTTGAAACCCTAACATGTGACTGTAATATACCATAAAGGAGCCAGAAAACCTGTTGTTTTGATGACTGAAATGTATCATTTATCCTTGAAACCCTAGCTGTTTGGTAGTGTTTTTTAATTGGCACATTTAAGCTTGATGATTGATGTTCACAAATGGCAAAAAATGACCATGAAATAGGCTGAAAACTGCTATAAAGCTGCCACCAAAGCCCTTACAAAGTCGATAAAAAACAAGAGGAATACCTGTTATGGAGGTTGAAGAATGAAGAAAAAATGCTGCTCTTTGATGCCCGTGAAGGAAACTCAAGAAATCCATTGTCAATACTTGCTCAAACGCTTAAAATCCTTCTACAATGGCACTCTCCTTCAAACCCTTGCTTCCAAGATGACAAATGAGACAAGACAAATGCTTTTATGGGAGAGGAAGAATGCTTTTCTAATTTTGAAGTTGCTTTTCATCCTCTCTCCTAGAGCACAGTTTTTTGGCTTCCATACTCAACTTAACTTATGTTTTGCAAATGACTTTTGACACCTAACCCTTTTAGGGTATGCTTGGAAGACTTAGAACCACTTTTTCTTATGTTTGGTCATTGATAACTTAATATTTAAGTTCTTGGGTGCATACTTGGGTGTAATATGCACTTTGTGTTCTTATTTTGCAATGATGACTTGACACTTAAGTGGCTAGGGTGCACTTGGAAACTTTAGTGCAATTTTTGGTCTAATTCCACTTTAACATTTGACCTCCTATGGGTGTTCTTGGGCAACTTATTTCACTTTTCTTCTAATTCTTCATTGACAACTTGACATTTAAGTCACTAGGAGCGCTCCAAGGACCCCCATTGCACTTTTGTCATATTTTCATGTTTACATTTTGACATTAAGTTGCTTGGCCGTGTGCCTAGGGGTCATGGTACACTTTTTGTTGTGTTTTGCAACTGACATAATGACACTTAAATCACTAGGTGTGCTCCAAAGGGGTGGGATGCACTTTTTTGTTCTAACTTAACTTTGACATTTGCCACTTACGTGAAAATTGCATGTTAAGTCACTGTAGTGATTTTCACATTTTAATTTGTTACTGACATTGAAAAGTGCATGCACTTTCCCTACTTTAGTGATTTTCACCCCAAAAATGACATTCCTTGGGGCATGCCTAGGCACCGAGATGCCATTTTTCAATGTTTTTGACTATTGAGTATGAAATTCTCTCTCTTTGGCATGCTTTGAACCACTTGTGTACCCTTTCCCAACTTGAAATCTTCAAAAAGTACATCTTTGTTAAGGTGTGTCTCGGAAATGCTGATGATCATTTCTCTGCCTTAGAATGCCTTTGACCTTTGACATTCTTTCATCACCCAAAATTGCATGTTCACCCAATTTGATTCACTGAATAACTCTTATCATTGGTCCTGTAAATATGTTGCTAAAAATGACGATGATCACATGGATGACCATTGGGAACAAAGACTAAGATTTGACCTACACATGAGAAACAACTAAATTGTGGTTTGCAACTTTGAAACTATGAAAATTTTCATATGGGTACCCGTACAACACTCAACAATTGGAAGAATGATAATGGCAGATAATATGAAGGGTATTATACATGTAACAAAGATGCGAACATCCAAGCACTTGGTCTATTGGGAATCTTTTTCATCCCTAGTAGGTGGACATGGCTTGTTGATGCCATCTTGGATGGCATTTAAATGGGGGAGGATTGCTTTTCTAATGTTGGAAAGATTTGTATGATTATTAATAGTAGTGTTGTAGGAATTGTTGGTTACTCAGTACCCTCGCCAAGTACTAAGGTGATCTTGCACTGCTGAGCCCCATGGACTTCTTGTTTTGTCTTGGCGAGTTTGACTACACTTGCCTGGCTCACTGAGTCCCAATGGGCAGACTTGGCAAGCAAAGTCACTTGGTAAAAAAATAATAAAAATAAAACTAGAACTTAATAGCGTAAAACTACATACCCTAAAAAACCATCGGAGGAAGTTGAAAAGCAGCTCGAAGATCCAAATCATGATCCTCCATTTATGTGTGAAGAAGCAAAATGCTTCACAATTGTTACCGTCACAAAGCAGCAGCGATGGACTCCTACTAGAGATCATTTTACTCTAGCTTTTGGTGGAAGGAAAGAAAGCATTCCAGGAGTTACAGATTGTGTGCAAGTGATAGATTGAAGTGGATAAATGCATGCTGAGTATCTTTTCCATTATATCATGTGGCAGTGCTTCCTCCCCATCACCTTCTATAATTTCTTCAGGCATTTCCTTCCAGTATCTGAATTCCTAGAGGATATTTCACAATACATAATATGGTGCACAATGTCTATTAAATTGCAAGCTTGTTACCCATGGTTTTACTTTTCAATTAGTACCATGCTTTTCTACAGGTTTTAATTTAGTAACCTGCTTTTTAAGTTATTTTAGAGTTTAGTGTACTTTTTGTTTTTGTTTTATGTGGTTCTTAAATTAATAAACTACTCTTCTATAGTTATAATTAGCAATGTAGTTTTTTAGTGTCCTCTCAATCATAGTTGTACTTATATTTTTTGTTATTGATGCCATGGATATCATAATCCAAGATTTTTGTACACCTAAAACACTTCAGAATATTCATATATTTAGAAATGTTGTTTCCTTAAGCTCAAATCTGATTTTGTACTCATTTTCTCAATGTATACTTGTGTATGTGATCAAAATAACTTCTAATTGACTAGTTTATCATGTCTTTGAAGTTGATTTAATGAAAGGTGCATCTAAAAAACTTTAAACCCTAAATAATCTCTATATTATGTTTTTTTTGCAATTTGCCAAGTCTTGGCCAAGTTTGTGCCAAGTCCGAGTCTTGTAACTATGGTTAAGATCATCCTAAGGGAAATTCTTGTAAGCTAAAGCTTTAATTAAGCATCCTCAATAACCTGAACAGCTGTATTTATTGTCTATAGATTTATTGTTGGTTTCTGTTTTGCATGATATATCATTAAAAGATGATTTGACTTTTATTGCGTACTATGTATGATTGTTGCAGATCATTAACAATATTTAATGTGACATCACATCATTCTTCTTATGTAGTTGATTTCCTCACTTTGGCTGTTATATACTATACGATGGTATCTTTTGATTATGACTATTTGACTAGGTTCTTTTACTCATGTTATAGGGATGATATTATTGCACAAGTAAGACATGGAAGGAAGATTGCAAAGAATTTACACCCAGGAGCAAGGATGATAGAGCTTCATGGGGGACATCTAGTTAGCCATGAAAAAACTGAAGAGGTATAACTACTTTACAATTGTCGCGTGATTTTGATGCTCTACAAATTATAAGCTTTCAATGTTGTTTACATATTACGGAAGGCAAGGAACACTAGAAATTCTAAACAAGAAGCAGCTAACGTATTACAAGGCAGAAATCAAACCCAAACTTTATATTCTTTTTTTTTTCTCTATTATTGCTAATTGTAAGTGCATCAGTTTGGAAGTGAAACCAGGTTTTGAACAAACCCTTAAACTTCCTTAAAGTATCAATGAAGTTGAAGATGAGTACCATTCTCTGTTAATTTTTCATGCTCTTACATTAATACTCTTCAAAACATATTAATTGATAAGAAGCAAAAAAAAGAGCCCATTGATTTATTTTCATTATGTTCAAATGTATAAGTAACGCACTAGAACATAAATACTTAGCTGTTTTATTGGTCCTATAATCTTATTGGTCCTAGGGGAAGTTAAAGATCACCATCATAATCATCTTTAAAATTTTTTTACTTTTGAAATCCTCTATCTGACATACTGCTTACTCCATTTGGTTAAGCATGTTGTCAAATGTCTCATAAATCTCTCCATGCATAGGAGATTTTGTATCAACATACCGGATTACCCCAACTTTTAAAACACATTACATACTAAAAATTTTAAAAAGAAAAATTTAAAATTGAATGCTAAAGTTTTTCGAAGTTAGAAATTAGAGTTAAAATAAAAACATTTTAAAGTTCTTACCTCACATTATACCACCAAGTGTCATCAAGTATTTTTTGTTTCACCTTCTCTTCTGACTTTGGCTCAACTGACCTTTTTAACTTTCTACAAACCACCATGGATTGTAGAGCCTTTTGCACCTCCAACATTCTACTATCAAAATGAAATAGCTAGCATATCTCATCTCCATTGGGTCGAAAAAGTCATGAGTATTGCAAGTGATGTGTGGTATCACACCGCCATTATTGCACTTGGGTCAATGCTCTAAGCCGTAGTGATTGGAGCCTCTGCTACTCTAATTGGCTATTTCTGCGCCCTATGGGCAAGTCACCAAGTGCTTCTGTTATCCCCAATTGAGATCCTACTTAGGGTGCACTGCCATCACTCCCTTTCAATCAATCTGTGTACATACAAACATTTGTATGTCTCCAATTTTGGCTTAACACTAATGTCTTTCAAAGCATTGTTCAAAGCATGAACACAACATGGGGTCGAAAAAATTTGTTTGTATGTGCTCTCCACTATCAAACCAACTAACTTACAAATACAAGCTGAATCAATCACAACCTACACATCACTTTAAGGTCCAACCTCCTCCTCTATGGCCTCCCTCAACATATGAAACTAGAATTCTGCATCCTTGCATTTTCTAGATCAATCAATAGCTCTATGAAATCATGGACCACCTTAACATGTAACAATAATATTAATGAGTGGCCGATTTTGAATATTAGTCCACCCATCCATGATAGTGGAGCAACCTGCCTTAATCTGTTGTGTTTGTCTCATGTTCTCCAACAAGCTCACCTTTGAATATTGTTTGTCAAGGAGGGAGGTACACAATCTATGTTCTCTAGGTGATATATGAGGATCCAATTGTGTTTTTTTTTAACATTTATTTGAAATATGGAGAACATGCCATATGAAATGGAATGGCATGGGCATAAAAGAAATTGGCTACAAAATCATCAAACATCCTCATATGCTTGCTTATTCAACACTATTAGAGCCCTCATTATCAGCAGATGACACATTGGAATATCCTGACAGATTGTAGAGGTACACCTCTAGATTTTGCCTCACTCTCACTGACCAACCTCATTATTTCAGCTCTCTTTCAAAGTTCTTGATTGACAAACCCTAACCCCATGTCCAATCACACTTAATAAATGGTGTGCAATCTTATTGTAACTCCAATGAAAATCAGTTTATTTATACATGACATAGCCAATGTCTACTTCCTGCTGAATGGACTTATCTTTGTCCAAAAGGGTGACATATTGTAACAAGGGTTTTATGGGTTTTAATGGGCCTTTTTTGCAATTTTATTGGCAATGGTTGAAGGTCATGCAAAAGGGCTTGATACAATACATGTGTTTTCAGAAGAGCTCCCCAACATTTGGTTCATTTACATTTACATTCACTTCCTCACCTTCATCATCATTGTTGCTTGTTTTGATTTGCAAAATTTTTTTACGGCAAACTGAATAAAGAACAACAACAATAACCCCTAAGATCTTTGACAAGAACAAAAAAATGAAAAAACAAATTAAAAAAAACAGCACCTATTTTCAGCCATGGTGACTGGCTTTCTTGGAATGAACGAAAATGATCCTCAACACTGAAAATGACTGCAAATCTTTCTTTTCTTTCCTCATTTTTTCTTCTTCTTTAACTGCAAGTGCAAAAATCAGAAATGATTGTGGCAAGGCAAGTGCTAGTGGGCAATCAGTTAGATCTAAGATTGATTAGGGTGTCCTAAGGGGTTTCGAATGGCTTGTGGGATCCCCATGCCCCTTATTAAATGTGAGTTTTTTTCATTGAAAATAATTAGAAAAAATGGGGGACAGTCGAGGGATGTCTTAGACGTACCAAGCCATCTTCAGAATGGCCAGACATCCCCAAGATGTCAAGCTCCCATGGAGGACATTTCAGGGACATATCTCCAATTTCCCCGAGCTTGTACCTTTGGGAAGACCATGAAGCGTGCACATAACCATAATCCCTGATTTCTAGTTACATCTAATGTTGGAGACAAAATCTAGTGTCTTTTCTTGATAATGTTGTAAAACAATAATGAGAGGCTTGAGCCTTTAATCTTGAATGTTGAGAAACATTTATGTTCCAAACATGTGTAGCTGATTTTATCTTTGTTGTTTGTCAGGTGAATCAAGCTCTTATTAAGCTTATCGAGGCATCAGAATCAAACATGAACCCCCTAGAGTGGGCAAACTTGCTTCAACATGAAAATGGTAATGAAGCAGATGTCTTCTAATCTATTGACAAGTTAATATGGTCAGCTTTCATATTTAGGGAGTAGTGTAGTGAAGTGTTCACATGAGAGATTGCCTGACTACTGATATTCTAGTTACCTTGGCAGGACTGACAATTGAAGATGGATCAACTCAGTATCAAGGAGACAAGGAAGACCAGATCCCTTCCTCCACAAACTTTTATAGCATTTGGAGACATTTGCAGTTGATGTTATTTTACGTTTTAGGATTATTTATGATATTGTGGAATTATGCCAAACAATTTTCTGTGTGCTTCAAAAAGGAGAAAGTTGAACCATTTCACACTCCTGCAGATGCTCATGATCAATGTTCCTCGAGAAGAGAACAACCAAGTGTACTTATGTCACAATTTTAGCTAGGTGGAAACTGGCCAGTGAAGCCCTCATATGTTCTCTATTTTTTGTCCTAAGATGTTCTTTGTTTTATAAGGTTTAAATTTCATCTTTAACCTTTAATTGTTTGTTCCTGGACCTCATTAATCAAAGTCAATTTATATTTATGTGCTCATGTACTTAATTAATAATTAATATTGTGGTTTGTAGTTTCCTCTAAACAAATGTGAAAATGATTCATAAACACCCTTTTATATTTCTTGATGTTTTTATGTATTAATTAGCTTCCTCTAAACAAATGTGATTAGGATTCATATACACCCTCACATGTTCCTCAAATCTTTGATGTTTCGATGTTTTTATGTGTTAGGTACTGATGCACGATAAATTCTTTTTTGAAATTGATAATTAGTTTTCCAGTTTCTTGTGTGTGCATACCCTACTCGTAAGATTTAAACTTGGACCTCCCCTATAGAGTACCCATACCATCATGTCCACTTAGGGTCCACACAAAATTCAAATGCATGGCACTTGACAAAATGACAAGCATTTTATTGACACTTTTGTTAGATAACAATAGTTATCATATGTAAGTCAAACTCTATTAGGGATATAGAAGGGCTAAGCTCAATTGGTGAGGATGATGGTATGTTCCTTTGATTATGCCCATTGAAAAATCAAAAAACCATGTAACATAAGGATTTTTTTAAGGATTTAAAGCTTTTATTTGCTCCATCTGCATTCCTTTCCATTTCATGTCTCTCTTATTATGTTGGTCTCTGCCATTCTTAAGACCTGAATTGTGTAGGAAACGCAAGCAGAGGCATGCATTTTGCACTGAAATATTGGAGATAGGGCACGTGAAATACTGTAACAAACAACCCCAATTTTTTTTTTTTCCAAAATAGATTGAATAAAGATAGCCAATGTTAGCACAATTAAAACTCCTCCGCACTTTTGATCACCAAGATCCCAACTGGGTGAGATGAGAGCATAATGTGCTTTGGATTACAAAAACATGATATTGTGCATTAATTAACATTCATTTGCTTGATGCAAGCATCCACAATGTTGTGGGGATTCACCACCTTTAGTGGGTATGAGAGCAAGAAAGAAAAGTACAAATCATCCACTTATTCAGTGGGTATTCGCCACCATTCCAGTGGGTAGAAGCAAATAAAAGAGTTCAATTACTCCACACTGACGGTAAACCATCCAGGGGTACTTAATGTGTATTGAATTACAAAGAAGTACAAATATACTCATTTAAATCAATTTCCAAGTACAAGAATTAGAGCTTGATAAGTAATTTCCCCCTGAGAGCATGATGGAGAAGCATAACCTGCAACTTGGATGATCAATAACATCAACAAACTGATATAAGTGCAGATCAGACTTTATACTGGCTGAGCTCTGTAATTTAATTGTTGCTAGCTGAGAAGATACTGTACGGCAATCATGGCTAAGCTAAAAAAACCAAACAACTAAACACTCAACTGATTCATCTTAAACCACCACCAAACTGGATTTATTGACCAATAAATTGATTTTGTGCAGATTCCATACTGGAAGTAATGATAGACAATCAACAGTAATAAATTTCTCACAGGCAGGACCTTATAGCCTGGTACATGTAGGACAATTAACAACAATTTCAAATCTGCGTCAAAGTTCTTCAAAACACTTCCAAAATAGGCGTTTGAGATAAGCAAAGATTACACAAACATTAAATGTTACAAAGACTCCACCCATCTTTTTCTATATGCATCGATTCACTTCAGCCAGGTACGGCCTCCCACAGTACGGATGACTAGCATAAATCATTCACCACTTTGAAACTCCTCAAATGGGTCTTAAATGAATCGATTTAGTCATGCAAAGACACTACCAATTGTATAGAGTAAACAAACTTCAATAACCATTGCAATCTCCAAAAATGAGCTTTCAGTTGTACGCTATGCAAGGTACGGATAAGCAAGAAAATTAGACAATTCTTTAATTCCTTCAAAATCACCATGGAGAGTGATGCATAGGATAGACAATGATATTGCAATAAGATAGAAACCCAAAACTCAACTTCAATATTTTATTTTTTCAAATCTTCAATCTGCTAGTACGGACATGAGAATGTACGGACCAGCATGGATGAGCATCAAAATCTCAACAAAACATGATCAAAATACAAGCAAAATCATCTACAAAGGATTACAAATGATAAACTATTGATTTCCAATCCCAAAGCTTTTTAGAAACTTCAACTCTAATTAGCTCCAGCACAATGTTGATTTCTGTGTGAAACCACACTCAAACTCCAAAGGGTTTTCGTCCTCAAGAGACTTCTACAAGAGGGTTTTCGTCTTCAAGAGAATATGGAAGAACTCACAGGTTCAATCCATCTGCAAACAAAATCAATATAAAAAACATAGCATAACCCTTCCAAATGAGAGCTCATTCTCTTTTATAAGGCACTGGAGGGAGTTACAAAGGAAGTGAATTATTTCTTGAAAATAATAACATTTTCCTTTTAACTTAAATTATTTCTTTTTTCCTCCACTTAAGTGCTCACTTTTATGTGCTTACATAAAAGAATATGTTTTCCCCTTTCAAATGAGCTATAACACTTAATAATAATTTAATTATTTTTCATCTTTAGGAGCTTAAGTGAAAAATATAATTAAAATAGCTCATTAAATATTAATTTTTGCGGAAAATGCCAAACGGCTTAATGCAAATTAAACTGAACCAATATGCTCTGTAAGGTTTGGGATGTGCAATGGTGCCTTCTGGGTGACATTCCAAAAATATAAAGCTCCTCCAAGAATTTTGGAGAACAAACCAGAAGCTCGATCAAACTTCAGAAACCATCATTGTAACCCGGAACATCGACTGAGCTCAAAGTCATGAAAAATAATCCATTCTCACAAGGAAAACCTAAATCACTGTTCTGCAGACTGATTAAGACCACTCCAAGAACATTGGAGTTCTTCCCAAACATGTTGGATAGCCTCCAAGAGACTAGGAACAAGCACAAATGCTCACAATACTCAATGCACCAAAAATTGGAATATTACAGTCCTCCTTGCTCAAGATTGCTTGTCCTCAAGCAATTCATGCTATCCAACCAAGCTACCTACATGATTATCAAAAATATACCTGGATCCCAAATCAATCTCAAGAATGCTTCACATCGCTTCTGTTGCTCCACTTTGATATAACTGTGAACTGCATAGCTGACACTCTGTAAAATCGTTTGAAACATTCTTCCAATCACATAACTATTTGGATCCCACACATCAATAAACCCAAAGATAAAAAAAATGAGCAATCATCCAACATGAAACTACTGCTAGGAACCAAAATCTGTGATGCTCCTCCGAGGAAGAACATAATTCAGCTTGATCACAAGCTGGAAACAATTATGAACAGCCATAAATCAGCTGATTCTCACTCTTCAAAAGAGCATTAGTAACTGTAACACTTGTTCCTTTCAGCTGAAAACTTTTGTCATCTTCGCATAAAAGGCTAAAAACAACAAAAAGATCAATCTCATGGCTGCACAAGTCTGAAATAATCTCATGAAAATTAGATTTCAGTGATCTCAAAATGAGATAGCAACAACAAAACTGAAATCTTTTGAGAACAATAAGAAATTTAGACAATCTACAATAAGAATAAGTCAAAGTTATGACCAAAATTTCTCTTCAATCAATTATTATGTATGCAAATGAACATTTATGATGGCTGATTGGATGAAGGACAGCAGCTTCATGACATAAATTTGACTCCAGATTCATCCATAAAACAATCTTACCAACACCACTATCTTGCAAATAAACTCCATTATGAAAGTGAGCCATCATACCTAATCCATTGCACACCTAAAACTTATGCCCATCTTCAACAACTGATGAAAACTTCCAGTTGAAGAAGTTTCTATGCACAGTAATATTCCATGAATGCTTTGCACCAGGATCCCATATCCTGTTACTATCCTCCTCCGTGTTACTTACATCCGATTGTTCTTCATCATTCAACATGAGGAGTGGATTATCATGTGTAAACTCAACTTCCGTCATAGAAAAAGAATCATCAAATGATTGGAAGTTGTTTTCACCTTTTTGTTCACACAATTCATCAATTTGCTCCAACTCTGTATTTGCATACTTAGGAGACTGTCATAAGTTAAAACTTCCTTAGAGCAAATCAAGCTCTTCAATTATCAGCTTGCCTTTATTTGCTCTAGCAGCTCCAACTTGTTCCTTGAATTGGTGTACATCTACAAACTGACTTTCAACTTCTAAGAGAGCAATTTGGGTACTCTCTAAAGAATCCATAGTTGTTTTAAGCTTAAATATAAGCTTATCAATTTCAGCATCTTTTTCCTTCAATGCATCAAAAATTCGGCCAGCAAACTTAAGGACATGATCCCTATCAATAAGCAAATTCAAATAATCTGATTTTAAAGTTTCCAATGCCTTCCTGACTACACACCAATCTTCAAGTGAAGATCTTTTTTCTATGCCCATTTGTCTCATTTCAACTTGAGCTCTCCAAATGTGATCTTCAACAAACTTATGTGAGCTATCTAAATGTGTTAGAACTTACACAACCTTATCTTCGGTGACTAACAATTGATTCTTAAAATCCAAATCAGCTACACACAATAAATTTTCTGTCATATCCTTAGAAGCATGATCCTTGAAATCAGCTGCTTTAAAGTTATCCTCTTCATAGCTACTTTGACTACAAGAAGTAACATCACATAAATTCAATGTTGAGCCAACCTTTGAGGCTGATCCAAATCTTCCAACAAACTCTTCATCAACATGCTCATCAACTGACTCTTCTCCAAGGATACTAAGTTCTTCAAATTGCATAGGAGTTGAATCTTTTTCTTCATCACTTAGATCAAATGAAATGACAGTCTCATAATCAAACATTGGATCATCACCAATGGCTGATTTAAAGTCTTCATCAACACATTCTTCGTCAAGGATCTTTGAAGAGTCTAATTGCTATTCTCTTTGCATGGAACAATCCCACTCATAATCAAGACTTCCATCACTAGAATGGTGGAAATGATCTTCATTAGGTGCTATTCTGAAATTTTCAGCAGCTTCAACCTTTTCATCTTTTATGATTTCATTGTTTCCCATGTCCTCAACAAGACACTTTGCTTCAATGCTCTTAGGCTCACTTGCAAAGTCACCGTCTAGCAATCTATCGATCATTTTCAACTCCTCAAAAGTGGTGGCATCTTCAGGATCTTCATCAAATGAAGGACTTGCTAAGTCCCACACCTTAGGCTCATATTCTTCATCAAAGCAAGGTTCAACTTCATAAATTTCTGTTGTAGCCTTCCTCAAATCAGCAAACTCCTCTATGCATGTCTCATGATTTATGACTGTCTTCATTATACAGAGGCTCAATCTTATGTATTTCAGATATCAGGACTTCATCTTCTTTTTTATTTGTTTCCACATCATCCTGAAAGAAAGGACATGTGATGAAAGTTACTGGTTCATCTTCTTTGTTCTTGCAATGATGATTAGGATCCCAAGAATCTTTGCAAAGGAAACATAGACTTCTTCTCCTGAGTTCATTCTTGCTGACCTCTCTCTTCCTTGAAATGAGAGGTTTCTTGTTTGGTGAGTTGGAAGGTGGTGACTTAGGAAAATTCTTGGTCCTTGCTTTTAACTCAGGCTTGCATAAGGATATTTTCTTCATCTCCTCTTCCTTATCTTCTGAATGTATTCTATAAATCCCTTTTTGTCAGGATTACCCTCTTTGATGATTTTCAAGAAAGCATTCCAAGGGAGTTGCTGCTTACAGTCATTTGATAGCCCTTCGTACTCATCAATAATCCTAGTGGCCTCATGATGATACCTCCTTCGATCCAACTTCTCTTGAATAGCTCTTTCTAATTCCTCATGACTTTGCTTAAGAGAATCAATTAGAACATCTATCTCACTTCTCTTAAGAGATGCCATGATCTAACAATCATTGAACAACCTTTTTCAACTGCCACACACTGAACAACATGCAAGTGCTGATCACTCACATACAAGGCTGAAAACTGATTTGCTCAACTGAAAGATCTGCAACAAATTAGCTCCCCAACAGGCTGGTAAGAACATACTAACTCTGATACCACTATAACAAACAACCCCAAATTTTTTTTTTCAAAATAGATTGAATAAAGATAGCTAATGTTAGCACACTTAAAACTCCTCCACACTTTTGATCACCAAGATCCCAACTGAGCGAGATGAGAGCATAATGTGCTTTGGATTACAAAAAATTGATATTGTGCATTAATTAACATTCATCTGCTTGATGCAGGCATCCACAATGTTGTGGGGATTCACCACCTTTAGTGGGTATGAGAGCAAGAAAGAAAAGTACAAATCATCCACTTATTCAGTGTGTATTCGCCACCATTCCAGTGGGTAGAAGCAAATAAAAGAGTTCAATTACTCCACACTAGCGGTAAACCATCCAGGGGTACTTAATGTTTATTGAATTACAAAGGAGTACAAATATACTCAATTAAATCAAATTTCCAAGCACAAGAATTAGAGCTTGATAAGTAATTTCCCCCTGAGAGCATTGATGGAGAAGCATACCCTGCAACTTGGATGATCAATAACATCAACAAACTGATATAAGTGCAGATCATACTTTATACTGGCTGAGCTCTGTAATTTAATTGTTGCTGGCTGAGAAGATACTGTATAGCAGCCATGGCTAAGCTAAAAAAACCAAACAACTAAACACTCAACTGATTCATCTTAAACCACCACCAAACTGGATTTATTGACCAATAAATTGATTCTGAGCAGATTTCATACTAGAAGTAATGATAGACAATCAACAGTAATAAATTTCTCACAGGCAGGACCTTATAGCCTGGTACATGTAGGACAATTAACAACAATTTCAAATCTGCGCCAAAGTTCTTCAAAACACTTCCAAAATAGGCGTTTGAGATAAGCAAAGATTACACAAACATTAATTGTTACAAAGACTCCACCCATCTTTTTCTATATGCATCGATTCACTTCAGCCAGGTACGGCCTCACACAGTACAGATGACCAGCATAAATCATTCACCACTTTGAAACTCCTCAAATGGGTCTTAAATGAATCGATTTAGTCATGCAGAGACACTACCAATTGTATAGAGTAAACAAACTTCAATAACCATTGCAATCTCCAAAAATGAGCTTTTAGTTGTACACTATGCAAGGTACAGATAAACAAGAAAATTAGACAATTCTTTAATTCCTTCAAAATCACCATGGAGAGTGATGCATAGGATAGACAATGATATTGCAATAAGATAGAAACCCAAAAACTCAACTTCAATATTTTATTTTTTCAAATCTTCAATCTGCTAGTACGGACATGAGAATGTACGAACCAGCATGGATGAGCATCAAAATCTCAACAAAACATGATCAAAATACAAGCAAAATCATCTACAAAGGATTACAAATGATAAACTATTGATTTCCAATCCCAAAACTTTTTAGAAACTCCAATTCTAATCAGCTCCAGCACAGTGGTGATTTCTTTGTGAAACCACATTCAAACTCCAAAGGGTTTTCGTCCTCAAGAGAATATGGAAGAACTCACAGGTTCAATCCATCTGCAAATAGAATTAATATAAAAAACATAGCATAACCCTTCCAAATGAGAGCTTATTCTCTTTTATAAGGCACTGGAGGGAGTTACAAAGGAAATGAATTATTTCTTGAAAATAATAACATTTTCCTTCTAACTTAAATTATTTCTTTTTTCCTCCACTTAAGTGCTCACTTTTATGTTCCTACATAAAAGAATAAGTTTTCCCCTTTCAAATGAGCTATAACACTTAATAATATTTTAATTATTTTTTACCCTTAAGAGCTTAAGTGAAAAATATAATTAAAATAGCTCATTAAATATTAATTTTTGCAGAAAATCCCAAACAGCCTCCGAATGCAAATTAAACTGAACCAATATGCTTTGTAAGGTTTGGGATGTGCAATGGTGCCTTCCAGGTGACATTCCAAAAATAGAAATCTCCTCCAAGAATCTTGGATAACAAACCAGAAGCCCGATCAAACTTCAGAAACCACCACTGTAACCCGGAACATCGACTGAGCTCAAAGTCATGAAAAATAATCCATTCTCACAAGGAAAACCCAAATAACTGTTTTGCAGACTGACTAAGACCACTCCAAGAATATTGGAGTTCTTTCCAAACATGTTGGATAGCCTCCAAGAGACTAGGAACAAGCACAAATGCTCACAATACTCAATACACCAAAAAATGGAACATTACAGATACTAATCATGTTTGGCATTCTTTATAGTGGCGTTTGGTCGTGTTTGGCATGTCTGCACAAGAAGGGCATCATTTATAGTCGTGGGTAGAAGGAATCACATTTTGCGATCGAGTTTTCTATAGTTGCAGGCGACTAGCTGTGAAGGGAGTTACAAACACATAAATTGTAGATGGGAGACATTTTTGCTTCAGGAGGTTGCATTTTTGCTTAAGGAGGTCCCATTTGTAGAAGGGAGCTGTGTTTTGCTAAACAACTAGGGCACACAATTAGAAGGTTGAGTCTTTGTCGAGTCTTGGTCTTTGGGACTCGTCGAGTTTGGTGAATTTTGGGCAAGCCCTATAACTATGATTAGCCATACACCAAGGTTCAAATCTCTGGAGGTATGAGGCTTCTAGAACAGATGTATGCTTACTACATGTAATCCCCGCTTAAGGGCAGAGATGGCAATATCTAGATGTAATCAGGTTGTATCCATCAAAACAAAAAGAATCCCTATTAGGGATGAGACAATATGAGATAATCATTAATATTAAAATATGGACATTTTTTTTTTTTTGAAACTAAACACTCAATCTTTTACTTGTATCCTTTAGCTTACTTTTGTTAGATCCAAGAGGTGTACTGAGTAATGAAGATTTTACAGCTATGGAATTAACACCCATTTAAAATGATAAATCAGGGTTTCCATATGCATAAACAATGTGCAAACAATATAAATCTTGGGATATGGATGGCATGTTCATAGATTTTAGAGGGCCAGAATTGGTGAAATCACGAGTTGTAGAGAAATTAGAGCATTATTATGTTATACCATAGTAATTAGTAAGAAAGAAGACACATTTCCAGTGCTGGGAAGCAAGTAGTTCCATCGTGTGTAGTAGTTATTGTGCCTCAGTATAGCATTATAGTGCAGCATATTTCGATTGAAGCAATCTATGCATTTATTATTTAGTGTATGAGTACTATTTCTTCTGTTCTAGTTTTAATTAAGAGCATTATGGGTTGGAATAACAGACTAAACTTCGTTTGATAGTGTTAGAATAATTCAAACATGATGTAAAGTATGCAGAAAGAAGAATGCACAGTTGGACAATAATTTTTCATATTTGCTAACCTAGAATAGAAAAGGTGAAAATTTTATTCTTCATTAGAAAAATGTCATTCACAAGTACGATTTGAGAAATATGTGAAGGATAGTTTGTACTTGTATGTTAGACATTTGTGAATATTGTTTTTGATTATGATAAGTAGGGATTTTGAAAGGGCCTAGACCCTTGTACAAAAGAAAAGATATAACAATGAAGCCCAGCAAGACTAACCAGAACCAACAACAAACAAACAACACAACAGGAGCAAAATAGCTAGAAAACCAGACACAAGGTCAAGCACCTAGAGCAAGAAATCAACCTAAAGTCAAGGTGGTTTGAAACCAAATTGCTCTAGGGAGATTTGCATCTTGACTTGAAAACCTTGTTCTCAGATCTCATCTTCTGAAGAGAGCTAGGAAAATCCAAAGGTCCACTTGGGGTCCCATTATCACATTGCACCTTCATTTTGTCCATATAACTGTAATTCTTCTGCTGCTGCATCATTGTCAAAGGAGTTTTCATCATAGCTTCCTCCTCCTCCCTACTTATCTCCTTCGACACATCCTCTTTAGTAGCTGCACTATCAGCTGTTTGCACCCTTTTCCTCCACACATGATGTTTTATGTTGGATCCCGGGCAAACATCAACAGCATGACCCACTTTGCGGCAATGCTCACATATGACTGAAGAGTTCTCAAACTCAATTTGTTGTACCCAATTACCAAACTTAGAGGATATAGTAATCTGAGAAGGGATTACCCTATCCGTCTCCACAAAGACACAAAATTTGGTGAACAACAAACGCCTCTTGAATTTTATAATAGCATCCGTTGCATTGTACTGTCCAAAGGCATTGGCAATGCCCATAAAAACCTCCTCATCCCAATATTCTAAAGGAAGCCCTGGCAGCTGAACCCAGACTAGAAACTTGATGGTGCAATCTTCTTTTGGGTTGAAGCCAAGGGACCAATTTTTTTTTAAAAATCCATTCTGCCCCAGGAACTAGGGACCGCCCAAAAGAATCCTAGAACTATCTTCTGGGCAAGAAAATGAAAAGAGGAAGAAGTTATTAGAAAAAGTTATTACCTCCACCCGCCCCTTAATCTTCCACTTTCGAAGCACCCAGCTTCTGATCACGTCGATATTGGGTTGATTATCATAGAATCTCCCAACCAGAGAACTCCAGAGCCAAGCAACAGTTCTATCAATCTATCAACAATGGAGTCAGGAACATAAATCTGGGAATCCCCAGAAGCAACCCCAGGCAAAGGACCTGACTCAGACGATAAGCCCTGCCCCTGCATAGAAGAAAGACTCCCTCCACCTTCATGACCATCCTTAATAAGAACCTTAGGCAGACTGAGGAGAACAACCTCAGTACCAAGACCTTTCGACATAACAAGGGAAGGCACATACGGGTTAGGGCAGGACAAGCCTGCAGTCTCAAAGGGCTCAAACAAGATACCTGCATTCATGAACCCTGGAGAACAGAAACCCTCCTTGGAAAATACACATGGATCAGTCATAATCCCTTCCTTGCTAGAAACACTACTTGTGTTATCCACAGGGCAAGAAGCCCAATCGCCCACATCAACCATTTGTGCCTGAGAGAGGAGGAACCCTTTGTAGAGACCATGGCCCTTAGAGCCTCCAATGACCGCCTTAGTTTTCTACAGAGCACCAGAATCCACACATGAGGTGTCATGGCTCTTCTTGGAGGCAGCAGAACCCACGCTCCAACAAGCCTCAATCCAAAGGTCGAGTAGACACACGTCCTCACCATCATCAGAAGAACCAAACTAGTCTTCTGCTTCACCTGCGTAGTCAAGATCAAACTCCACGCCATCCTCATAGTCTGACTCTCCCCCTTCATCACCCTGATCGCTCCCGCCCTGCACTGTTTCAAATGCTCCTCCTCGGCTCCTTCCCTTGTGTTTCTCTGCCATTTTTTTGAAAATTGTGAATTGTTGAACATGGACAAATTGTTAACACCAACGCGACATTCTACTCTTGTGAATATTTTTATTTTGTTTAGGTAAATTTATTATATATATTATAATGAAAGATAAAAAATGCCATCTTCCCAACTTCAAGTTGGTATATCAAAACATGTTTTCCAAACATTTAGGTGATATATAGTTTCATTAAATCTGTTAGAAATTAGGATCTTAAGATACTAATCATTATGAATAAAATGAGAGAAATTAGGATCTTAAGATCTTAAATACTAATCATTATAAATAAAATGAGAATTATACAAACATAGATTTAACACATTACACAAAATATATAGGGGAAAACCTTTTAAGGTATATAATCTCATTAAACATTATTTAATTAAAACATTGCCAAAAAATTAATTTATTAAAAAATAGATTGAACCTCAGGGCATTCCTCTACTTCCACATGGTCAATAATACCTCTTATGCATAGTGATATAATTCACTATAAATCTCCATATTCCCTTACCTATCAAATGAGAGAGACCTCCTTAAATATAGGAGAGGGGGTGACAAAATACCATTTAAAGCAACCATTTGTAAATATTTAATATTTTAATAGTTATTAGATAATTAATTATTAAATGGTATACGCTTTATAAAACATAATATAATCTTATAAATGTTATAAGGGTATGACCTCTAGTAACATTATGTTCTAACACTCTCTTAATGTTAATAGGGGTATCATCTGTCAATTTCTAAAAAAAAAATGAAGTATCCTAATAACATATGTCTTTTGGATGCTACATAGTAAAAAAATCATAATATTTGAAATTGGAACTCCCGCTCTCTGCCATGGCATTCCCGTTGAACTCTGCGCAGGTTCCCAAAGCTCTAGATGTTCAGCCTCTGGCGAGAGTGGAGGTGGCCGCTGCTGCTGGGGGTCGGGTTCTGCAGTTTTTTTCTGAGGGTGCCTCCTCTGTTCCTGCGAAGGGTTTCTTAAATGAGGCGACTGTAGCATTGCAGTCCCTGGGCGTCGTCCAGTTGTTGGACGTTTCTGCTGGCGGTGTTGTGGACGGGAAGGCTCTCCCATCTAGTTCTTCGGATGCCCCAACACTCCCACTTGGTTCTGGTGCCCGGCCTCTGGTGGGTGCGATGGTTGCCTCCCCTGGCGCGCCCTGTGCTGGTCCATCAGTGTTGGGTGGTTTAGCTTCTGCTCTGCCTGCGATTGTTGCAGGTCGTGGCGTGTGGGGTATACTTGGCCTGGGTGCGGTGCTGGGTCTGGGTGTGGCCCT
The DNA here is from genome assembly GCA_027924645.1 of Cunninghamia lanceolata. Taxonomy (NCBI): domain Eukaryota; kingdom Viridiplantae; phylum Streptophyta; class Pinopsida; order Cupressales; family Cupressaceae; genus Cunninghamia; species Cunninghamia lanceolata. Next base: position 419,284 of record BSBN01000399.1, read on the forward strand.
TAAGCTTTCTGGTTCTTCTGTAGGCATGGTTCCAGTGGCGGATTCTCCTATGCCTGGTGGCTTTGCTGGGAGAGGTTCCTTTCGTGCCCTCTTTCCAGAGGCAGAGGGTACTATTCCCCACAGAAAACTTCCTATTCGCCCTTATGCTCCTCTGCCTTCTGTGCTTCCTCCTCCGGTTGTTGTGTACAAACTCGAGGTTCTGGAGAATGAAGACTAGTACAAGGATCATGGGGTCGTTTGTAGATTCAACAACCTGTGGCCGTCTTTGTCAGACCTACATAGGTGGGTCTTGGAGTCTTGGAAGCCCTTAGTGGAGGGCAAGATAGAGTTGTTCCCTTGTGCTAGGGGCTTCTTTGTGGTGACCTTTGATTCCCCTAAGGAGCGTGATTCAATTTTGAATGACAGGGTTTGGTTATGGGGAGCTCATTCCCTGTTCATCAAACCGTGGACTTGCTCCTTTAACCCTCTTACTGAACCTCTCAACATTAGGCCTACCTGGGTCAAGCTCCTGAATCTCCCTCTTCAGTGCTGGGAAGATTCTTGTTATGAATAAATTGGAAATGCTATTGGACGCTTTTTGTCTGTGGATTCCTCTACCTCTCAGTTGGAACACTCCACGCTTGCATGCATTCTGGTCGACATTGACATCTCCAAACCCCTTCATGGGGAGGTGGTTCTATAGCTTGGGGAGAGATCGTGGACTCAATTGCTCGATTATGAGGGTCTACCTTTCAGATGTAGACGGTGCTTTGCCACTGGCCACCTTGCCTCTGTTTGTCCACACTCTCGTCGCAAGGGTGCGGCCACCTGGTGGAAGAATGCTTCAGATGCTCATTTGACCATTGGTGCTTCTGTCTCTCTGGAGGGCTCTCCCTTGTCAACTAGTGCTCCCTCTCCGGTTGTTGCTTCACCCTCTCCTGAGGGTTCTTCAGTGGCAATGGCGGCTGTGATTCCTTAGCATGTGTCTTCTGATCAGACGTTGATTGCCCCTTCTAGTGCGTGTGTTGTGGCGCTCCCTACTATAGCTCTGCCTTCGAGTTCCCTAGCTTCTTGCAAAGGGGACTTGTCCTCTTCTCATGTTCCGTCTGTTGTGGTGGAATCCGATGAGGATTCCCCTCCCTCTCCTTGTTCTGTGGACTCAGACTTTGTGAGTTCATGGACCGTTGTTCAGAGAAGGAAGAAAGGTTTTCCCAAATCTATTTCCTCTTTACACCCTCGGGTCAAAGGAGTTCGTCTCGATAGGTCGGGTTCTGGAGTCGTCTAGTCCCTGGTGTTAGTCCTTGTTTCTGCTGCAGGGCTACCTTTTGTTGTCGAACGGTTCAGGCCCTTTCAAATCTCGTTCTTCAGTTTCACTGCCTGTGAAACTTGTTTCTCTCGCCTTCGGGTTTTTGTACATGGGTTCGGGCCCTTCCTGATTATCTTTAATCAAAACATATATGTCTTTTGATAGTGATAAACAAGGACACAAATATATGTCAAAATGAAGAGCATATATTCCGGACTGCATGAAAGTCATTTTGTCACAATCTATAATTCCCATGTTTTAAAAAAATGATGCTTAAACAAGATTTTATAATGTTTGTATTGGAGCCTGGAACTCCTCAAACTAGCCTCCCCAAGTTCATTACATAGTGCTCATAGGTTTATATAATACAATGCTTTTACAAATGGAAGATTTACAAAGATAACTTTCAATATGCCCATATGGCTTACATATAATGCCTACAGTCTTATTTATGCCTGTTAGGTCTTACATCCAAGGATTTAGCCATTATATATATATATATATATATAATGCTTAAAAGTCTTATTTTATGCCTTTTATGCCTTACATCCTGAGGTGTTACAATGACTACATGTCTTATTTTTTATCTTCCTAGATCTTACATCTAGAGGTGCCATTGTCATGCACACCCCCCTTCATGGTAACTCCTTATGGTCAAACATTGATTTGAATTTGGAGAATTTCGTACTGCACAAAGGTTTGTTGCTATATATATATTTGTGATTACTGGAAGCGTAGCCCAGTTCTTCTTGATCATAGTATATCTGTGATCTAATAATTAGTCTAGTAGAATTGGAGAATAATATTAGGATGAATTTTTTTCTCTTGAATGAAGTGTCCATAAGCTTCAAATGTGCTTTATTTGTGGAAACTTTGATTATCATATAATAAGGTGGGATTTGTAATAATACCCAGATGAAAAACTCTTTCAGTAATCTCCTAAGCCACATCGATTATTTTGTAGTTACTTTTGTATTTATCTTTTGATTAAAGCGCTGCAGAAGATAGTTGTTTAAATATTACTCCATCTATGTGATAGCACTTGTACCATATTTTAAAGACATGGTTTGAGGTATACGTTCTATCAATAGGATCACCAAAATAGTTAGTAACACAATAATCGATAAATTTTATTTTTGATGCAGGAATAATAAATGCCCATAATTAATCTAGTAAGAAGTAAGTCAACATATAATATGTTATGACAATACTTTAAAATGGATCTAATGATCTTATTAAGGAGATCATATGGATTTTTCATAAGCATAAGTATGTATAATTTGCCATGTTTTTGTAAGAAAAAAATAGTCATCCTACTAAACATATAGTAATGAGCCATTAAATTTTTCAAAGCAACGGGTGAGCTATCCTTTCTAGGCTTGCTCCTTGGATAGTTTATTAGGGTGAAAAATATTTATGTATTGTATTAAAATGTCATCTTCTTGGATGTCTTTACCCATTTGGACATACCTTTTTAACTTGTAGTATGGCCTCTCAATGGACCTCTCTTCTCTATGACATATAGGATAAAACTGCTTCTTGATTATAACAATATTCAAATAACTAATATCAATGTTATCAATTCCCTAGTTATGAAAACTCATCCAAAGTTTTTATCAAATTATTTTATATACAAGATAATTATTTAAAATTGGAGCCTTTACATATGACAATATCTTATATGCATGACCATGCAACATATATTCAATATCTCTTATTTTTAGAAGTGATGATTCTCTTTAACAACAAAAACATCTTGTATGGTTATAATATAAATAATAATAAAGTTATGTTTTTAGGTATTTCTTGCATCTTTTTAAGAAGCATCAACAATATCAAGGATTTATCAACTATTATTGCCTATAGTACTATATATCTCTAAAGTTAGCTTCAATATATATAAATGTTCAAACATAGAAGATGATGGAGTTTGACTCATTTAGCTTTATTAGCTCATAAGAGATGTTAGGTTTATAATTAGTGAAGTTAATCTTTCAACTTTCATAGCTCTAGATATGGAAGGATGGACAATCTGATGTATGTGTTAAGCCTTTCCCCGACCATCTTACCATAGTCCTATAATCCTTGGGACCATATGAGTATGATATGATTGTCAAATAATTTAACCAAGAGAGGTGAGAAATATAGACAACTACATCCTAAATATTACTCCCAAATCTAAATGATCTAGGAAAGTTGGAAAGTCAACCATCAGAATGACATATTTTTCTTTAAGTGGCCATGCGCCTAATATTAAGTCAAGTCAACCAAATTTAAACCATTAGACATACCAATTTAACTACTTTTTGAGAACACTATTATTTTTAATTATAATTATAAATAGAAACAAATATGGTTAATCAAATGTTTAACAAAAAGTATTCCAAAGAGGTGATGATGAATTAGATTAAGGGGATCTCTAACTTTTTGACCTTGGAGAATGCAAAATTTTATGTTACCTTCTAAAAGGTTAGTCAATAAGCTCTACCTTTAATGGACAAGGGGAGCCCATTAAGTCAAAATTACAATTATTTCCTTAAGTTGCCTCTAAATATCATATCATCCATGATCATAGCAAGTATCATTATGTATATTTAAAGAGGGAAATACATAAACTTGTTTTAGGTTTCTTGCCTTGAGAAAAGAGACTACAACATTTACATTTTTGTATAATATGGCATACAAATATACAATTTGAAAAAAAAATTATGAAAGTGAGACAGTTAGAGGTGATAAAAAATATCTGATTTCAACTTGAAATATATAAGCATGTGAAATGATTGTGGAACACAATGAAGAGTACTCATAAGAGTGTTTTCCATGTTTAAATCCCCCTTAATGCCATGAGGCATTCATTATAACTAATGAATATGAAGCAAGAGTGATTAAAAAATATGTTGAAAAGGCAACCTAAGAAACTTGATAATGATGAAGTTAAATCTATGCCACATGAATTATCAACTAACAAAATTAAAAATAAATATATAATATAATATAATATAATATGATTGTTAAGCTTTCACAAACTACTTCATAGTATGAATAGTCCCGCTACATTGGAAACTTAGTAGAAAGTGATATCTTGAGAGGATGACCTTTTATTTCCTTGTTAATAGGCTGACAAACTTGTGTGAAGATACATATTACTATCGACTCTCCTTCTCTCACCCTCATTTCCAATTTATAATGAATAATATACACTTATTTTGTGTACTACACATTTTAGAATTTGCAAAACTATGTGACCTTTACAAAATTGAATGTCCAAAAAAACTTGTGAGATAATTTCTACATTGCATCAATAATGTCTTAACAAGGCACCAACTACATGTTAATGTTCTCCTCTTGTTGATTTCAAAAAAATGTCTACACCTGATTAGCAATGTCCTTTTATAACAAATCTAGGGTATTTAAAAGTTATAACTTACCTTTGTACCAATTTATTCAACCAACTCATCCAGTTCGACAAAGGCTTTAATTCACCTTAAAAGGAATGATCTACCTACAAACCAATTTCACATTTTTATGACCAAGTTGAAGGCAGTGAAATAGAATCAAGAGTTTTTATAGGGACTCCTAATATCAAATAATTAACTGAGAATGATATCAATATTTGAAAGAGAACATGCCATAAGGATTGAGTAGTAAATATAATGCACCTATAATAAACACAAACTCATATAACTAATCAATGCTCTTTAATTGTGCACACAAGGCTTGGATCAATAACACCACATTGAATAATTAGTGCCTACACATTTTATATGAGATTTAGTTAATTCTAAATGGTGAATTCAAGTGTGAACATAGTGAGTCTAAAATCTTAAAAACATAGCAAGGCTTAACAAGACCATAATCCCATTATATACTCCTAACCAAACATATGGACAAACTCCATTTTAGCACCAACTACGCCATTGCCTTAATCAAACCATGAAATATTAAATAAAAAAGGTGATTGTTATGAGGTAAGGGTCGGTGTTTCTTCCTTATATAATCGTTCTTAAAGGACATGTCATATCAAACATAATATGGTACAATAGAAAATTTAATTATCGAAGACTAATTTAAATTCAAGCATGAATGATGGTCATCGTCCTTGAAGCTAGCCTAAAAGAATGAACGAAAAAGGGAAATACTTTAACATTTTAATTAGTGCTATCTTGGTATCCTTTAGTAAATGATATGAATCTCCTTTCATAAATGATGCGACTTTCTTTTTATTTGCTCTCTCTTTGTAGGATGAAATATAAAATTTGCAAGCTTTTGATTTAGGTTTGGATAAGTGGTAGATTTTTATATTTATGTAGATTTTCTCGTCTCCACTTGCAATTTCTTTGTTACTACATCCCGACACACTTTATGTGTCTTAAAACATGTTATGTTTTTCTAAATTTCATATTATTTAAGCTAAGATTTATACAATCTTGTAGGTAAAAGAAGGCTAAAGGATTGCTACCATTAACCAAACCATTAAGTATTAAATTAAAAAAAACAATGAACAAAAGGTTAGAGACCATTTCACAAAGGATTGTGACCAACACTAAGAAGAGGCTTCACTTCCTTATTAATGTCCTATGAATAAGACTTTGCAAGGAATATAAGACCTAAAACATTTGGATTAAGGGTCCGCACATGATCCTTATAAAAAGTCACGACCCTAGGGCTCTTTTCAAAGAATTTAATCTATAAAATAGAGTACAATTTGAAAGTCTTTGATGAGTGAATCATATAGCTTTTAAAAAGAATATATATAAAATCAATAAGCTGATTAATACAATTCATGACTATATATAGCAAGGTGAGGTTGTCATTTATTTTGCTTCTGATCCTTGACTACGTTTATTATGGTCTTTTTGATTAGTCCTATAGATTATGATTCTCTGTTCAACAACTAAAGATTTATATCATCAAATTTGGTTGGAATATAACCATTATATACTATTTGGAAACATATATATAACGGTTATATTTCCAAATATGTTTCCAAATAGTATATAATGGTTATATTCCAACCAAATTTGATGATATAAATTTGTAGTTGTTGAACAAAGAATCATAATCTATATGACTAATCAAAAAACAATAATAAACATAGTCAAGGATAAGGGGCAAAATAAATGACAACCTCACGTTGCAACTTAACACCACACAAAGTGAACCTATTTGCTACTTTCTATTATGGTCAAGTACATATGTCTATCTATCCATCTATCTTGAATGTTATTATGAGTTAATGGTGTTAAATACAATTTTTTTGAACAAAATCTTTTGAAGCCTTTAGAGGGAACTTCATGAGTATGTTAGAAAAAAACATTAGTATGGAAATTCTCTTAAATATCATTTGTAAAAATGATTAACATTTCTTAATTTGGCTTCGATGAATTGATTTTAAAACAAAAGAAAAGGCACACCAGATGTATTGCACAAATGACCTTGCATTTATGTTGATTGAGCATAAAGAGGTTTTTTATCAAGTTCTACATGTCTTCTAATATAACCTATAAAAATGGTTAGTATAGCCTAATATGCTCTGATACCATGTTAGAAATTAGGATCGTAGGATACCAGTCATTATAAACAAAATATAAAATAACTAAAATAAAAATTATACAAGCATAGATTTAACACATTAAACAAAATATACATGGGGAAAACCTGAACCTATGACACTCGTTTACTTCCACATGGCTGATAATACCTCTTATGCATAGTGATATAATTCACTATAAATCTTCAAATTCCTTTATCTCTCAAATGATAAAGAACCTTCTTAAATATAAGAGAAGGGGTGACAGAATACTTGAAGGGGTATTAGTCACACCTATTCAAAGAAACCATTTGCAAATAATTAATAATCTAATAGCATTAAAGAGTTAATTATTAAATGGTATATGCTTTTATAACCTTATATTAGAACAATATATAAATGTTATAAGAGTATTGACCCTTAATAACATTATGTTCTAACAAAATTAGACTAGTTAACCTGAACTAAAAAATAAGAAATGACAAACTAAAACTAGTGGCTATGCCGATGCATGCAATGAGCCACCTTCACTTGTAGGGTCTCTTTATTCAAATCAACACTGCCTGGTACTCTTGGGTGGCTTCTTGAATGGGCTGTACATGTATTCTGTTCTTTGAGGAAACAATACTGTCCTCAATTATTTAACATATCTCATTTAGAAACTGACACATTATGTGGTTAACAACATTCTGGAATGATTTGTGGTGTGATTATTCATAGAATGCACACCAATATTAATGTTTTGAATTTGTACCCTTGAATTTGGTACCACCAAATCAAATCTGATGCTCCTTGATTCAGTTCTCATCTCTCACATAGTTGCAACCACCTTTCGAATGAGTCTTTAACTTGACTGCAACACAAATGTACAAACATCAATTTTTGTAGCAACTTCAATTGGAAAAACCTAGTTAGATATGCAACTATTATAGCTTCTATCATAATCTTGGGTTTTAAAACTTTTTGGTCCTTTCAATTGGATTTGAAGGGTCTTGTTTTCTTCAGTCATCTAGTTTGATATTTTTGGAGGTTGTTCTTGATGTCGTCTCCCCACTCCTTTGAAATTCAATGGCTTCGTAAGAGGTTTGTTTCTATTCTAAATGTTAGTTTGAGACCTATGCCAACCAAGAAATCATCTCTAGCCATTTTTGTAAACACGTTAAATGTTGGTTTTGTGAAAGGAATTCCAGAGTTTGAGAGTCTCTTTCAAGAGCCCTTGGAGCTTAGCATTTCGTTGTTCATTGCACTTACAATGATCTTAGAATCGGTATTGCAGATGATGTCCAAATTCATGGGTTGGTAACACACAATCCTTAATAAAGGGCAACTAACTCTGCATTGTTATCTATTGCCTTACCCATATCATTAGCAAAGGCGAAGATGATTCTACCCTCTGAGTCTTGATATATACTTCCTGACATTAATTTATTTAACTTGACCTTGCTTCATGAAAATCTGAAGGATGCCATTCTTTAGTTTCATTTTATCTTGCTTTGCCATACCTTTGTTCGGTCTATAACATCCTTGATAAAAGCACAATTGGCACAAACTTTATTCTTGTTTAGGGTATTATCTTTTAGGCTTTGTTGATCTACTTCCATCAAGTGTTTCCAAGGAACTAGATTTTTTTTTAAATTTGCCATGAATACCTTCCCTTTCCTCCCAATCTGGTGTTTTATGAGAGCATAATTATCTCAATCCCTATTAAGATTGTAAAGGAGGATAGAATGATAAATTTTATTGATATAAAAAAAGATTACATTCTTGTTTATATAGGTAGAAGAATAGTTTAATTGCCACATAACTATACAAATAGATTACATAAATTACAAATGTGTTAACCTTGATGATTAACATGTTAACATCCCCCTTTAAGCTGAAGGAATTATCATGAAACCAAGCAGTATGTTGAACTACTCAAACTTCTCTTAGCCAAGCACTTTGGCGAGAATATCTGTTGGCTGATATGAAGCTACTTGAAAAACCCTGCTACTATGATAGGTCTTGAATTTAGACTGAGCTTGTTGCTTTGATAGGTCTAAAATTTGTTTGGACTGAGCCTGTTACCTTGACAGAGTTTAAATTTTGATATTGAGTCTATTGCCTTGACAGGTCTCAAATTTTTATACTGAGCATGTTGCTTTGACAAGTCTTATATTTCACTTGAATTGAGCTTGTTACTTTGACAAGTCTCAAATTTGGACTTGTTTTGTCCACACTATAATTTAAAAAAATGACCAATCCTTAGTGGCCAATATGAGTAGTCACCAACTATCAATTTGGGACAATAAAGTGTCAACAATCTCTGAATTCTCCACTCAAATCTGACATACACACAAGATTCCCCCCTTGGCAGATGAGAGGGAAATGCCAAGAACTTGGTCTCCTTGATTGAGTAGAGAGCACATATCATACTCAATTAACAAGAGGCAACATTTTAATCTCCATGGGCTCAAATAATTGGAATACATTAGTAAGGAACAACATCATCATAAGCTACATATCTCAGAAATATCAATATTAACACTAGTCAATGTAGGCTCAATAAGATCCACATCATCATTAGAAGAATTATGATGGAGAACATCATCACTGTAATGTCCCCTTTTTCTGAGTGATCACTTAACGGAGTCAGTTAACCTATTCTATTCCTGTAGGCTAAGTTGGAAGGCTAGAGAATAACCTAATTGGTTAAACACTATATTTAACCAGTTTTAGTGAGTCAATTCAAGATGAGAAATGACTTCTCATATTTTTGTAAGCCTCTCGGTGAATTAAAAATAAATAAAGAAAATTACCCAAGAGGTGGACGACCAAGGAGAGAGAAAAAGGAAAATAAAATAAAATAAAGAAGAAGAGGTCGACCATGTGAGAAGAAGAAAAAGAAATTAAAAATAATAATTAATTTCCCAAGGGAGGTCCGCCAAGAAGGAAGAGAAAAGAAAACAAAAATAAAAAGAAATTGCTAGAGGGAGGTTGACCTTGATGAGAGCTATTTGGATGCCTATAAAGAAGACAATTTGGAGGTCATTTCAGCATTCAATCAATTCATTTTTTCATTTGGAGATTTATCTCTTTGGCTGCACTTTTAGTTCAGCATATTCCAAGGACGAAAACCCTTAGGAATATTTGGTGGGTTGGACAAAAACCTAACTCATCTTGAGATGGATTCATACGAAGTTCACACTTGCACTTCATTGGAGATTTTGAGGAGTTCTTGAGCATTCATGACATTTTCTTTGAAGCAGATTTGAGTGCCCAATTTGGAGGGCGATTTCACAATTTTGGAGCAGCAAACCCTAAGCGCTTGCCATAGAGGATTCACCCATCTAGGGTTTAGTGTTTGAAGACATTTTTGTATATTTATAGTATGTATAAACCTAATTTAGGTCAGACATATGAGTAGAAATCTGGGCAATGTTTGGCATGTTTGAGCCCATGAATTTGATGTAATTCCAAATCAGTATATTCAGATTTGGAGCAGCAGACTTGTTTATTCAGAAATCAGGTTTATTGGTCATATGTTTGGCATTTGGATGGTTGTTATACATGGTTGGAATCATGGTTGATGTTATCTACATGTTTGGCATATTTATGTGAATGTTTGGCACATGTTTATTCACTGCCCATAAGTGTTAATACTTCAGAAATAAAATCAGAATTTAGTCCTAGGGTTTGAGCAGAAAACTAAATAAAAAAAGAGCAAAAAACTAAATTAGAAAATTAGGGCAGAAATTCAAAATTCTAGGGCAGATCCTATTAGGGATATTACAGTCACCATTATGAGTAGACACATTTGCATCATCAATAATAGATCGAACTCTCTTATAAGATTTGGTTCACAAATCAACCTTGGATCTTGTAGATAACAATGTTTGGCAGAATGAGTAGGTAGACCACATGACGTATAAGGGTGTAGATCAAAGCAATTACTAAAAAGATGGGACCTTCACATCTACAATGGGAACAAATTTAGACATTACTGGACTTGGGACATCTTATTTTTGTTTGACTAACATGTGAAGACTCAACATAACATTTATTTATATGTCCTCTTGATACAAATTTTATGGGTTTAGAGTACTTGGGAACATCAGACCCAACAAAACCCTTATAACCAAGACCACATTTCTTCAAACATCAACCACGGTATGGACACTGCTGGTAGGTTTTGATTACTTGGTGTATGATAGACACGGTTGGCAGTTATACCGAATTGCAACATATGTGCATTCGCCATATTTGGGCAGGTTTCACAGAGATCCCCGGACACAATTTAAAGCAAGGTCTTTTGATTAAGAATTGCCTATAGAGACTCAACCTCCCTGACAGTTAGGCCGATAAAGAAGAGCCTTACACCTTTTAAACTGCGATTTGTATACACAGCAGGGAAGAGTCAAAATCGAGAAAACATGACGTTGAAGACAGGGACAATGAAAAATGTTAAAATGGAGAAAACGTTGGAGAAATTGATGTTTGCAAGGAGTCTTGTATTCTGCTACTTTTTCACTTCTGCCTCTCATGATATTCAACCAGAAAACGTTCAGCCTCCTTTCATATTCTCTTTTACCATTGCTCAGATACCACTGTCAAGCCTAAATGGACACAATGATAAATTTTATTGATATAAAAAGAAGATTACATTCTTGTTTATATAGGTAGAAGAACAATTTAACTGCCCCATCGTTATTTAAATTGAAAAATAAATTACATAAATTACAAATGTGTTAACCCTAATGATTAACGACACTTTAATGATTAACAACACTTTAACATATGCCAATGTACTAGATTTCCCTAATTTACAAACATGGATCAATTTTCTGTGCAACGTATGAGGTGAGAGGTGTTCTCATCTGTGCTATAAAAGGCAAGTCTAGAGGGTCTTGTGAATCCCCTTTTGCAGAGGTTGTTCTGTGTAAGAATATGATTCTTGTTTTCTTGTTTTCTGTGATTACTGGGAAGCACTTGGGTTTTCCATATCTTATTCCATGGTTATTATTTTCATCATGAGCAGTTGGGCTTGAGTCTGTAAAACATCTTAACATTGTTCTTGCTATATTTTGTTCCAGTCTATACTGTGGTGTCTTTTTCAAAGTTCAAACAATTGAGGGAAACCTTGTGAGTGAGGTTTTCTGAGGATTTCAGCCCATACTCTCTAAGCTTGGGACCTTTTTTTAACACATTTTTCCAGTTTTAGGGGATTTCAGCAATTTCTCCTATCTTGGACAATGTAATCTGTGGCCTAGATTCCAATTTCATCTCTCGTTTTAACTATTGTTGTATTGGCACCAGTTATGTTTTCAAGGGGTGTGGCCAAGACACTTATGTTCCCAAAATTTTAACTTTTATCTCCTTTCTCTTATGTTCCATGCTGAGAAAGATGAAGTTCCAGTTCAAAATTCATTTTCTCTCCAAGCAGCATTGAAATAGGAGGATTAAGATTCTTTTCTCTCCAGGTAGCATTGAAATAGGAGGATTTTAGTTATGTAGAAGAGCAACCGATTTTTCATGCCAGGACTCTTTTGGCACTCACTGAACATTATTTTTGGTCAGATTGATGTGAACTCCTTTGAAGAGGCAACATTTATTGCCCATCTCAATTCTTAACGTTCGTCCATGAACCGAATCTGATTTTAGTGCCTCGGATGGAGGATGTGGATGCCTTGATTTATAACTCAAAATTGAATCTGATTTTAGTGCCTCGGATGGAGGATGTGGATGCCTTGATTTATAACTCAAAATTTTCTTTTTCCCAAAAGTTAGTTGCATCATTCTCAAACTAGAAACTTCGTTTTGCCATATCTGTGTTCAATATATGATTAATAAGTGCCATGGGGAGTCCCTGCCTTGTAGTGTTGTAATTGTAATATATGTTTTAGTTGTAATATATTTGTTAGATTAAATTTTTGTTGTATAGAGAAATGACAATCCAAAAATAGTAAATTAATTAGTTGAATACAGATATCTTGGAAAGTTTTGTTTCAAATGGACTGTGTTGTTATTGGAAGTGACGAGATTATTAATAATAATATTAATTATATTATTAATAGTTATTATAACACTTGTTGATATATTATATTAATTGATATTATAATAATATTATAATAAACATAAATATAATATAATACAATAATATAATAATAAACATAAATATGAGGAAAAAATAATAGTAAATATAGGAAAAAATTAAAGGAATAACTAATCATAAAAACTCTTAGGTTTAGTTTATTTTATGTCTTTTTAATGGTTCATAAGGAAAATACTAAAAATAAATCTAGGTGGTCAACATGTATTTTGTTTTTATTTAGTATGGTTTAAATTATTTTAAAATAGTTTTAGTTAATTTATTATTATAAGAAAAGTTTCTAAAAATAATTATGTAAAATTAAATTACAATGTTAGTTAAAAATATATTATTATAATGTTATATTTTATAAATTTAAATACTAATACTAATATTAATTTAATATTAATATTAGGTTCTTTTAAAAAAACTCCTTAATCAAAAAAATAATATTAATTTAAAAATAATTTAATAAAAAGTAAGATATAAAGAAAACGATATGTTTATATGTTAAATATTTATAGATCGCATTACTAAGTTAAAAAAAAAAGTATTATGGTAATTTTTGAAAAAGTTTAAAGAATGGCATATAGAAAAAAAAAATCTAGTAGAAACACATCCGGATCTGACGGGGATGGAGTATGTGCGCGGGGTTTTTTTGCAGTCCCGCGCCCTGTAGCAGGTCGCGGTCTGCATGTCTTCGCTCCTGTGTGCATGTTGTGTGTGGCTGCAGTTTGAGCTTTGGTGACTGGTTTCCACCGTGGGGTGGGGTTTAAAAGCTTTTGGGGGGGGTTTATTGTCTGCTTTCTCTCATTTCTTCTCTGTGTGGTGCTCGTTGGTGTCTTCTTTCTGCATTGGTTTGTGCTTTTTTTGGATGGTGTGTGGGTTGGTGTGAATATGGCGGAGCATCAGATTTCTACCAACTTGGTGGTGGCTGGGGGTGGTGCGTTTCAAAGTGGCTCTTCTTCGGGTTTGAAAGCTCAGTAGTCAGAGTCCTTTTATGTGGGGGAGGGCCCTAAATTGAAGAAAGTGAATGGTTGTTTGCCCAAGAGCTAGGATAGGCTGGTTTTGGTCATTTCTCCTGAATCTGTTGCTGATGATGTCTCTTATTGGAGTAGACATGCTCTTATCTGCAAATTTCTGGGGATTCGTATCCCTTTGTCAGCTTTGGATGCTTGGTTAGGCATTCATGGCAGGTTGAGGAAGACATGGAGCTTATGGTGGCTGCTAATAATTACTTTGTGGTTGTGTTTTCCAATATAGCTGATAAGAATCAGGTTTTTAAGGGGGGACCCTACTTTTATAATCATGTTGGATTGTTTATCAAACCTTGGCATATGGGTTTTAATTCAGCTGAAGAATTGCCGTCGAGGGTGCCTGTCTAGGTCTGTCTGCCGCGGCTTCCCCTAGAGTTTTGGAGAGAAGACATTTTACAACGGATTGCTACTCTTCTTGGTAAGCCTGCTGCAGTTGCTCAACAAACCCTTGAAAAAAAGGTTATTTCTTTTACTCGGATTTGTGTGGAGGTTGATTTGAATAATCCCTTGCCAAATTCTCTGGAAATTTGTCTTGGTTCTTTGTCTTGTATTCAACAGCTTGATTATGAATCCCTTCCTTTTCGGTGTTGGATTTGTCATGAGTATGGACATCTTCAGAAGCAATGTCCTAGGATTAATAAGGCTCCTTCTAATTCCTCCCCTTCGTCTTCGGTTCCAAAAGTTGGTAAAGAGGATAATGGGAAATCTCCCACAATGGAGGGTGAATCGGATAAAGATGGCTTTGTGCCTGTTAAACTTCAGGCTAAGGGTTGTGGTTTGAAGAGATCGTTCAAGGACAGGCAAAATGAAGAGGACTTTAATCAGTTTGAGGTGTTGGACACTTCAACCTTGGAGGAAGGAATCCCACTAGATGTGCTTTCTGATGTTGTTGGTATGGATTGTGTTGTGGGGCAGGGATAGGGATTTGGCCAAGATATTCAATTATCACAGGGTATGAAGGATCATCTGGTTTCTCTGAATGGTCTTATGTAAGATGATGATATTATTTTGGCAAATTTGGCAAAGGAGGGGCTAGTTTCTGGCAAAAGCAAGGGGTCTTCTTTAGCCTTGGGGGTGCAACAACGCACGCTTACGAAGGGCTTGTCTGAGCACTCTTCCAAAAGTGGCCGTAAGAAGGATCTTGAGAAGATTAAACGTACTAGAGATTTGTTGGTGGAATATGGGTTTGTTAAACCCATTGATGCTCACTTTTCTCCATCTCCCTCATGATTGTTCTCTCATGGAATGTAAGGGGGTTGAATAGCACCTCCTGTCAAAAGGCTATTCACGAGCTGGTTGCTGTCCATTCTCTGGACATTTTTTGTGTTCAAGAGACTAAACTGTCAGTTGATTTCATGCTTCAGTGTGCTTCTTGTATCTGGTATTTTGGTTAGTGTTAGTGCATTAGTTCTCAGAGGAGCTCTGGGGTTTGGCTCTTTTTTGGGATCCAAGAAAGATTGCTCCACTTTGGTGGATTTCCAGTCATTCTTCTATTTCCATGGTTGCTTCTTCTTTGGAAACAGGTGAGACCATTTTGGTTACTAATGTTTATGCCCTGATTGATATTCGTGGAAAAATCTAGCTTTGGGCTCATATAAGGTATGTTAGATCTTGTGCTCCATATCTTCCTTGGATCTTAGCTGGTGATTTTAATTTTGTGTTGAGCTTGGAGGAGAAAAGAGGTGGGTTGCCTCGGCTTGGGCCTACTTCTGATCTTTTTCGGGAGAATGTGGATTTGCTAGCTTTAATTGATGTTAAGCCTTCCAATGGGGGTTTCACTTGGAATAATAGATGGAGTGGAGAGGAAGTGATCTCTGAAAGGTTGGATAGATTTCTTGTCTCTTGTTTTTGGGTGGGCGGTAGATTGGTTACTAGTTTTGAGATTCTTGATTGGAGGGGATCTGATCATTGGCCAATTAAACTTTTGGTTAACTCTTTTACTGCTCCCAAGAATCCTCCCTTTAAGTTTCAACTTATGTGGCTTCGGGAGTCTTCTTTGCATGATCTTGTGACCCAGTGGTGGCGTGATGGCAGCCCTGCTTATGGTACAACTATGTACACCTTTGTTAAGAAACTTCAGTATGTTAAATTTCACCTTAAGAGATGGAATATGATGAGTTTTGGCTTTAAATTTCACCTTAAGAGATGGAATAGGATGAATTTTGGAAATCTTAAGGTTGTGAAGGGGAATGCTCAGGCGCACCTTGATGTGATTACTCACCAAATTCCAGATGTTGGTTTCTCAGATACTTTGGGTCAAGCGGAATCACAGGCTGCGAGAGTAGTGGAGGAGTGGGAGCTCCAGGAGGAGATTTTCTGGAAGTAAAAGGCTCGGATTGATTGGCTTCAAGAAGGGGACATAAATACTGCTTTCTTCCATTGTTTTGTGTAGGCTCGTCGCAATAGAGGTTGTATCTCCTCTTTGGTCAATGTGGATGGGATCCATATTTCTTCTATGCAGGCTTTGTTTCATGAGGCTAGACAGTTTTATTCTGCACTTTTTTCTGAGGATTCGCCCCCTGCTGAAGATGAGGAGAACTTGACCCTTGATTGCATTCCCTCCCTAATCTCTAAGGAGATGAATGCATTCCTCACTCGCCTGATTTCTTTGCCTGAATTGGAAGGGGTTGTTTTTGGGATGAATAAAGGTAAAGCTCCTGGTCTGGATGGTTTTCCTGTTGAATTTTTTTAGGAATTTTGGGATATTATAAGTTTGGATTTGCTGGAGGTTGTCCGAGAATCTCTACGCAATAAGTAGATACTTCATGCCTTGAACTCTACTTTTCTGGTTCTCATTCCTAAAAAGGAAGGTGGTGATAAGCTTGAATTCTTTCGACCTATTGCTCTCTGTAATGTGGTGTACAAAATTATTACTAAATTGATTGCAGAGAGGCTCAAAGTTTGTCTTCCTTTTGTAATCTCTGAGGAGCAAGAAGGTTTTGTGGCTAGTAGACAGATCCTGGATGGGGTGGTGGTTACCTTTGAAGTCATTCACTCTATTGCGACTTCTAAGGAGAAGTCTATGTTCATCAAGTTGGATATGGCCAAAGCATATGATAGATTTAAGTGGCATTTTTTGCAGAGAATTCTTTTAGGCTTTGGTTTTAGTCCAGATTGGGTCAGTTGGACTATGAGTTATGTTATTTCTTCCTCTTTTTCTGTTCTTATGAATGGGGAACCTTCTGAGCTTTTTGAGGCTTCTAGGGGCCTTCGTCAAGGAGATCCTCTCTCCCCTTATCTATTTATTATTATGGTTGAGGGTCTAGGCAGATTTCTTAAGTCGTGTGTTTCCCAGGGCAGGATTCAAGGTTGGTGTTGGGGTTTTGGGCTACCGCAGATCTCTCATCTTTACTTTGTGGATGATACTTCTCTTATGGGGAGGGCTTGCCTTCAGGAGGCTGGTTCTTTTAGGCAGGCTTTGGATATTTATCTTGCTGCTTGGGGTCAGAAAGTCAATGTGCACAATTCTTCTATCTTCTTTTTTAATACTCCTCAAGCCATTCAATGACGGATTGCTAATATTTTGAGGTTTCAGATTGGGTCTCTCCCCTTTGTCTATCTGGGAATACCTCTTGTTGTTGGTAGGCAGCCCAAGTCTTCTTGGCAAAATTTTCTTGATAAGTTGTGCAGTAAAGTCAATCATTGGACTCATTGTTGGATTTCTACTATTGCATGAGTAACTCTTCTGAAATCTGTTATCCAGGCTCTCCCTATTTACAGATGTTTTGTTTAGGCGGCTCCGGTGTATTTCCTGAGGGAATTTGACGCTCTCTCACGACAATTTCTTTGGAATGGTAACTTGCAGTCGGCTAAGTGGAGTCTTGTTAAGTGGGAAACAATGCGTAGGCCGTAGAAAAAGGGGGGCCTTGGTTTGCATTCTGCTGTTTTGAATGGGCAAGCTCTTGCTACCATGTTATATTGGCGTTGGTGTACTAGTCAACATCAGCTCTGGGCCCATATTCTTACCCACAAATATCTTAAGGATGTTAACACTTTTGATGTTCCTCGTTTCCCTTTAGAAGGAAGAGGATCTATGATTTGGAATACCCTCAAATCGGGGGCTCAGTTGGTTAAGAAGGGGCTTTTTTTGATATGTCATATGGGTTCTCAAGCTCTTTTTTGGTGGGATGCTTGGGACAGTCATCCTCCTATTCTTTCTGCTTACCCTCACCTCTAGTCTCTTTATGATCATTTTATTGCTGCAGGTTGGAATACGGTTGAGCATTATAAGTCTGTTCGAAATATTGGACTGGGTGTTAGCCTTAGATGGAAGCACTCCTCGGATTGGCTGCCAGGAGGGTCAGAGGAGGATAGGCAAGAGTTGGCTCAGATTCTTACATCTCGTGAATGCAATTCCATGGTGAGGCAGAATGTGTTGGCTTGGAGTAACAGTGATTTATCTGGTAAGTACTCTGTTTCAGCGGGTTATGGTGAGTTGGTTAGGCAGGTGTTTGGGTACATTGAGGTTCCTTGGTGGAAGCAAGTGTGGAACAAATTTTCTTGGCCCAAGTGCAATTTTTTATGTGGTTGGTTGTCTAGAACTGGTGTCTTACTTGGGATAACTTGTGCAAGAGAGGGTTCTAGGGTCCCTCGATGTGTGCTTTGTGCTGTAAAAGTGAGAAGAGTGTCTCTCATCTCTTCTTCCAATGTTCCTTTTCCATGAGGCTTTGCCACCTTTGGTGGGTTGTGTGGAACCAGGCTTGCTGGCATGTCTCTTCTTTGGCAGAGTTCTTTTCCCGGTGGGGGAAGGCCCTTGTTAAGACCTCTTTTCTTCAAGTTACTTGGGCTCTTGGACCGACTTTTATTATTTGGCATATCTAGCTGGAGAGGAATCGTAGGATTTTTGCAAGATGCGAAGCTGGTTGTCCAACATTTGTGGTGGAAGATTCTATATTCTTTGGGAGAAACTATTTTGGCTAAGTGTGACTTGGCTGAGGGTGTGGATCTTGGAGAGGTTGCCTGTTGCACTCATCTCAATCTTCCTCTTCATAGGGGTGTTGCTCTGAGTGCTAGTTAGATCATGAGAAATAGATGTAGACATCCTCTTCGGAAGATAAATAGGGACGAGCATTGGTGTCCTCCTCCTTAGGGTGTGCTGAAAATCAACACAGATGGTTCTTCTTGCAGAAATCCTAGTCATGCTGGTATTAGAGGTGTTGGGCGGACTAGTTCTGGGACTGTTGAGTTTATCTTTTCTATTTATAAGGGTTGGTCTACTAACAATGTGATGGAGGCTCTTGCCATTTTATGTGCTGTGGAGCACGATTGTGCTCTTGGGTGGAGACAGATCATTTGTGAATCTGATTATTAGGTGGTGGTGACTTTGCTAAAGAGGTAGCAGTTAGAGAATGTTAGTTGGCATTTGGCTGTTATTATAGAACAGATTCTTAATCTGTGTGCTTCTCTGGATTTTGTTTCTTTCTGTCATATTCCAAGAGAATGGAATTGGGTTGCAGATTGTTTGGCTAAATGGGTTTCTGATCATTTACAAGATTAGAATATTATGGAAAGGGGTCAATTACCCCCGGATTTGTCACATAAGTTAGACCAATTAGTGGAGATAGATAGGGGTGTGTAATGCCCTCGCTTTGTATTGCCCTTTTTTGGTTTAAATAAATTTCTACCCCTCTTTTAGTTAAAAAAAAAGTATTATGTAAATAATGTGAATAAATTTAATAAAAATATTTTTTAAGTTATATAAATATTTTCAAAGAATATATCAATTTAAAATACTTAAATTTAATTGATGATTAGTCAAATGGTAATTGTATACAAAAACTAAAACATAATGATATCTTTTTAAAATGATACTATAAAATAGTTCATAATAAATACTACAACTTGCATCTTTAAGAGGTGCAAGGGTTTCAAAGATAGGAAAATAATGATACTTAGATGCATTAATATGATTTCATATATTTAGATGGCAAAGATCTGATTTGTGGGAAGATTTGATTTTTCACATTTGATTTGTTGGAAGATGACAAATTTTTGGCCCCAAAATCCTATCAAAGTTCTTTGAATTTTTTGATCGTATTTTTATTTCATATTTTTGACACTGGTGTGAGAATACTTAATATTAAAACATAGATAAAATTATAAAACATTTATTGAGACTATTTTTAATTGAGAAATCAATCCAATGCAAATGTTGTAGATTGTAATCAATCATCAAATATGGCTTAGTAATGAATTGGTAATTCCAAACAAAGATAGGGTTTGAAACTTTTAAATGCAATAAGTATTAAGAATGTAATAGGATAGTAAGCTTCCAGATAGTTTTTGAAATTGCTTTTTCAATTTTAAAGTGAAAAATACCAATTTATTTATGGATTCTTCTAAATTCTACAAATTTGTAAATTTTAGTAAATTAGATGAAATTTTAGTTTAAATAAATGTTATCATTGCAAAAAGCCATATATTTTCATAACATTATCATAAATGGTTATCTCATAAGCATAATACTGCAAAAAAATTCAATAACAATAATATAAAAACTATAAGTTAATGATTATTACAACTAAAATTGTAAATATAGTTGTAGCTTTAATCCCTATATGAACCTCAAATAAGAAGTAACAATATTTTAAGCTTAACTCTAAGTGTCTGATCATCCAACCCATACAAAAGGCCTGTAACACAACCAAAATCAAACTATCACAAACTTTTTAAAACCTCAGTATTACAAAAAAAATTAAACCCTGGTTTTTCTAAGGGAAAAACTCCTAAGCCGCCAAAACAAAAATCGGTAATTCAAATAACTACCAAATCAAAGAAAAATATCACTCAGAAAACACTATCAAAGAAGCATAAGGATTGAAGAATTTCTTGTTCATTATTATATGAATTACATCATCAGAACTCAAAATCAGACTCAATATCCACCACTGGTGCTATTGTCACTAGCATCAAATCCGCCACCTCCACCAACATAGTCCCCTCCACCATAACCCGCCCTCCACCATAACCCCCTCCTCCTCCACCAAAGCTGCCACCACCACCACCAAAAGTTCGTTCTTGTGCCAAGTTAACTCATATCATACGCCCATGAAGCTCCTGGAAACCAAAAAGAGCATTAGCAGTTTAGAAGTTTTGGCAGAGCATATCAAACAATTAAAATTCTTTTAACTGCATTTCAAATTCAATGTCAGATTGAGATTGAGTCAACGAAGATTTAGATGAGGCACAATAAAATAGGCACACGCCATTTCAAAGGCTTGGTCTCTGAGATTCAAAGGTGATGCATAGATGAAGGTGTCAGCCACTTCAAGAAAAGATCAGGCATACACATAGATAATCAAGGAACAACTTAAAATCTCACCAGCAACACTTCTAATTATCACAACCATCCATATATAAACAAAAATGCCACCTTTCAAAGAAAGGCATGGGACCTATATGGTCAAAAGAAGCACAGTCAAAATGAAGCACACTGCCTATCCAAATATAGGCACAGTCCAAAAGATCAATGCCCAACAGATGAAAATGATGGAGCGACCTCTATATGGAGTCTTAGCCACTACAAATAGATTCACAACATCAACGATGAAAATGAGGCGCTGTCTGAAATAGAGAAGCTCATGGGCCACTTTAATAATGCCACACTCTAGGAAAGGGAAATAGAGTATGGTGTAGATATGAAACTCCAACACAGCATAAGTATTATGGAAGCTCAGCCTCTGAGACACATAGCGCAAGCCCATAAAGACAATGCATGGCCTGAGTCATAGGTGCAACCATTTAGAATGGAGGCACACTATTAAAGAAAGCACACTACATATTGAACATGACACAAGCTATATAACAAGTTACTCCCATTAAAAATTCAAGGCATCAGCCTATGTTAGATGTGGTGCAAATAATATGAGTGGAGTGCAAGTGTTAAAAGATTGTACAAGCCTTAAGACCAACTCAAAGAACAAGCCACGACATATTCCACGCAAGGTACAATCTCATATATAAATGAGGATGGCCTGGGTATCCAAAGTATGGTATGGTATATCAAATGAAGGTGTTGTTATTCTAAATGGTACACGCAAATGAAGGCATGTCTTCAACGTTGCCAATATCAAAACAAAGTGCCACCTCCAAATATGGCGCATCCTTTGAAACAAGATGCACACACCATGACAAGTGATCAGTATCCAAACATGGCATGCAACATTAGTCAAGGAAAGCCATACAAACAGAGGCGCAAACATCCAATGAAAGTTACAAATCAACCATTAAACATAGCTCTCAGATGCCACATCCTCTTCACAAATAAATGAAGCCACAAAAGAAAGTATACCTTTCCATCCATTGCCTCTATAGCGACATTGGCCTCCTCCTCGAAACTAAAGCTGACAAAGACAAAGCCTCTTGGCCTCCCAGTCTCTTGATTATTTTTGATCCTTGCTCCAAACATCATTATCTCATAAAATAATATGTAATGCAACCAATAACCCACACCCAAAATCACAGTTCAAACATTGAATAGAAGAATAACAGGCTAAACACACATACATACCATCTATAACTTCCCCAAAAGTAGAAAAGGAATCTCTGAGTGTCTGATCATCCACCCCATACGAAAGGCCTATAACACGACCAAAATCAAACTATCACAAACTTTTTAAGTTATGATCTCTTAAAACCCACTTGCTCAACAACCATGAAAGAATGTAAGACCAAAAGTCGTAAAGCATAAACATAACCATCGATGCTGATCTTGATTAGAGACAAACCATTAAACCCACACATTGAACTGTGAACCCCAAGCCACTTAAATCCCTAAATGGAAATCCACTTTAGAGTTCACCCATAAACTTCCTTGCATCAAACCTAATGTTTCAATTCATAGCCCTAAATTGTAAATGAATATCATATTTATGAGAGAAAAATAGAAATTCAAGAGTAATACACAAATGGAATATTAATCCCTTAATTTCAGAAAGATAACTAACTTTAAACCAATAGCTTCAAATGGTTTTATTCTTACTTTTCAAAAATAAAATAATCATATTAATTTAAATATTACACAATACAATATATTAATATTTACATCTAAAATATATTAATATTTAATACTTATATACAAAATATATATCAATATTTCATTTTTAGTATAATATAACATAAATATAAATACAATAATCATAATTCTATTTATATGTATAATCAATAATTTGATATAAATATTATTGTTTTTGATTAATTCAGTTGGAAAAAGGGTCCAAAACCCTTTATAGAATAGCCCGGACGGCAGAGCAAAAGCCTCACAAAGGCCAGAAACAACACAAGAACAACAGACAAACAACAAAACCCAAAGAGGCAAAGCAACAACAAGGCAACAAAGCTGCAAGGAACAACAGACTAAACAATTTCATAACCTGACCTAGCAGGTCGTACACCCTTGGCCCAAGTACGGGTTTGAGAAACTTGCTTAGGAAGGTCTCTCTTCTTTCTTTGGACAATAGTCCAAAAGACATCATTATCTCCATCCGCATAAATAGGAGATGAAGGAGGCAAAGTTCTCACCAAATCCTTAGAAGGGGGCAGAGCTTGGGGAGAGGAAGAAGCTGTCACAACAACACCAACCCCAGTAGCATATGAAACATCTACAACAACAGTCCCAGTCATAGAAGGCACACCAACAATAGTCCCAGCAGCAATAGCAACAGTAAGGGAGGTCCCTGTAGCAGTCCCAGTAGCAACAACAATAGCAGGGGAGGTCCCTATATTAGTCCTAGCGGCAAAAGAAGCATACACATCTGATGACACTACCATAGCAGCAAATGCAATAGTCCCAGCAATAGCAACAACAAGGGAGGTCCTTGTAATAGCCTCAGAAGCAACATCAACAGCAGGGGAGATCCCTGCAGTAGTCCCAGCAACAGAAGAACCATGCAATGGGGGAAGGGACTCCTCAACATTAGCAGATGACTCAAAATATTTTGAGACAGAATCATCATTATCAACATCCACTGTAAGGTGTTCCTGTAGAACATTCTTTCACCAAGATGAAGAATGTGAGACCTTCAAGCGAGGGCATTCATATGCCAAATGAACCGTATCAAAGCACCTTCGATAATGAAATGGGACACCTTCATAATCCAAGGGCTGACTAAGAGCGATCAATAACTTGTAAAACAACCTTTGCCGGGAGAGGCATAGACAAATCCACTTCCACTAAAATATGAGCATATGTGGTGTGAGAGAAAAAAGTAGTGGCTCGATCCACCATGATAAAATGACCCACCAAATTACCAATGCCTTCAAAGTAAGATTCACACCAAAAATGAAGAGGCGGATTTGGTAGATGAATCCAAATTGGAAGCCAATTGAAAGATTCAGTGAGAGGGTTAAAGGTAGAAACCCAAGGCTTTAGCAGCAGTGCATGTTGTCCCCAAAACCAAGAGCGATCAACAAAAATAGCATTTCGATCCGAGACCAAAGCAAATGTGACTACAAAGAACCTTTTGGCACATGGGTAAATTTTAATTTTCCCCTTTGTGAGGGGGTGTCACTTCTCAGAAATTTAATTGTTTAGATCTTGGAGCCATGGCCAGAATCTATCAAATCTACATATTAAACCATGTTGAGAAAAAAATTCCTCATTTTCTAACACTTCATCCCCTAAAATCACAACAGGGGGGTAGAGCAGAAGGTTTCACCTTACTAGAAGGGGCAACCTTCTTCCGAGGAGATGAAACTCCAGTGCGGACCATGTTAGCAAAAGAGTCTGGGACAATAGCAGCAGTAGAGCCAGGTAACCTAGTAACAGAAAAACTTTCTATCTCAAGCAGTAAAGCAACAACCTCAGACACTGGCGGTGCACTGACAACAACAACAACTGTAGTAGTAGGAAACGTCCTAGCAACATGAGAGCCCTGCAAACCCCTAGACATTGCACCAACAACAATAAAACTCTCTGATGTGGACGGCACACTAACAGCAACACCAAACTAGACAACACGCTAGTAGTAGCAGAAATCCCTGCAACAATCTCAGCAACAGTCGAACTCTGCAAACCTAACTCATGGGCTAGAAGAGGAGCGGGAGAGGCCATTTCAAATTTTGATGTCGATATAAATATTATTTTTAATATTAATATATTATTATTATTATTAACTATAGTGTTCTATTCAATACAAATTAAACAATTATATTAATATGAATATAATTATAATATAATATTACACAATATAATAATAATAACATATTCATGTTTAGATCACTACAATATTTTATCTTAGTCACTTGCATAATTTAATTAAACATATTAATTTGTTAGTATTGGGAGCTCGGTGCTTATTTCTATTATTTATACATAAAAGAATAAAATAACTATTAAAAGTAAATTATATCAATATAAATATAAATATGACATTTTTGTTATATTATATTATAATAATATTGCATAGACTTTCACAAAAAATATTATTTGTTTAACTTAAAAAAATTTCCTACAAATTATTCATATAAAAACAAATATCACATAATATAATATATTAATATTTTCATATGACAAATAAAACTATCATATTAATATGAAAATAATAATATAATTTTACACATTATTATAATAATATTAATAACATAGAAATATTTATATCACAACAATTTTTTTAATTTAGTCACTCATTATTTAATTAAACATATTAATTTGTTATTAATTTTTAATATTTAGCAAACATAAGAGAATAAAATATTAATATTAATATTAATAAAAACATAAATTAATTTGTTAGTTATTTTTAATATTTTTATACCCAAAATAATTAAAAACTATAGAAAACTGACAAATACATTAAATCATTATATATTATAATAATATAAATATTACAATGATTTTATAATTATAATAATGATAATAATCATATAACATTTTAATAAGCAATAAGCAAAAATGAATTGTTTCATAACCAAATTTCCTGGAAATATTGACTCACTCATAAAATTATTTAAAAAGTTATTTGGATAATAATAATAATAACACCCCCATTCATGGGGCTCCAAGGGTTAAACCTTCCAAGGAAGTTAGACGAGAGATAAGTTGGTCCCCTCCCGAGGAAGGATGGGCAAAGATTAATTTCGATGGGGCTTTCAAGGGAAACTCGGGGGACAGTGGTGTAGGTGTTATAATTAGAGATCATGAAGGCTGAATTATCTTGGAGAAATCTGTTCTGTTAGGTGTCAAGACGAATAACGATGCAGAATTCAGAGCAACCCTTATTGGTTTACAATATGCCAAAGCCCTTAACTTAGAGAAGGTCCACTTAGAAGGAAACTCGTTGTTAGTGATTAATGCTATTCGAGGGGGATGGGCCATGAGTTGGAAATTTAGAAGGTGGCTGGATGAGATTGCCAAAATTTTGTTAGAGGTGGTAATGTACAAAATATCCTATACATATCGAGAGGGCAATGATAGAGTCAACGGCCTAGCCAATTTGGCATCTAATAATCAAGCAAGATGACTTAGGCACCTTGCAAAATGATGATTGCAAGGTATCAAGAAAATGGAAGAGGAGTGCCATCCATTGATGGCAAGCGTGCGAGCTCAAGAGAAAGGACGCCGATTGTATTTAAATGCCTTGGTAAGGTTGTCGAATGCCTCATTCTCCCTGTTGTCTCTTGCAAAGTGGAAGGCCACAATCATGGACATGCCAATTACCCTCGAGTGCCATAGTAGACAAATGGCGTTTCTGGGCGAAGTGACAGATAAGAGGATAGGGTTAATTTTTAATCCCAACCATGCGTTCATCTTACATGCAGTCAAGCTTGTCTTGGGGGATGATTTCATTCGAGCAGTGCACCGATACAGGGTGAATTCGGATGTGGCGGCAATGTTTTTGGTTGCAATATTGGATACAGGGGAGTCTAAAGATGTCACCAGGGAGACGTGCAAGAGGCTCGTCAAGAATTGCTTCCTGGGAGGCTTAGAGGACGCGTTGAATAACTATGAGGAGGGCAGAGGGATCCCTCTCCCTGGAGATTACTACATTATTCAACATCGTGGGGTCCCCCTAGAGCGGTATCCTTTGGTCTTCTTGGCTTCCCCTGATATACTCCCGAGATTTCGATTGGCGGCGAGGAGAGGAATTGCATTCTTGAAGCAAATTTTGGATCTGGTTTCAGATGAGGGCACGACCTAGTTGCAGGAATTCATCGTTGAAGAAGGGCTGGATGATGCAGTTGGAGCTGCCTACTGGGCTCGGCCCAGGGTGAGAGCCTTGCGAGGCTAATTTTGTTTTTGTCCTAATTTGCTTATATACACTTTTCGATGTCGATAGCTACAAATAGTCATGGGGGTTTCAGGGGTCTGGTAGCAGTATAGGTAGAAATCTTTATTTGGGCATGGTTGTAATAGGAAGCCTTGTGGGCAAGCATGCCCAATTTTGTAAAGGAAGGTTTTTTGATATCTAGGATGACAGTTGATTTCCCCTGTTTTTGTAATGTTCATATTTTACTATAATAATACAAAGGTGCAGCCCTAGTTGCTTTGAATTAAAAATAAATAAATAAATCATATAACAAATAATTTAATAAGCATAAATGAATTGTTTCATAACCAAATTGACTCAGTCATAAAAAAATTTAAAAAGTTATTTTCTTTCCATTGCCACCTCCTCCCTTGTAACCGGATTTGTCTCCTCATTTTTAGGTGTTTGTTTCACTCAAAAAAAATTAAATTGTTAGCATTGCCACCTCCTCCCTTCTAACCGGGATTACCTCCTCAATTTTAGGTGTTTGTTGCACTAAAAATAGTATTTCCGACAATCCGTCGAGAAGAGGTCATTTTTTTTAGCCAATCACAATAGAGATAAATAATTTCTCCAATTTTTTTGTTAAAATTTTCTCATGTTCACATAGGAAAAGTTCAAATTTAATTCAAATTTGCCTAACAAGAAAATTTATACTGTGTTTTGATTGGTTTACTCTTGCTAGATTAATCACTAGATAAGCCACAATGATTGCAATAGTATTGCCCAAGGCAGGTACTAATAATATTTTATACACACTTGTTATATTTTAGGCATGGATGAGTGAATGGAGGGTTTTAATAAGGGCCAAATAGTTTATGGGACTACCTGATATGGACCATGTTGCTAAGCACAAATTCTCCTAACAAGCAAGTTGTCCACACAGCACCTACTTGACCTCTCTTTCGTTTAGGATCTTCGATCTTCTGTTGTGGATCTTAATAAAAAAAGCTCCTTACAGGCAGGCCGTCCACACAACACCTACTTGACCTCTCTTTCCTTTAAGATCTTCGATCTTTTGTTGTGGATCTTAATCAAATAATCTACAAGCTTTGGATCTACATGTATAACTGACATTAATAACATTTCTAGATTTTAAAATATTTAGATATCATTATGGTTTATATGTTCTTACCCTAATTTAATGTTTTGACTTATAATATTTATATACATATTTAAGGTACCATGAACCCTTGTAGCATGTAAACCGTGATTATTTGAGTTATTGGAGATATATAATTTTATGGGTTGTTGAATGAGTTGACGAAATATAGATAGATGGCAAATAAATGGAAATCTGCCAATTGTGAAGTGGAGAAATGATTGCATTATAAAAGACACTTTTCTTTGAAAACAATGATATTTGAATTGTAAGCAATGATAAGATGGCAATGTGACGAGTGGCACGTCTGGTAAGAACTTACCCACATGGCATGCTGAGTTGGCACTTATAAGGAATGAGAAAGTGCTGTTTATATCTTTAAAAATAACTGCACAACAATTATAAAGCTATTACTTAATTATGAATGTTAAAAAATAAAGAAATCAATTTAAAAAGAAGAAATACGTACCTTTCCCCATTTTCCTAACAACTTATATTGGACTTTAAACAAATGAGATTAGATTATCCAAATATTTTATAGAAATTTAGCAATCATATTAGGAGCAAGATAAATTCACCCTCGTCTTTTGGATATATTCGTGGGAGTTAAGTAGGAGAATTGAGAGAATATAGTGGTAAGTAGTGGAAGTATATGAGATGTTGGATTCTTAGAGGGTTTGAAGTAGTCGTGGATATTCAACCAATTATAAATGTGTTCAATTCCTCAACATTCATATTTTTTTTTTGGTGTGATTTAGTTGTATTTTTTTTCAACCTAGTGAGTTATATAAATATGTATAGATTTTTTCTCTCATTCCTTTTTCGATATGTTAGTAAACATATTTATCGTTATCATATTTTATTGAAATTAGTGTGACTTGTTCAATGGGCAGTGGCAAGCATTCACAAGAGTTAGATAAATCGCTATTGAATTAATGATTTTCTTTTGCATTTGAGAGGGGCGACTCCCTTGTATGATTGAAGTTTTTGCATACTTCAACCAAAAAGTACAAAAGAAAAACAAAAATAGAAAAAAAAGCAAAAAAACCCTAGATAGGCTCATAGGAGATGCTACATAGGATTCCTCGAACAAAAGATAGAAAAAACAAAGGGAAAAGAAGAAACAACGTGTAGCAACTATCGAAGGCACAAAGTCCTTTGATTTGTGCATACAACATGTTGGCAAGAGAGAATGTTTGACAGTTTACCCCTTCAATGTATGAGGAAAATGAGAGGAATCAATCACACATTAGGCATATGAATAATCTACAATAAACAAAAAATATAAAGACAATTTTAAAATGTTCTTCTCATCCCTTAAAATCATAGCTCAAAGTCTTTGTTCCCTTTCATGTGTAGCCAAAAGTATGAGAAAGATGCGAAGAAACAATTACAAGTCAAACATATGACGAACATACAATCAATGGAGAATAATTGGCACAAAGTTTAGGAAAGTTCTTTAAATTTCTATGAAAATTGGAGCATAAAGTCTCCTTACAATTTCTGTATAATGGTTATGTTAAGAGGAGAACTTTTTACAATGATACGATTTTACAATAAATAGGGGAAAAGGTAGTTATTTTTTTTTGTGTAACTATTTTCCCTTTCACTTTTGAACTTTATAAAACATTAAAACAATATATTCAAATCCCTCAAGTGAGCGTACATTCCTTTAACCCATTAAAATAAACGAGTTCCAAATATTAATAAAACTGACTTTATAATAAAGTGTTAAGTTTCTACATAAATTTGACGATTGAATGGTTGTCACAACATTTTGTCAAACAATTTGGTGATGATTTCTAGAGCATTTTGTCACACTTTACAACAAGGTTTGCCTTCATGTCTTGTATACATGTTTACCAAGGTTTGTTTTAAGAAACTCTACTACTAGATTAGCAACCCGTCACATCTTCCATTTTGAGATTTTAGAGGGAAAACTAATGAAAATTGAGTAAGTTTACTCTCCTTCCTTTTAGATTTGAAATGTATGTGAAACAAAACGCTTCCATTTGCCCAATTTACATCCTAGGGGCCCAACAATAACAAACATGAAATATGTGGGCTGCACATCTAATCCAAGTAACCAAATAAAAGTAATGCCCCAAGAATAATTTGAACATTATTTTCTTTGCAAAGCTTTTTTGCGATAAGAAGAGAAAAAATTGATTGCTTGTTAGCCTTATGTAGTTTACCTTCTTTAAAGTATTTGATTAGGAGAATATTGTATGTAATATTATCCATATGCAAGCCATTTCTTTTCATCCTCTTAAGATTTCATGTGCCTCTTCTGTCTTTCCTCTCTTACAATACCCAAAAATGAGTTATGTGTATGTAAATTTGTTTGAATCAATACCTTTATTTATTGTTTCATCATACAACTGAGAAGCTTCCAATGTATGACCATTCTTACAAAGTCCACAGATAAGTGAATTATAAGTAACAACATCAGGGGTTAAAACATACGATCATTTCATGTTTTAGTTTAAGTGCCTCTTGAATGCCATCTTTTTGCATTATAGATAATTTCATTAGGAACCAAACCAAATTCCACCATTTTATCATGATGCATCCTAAAAGATTCCATTATATTCCCCTCCTTGATATAACCATCTGTAAGTTCATAAACACAAACCACTACTCTTAGTCCATCAATGTCCATCAATACAAAACTGAGATTTCCCTCATAAGTTATACAATTGTAGGCACTTGTTATAGAGCTAGGATTTATCACCACTCCTCCCTCATGCTTGTAAGCTTTAAATTGATGGGTATGGCCCATGACAAGAATATTCACATCAAGCTGACGTTGCATCATTGCTAAGGAATCAATATCTCCCTAAGGAACCACCTGGTGACAATAGAAAATCCCAAGCTTGAATTGTTCGATTGCTAGTGTTTTGGTTTCTGGATAACGTGGGTCCTTATCAAGCTATTCTTAAATATCATCCACTTCAACATTCAAAGATCAATTTTGTCCAAAAAGTAGGAAATGTATTTACTTACCACTTTTTGTTGTAAATAAGGTGTAAAATTACTATGGATTGTTTGAACATTGAAATGGAAGATTTTTAAGTAGAGTGTCCTCGAGCACTAAAGTTGTCCCTAGTACCTTCCCATCAGTGGAAGATGTCATTATTGGCACTCCATCAGTGCCCAAAAATCTATAAAAGTTTGATATATGATGGATTCATTGAAAATGACTCATGTTCAACATTTTATGTGTTCCCTAGAACCTCTTTGGCACCGGAGCAAGTACTTGGAACAATACGATTTGCCAAATATGCACAAGATGGATTTGTTGAAAAGGCTTCAAAAACTTTCAAAGCAAATGCAATTGGAAGGTGTAAAACCCAATCCCACGACCTTCAATGGCACTCACAAAAGCAAAATATGGAAGCTTACACTCTACTTAAACATCATCCATTTCAATGTTCAACAATTTTACACCTCATTCACAACAAAAAATGGTACTCATTTGTCTTATTTTTATTGGTTAAAATTGACCTTTGACTATTGAAATGGATGATGTTTAAGAACAACCACCTGAGGAGGTGCTAAGAACCACTCAAAATTTTGATGCTTGCTGAGTATGCCCTTAGTTTCGTATAACAGATATTTGAATTGCTTTTATGCTTCGATGTAGATACTATGAATAAACTTCATCACCCCTCTCCATATTAATTTATCCCATCATACTCTGTAATCACCCTTCTTTTTGTCTTTCCTTACATGTTATGGCATGAGTGCTACATATAGGTCCTTTTAATCTTATCATTCACATACAAATTAAATATCCCATCCTTGATTTTATAAGACCTCATCAAAATTCTTCAACCCTATAAATAGGTGCCTTCTTATGATTTGCCTTGTCCTTTCAATATATGGTATATGTTGGCCGCTCCACAATTTTTTGAACGACCTTGCGGTTTTGTAAAACTGTAAAGCTAATGGAGAATAACAATGTCAAGTTATACCTTGAAATGGTATACTTGTCAAACTACACCAAAAACTTGTATTCCAACAATGGGGTTATTTAATCAATTTGCATTGTTCATAGAGTCGACAAGATTTTGTGACTAGAATTTTAGCACTTGCTACTAGGACCGCAATTGATGACTTTGATTTGACAAATATTTTGACTTGATAAACAAACCAAAACTATGAAACAATTGAGAACATTCATGAACGAGACTTGATGATGTAGACACCAATGTTCTCAATTTGACAAACTGAGGCAACACAGAGAGACCTCACATGCAACTTGGAATACTAGCATGATTTTCAACAAATTGACTTGATGACACATCTTGACTAACGAATAGAAAAAGTTTAAAATTTGTTGAGGTAAAAAATGTGGATAACATGATAAGATCCATCTATGAACATCAATGGTGGGTGAGAATGTAGGAAAAAGAAAAAAAGAGAGTTTGCTTGAGTTAGGTTAATTCTAAGTTATATTTGTATCATTTTTATTTCTAATTGACATTGGAGAGGAATGCCTAATAAATTACTGGCAAAAAAATTTGTGCCATGTAGTAGTCATGTTTATTTAATATCTATAAATAGAAGTTGTGTTAGTTATTTACACAAGCATAGCAGAAGGGGAGAAAATGTTCTCTCATGTAGTTTCCATTCTTTGATAGTAAAGTGAGGAGATAATATTATCTGTATAGTTTTTGTTACATCCCCAATTTTTGCCTTGCTACACTTTTTACTTTTACTTGGACATAAGTAAATTTATTATGATGATTAGATTAATGATAAGGAAAGACATGGATTATATTGAATGCCATTTATGAATTTATATAAAAGATTATATTATTATCGATTTAATAATTGCATTATGAGATTTGATTTATTATTTGAATTATTTGAATAATGATGCATTGATCATATATTGTTTGATTAAAAGTTGAAATAGGAATACAGATTCTCAGATGACTCTCAGAAAAGAGAGAGAGTATCTTTCAAGGAGAGAGATATAGACCTCGGGTTACGAGTGGTTTATTTGCAAAATCGAGTATATGTGTTTAACGAAAACGTGAACCAATGTGTCGTAAGAGGTAAGTCTTGTCTTGTTGTATTACTTTTGAACCAAATTGATAGGTAGTCGATATTATACAATCTTTTTAAGTCATATTAAGTCATCTTAGTTGTTGATAACGTTAACAACATTGTTTGTGTATGAATTGTGACTATTTACGTTTAACGTAAATATTACGACGTTATTATCGTAAAATAGTCATCTTATTATTATTAAGTCACTTGTAGTGTTATAATAGATTCTTAACGTTAAGACTTGTCGTCAAGTTAAGATGACATGTTTTTGTCAATAGAACGTGATGGGGAGACCAGCTCAACCTGATCACATTTTCCGTAATCCTTTATTTAGTATTATTCTTTTATTGATTATATAATAATAATCAAATAGAGATAATGATATGAAAATAATATTTGATATAATCAAATATAATATGTTTGAGTTGAATGAGGTAATACCTCATGACTAATTACTATGGTTTTTAATTATGCAGTCATAGGCATCTATTGAGGAGAGCCTTTAATGTTAAACCATGATGGATCGAACTACTCTTTAAGAGTAATCGATTGCTCTCTTTTTGTTATTGAGTTGGCAACCTCATTGATGAGGAGTGGCGTATAACCAACCACATTCACTCACTCATCTCATCAAATTTTGCAAAGATCGACATATGGTGTCGATTGCACCTTTATAGCTAGCGGTTGAGTCTTCACTGGAGACTAAAAACTGTTGTTATGAATGAGTTTCTAACTGTCTTGAGTGGAGCGCTTAGTGGCACAACTCATTAATGAGTCAGTTTGGAGCTCTTAAGTAACCATGACTTTGATAGTCGTTGGATTCTTGGAGAGTAAAGTCTGGTAACAGAGGATAGAAGAGGGACTGTGTGTAGCAGAGAACGATTCTTAGGAAGATTGTAGTGTATTCAATCTACCATCCTTGCTGTGTAAAGCGCTGCTTCGGGTAAATGCTTTTGCATTTCTATGCATGTAGAAAACAATGAAAGATTTAATGTATTATTATCTTGGACAATCGTCCATTTTCCTTTTGATAATCCTCAAGTTTATACTGTAAATGTTTCAGTGAAGATGAGCCAACTGTGTCTCTCTTCTTAGTATCGATGCAGTTCGATGAGATGAGTCGACAATATATGGAGGGTATAGTGAGTCATTGTATAATTGTTATTCTATTTTAGTTTAAAGCTTGGGAGTCGATGTAGCTTGGTAAGGTCGATTCTTATGTTGATAATGTGTTCTATCTAATGATTTAATTAGGCTGACCCTGTGCCTTTGTATAAAACTATGATGCTTGTCAT
Source organism: Cunninghamia lanceolata (assembly GCA_027924645.1). Lineage (NCBI taxonomy): Eukaryota > Viridiplantae > Streptophyta > Pinopsida > Cupressales > Cupressaceae > Cunninghamia > Cunninghamia lanceolata. The sequence continues at coordinate 453,905 of BSBN01000399.1, forward strand.
AACATGAGTTTAGGAACCAAATGATTCTATTAGTATCTATTTCACAAAGAATAACGTAGTTATTATGAAACTAGTGAACCAGTCTCATACTTGATTGAGTCTCTTTTTGAGGACAACCGACTGTGTAGACATAAGCTAGTCTTGAAAAGTAATTCAAAAGAATTAGTAGAGGCTAATTATTAAGGAAAAACTTGCCAAACTGTGAGTAGTGTGGTCTTGAATATCAAATAGAAAATAATATCTTTTGAAGCCATTCTTGGTTAAATACATGGTCAAGAATGATTCCTTACCAATATAAACTAGAGTCTAAGTGACTTATGCCAATTATGGTAAACCTATTGAGTTATCGATTAACTAAGGATAGTTTAGAAAATTTACTAAATGTCGCAAGATCTTCGATATTATCTATACAAATAATCTTGGCAAGTATAGTTTTATAGTATACCTATTTTATGTCAAAAGACAATGTCTACAAACTTTACATAGAATTCCTTTATGAGTACATGAGAAGTGAAGGTAATGGCATCACTTAGTAGTGATTTGAATAGTATTTATGTTCTTGAAATAGGAGTTATTATCTTTGCAAGATTTAAATTATTTCTAACCATGGATGAGTTAAACCATTGGTCGAATAAGAACCTAAATCTCCTAGGGTTGTTATATGATTATTTAGTGAAATTGTATTTTCCAAGGGTAATAGGTTAACCCTAAGAATGATTATGAACCAGCTAAATAGTTATGATATTTAAACTTATCCTTGTCAAGGAAGCCAATATCATGGCTCGATGATTAGACTATTTACGTAAATATTGTTAGTATGAATAAACTGCGAGAATACGACAGTATCCAAGTCCAGTAGGGGTGGGTGAACACAACGAACACATTCATTATGAGCGTTATTGATATTAAAGCTTTGGCCAAAGAAATGCAAGTGTCTTCTGCATGCATTGTCGGTTCACTATATCTGGTATGCACAATCTATTGGGAATCATACTTAGCTAGAGGGTATCTAGGGTTGTATGATTGATGGATAGGTGTAGGATACAACACTATGTACTCGAGATAGGCAAATTACCACTGGTCACCTTTGGTCTATATCCCTCGTGAAGGGTAGGGCCACTTCCTATATGGAAGATGTGTGGGAGACCGCTGATCTGTGGATGGAGGTAAATCACTGGAAAGATTCTCTCTCTCCAAGCAGAAGATATGCCAGGACTTGTGATAAAGATGTCAAATATTCAACAACAATATTTATTCCAAATTGTCTATGTAATTGATTTACATTGTAAACTTTGTCTTTGAGAAAGACTTCATGATGTATTGTTCTTTGTAAAGGAAAAACCTTGTAATTATTGATATTTGTTTATGAGTTGAATAAAAGATTTTTTTTTTCTCTTTCTCATTTTTATCTTGTTGAATTACTCTATGGTAATTTTTCTAGTTTTACTATGTTTTTAGAACTTGGATGTTAAATATGGTATCAGAGCTACCAGGTTCAGCACTAGGGCTTATAAGACCACTATGCTTGCCTGTAGTCAACATTATGTAGTTAGCTAATGTTTGAAAAATTTCTGTGCCAGGATGGTACGTCTTAAAAAGATAGCAAGAAAGTCTGTTAATACGAGTCAACGTTTCCTTAAAGTAAAAAGAGAACGGGAGGCCATTATCAAAACCTTTGAGGGAACCAATGATGAGAGTGACATTTGGTTAAGTGATACGAAAAATCTAGCGACTGCCTTAACTCGAATCAACGAGTGAGAAGGGAGTACTTGGAAAGAGTAAAAGATGAGGAAACAATTATGGTTAGGCGAGATCCCCGCATACCCCCAACTATTGAGATCATAGAAGTTAGGTCCGATAGTGAGTCAAAGGGTTATATACCTTGAGATTATGTATCAGAAAATGAGTCTGAAGGATATACTCCTCTTGAGCATGACTTTTGAAGTCATTTCTTGTATAAATGAGGAATACCCCTTTGCTTTTGAATGAAATAAATAAAGATTTGTTTTTGTGCCAAACTATTGTTTAAAATGAGTTTATTATGTTTTGATTTAATGGGATGCATTATAATCAAGAACTAATGGACAACTCAATATTCTCAGGGGTGAGAAATCGATAAACATGGTTCGGACAAGAACTAACCAAGGAGAAAGTGAAGAGTAAAACCACCCGCCAAATAATAAGCTAGACCAAATCATAACCATGCTTAACGAAACCAAGAAAAGACTGGGTGATTTGGAAAAGGTGGATGATAAAGGAAATTTTGAGGGAGGAGGTGAAAACTCTCATGGTGAAAGTGGAGAAAATCATGAAGAGCATAGTAAGAGTACATAACCTAATAAAGAGGCAAGAGATAGATTGGCCTCAGAGCTCTCTAAAGACATGAAGAAAGTCACTCCACCAAAATTTGATGGGACAGTGGCAGGAGATGCTGTAGAAGCTTGGTTAACATAAATGGAAAAATGTTTCAAGATAAGAAATTACTCGGAAGTGACCAAGGCAGTTTGGGGATCATACCAACTAGTAGGAGAAGCATCCACTTGGTGGATGAATAAGAAGATGGAATTGAATTTAATCTCTCTAAGGGTAACTTGGGATGAGTTCATGGAACTCTTTCACAAGAGATGGTTACCACAACTCTATTTTGATAAAAAACTGACTGATTTTTAGAATCTTCGACAAGGAGATATGACAGTGGTGGAATATGGAGAAAAATTCACCTGACTCCTAAAATATGTTCCAAAGTATCAAAAGGTTGAGAGATTCAAGATCAGAAAATTCATCGTGGGCTTAAATGCTTAAATTGGTGGAGAACTAGATGTACATGGTCCCACAACAATAGATCAAGTGTATGAGAAAGCAATCAAGCAAGAGCAAAAGTTGAAATCCATCTCGGCTTATCATGATAGAAACCACAAGAGGTTTAATGGAACTCCTAACAACCAAAAATACAAGAAAAGATATGAAAAGAGCTATGATAACAAGAGGAAGGATAAAGGATCTCAGAAGAACAAGGGTGGATCTGGTAATGAGAAGAAGAATGACAATTACAAAAGAAATGAGGATAACAATGGGAAGACTTCAAATAAGAAAGGACCCATTAGAGGATGCTTTACTTGTGGGGGCGACCATTATGCAAATCATTGCCCTAATAAGAATTAAAATGGTCAATAGAGAGGTACTGCACTACCTACTCAACAAGAAGCATTCCAGCAAAGGATACATGCAGCGCTCGACAATCATCAAACAGAGTATCAAATCACACCTATTGAGATGACAGGTACTTTGTTTGGAGTCCCTATATCTATTTTGCTTGATATAGGAGCCACTGAAAATTTTGTTTCTCCTAGAATTTTGAATAAGTTTCCTAGAAACGCTGGATACATGTCTAAACCTTGGCTAGTAGAATATGCTAACCAATCTAAGGCTCAGGTAGAGCAATGTTTGTTTGAAGCCAAAATTGACCTCCCTAGTTTCTCAACTGAAGTAAACCTGTATGTAGCTCTCCTAGGTTCCTATGATGTAATCCTAGGAATGAGTTGGTTATGGAAGCATAGAGCTAAGGTTGACTGTTTTTCAAAAATAGTTGAATGCTTAGATGATTTGGGAAATCAAACCCAATTCCAAGGGATTCTAAGAGAAGTTAGAATTAGACCTATCTTTGCCAAGCAATTGAAAATGGTTAGACGGAAAGGTTGTCAGTTGTTTACAGTCAAAATGGAACAAGTGGAGGAAGGGATAGAAAACCCTAGTTCATCTTTTGGAGAAAAAGTATCCTTTTCTTTAGGAATTTCAGGATGTGTTCCCTGAAGAACTTCCAAGATTGCCTCCCAAGAGGGTTTTTGATTTTGTAATTGATATTAAACCAGGATCTGAGCCTATATCAAAAGCACCCTACCATATACGGAGTTAATGGAATTGAAAGCACAATTACAAGAATTGTTGGCAAAAGGTTTGATTAGACCCAATGTTTCACCTTGGGGTGCTCCGGTTATTTTTGTTAAGAAGAAGGATGGAACCCTTTGATTGTGTATAGATTATCATATGCTCAATAAAGCAATGGTAAAGAACAAATATCCTTTGCCACGTATTGATGATCTTTTTGATCAGATGTGTGAAGCTGCTGTGTTTTCAAAGATTGATTTGCGATCAAGATATCATCAGTTAAAATTGAAGGATGAAGATATTCATAAGATAACTTTTAGAACTAGATATGGGCACTATGAGTTCACGGTGTTGCCATTTGGTTTGACAAATGCACCTGCTGCATTCATGAATCTCATGAATAGTATATTCAGAGATTGTTTGGACAAGTTTGTTTTAGTCTTTCTAGATGATATACTCATTTATTCTAAGAATGAAGAACATCAACGACACTTGCAAATAGTTCTGCAACTATTAAGAGAACATAAGTTATATGGAAAACTATCAAAGTGTACATTCTTTCAGAAGGAGATTTAATATCTAGGTCATATTATTTCTGCTAATGGAATATCTATTGATCTTGCAAAAATCACAGCTATTCTGGATTGGCCTGTACCAACAAATGTGCATGAGGTGCGTAGTTTCATGGGCCTGGCTGGCTATTATAGGAAGTTTGTTTTAAATTTCTCTAGTATTTCTAGTCCAATCACTTCCCTGCAAAGGAAAGGAAAGAGATTTGAATGGACAGACAAATGTCAAGATGCATTTGATCTCTTAAAAGAAAAGTTAACTACAACTCCAATTTTGAAAGTCCCTAATCCCGAAGGACAATTTGAGGTAATTACAGATGCCTCAAGAGAAGGATTAGGAGTGCTTATGCAAGATGGAAGAGTGATAGCATATGAATCAAGGAAATTGAAATCCTATGAGAAGAATTATGCACCGCATGATTTGGAATTGGCAGCAGTAACTCATGCTCTGCAAATGTGGAGACACTATTTGTTGGGGAAGACTTTTGTACTTAAGTCAGACCATCAAAGTCTCAAGTATATTTTCTCTTAATCGCACTTGAATGCTCGACAAAAGAGATGGTTAGAATTGATATCTGACTATGACTTTGAGATAAATTATATCAAAGGAAAAGAGAATAGACTAGCCGATGCTTTGAGTTGTAGAAGACATATAGCTTCTATTGTTTCTATTCGTGGAAATTTCAAGGATTTGGTATTACAAAATTTGTCTGGTGATAGGTATTATGAGCAGGTTAAGCAGGCTCTAAAAGATAATCCTAGAGATCCAAGATATGATGGTTATCTAATAGAGTCTAATGGACTATTGAGGTACAAGGGTAGAATGTATGTTCCTATTTCAGCTGGTTTAAGGGATCTAGTATGGAAAGAAGTTCATACTGCACCATATTTGGGACATCCAGGAGTGACCAAACTCCTAGCAGATGTTAAACCTCTTTATTTCTAGAAAGGAATGAAGAATGATGCTGCAAGATTTGTAGCAAGCTGTTTAGAATGTTAGAGGGTAAAAGCAGAGCATTAACACCCTACAGGATTGTTGTACCCACATGATGTGCCAGAGTGGAAATGGCAAGTTATTAGCATGGATTTTGTTCAAGGTCTTCCTATGTCAAGGAATATACATGATGCCATTTTAGTTGTGGTTGATAAACTCACAAAGGTAGCTCATTTTATACCAAGGAATTTGACTGATGGAGCACTTGTGTTAGCTCACAAATTTGTGCAAAAAGTGTTTAGATTGCATGGTTTCCCTGAAAAGATTATCTCGGATAGAGATGCATGTGTAACATCAAGGTTTTGGCAAACTTTGTTTTCTGCGCTAGGGACTAAACTCAACGTGAGTACAACTTACCATCCTGAAACTGATGGGAAAACAAAGAGAGTTAACCAAGTCTTAGAAGACTTGTTGCGAATGTATTGCATGGATCATCAATATAAGTGGGAAGAATACATACCACTTGTGGAATTTGCTTATAACAATTCCTATCATTCTGCTATTAAGATGGCACCATTTGAAGCATTGTATGGAAGAAGATGTCAAACTGCTATAAGCTGGGATAAGCTAGAAGATAGGATTAGCATCGGACCAGAAATGCTAGCTAAAATGGAAGAGAAAGTTAAGATGATCAGAAAAAGATTGGTAGAAGCCAATGATAGGCAAAAGAGCTATGCGGATGCAAAGCGTGTTCCAAGGCAATTCTCTGTTGGAGAAAAAGTTCTTTTGAGGGTCAAACCTCAGAAAAGTTCTATTAAGTTTGGGAAGTCTTCTAAGCTAGCCCCTTGATATGTGAGACCCTTTGAAGTGCTTGAAGTAGTCAATCTGGTTGCCTATAGAATTGATCTACCACCAGCCTTGTCTAGAATGCACAATGTTTTTCATGTGTCTTATTTGAAGAAATATGTTGCAGGTGATAACCATATTTTGAATTGGAATTCTTTATAGATGTAGGATCCAGGGGTGGTCACGATCGAGCCACTTAAGGTGTTAGAAATGTACAAGCTCTGCTTGCGTAATAGGGAGGTCTTGCAATGCAAAGTCCAATGGGACCAATATGCTGAGGAAAATGCTACATGGGAGGATTATCATGAATTCTATCAAAAGTTTCCTCATTTATTTAATGTTGTTATCAGTTGAAAACAATAAACTTGCTTTTTAGTTACTTTTTGATACTTTATATCATCGGGGACGATGAATCTTTAGGGGAAGGATATGTTACATCCCTAATTTTTACCTTGCTATACTTTTTACTTTACTTGGACATTAGTAAATTTATTATGATGATTAGATTAATGACAAGGAAAGACATGGATTATATTGAATGTCATTTATGAAATTATAGAAAAGATTATATTATTATCGATTTAATAATTGCATTATGAGATTTGATTTATTATTTGAATTATTTGAATAATGATGCACTAATCATATATTGTTTGGTTACAAGTTGAAACAGGAATACAGATTCTCAGATGACTCTCAGAGAAGAGAGAGAGAGTATCTTTCGAGGAGAGAGATATAGACCTCGGGTTATGAGTGGTTTATTTTCCAAATCGAGTATCAGTGTTTAACGAAAACATGAACCAATGTGTTGTAAGAGGTAAGTCTTGTCTTGTTGTATTACTTTTGAACCAAATCGATAGGTAGTCGATATTATACAGTCTTTTTAAGTCATAGTAAGTCATCTTAGTCGTTGATAATGTTAACGACGTTGTTTGTGTATGAATTGTGACTATTTACATTTAACATAAATATTATGACGTTATTATTGTAAAATAGTCGTCTTATTATTATTAAGTCACTTGTAGTGTTATAATAGATTCTTAACGTTAAGACTTTATTGTCAAGTTAAGATGACGTGTTTTTGTCAACGAAACGTGATGGGGAGACTAGCTCAACCCGATCACATTTTCTGTAATCCTTTATTTAGTATTATTCTTTTATTGATTATATCATAATAATCAAATAGAGATAATGATATGAAAATAATATTTGATATAATCAAATATAATATGTTTATGAGTCGAATGAGGTAATACCTCATGACTAATTACTATGGTTTTTAATTATGCAGTCATAGGCATCTATTGAGGAGAGCCTTTAATGTTAAACCATGATGGATCGAACTACTCTTTAAGCGTAATCGATTGCTCTCTTTCTGTTATTGAGTTGGCAGCCTCATTGATGAGGAGTGGCATATAACCAACCACATTCACTCACTCATCTCAACAAATTTTGTAAAGATCAACATATGGTGTCGATTGCACCTTTATAGTTGGCGGTTGAGTCTTCATTGGAGACTAAAAATCATTGTTATGAATGAGTTTCTAATTGTCTTGAGTGGAGCGCTTAGTGGCACGACTCATTAATGAGTCAGTTTGGAGCTCTTAAGTAACCATGACTTTGATAGTCGTTGGATTCTTAGAGAGTAGAGTCTGGTAATGGAGGATAGAAGAGGGACTGTGCATAGCAGAGAATGATTCTTAGGAAGATTGCAGTGTATTCAATCTGCCATCCTTGCTGTGTAAAGCACCACTTCAGGTAAATGCTTTTGCATTACTATGCATGTAGAAAACAATGAAAGATTTAATGTATTCTTGTCTTGGACAATCTTCCATTCTCCTTTTGATAATCCTCAAGTTTATACTATAAATATTTCGATGAAGATGAGCCGACTGTGTCTCTCTTCTTAGTATCAATGCAATTCGATGAGATGAGTTGATTGTATATGGAGGGTATAGTGAGTCATTGTATAACTGTTATTCTATTTTAGTTTAAAGCTTGGGAGTCAATGTATCTTAGTAAGGCTGATTCTTATGTTGATAATGTATTCTATCTAATGATTTAATTAGGTTGACCCCGTGCCTTTGTATAAAACTATGATGCTTGTCATAACATGAGTTTAGGAACCAAATGATTCTATTAGTATATATTTCATGAAGAATAACGTAGTTATTATGAAACTAGTGAACCAGTCTCATACTTGATTGAGTCTCTTTTTGAGGACAACCGACTATGTAGACATAAGTTAGTCTTGAAAATTAATTCGAAAGAATTAGTAGAGGCTAATTATTAAGGAAAAACTTACAAAACTGTGAGTAGTGTGGTCTTGAATATCAAATAGAAAATAATATCTTTTGAAGCCATTCTTGGTTAAATACATGGTCAAGAATGATTCCTTACCAATAGAAACAAGAGTCTAAGTGACTTATGTCAATTATGGTAAACCTATTGAGTTATTGATTAACTAAGGATAGTTTAGAAAATTTACAAATAATCTATATTATCTATAATAGTTGCAAGATATTCGATATTATCTATACAAATAATCTTGGTGAGTATAGTTTTATAGTATACCTATTTTATGTCAAAAGACAATGTCTACAAACTTTACATAGAATTCCTTTATGAGTATATGAGAAGTGAAGGTAATGGCATCACTTAGCAGTGATTTGAATAGTATTTATGTTCTTGAAATATGAGTTATTATCTTTGCAAGAGTTAAATTATTTCTAACCATGGATGAGTTAAACCATTGGTCGAATAAGAACCTAAATCTCACAGGGTTGTTATATGATTATTTAGTGAAATTGTAATTTCCAAGGGTAATAGGTTAACCCTAAGAAAGATTATGAACCAACTAAATAGTTATGATATTTAAACTTATCCTTGTCAAGGAAGCCAATATCATGGCTCAGTGTTTAGACTATTTATGTAAATATTGTCAGTATGAATAAACTGTGAGAATACGACAGTATCCAAGTTGAGTAGGGGTGGGTGAACACAATGACCACATTCATTATGAGCGTTATTGATATTAAAGCTTTGGCCAAAGTAATGCAAGTGTCTTCTGCATGCATTGTCGATTCACTGTATCTGGAATGCAAATCTATCAGGAATCATACTTAGCTAGAGGATATCTAGGGTTGTATGATTGATGGATAGGTGTAGGATACAACACTATGTACTCGAGATAGGAAAATTACCACTGGTCACCTTTGGTCTATATCCCTCGTGAAGGGTAGGGCCACTTCCTATGTGGAAGATTTGTGGGAGACCTCCGATTTGTGGATGGAGGTAAATCACTGGAAAGATACTCTCTCTCCAAGTAGAAGATATGCTAGGACTTGTGATAAAGATGTCAGATATTTAGCAGCAATATTTATTCCAAATTGTCTATGTAATTGATTTACATTGTAAACTTTGTCTTTGAGAAAGACTTCATGATGTATTGTTCTTTGTAAAGGAAAAACCTTGTAATTATTGATATTTGTTTGAGTTGAATAAAAGAAAAAAAAATTCTCTTTCTCATTGTTATCTTGTTGAATTACTCTATGGTAATTTTTCTGGTTTTACTATGTTTTTAGAACTTGGATGTTACAATTTTAGAATGCTATACTTATATTTCTTGTTTTCCTTATACTTCAATTGTATTTTACATTATTGAGATTGAGTATGAATGGTCTCCCTTGTGAGTTTTTATTTCATTAATAAATCTTATATTCATAATCTTGCAATGGCTCTAGGAATATGGGTTTTCATATATATGGCTGATCATAGTGGTTTATAATAGGAGTGCTGAGGGGGGAAATTGGGTTTGAATCATCGATGAGTAGGAATAGCCAAGGAGATGGAGATAGGGAAGACGAGGATGAAGATGGCATTGATGTTGAAGAGGGAGAGGTGAAGGACAAGTGGAATGGTTCCCTAGATGAGAAGGAAGAGGAAAGACTTATTGATCTTTAGATGGAGGTCTATCAAAGAGCCTCTAAGGCATGTTCTACAGTGAAGGAGTGCCCTTTGGAAGTGGCTGTCATTGTCAAGCATTAGGGCAAGTTTGAATGCACATTTTGTGGTGAAGGAATGCTCTCCTATGATGACTTTTGGTCTAGTTGCTATAGGGTAGGACTGTTATGCTTTTGATAGCTTGAATTAGGGTTTGAAACATGGTTTTCTCTTGTTGGAGTCCATGCATTCCACTCTCCTTGGGAGGATTCCCTTAATAGTAATGGTGGAGGCTTGTTTGTTGCACTTGCTAAAGTGGAGCAAGGCTTTTACAACTGAGACAAAGTTGATGCTTTAGAATCTTCCTAGATTCATTGTATTCATGTGTACTTAGTGGAAAATGTTTCTTTTATTGGTACTCTTAATAGCTTTTCCCTTGGAGGGCATGCTATGTTGAACGTGTTGAAGAACAATGTGGTTAAAGCTACAATGGCTAGACTTTGTAGGGATCTTTATATCCTGTCACTTAGGGTTTAGAGGTGGGAGAGGTTGGTTTGATTTTTGTGGCATTGCAAGATCTGGGGGATGCTATTGGAAATGACTATGGCCTACCATTGAAAAAATCTTGGGCTGATGCTTTGAAAGGTAATATTATCTTTATTCCTTCTCATTCCTTATCTTTGGATTCAATTAGGATCAACAAGGGTTTGTTACTTAGCATCCCTCATTCTATCACAGAAAGGTCATCCTCTAGGTTAGGGAATTATCTTATTGGGAAATTTATTAGGGATATTACAATTATTGATGTCTTTAGCAAATGGCCTGAGAGAAAATGGAAACTTCATAGCCATTTACATATATCAGCTATGATGAATGAATTCTTTTTTATCTCATTCTTGAACCATGAAGGTCATGTTCAAACCCTCTTGGATGGGTTGTGACTTCTTAGTAAATCTAGGCTATTGCTTCAAAGATGGAAATTGAGCTTTGATCTAGAGAAGGAATGCATTAATAGGGTCCTTGTATGGGATAGGCTTCCTATTTTTCTATTGGAATATTAGGAGGAGAAATTTTTGATGGGTATTGCTAAGTCCTTTAGTTAACTCATTTTTTTGAAGTAGTGGACAAATCCAAAAAATTCCTAGTGTTTTCCATATTTTGTGTGTATGTTGATGTGGATAAGGTGCTTCCTTCTTCGATCACCTAATCCTCTAAATTGGGTGAATGGGTGTAACAAATTGTTAATGATAAATCCTTGGTGGTGTGCCAAAAATGCCACAAATCTAGTCATTCTACTGCAAGTTGGTTGAAAGTTAGAAGTATACAATTTTTTTGGAGAAAAAAATAATAGAAGGTGCCTACCTAACCTTAGGATATTGATGAGATGCCCATGGTGTGTAGTGGCAAGGAGTCTTCCTTCTTTAGCTAGGACTATCTCTATATAAAATTTTAATATTGTGTTTGAGAGTATGTCTCATCTAGATGTGAGAAGTTCAGAGTTTTGTTGGGAGAGGGAAATTGTTAGTGAGGGATTGGGTGGTGAGATCTAGGAAACAAATATCTTTACCCCTACAAATGGGTTTCGATAGTTACCTTTTTCCCTTCCTTTAATAAGAAAAAAAGGAAGATGGAATTGGAAGCGAGGCTTGGTAGAAGCCCCTTGACTTCTATTGATTCAAGATTGACTTTTAAGAAAGGAACATCTCCTAGGAAGGAAAACAACTTTAGATGGAGGAAAAGGCTATTGGTAGGGTCCAGAGGTCCCTAAAGTGCTATAGCTTCAAGCTGCCTTGAGCCAACTGGTATCTCATTATTTTTGGGTGGTATGCCTTGAGTAGCTATTTTTCGCTCCTTGTGAGGTGTTGTAAGTTTACAACCTTAATATTGTTTGATCCTTGTTGTATCTTTGTTATTTTATAGGCTTTATTGATGTATATGTTTTGGTCTTTGTAAAAGGATTAGGGCCTTTTCAAAATCCCACCTTTACCCTTAATAAAAAATCATGGTAGGTTAGATCACATTGGAAACAAGACAATAGGATTAATGTTCATAAATCATAATAGACAATGTGCAACTTCCTCTTCTTCCTAATGAACATAGATATAACTACTATGAGGGTGGTTGTGTTGATTTCCATAACATAGCTAATAAGTGAGGAATTCTTAGCCAAACACCAAACTTGGTGCACAATTTTTTCCTTAAGTTTTTGTGTTTTCTAATAATTAGGAAGTGTTTATTTTAAGGTGTTTATGATGTATTTTTGGAAAAAAAAGATGTTTATTTTTATACTGAGAAGAGTGACATGATGTGTTATGTTTTATACCACATGCTTTATGCTTGATTTAGGGAGCTACAAGAAGTTCAAACAGCCACCAACATTATTAGTGGTCTATAATTTGGATTTCCTCAAATTGTAATGTTAGGCTCATTTATTACATGATCCTTATCACACACATTATACCTTATTTGATAAATGATACTGTTCTAGACTTTCATATTCCAATAAATATTTTGATGAGTAGATTATTACTTTTATATATGTTGTTTAGAGATATTTATATTATAGTTGTTATTTATTCACATTTAATTGTTTATATTAATTTGAATAGTTGTAAATATATGTTAATGTTAACTCTAATTTCTAAATTAATATTTTTATGAAAGTTTTAAATGTTATTATGAGTTATTATGTTTTAAATAAATTACAAATGTTTAAGGAAATAATAGTTTAAACGTTAGTTGAATTTTGAAGTGATATAATTAAAATAACAAAATCAATATTTAAGGCAAAGAATGAATTTTAATAAAAAATTAATATGGATTTATAGTGTACATTATATAAAGTGTAAATGATATGAATTTATCATGATAAGTCATGACCTTGGCTTTATCTTTGATGATATATTGTAATTCTACTCTCTATCTCTCTCTCTATGTACGAATTGACTATACAAGTTGCCAATGGAAATGAGAAAATCATCATAAAGCATATTATCATCCCACTTCACATTGTGAAGTAATAAAATTTTGACCATATGGTCTTGGTGAACCAAATGTCTTAGCCTAGTGTGGACTAATACCTTTTAATGAACTATATTACCTTCCTATTGCTTATACCTTTATTATTATGGTATTATTTTGTTATATATGTTCATGTGGATGAGTTCTATGAGTTTTATTTATTCTTAAAATTTGCAAACTTAAATATGTGCTTTGGGCTATGTTTGAAGAGTTATAAAAAACATTGTTTATGTCATTTTAACCCACTTAGGTTGGTACCTTGGGATAGGGTATTTTTTTGGGTTAGGTTTGAGTGTGATTGATGAATTTGAGTATTTGTTCCACCTTCAGGAAGAACATGCATTAAAGAGCATGTAGGGGTTTTTGAGTTAATCCTTTTCTCTTCACAAAGCATGTGCAAGTGGAGTACACTCCACTTCACTATGTATTGACATTATGTGCCCATGGGGGTGCGCATGTGAGGTATGAACTTGTAATTAATTCTTGTAAGGGTGGGTGCATAGGCAAGTGGTATGCCATGTGTCTTGATCTCATCGGATGAAGATTAGCAACATGGTACTCCCATATAAGCCTTTTATTTTGGCCTTTTGTTAGTGAACAAATTTTGTCATGATGTCTCTTATATGACTCGCCCAGTTTATAGTGACAATCCCATCAACAGTTGGATAGATTGCGAATCAATTTCACAATTGCTCTCTATATTTTAAGAAGGTACAACTCCCTTCATATGATAAAGTTAAGTTTTTAGATACACTTTTAACCTGAAAGAAGGAAAGGAAATATTTTGCAAATATGAAAATAAATGAATTCCCTAATGCCCAATGCACCACAGGAAATCCAAACACATTCTTACAATAAACAAAAATCACTAGAATCTACCCAAACAAAAGAATGAAGAGATTCAATGATTATGCGACCAATATTCAATATACCATCATCACATCAAATTTAGACATAAGAATGAAGACATTGATGATAGAAATATATATACCAAAGGCAAGTTATCAACACTCTACAATGAAAAGATGTAATATCTTCTATACTCAACATGCCATACATCCAACATAAGAATAATCCACAACATCACAGAGAAAATTAACTCAATGCCACTGTTCTCTTGTATTTATGAGCAAAAATAAAGCACAATACTCCCTTTCAGAGAAAATCACATAGCCTATATATAGTGCCCCCCTTACCCCCAAATGTTTTGAAATAAAATATTTTAAAACATGATTAACTTTTCCAATGATCTAATCACGAATCAATTTCACCAAAAGACCCCCTATCTTTCTTCCTTTGTCCCTTATATAAGACTAACACTAAAACTAACTCCAACATATAATTGTTTCTTGGAATGACCAATTAAAACAAACCATTCCCTCTTTTGACATTACATAAAGAGGGTAAAGTTTAATAAAGTACAACAACATAATTAAATACATTTGAAAGTTTTAGTAAATAAAATAGATAAAGCACTAGGCCGAAATATCAATTTTCTCTTCCTCCTCAACATTTATATTAACTTGTTCATATTTGTCTCCTCACTCTTCTTGATCAACCTTCATTGATTGATCTTTAGGTACCTGTGAAGCATCCATCTTGGCTTTGAAGACATTGAATTTGTTCAACACAGGAGCCAATGCTTTTCTATTGGGTATGGTGGTCATATTCAAATGAGTCTTCCACATAACCAGGATGTTATTTGAATCCTCATACTTCCTGTGAAATTCAACAAGATCCTTTTTGAAATTCATGAGGTAAGAAGACATATTGCTTACTTTATCTATTGGGTTTCCCTCAATAGTGTCTTTGCTTTTAAACTCCTTTGCCAATAAATCTTTAAAACCTTGTTTGACAGTACCAACTTCAAGTATGTCTGTTTGAGTCTCATCAAGGATATCCTTCCCTAGGGTTATACATGAGCTCCTAAGGTCCATCAAATATGATCTATAGTTTTTGACAATATTCTTCAAATCATTCAAACATTGCTTGACCATTAAAAGCTTCTAATCAACAATATCTAGCCATTTCATAGATTTGTTCTCTTCAATCTTACGAATCACATTCTTGAAAACCAAAATACTAGTGTCTAACTTGACCATTTCCTACAAACCATTTTTATCTATACTCAAAACACTTTCCTCTTTCTTAGCCAATTTCATCTAAGAAAGTACTTCAATATGTTTAGTAGATATTTTTGCATATAAGAGGATCACGTCATGGAGATACAACATCCCTTCCACAATCAAATTTTCAACCCACTCTTCAGTAGCTTTACCCAAAAATTGATACTTACTTATTTGATCTACCACATCTAGGCTCACACATTTAGGAGGAACCTTTGCAGGAGTGTCCATTGATGCATCCAAACATTGAGTTGTGGTGTCTACAATGGATTTGATATGTTGCAAGGTGTGGTCTCCTTGTGCTATGTAGCACAATGCTTAGGTTCGTGACAAGGCTTAACCACCTTCCGTGGATTCATTAACTCTAGTGGTTGTATCAGACATTAACAGGTTGATCTTTTGGTGCAATGACAACCATTTTTGCAACAATTGGTATCAGAGCCTTGGTCACAAGTTCGAACCCCTCGCTTGCACTGGGGGGATTGTTGCAAGGTGTGCACCCTTGGTCTCCTTGTGTTGTACAGTGCAGCACTTGGGTTCGTGACAAGGATTAACCACCTCCCGTAGATTCATTAACTCTGCTGGTTGTATTAGGCATTAAAAGGTTAATCTTTTGGTGCAATGACAACCATATTTGCAACATGATATATGAAGTAAGAACATCCACCTACTCTTCTAGCAACCCATTTCCTTCTCTTTCTCTTCCAAGCTTGTAGCCAAAATTTTTACAAACAACTTTGTATTATAGATATCCCCCTGTACAGTAGGAGGTCCCAAATCAACCTTACTCACATTAAAGTCATCCACAGATAGTTCATTTTCATTCTTATCTATCATGGGTTCAACTATTTCCACAAATTGATGCTTCATGACTGGATAAACCATCAACCTTGACATTCTCTTATCCTTTTTAAGTAGACACTCCATCTGTAAGAATCTAACAACTGCATCAAACTCTAGATTCATTACTTGTGTATATTTCCTCTTCTTACCAACAACATCTCTTAGCTAGGTTGGTGATGGTAAGATAGGTTGGGATTCAACTATAGACTTGGGCATAAAATTAGGAGAAGTATGTCGAATATCTCCTTGCTGATGTGGAGAAGAAGATGGGGAAGACCTTGCATCCTATAGATTTTGTGGGGGTGTTTGTGTCCTAGGTGGATAAATATTACCTTGAGGTGTTGGAGAAGAGGCCAATCTATGAGCCTGATCTAGCTATACCCATTCTTGGTTCAATACACCCTTAGCATAAGGTTATATGGGCATTTTGATCTCAAGATTCTTCCTTGGCTGGTTATTGTCACCTTCACATTGTCCTTTCACTTTACCACCCTTGTCTAGATTGTCATCTCTATCATTTCCATCCTTTGAAACAGATTTAGCCTTTACAAAATGACCTTTGGAAGGTATCTCTTGAGAAACAGATCCCACAACATTTTTCTGTTTAGTCATTGTTTGCTCCTTTGGAGAAGAACAACCTGTAGTATGATCAACCACTTTAGATTTTAACCACCTTTTACTTTTATCCAATACAAATTAGGATCTAACAAAGATTTATGTGATTTATTTCTTGGACCATCTCAATCTAGGAAGGGCCTTGGAGCTCTCTATGTAATAGACTTCATCCATCATATTAAAATAATCATCCACAATATTTGGAAGATCCCATCCTAGATTAAAATCCCTCATCTGGTCAATTGTTAACCTCATGCAATCTCTCCTAACTTTGTGTTCATCCATGCAATCTTCCCAATAATCCTCAAGGTGAAGATGATGTTCATGCAACAAAGGAGGGTACAAATTATCTTTCACAAAACTTTTTATATCAAAGTATTATCTTGCAACATATGGATAAAAATTAAACTTAGAAAGACTCTTGTCAACATATCTTGCATCCTCATGCTTGTTGCAGGTGTAATGAGTCAATTGCAAAGGGAAAGAATATCCTTTCTTCTTGTAATCTTGATACCTCTTGCTGGCCTGAGACATTTGTCTACAGATTTCTAGGATTATAATATAATTTGTGACATATCTGGGAAGTTTACAGTAGGGAGACTGCTCAAAACCCCCAATCGTTATATAAGTAAACCTGTCAAACTGGATGGAGTAGCTGCCAAATTGAACAATAAGATTTGATGCTTCTATGGAAATTCTAACTTCAGGTTTACCATGTATTCTCTTCACATTAAACATCAAGAAGGCATCACTAATCCTTCTATAATCCTTGTTGCCAACCTCTTCTTGTAGTTGATGGTAGTAATCATACACTTGTGTATGATCAGTGAAGGTATTTGCAATCTTTAAACTAGGCCATACTCTCTGTGTGTTAGCCAAAACATAGAAAAGATAAGAACACATATGAAATTGATTCTTCTTCCAAAAATTAACCATTTGATCATGTAGGTGATCACTAATTATTTTGGCCCAGTCAATATTTTGATCTCCAACACATATAATTGTAGACACCCAAATTTGTCCCAACTTTGTCCATGTCCTACAACACCTTGTTAAAATATTATCCTAAACATCATAAGCCATTTTTGTCCTAAATCCCACTCTTAATCCCATTAATTAAATAAATTTTATTTATTTAATTAAAATCCCATCTTAATCCTATCCTTATCCCACTTAGCCAATTAATTAAATAAATTTTATTTATTTAATTAATTGGGATGGGGATAGGATATGATTGAGAAATGATGTGGAATTAATTAAATAAATAAAATTTATTTAATTAATTGGCTAAGTGGGATGAGGATGGGATTTAATTAAATAAATAAAATTTATTTAATTAATTGGCTAATGGAATAAGTGGGGTTAAGAATGGGATTTAGGACAAAATGCTACATGATGTTTAAGTGATGTTTTTATCAAGGTGTTGCAAGACATGAACAAAGTTGGGACAATTTTGGGTGTCTACATTTTGATGGTGGAAATATAGGATGAAATGGGATGATGATGCCCCCTCGAGAGGTTAGGTGGGTTGGACAAACACGGGTAGGCTCTCGAAAAGAAATGGCTTGGCTGCAAAAAGAAAGATAAGGGGATAGATAGAAGAAATGATGATGCGTTATGCTGCAATGAAGGTGAGCAACCATGATGTTTGATATAGCACTAGACGTTATGCACCAAGGTATAAGGACCAGGGTGACGATGTGTCTTGTGCCCCAGCGTAATACAACCTTGTCTAACATATGAGGAAGAAAACTTAGAGCATTGAAGTCCTACTACACAAAAGGTATGATATGACCTTAGATGTAAAGGATAGTGCAAAAAGCTATTCCAAATGGATGAATGAATGTTATAGCTAGGAGGAATTGATGATGATGTGATCCTCAAGTATCCACATGCTATTGAAATATCATTAAAGCCTTTGCATCCTTCATCTATTATCCTCATATCATCTTCATCTTAATGTTATGCTGCAGAAGTGAGCACTCAACATTCCTCCAACAATAATCCTTCAAAATCTTGCATGCTCATGCGAGGTGGAGAAGAGCAATGGAGATAAATCAAGTTTGACATGGAGATTGGTTTGCATTTACATTTGTTATTTTGATTTTCATCTTGTCTTGTGCTTCATTGTGTATTGCTAGGTTTTTTATCATTGCTATTTATTCATTTGCCCTGATTTTGCAATTTTACCCTAACTACATTTGGCACACCTGGTGGGACTCACTTCGTTTGATCTTTTTTTGCAGATTTAATTTGGAGGTCGTTTACAGCGCGAAAATATTAGATCTTTGCCGACTGTACCGTTTCCATAAATCTGCATTTCTGGGCACAAATCAGGGAATTTTTCTGATTTCTTTACATTTTCGGAAAGCTCTCTGAAAATTAATGGGGGTCTCTTCTTTGATTTTTTAATTTTCAAACCAAAAATCTATCGAAATAATCAAATCTAATTCGGCTATGCATATAAAATTACAATTTTCCTTGCCTGATGAGCCTATTTTTTATGCCTGCATTATAATATCATTTTTTTTAAGTTGTAGGTGATCATAAGGAGCTGGAGCAACATTGACATCAACATCTACAGCAAATTGGAAAGCGATTGTATCAGGTGCACTCATTCTAATCTTTCATCTCTTAATCTTATTTGAATCACACATTTAGATTTTGGGATTAAAACAAACAATTGTTTGCAAATTCACATCAAAAAATTGGGCTAAAACAAACCATTGTCTTTTATCACATTTAGATTTGGGCTTTAAAACAAACAAGTGCTTGCATTGTCTTCCACACATTGACTTTCTAAGGTTAATGAACCCCATGCGAGTGTGACCAAGTAAATGTGTATGCTCTCTCCTCGTGTCCCAACATGAACTTGGAGATCAAAAACATTTACTTGTGTTGCTTTTGTTTAGCCTTAGAGAGGCCTGCCTTGGTATCCACCCCAAGGGAACGACCTCAAGCGGTACTTTCATCCGGTCCGCTATAAAAATCAGAGGATAAGGCGAAAGCCAAGTCTAACCTGTATTAGCTCTCACCATACAGTGCTAACTCGAAAGGAGGTGTACCTTTGTGTATATTAAAACTCCTAGTAGGGTTAGTTAAAGTCTTAAGTGGCTTGCTGGATGCTCGTGGGGTGCCGGTCCCCCAGATTTTCATTAGAACCTCCTTGTGATAATGGCCTTGCTTTAACTAGGACTTGTTGAAGTGTCTTCACGTGCTTGCTTAACCATCATCACATTCTTCCAAACTAAAACTTGTTTATGTGCCTTGCGTGAGTGATTCATGTGTGTATATGCATAATCATTTGTTTGAATATTGCCACATCAAGCTCTAAACATCCAAACACATAAAGACAAGTCATCCTACACATTCTTCCAATAACATTCAAACCCAATCACTTCATCCCAAACTTATCCTAGTCATCATCCAACCCTTCATAGCCAAGTCATCCAAACAATCCACATCATCATCCAAATCCCTAAACAAACACTTGCTAAAAGGACTTAAGACAAACAATTGGTGACAACATGTCTACACTAGAGGACCTACAAATCAAATTCTAAAGATTCCTCCAAAATCTTTATCAAGGATCACAACCCCTAAACCAAGATGCCATTGAAATATTACAATTCTTCATCCAAAAAGCTCAACCCCACGTAAGCCAATCACCTCAACTGCAACACTTCGTAGCCCAAGTCCAACACCTTTTAGCCACTAGTCAAGCTCAACAAGTACAGCAATCCTTAGCCATTCACTATCAACCTAATCCACTTCATAGCCACATGTCATATCTATCCACTTCCTATCAACTTAATCCACTTATCCACCAAGTCAATGCCACATCAACCTATCAACCTCCACCTCAAGCTTATCCAATCCCTCATACCACCATTCCAATGCACTACCAAGTCCATCCACAAGGCAATCAAGTGATATCACAAGAACAACATGCAAGTCCAAATAGCCCTTTGTACATAAATCAATCAGGTCCAAGTACACCTTTTCAACAAGACCACCAAGCACCATTGATAGACCGAAGTCCACCTTTGCAACAAGAAGCACATCCAAGTCCAAGTAATCCATTGTACATAAATCAAACAAGCCCAAGTTATCCTATGCAAGACTTAATTACCTTTGACAAGGGAGATACCAATCTAGCAAATGCATCTTATGAGTGGCCTTCATCATCTAATCACTCGCCAACACATGAGCCAACTAATCCTATCCCAACACCACCATGTGATCCCAATCATAGTCCATTGGTCCATCAACCTTCCAAACCACCAAGCCCTCCATTACCTTCATCAACATGTCATTCTAGTCCTTCACCAAAGGAGGCGGCTGAGATAGTTTTACAAAGGATGCTTGAAGCAAAACTCATTGAACTTCCTGAAGTCAAACCATGTGAAGAAAGTCCATATGATGAACATGATTATTGTGCATACCATAGGACCAAAGGCCATGATACAAATACATGCCCCATGTTTTTCCCAATTGTTTACAAGGTGTATCAACAAACAATAAGAACTCATGCCACATCATCCCAATCCCATGTGTCACACCCATATAGTCCGCATCCTAATCCATCAAACTCCATTATCCTTCCATCCAATCAAAATCCTAGTCCTACGCTTACAACATCATCCTCTATTATTGCTCATCCATTATATTATTGCTCATCCATTATATTGCCCATCTACACATACCCTTGCGAATGATGTGATCCATTGGCTACTAGCTAAGAATAGAACACCCCCATGTCAAACACCCATTCATGAGCCCACCAAAGAACTTCCAAAGGTCATGTCCAATCCTATAATCCCATCATGTGGTCCACCTATCCTTGAGCCTATCCAAGAGCCCTCAATTAACATTCTTAGCCCTTCAAGCCCATCATGTGACCTACAAGCCATCAAGCTTATTCAAGAGTCTCCTATTATGAATCCAAGTCAAGAGTCATCATGTTCTCATGTTGTTGACCAAGAGCCTATCCAAGAGTCATCTACTTCCATTCAAGCAACCCAAGAGGTATGTCAAAGGTTTAATCCTAAGCATGTGGAAACATTAAGCCCTAGTCCAACTCAATATCAAATGCCTTCCATCCAACCCATCCATAACATGTATCTTTTCCATGATTAAAATGATAGCCATAATGATGAATCCATCCATAAGCCACTTGATCCTATCCATCTCCCAACAACCATTCATGAGCAAGCTATCCAAATTCAACCCATCCATAACATTTACTTTCTTTATGATCAAGATGATATCCATGATAAAGAAGCTATCCATAAGCACCTTGATCCTATCCATAATCCTATATCTATCCATGAGCAAGATATCGACATTGCTCCTAGTCATCTGCCATCTAGCCCTATCCATAATGAGAAAACATCCACTTGTCATGATGAGACACTTGTTCCCCAAGTAAGCATAAAAGATCAAACAAATAACTTGGATCCTAGCGAACACAATGCTAATCAAGATCCTAATGATCCTCCTTCCACATCCACCATCGATTCCACTTCAAGTCCACCATCATGTCCTATTGGTCTTACCACCCTTATACATGAGTGTTCCTCCTTAGGAAAACAACGACCTTTATCCACTTCACCTTCTCCATCCAATAAAGAGCTCAAGTCTAGTTTCCAAACCACAGCTAGTCCTATAGTCAATCGCATCCTCCAAAACATGAACTACCAAGGTAAAGGTCTAGGCCTTTATGAAAAAGGTATTTTGGAGCCAAACCATGTCAAGATCCCTCCATGCTCATATGGCCTTGGATACACACCCCAAGGTAAACAAGGCCAAGATGTTGGTAATCCTTTCATGCATCCTAAATCTACCACTTTCCATCACACCCCCCATCATCTACCCAAAACATATGTTGCCATTCCACCTCCATCATCCTATAAATGTCAAAAGCATGTGACCATACACCTTCTGCCATCCACTTTGCCTCCACTTTTACCAACTCCAAATATCCCTCCATCCACCTTGCCACCATTGCTTCCAACACCTAACATACCTATCATTCATAAGTATCCTTACATTCCTAATCATGGCCAACAAAAGCACACATCGTTTAAGCATAAAGCTTCCAATCATTCCATCCACTCCACCCACCCCATGGGATTCAAAAGCAAAACTTTTGATGCCTTTACTTATAAAGCCAAAAATCCAACTAAAACTCCTAAGGACCCTCATGCCTTAGGGTATCAATGTGAAAAGTCTCTAAATCATCCATCTTCTAAGCAAAGTACATTCACAAAGCTATCCAAGCCTATACCTCCAAAAGCAAAGCCCAAAAGCAAAATGGTTTGGGTTCCTAAACAAATAGCTAGCAAAGCGTTTGAGGCATCCTCATCCACATCTAAGCCACCATCCAAACCCTTACCTCCAAAAGAAAAGCTCAAAAGCAAAATTGTTTGGGTTCCTAAGAAAATAGCTAGCAAGTCAAATGAGGCATCCTCATCCACATCTCAAGAATCCCAACCACCTATCTCCATCCAAGAGCCTATTTCCATCCAAAACTTCCGTTCCCTTAAAAAGTCCCACAAGCAAAGCAAAAGCACTAAAAATACTAAATCTATGTGGGTTCCTAAATTACTTCATCAACCATCCCCTAAGAAAACATCTCCATTGCTTCCTACACCACCATCTCATCAAAAGCTTCAATGTTTATCACGGTGTGTGCAACTGTTGGTCATGGTTCCCTTCCACTCCGCAGCACCTCCACATAACTACCTCTCCCCATCTTCCATCCATTATCCTACATATCTCCCCCATGCTATCCCTAGGGTCCATGCTTTGGCATAAACTTTTCATCCATCTTTATTCCATAAGCCTTTTATCCATCCATCCTTGCATGAACCTTCCATAATCCACATCATAATCTATTATCCACCTAATCCATCTCCCATCCATGCAATGCCTTATCAACGTCTATGAGCACACTTGACATGGTCCATGCGAAGACATCATCAATCTCTAAGGGGACACTATCAGCCTTCATAGCACTAAACACTTGAGTCCCTCCTATCTATTACCATGGGGAAAACCTGGCAAACAGGCGCCATGTGTAATTGTTAACCCATCTAAAAGCAAAAAAGAAAAAAAAAGCAAAAAAAAGTCAAAATAGTAAAGAGAAATCCCTTCGTCCAACAGTGAAAACCTGGTAAACAAGCACCTTGGATAAGTACCATGATGAAAACCTAGCAAACAGGCATCATGTGTAGGTTGATCTTCTATGTCACTTACACTTGGGGGCACATTGTCTCATCCAAACTATCCATCTTATCATACCAACCTATCATTTTCATCCTATCTTGACATCCTACCATCCTTATCCATTACACCCATACACCTATCCTATTGAGTCTCTTCATCCACCCTTCCTCCTTTTGATCTTGATAAAGACATAGGGGCAAAATGTTGAAACATGTTTGGATATATCTTGACATACCTTCTTTCCAAACCAAGTCCTATCCATTGACCATTTATCCATCTCATTAAATCCAATCCATCATGTCATCCCTTGGTCATGAACTTTGTCATGTAAGAATCCTAAGCATTACCACCTAGAATGGGGCATGTTATTCCTATGCAACATAGCCTTTGGAGATCACATCCTAGCTCCCTTATGATCCATCCACTATGGCATATCCTTATCATGAGCTTTCCATCTTATAGCTTATCCCCATCCATTTATCATGAGCTTTTCACTATAGCCTACCTATCCGTTTATCATGAGGCAAGCATCCATCCCTTATATGGTCTATCCTCTTATCATTCCATCCAACTCTCATGAACCTTCCATCCCATCCAACTCTCATGAGCCTTCCATCACATTTACTATGAGTCCATCCATCCTTTTATCCATCTATGCACCTAGACTTGGTCTTCCCTTGTCATTGGTATCTAGCACAAAGGCTACCCAAATTGTAAATCCATTGAAACAAAATCCAAAAAAAAAATCAAAATATTCCAAAAAAAACACAAAAACATCAAAATATGTCAAAAAAAAAAATCCAAAAATCAACTATCCCAATGAAAAATCCAAGTAATAAAACCAATCATCATCAATCCAAAACAATCCACTTCAACATTCAATCAAAATCAAATCCTCATCATCATCAATTCCTCCTATCAATAACATTCATTCATCCATTTCAATCAATCACCTCTTCCAATCAAATCAATCAAATCAATCTAAGCAATGATCTCAAAATCCAAGTCACATTAATCCATATCAAGCAAGCTAATCAATCAAGGAACATTATCCAATCGAATCAACAAGTTTTTGATCCTAATCTTGTCATGAGCCAAATCACTCATCATCAATCATTATCAATGGGATATAGCATTCCCACATCCTTGTGTTGATCTAGGGATATAGCTTTCCCCGCAATGACAACACTATCTATCAAAACAAACAAACAATCAATCATTGGTTTATAACTTGATAAGGGCAATACCTTGTTTGAGCACACTGAGAATACTTGCTTATGCTTAGATTGAGTGGACACTCTAATCATCACAGCATCACTATCATCATTCCAAACAATCCAATCATCAAAATAATCAACCCGCCAATAGCAAACATCAAAACCAAAGCACATCAAGCCACCCATCAAAACAAATCCTATCAATCATCAGCATTAACGCCAAAGCAAATCAACTCAATCATTCCATCCACTCCATCAACATTCAATAAAAATCCAATCAACCATCAAATCATCAATCATCAACATTTCATCAATCTAATCAACATTTCATCATCTTCCAACCATTCCAAACAAAGATCCAAATGCAAGCCCATCCTTAATCCATACCAATCATGTTAATTAATTAAGCCAAGTTATCCAAACGCAATCCATGGTCTTGATCCTAGCCTTGTTGTAAGCCAAATCAATCAATCAACTAGCCAACCAACTCAGCAAACAACCTTGTGTTGATCTAGGGATATAGCTTTCCCTGCAATGACAACACTCTCAACTATCAACAATTAGCAATTAATCATTGGTTTACAGCTTGACAGGGGCAATACCTTATTTGTTTTTGAATCATTTGTGCATGCTTGCTTGCTTGCTTGTGTGTGTTATCTTTTTATCTTGCATTTGTATCACATCTATATCATTCTAGCTAATATTCATATCTTGTGTATGTTGGAATAGCTTTTTGCACTATCCTTTGCATCTAAGGTCATATCATACCTTTTGTGTAGTAGGACTTCAATGCTCTAAGTTTTCTTCCTCATATGTTAGACAAGGTTGTATTACGCTGGGGCACAAGACACATCGTCACCCTGGTCCTTATACCTTGGTGCATAACGTCTAGTGCTATATCAAACATCATGGTTGCTCACCTTCATTGCAGCATAACGCATCATCATTTCTTCTATCTATCCCCTTATCTTTCTTTTTGCAGCCAAGCCATTTCTTTTCGAGAGCCTACCCGTGTTTGTCCAACCCGCCTAACCTCTCGAGGGGGCATCATCATCCCATTTCATCCTATCTTTCCACCATCATCACTATCATTTTCCTCTATCCATACCTTGGCTTCTTTGAAATGATGTTACTCGACACAAACTAGCACATCCATTCTACAAACTCATTAGATTCTGTACTTCCCACCACTCTATGTTGAAGGGTAATTATATCAAAACTATCATCTTTGAAAAGAGCCTTGACTAGATTCTTTTGAAGTTGTGACTTCCATTTATTATCCCTCTTAAGCCAGGTTGTGGAAATGTAATTTTTACACTAGTTCTTTCCATCTACATAATACCCCCATCTAGTTTCCATGGACATTTCAACATATTCCTCCCATACCAGTAATTTGAAAGTATTGCTAATGGATTCAAAATCCAATGTTACCACCACATCACCATCCACCATTCTGACCTAGAGAGACTTTGCATGATAATTCTTGATACATGCCAATAACAAATCTGAGCATTACACGAAAGGAGGGAAACCCCCAACGCAAGCTAGTTGTTGGGATAAGTTGTCATTAACTTGCAATCCTAACCAATTCATGTGTCTCCAAAGTTCTTGGAATGTGTTCCCCAACACATAAGGACTTTGAGAGATTAATTATCATTTAATTATATCACTTGGCTTACTGTAATTAACTTCTAAATGATAGGGTCAAACTTGGGTGTCCACTTTTGGAGTGGGGTCCATGAAGACCTGTTGACAACTCCTTGAAGTCTATTTTGAGAGTTTGATAACTCCTAGTGAGTGGGAGTTAACTTGGGCACCCACTTTTGGAGGTGTCTTATATTTAGACTTAGAATTTGCTTTTTTATGTATATGAGTGGATATTGTTGATACACTTTGCATGAACATGATGTAGCAGTTAACATAGGAGTTAGAGATGCATGATGTTTGCATGAACATGATGTGGCAATTAATAGTGAAGTTAGAGTTGCATGTTACTTGCATGGACTTGCATGTTGTTGCATGTTGCTTAAATGGACTTGCATGTTATTGCATGTCACTTATATGAACTTGCATGTGCTTGCATGTTACTTGCATGGACTTGCATGTTGTTGCATGTTGCTTATATGGACTTGCATGTTGTTGCATGTCGCTTATATGAACATGCATGTGCTTGCTTGTTGTTGCATATTACTTGCATGGACTTGCATGTTGTTGCTTCTATGATGTTGTTGCATGTTGCTCATATGAACTTGCATGTGCTTGCATGTTGTTGCATGTTAGTTATATAATCTTACATGTTAGTTATATGATCTTGCATGTTGTTGCATGTTAGTTTTGAGAGGTTGCTTGCAGAACACTCCAACTCCAGAAACTTGTAGGATGGTACATCTCAATGTTTTAGATAATGGCTATCAGTTGCATGTTGAATTAGGTGTTTACATGTCACTTGCATGTACAGAACAAGGTAATTCAAAATAACATTGGGGACATCAATCTTGCATGTTGTTTGCATGAGATTGGTGTATGTTGATCACTTCAGTTGACTGAAAGAGATTGGGTAAACTTGGACACCCAATCTTGGGACTTTTAGTTGTTTCTTTTATTTGGAAATGTATTTGATGTTGGCTAAGTTTACTTGGGAAAACTTGGGCGTCCACATCTAGGATAGGCAGTTAACAGGAAGCTTGACTTAGTTTGACTTATGTCTTCTCTATTTGGAGCACTTGGGTTTTTCATGAGGATTTTTTCTCATATTTTTTATATTAGTCAGCTGCAAACCCGGGTACAGGTCCCGATAACAAAAGTTAAACATGCAGCAAAATAGGCCCAAGGCCACAAACAACTCAAGCACAGTAGTCTAACAACTTAAATACATAATATAATAAGCCGGAGTCTAAGTCCATAAACATAAACTGATAACAAAACTAAGTAAATCTATCTAGTCATCAGAAATTAGCTTAAGCAGCTTCTCCTTGTCCTCAAATAGAGTATCCACATCATTATTCTGATCCACCTACAAAATAGAGAAGGTAGAAGCAACCCTATGAGAAGATTTTATAACCATTTTAAGCAGTGCCTTGACTTTGCCCTCCATGATTGAGAGGCGGGCTTTGACCTCCACGAGCTCCATCTCTAGCTTCCTGTTACCCACCTCCACTCTGGCACTCATCACTTCCTTATCATAATAAGAGTTATTCATCGATTCAAAATGACTCGCACCATCTTGTTCCTGCACGGGAGTTGTTTTAACTTCTTTTATTTCAATCTCCTACTCAATATCTTCCTATTCAGAAACAGAGGAGTAGTCAACAATTTTAAGCACTTGGGGCCTTTCCCTAGCCAACCTGGAAGACCTCCTAATACTCGACCTTCTCACAGTGTTGTCTTTTCCCATAGCCTTCTCCTTAACAATCCCAACCTCTTCCTTCTTCTGTTCATCCTGCTTGTCCATCCTTTCTTTAGCCTACTGATCTTCATTCCCCAGCCCCTCAACACTTCTTTTACCCTTCTTCTTTCCACTTTTAATAGAGGTAGAATTCACCCTTTTACATTTCTTGTTGCCTTGAATCGGTAGTTTATTCCTGAGGTCACAGAGACCCTCCGTAGCTTGCTCATGAGACTAACTGTGAGATCCTTCCAAATCAATAGAAATAGAGTCCCTCGGAGCCTAGCCCCCAAGATGAGCTTTAGAAAGAGAGGTGGCCTTTGACACAGGCATGCTAGAAATAGGGGCAGAAGGAGAGCTCGCAGGAGGGTTAGAAGGAGAATTGGGTTCAGAGGGCAAAAGGTTTTCAAATTGGAGGGGCTTCCAAACCTAACACTAAGAGGAACATTATCCTCAGAGTCATCATTAGAGCTATCTCCTACAATATGAGCTGAAGGGGGTTTAGCAGGGCACAACACAAGATGGTAGTGATAAAGGTGAAAGATGAACCCCTGGTGTAAAGGCAAGGCAACCACCTCAGGATTTCCCTCTTGGGCCTTCTTAGTTTGAAGTACAGAGGACTCAAGACTAGAGAGAAGGTAAAAAGGAAGGTTAACCAAAATTTTATGTTGGAAATGGTTTAACAAAGCAAAGTGATAATGATAAAAACACCTATAACGCCCTTCCAAGGTGAAAAACTTCATGATAAAGAAACATATCTGATCCCATGGGTTGATCAAGCTCACACAATCAAAGCCACCTTGGAGTCTAATCTGCTTCTCCCCTTCATGGTAGAATAGATTCAAACCTTTGGTATCTTGGACTCTCGTCTGTTTCTTGATCCTTTTCCCTTTTCGAAGCAGACCCGTAGCATTGGCTATGGATTCCTCTGACATGACAAACTGTACCCCGCCAACTTTCACCCTCCTATTCCCATCCTAAGAACCAACAAGTTGGGCTGAAAGGTGTTCATCATAGCCATTCAGACTCTCAAGAAAAGGTGTCACTCCACCCTCATAGGTGATACTCCAGACCTATAAATCTTCCTTGAATTCCCCACACGTCGTTGGCTCAATCCTAACCTTCTCACCACCCATTTTCCTAGCCAAACACCTCTCAGCGCAAACAAAGTAGTTGTAGAGAATAGAGAAGCACATAGATAGAACGAACAATCTAGAATGATAATTAAAAAGCTTTAAACCAACTTATCTTCTCAAATTCCCAAGAATGACCTTCTCAGTCCCAAGCACGTTCTTGTCATTATTTCGTTTAGTAAGCAACTCGTGCGAGCCTGCTGCATCCAGCCCGTTTAATTGGGAGTGAAAATACCTTTTAAGTCGGCAATGCCAACAAACATGGATACTGCTGAGTTGGCTCAAGTCCACATATGACTCCACATTCCACTACACAAAGAGAGGGTGAGTGGGAAGCTTCCTAATGTCATCGATGTCACATCCCTCCAAGAGATGAGGGAGGCCCGAGAAGACTCTGCACAAGGCAATACATATTATGATAACATCCATAATGAATTAGTGAGACGCCTCATTCAGAATGCTAACTTTAACATTCGAGGGAAGACTATCAATGTTTCTCCAACACCTTAATGGATTAAGGTTAATCCCTAGATTCGCCATAAGGTCAGCAGTACTATTGCCTTCTCTATATATATATATATCACTTCACTACCTTCAAAACTTAAGAGAAGTGTTTTGATATCCTCAACAATATCTTCCATCTGCCAAACAACCCTAACATTCCCTTTAACAACTTCAATGATAATATTGGAATCTCCTTCCATGATTAGCCGATTGATACCTATAGCCAGAGCAATCTTAAGACCCCAAAGGAGAGCTGAGGCCTATGCAACATTATTAGTACTTTCTCCAAGTCCCCTTGTAAAAGCAGCCAAGAGGGCACCATTATCCAACCTTATAACTCGCCCTCCACTCGCCAATCTGGGGTTGCCTTTAGTAGCACCATCGAAGTTGAGCTTAGACCAACCAGCTGGGGGTGGGAACCATTTAGAACTTGCCCTAGCTCTTCTCTTACTATCATCCACCCTGTAAATATTTATCGAGATGGTCCATTGATTAATGATCCAAGATTCCATATCATTAGGAGGAGTTTCATTCGCTTGTAGTGTGTTGTTACTGATGTTGTCTTGCAGTAGTTTGACAAATGAACAAAACACTTCCTTAGGATCTCTAAACTTCTCTAAAAAAAGCTTGTTATTCCTCTCTTCCATAGGTCCCAAGACAAAATGGGGGCACCTGAGCCCAAATTTCCTTACAAATAGGATTGGAAAAGGAAGAGTACCAATACCTAATGCAAGTTTCTAGGTCACCATTCAAACACCAGGACACTCCAATAATATTCAAAGTAGAGCACCAGACTTCCCAGGAGAAATCACAGTGTAAAAGAATATGCGAGACAGTCTCCTCATATTTCATACAAAGAACACATCTATTGGGTATTTGAAATCCTCTGAGCCGAAGGTTATCTATGGTTAGGATTTTATTCTACACCGCCAACCACCAAAAATGGTTAATCTTTGGTATAAGGTTATGGTTCCAGATTTTCCTCCATAAGTTATCTCTAGTTTGAGGTAAAAAGATATTATAAGTGAATTTTATGGTAAAACACCCAGACTTCTCATTAGCCCATAGAAGTCTATCTTTTTAGGGGAATAGGGGAATTATGTAACCCTTCAGAGAAATTTGGATCTCATCAGCCATCCTAACAAGATCAACCTGACTCTAACAGCAGTTTGACAGTTGTTTCCATCCCCTTTTACAAGGAACAAAATAGTCACGAACCAACCCGCCAAAGTGGTGAATGGATAAATTAATCAATCCTTGAATATTCTAAAGCCTCTTTAAAGGTCCTCCATTAGTCCAATTATCTTCCCAAAACCTTATAGTTTCGCCATCCCCCAAATTTTACTTAACACCCCACAGCAGCATAGTTCTACACTTCAGAATATTATTCCAGATCACAGAGCCTTTAGGGAAGTCAGAAGTGTGTAAAAGGTCCTTAGGATCCAAATTCCCAAAGCATTTAGCTCTCATGATGCTACCCCAGTTCTTGCCTCTGGTTAAAAGGTTCCACCCATTCTTAGAAATAAGAGCCTTATTAAGGAGGTTCATCTTTCTTAACCCTCGCCCCCCTTGAAGTTTTGATTTGCACACTTTATCCCATCCCACCAGAGCCATTCTCTTCTTACTTTCCAGTCCAGTCCATAAAGAAATTCCTTTGAATTTTCTCAAGCCTCTCAGCTATATATTTGGGAATTTTAAAGAGGGATAGAAAATAAATAGGAATACCTTGGAGAGAAGCCTTAAGGAGCTGGTACTTACCTGCTTGGCTCAGTAATTTACCTTTCCACCCTACCAACTTCCTTTGAATCCTTTCCAAGATAGACATATTTCATGGTAAAGGGGAGTCCAAGATAGATACTAGGGAGCACACCCATAGAACAACCAAGAATCCCCATAATCTTTTGTTGAAGCATGAAAGGGGTATTGAAAAAGTACACCTGACTCTTATCATAATTGATGCATTGGCCGACCGAGGTAGCATAATCTTGTAGTAATTTTTTCTACTTTCTAGCCTCAACCACCGAAGCCGATCCAAACATGATGGTATCATCCACAAATTGTTGAATAGTTGCTGGAGCAGATGTTGAAGCTGGTTTAATGCCTTTGATCTCTCTAGAGTTTAATAGATAAAGGATGCATCTACTTAGGACTTCAACCAAAAGAATGAAAAGGTAGGGGGACAAGGGGTCCCCTTGCCTAAGACCCCTGCCAACATTGAAGAAGCCCTTAGGAACACCATTCACCATGAAAATAAAGAATCTAACAGTAGTGACACAAACCTTTATAAGTTGCAGGCATTTACCTTGGAAGCCCATCTTCCCCAGAACTATGAAAAGGAACTCCCAATCAACTCTATCATAGGTGGTGCAGGAGCACCCTCTTGGTCAACATGTTCAAACTTTGGGTTTTGTCTTTTTTTGTGTTGTTTCATGTTAATAAGGTCATTTTGGACCATTAATGATCATTTTGGAGTCATTTGTGAAAGTTTGCGGTCATTTGGATAAAAGATGTAAAAGTTGCACAATGATTTGTCAAGCAACTTTTTAAAAGTTGCAATGGTAGTTGCATAGGTTGGTTAGTTAGTTGAAATTAGTTTCAAATAGTTTGAAAGGATTGTAAATGATTATATTTTCCTAGTATCCTCAAAGTGAGGGGTTGGAAAACATTGATTTGGAAGTTGTTTTGAATGAAAACCAACATTTCCTGTGCATTTTCTAACGTTGCAGCCTAATCTAGTGACTGGTACGGATTGTATGGCCTCTATTTTGACCTGCAACCAATTGGAGGTTGTAATGCGAATTATCTTTCTTTTCCTTTTTGTGGCATCAATTTTCATTTGGTATTTTGAGAGTTAGAACCATTTTCCTAAAAACTGCCTGAAACCCTAGCCAAGGTGAGCAGTGATTAAAATAGTGTAATATCTTGACCCTCCACCAATGAAAAATTGTAAAAATGGGTGGAGAGGTCTATTTCCATATGCTTTATCATGTTCTAGGGTTGCAGGGAGTGTTGTGAAGGATTGCACGTGCAATTGAGTGACAATTTGATGTTTTCAAGCCATGTTTGCAGTCAAAACCCTAGTGGCTTAGAGGGTTTGTTGTGGAAGACATTATAGGGTTACCTATGAGAAAGGAGCAGTAAATTGGGGCTTGGTGAGATGTGTTGGATTTGTTTGTACATCCGTAGAAATCTTTTGAAGCTATGAACTGAGTTATGTCATGCCTAACTACCTAATTAGGCCTAGTTAAGAAGGAGGACAATCAATTTTTGAGCTCTTTCATACAAATAAACCCTACCTCATTTCTAGATATGTGTTGTAATGGCCAAAAGGGTGTCTCAAACTGGTCTTACATTTTGAATGCCAGGTCTACTCCAAAGGTTATGATAAAAAAGGCCTTTTTGAAAGGCTACAAGGATTAAGGGCAGTTTGTGAAGGAAAGCCCATTGATTGATGGTTAAAGATTCTTGTGAATGGTTGTCTGAGTGGGTTTGATCATTATATACCCCTTCTCTACATCAAATTGGTATCAGAGCCTAAGTTGGTCAGAAGAGAAAATATTTGAAGTGAAGAGAAATAAGGATGCCTCCAAAAGGGAATACAGTTGCTAGAGAGGTGAGTGAATTGAAGGAGAAACATGCAAGAGAGATGAGACAAATGAAGGAGTTGGTAGAAAGCCTTCAAGCCAGACTTGTTGCAGTTGAGATAAGTTAGAGAAGAGGAGTGGTCATAGGAGATTTGAGTGATCAAGAAGAAGAAGAAGAAGGGGTGGAAGAAAACTCCCAAGAAGGGTCCCAACAAGAGTTTGATCCTAATGACTTGCAAATGGTAAAGCTATTGAAGGCAGTCAAAGGAGAAGGTCCCAAGATAAAGATGGATCTACCAGTGTATGGAGGAAACTTGGACAGTGAGGAACTCCTAGATTGGATAGGAGCACTAGACAACTATTTTGAATATGAAGAGGTACCAGAGGGACAAAGAGTGAAGTTGGCCAAGACAAAATTGAAGGGCCATGCCTTACTTTGGTGGAACTATGTGTAAGATGAGAGGAGGAAGAAGGGAAAATCCAAAATCACCTCTTGGGATAGGATGGTTGCCAAACTGAAAGGCCAATTCCTACTCGGTGACTATGCCATTCAATTACAAAAACAACTTCAAAATCTGAAGCAAAAAGACATGGATGTGAAGACCTATACACAAGAGTTCTACAAACTAAGTATTAGGTCAGACCACATGGAAAATGATGTGGACAAGATTGAAAGATACATCAATGGTCTCAAGTACAACATACAAGATGAAATGAGTCTTACATGTCCTAGAATGTTGGAGGAATGCTATCAATTTGCCATGAAGCCTGAAGATAAGTTGAGGAGACAAGAAAAACAAAGCAGGCGTAGAGGAAGGAGTTTTAGAGGAAGAGGGACATTTGCTGGTAGGGGGAAATCCCAAAGAACACAAGGTGAAACAAGCAACAATCAAGAACAAAATTCAGATTCAAGGGGCAACTTTAGAGGAAGAAGACCCAACAATAGGGGCAGATTTGGAGGTCAAGGGGGAGGATCAAGTGGATTCACCAGGAAATGCTATAAGTGTAATAAATTTGTAGGCCATCAAGCATGGCAATGTACTAAAAAATTAGTCCACCACTTCATTTGGAGGAGAAAGAAGAAATCAGATTACACAAGTAGAAGATAGTGAAAGTGTGAACTCTCCATCACATGATACTGCTCCGGAAGTTGGAGAAACTCTCATGATGAGAAGAACCTTAATCAAAGTGCCTATGGAGAAGGAACCACCACAAAGGAAGTCACTCTTCAGGACTACATCCAAATGCCAAGGTAAATGTTGTAAATTTGTTATTGATTCTGGTAGTACTGACAATTTGGTTTCTATTGAAATGGTAGATAAGTTGAAGTTGAAGAGGATACCTCATGCCACTCCATACAAGGTCTCTTGGTTGAACAAGGGACAACAAGTGTTGGTGAATGAACAAACTTGGGTAGAGTTCCACATAGGGGGATATAAGGATAAAGTCTTGTGTGATATCATTCCCATGGATGTTTTCCTTATGCTACTTGGTAGACCATGGTAGTATGATAGGAATGCTAAGCATGATGGGAGGAAGATTACATATGTGATAGAGAAGGATGGGGTCCCCTATAACCTACTACCATTGCAAGAAGAGGATGTGACATCACAAGTGGGCTCTAGTGTGATGCTAGTGGATGAAAAGGAGTTCTTAAAGACCATGGAAAAGGAGAATGTGGGTTTTTCCATCATAGCCAAGCCTAGGACTATTATGACAACAGTTAAGTTGGATGAGTTGCCGTTAGAGGTCCAAGATTTGCTAAATAAGTATGTTGATATAGTGGTTGATGAGATTCCCAACACCTTGCCACCCATGAGAGACATTAGCCACCACATTCATTTCATTCCAAGGGCTAGTTTGCCTAACAAAGATGCTTATTAGATCACTCCACAGCAACATGAAGAGATAAAGAGGCAAGTACAAGAATTACTTGACAAGGGGCTGATTAGAGAAAATTTGAGTCCTTGTATGGTTCCCACAGTCTTAGCACCAAAGAAAGGGGGTGAGTGGAGGATGTGCATTGATTCCAGGGCCATCAACAAGATTACAATAAGGTATAGATTTCCTATTCCAAGAATTAAAGACTTAATGGATTGTTTGGGTGGTGCATGTTACTTTTCTAAAATTGATCTCAAGAGTGGTTACCATAAAATTAGAATTAGACCAGGTGATGAATGGAAAACAAACTTTAAGACAAATGAAGGGTTATATGAATGGCTTGTGATGCCCTTTGGTTTATCAAATGCACCTAGTACCTTTATGTGGTTGATGAATGAAGTGCTCAAACCTTTCATTGGTAAGTTTGTTGTAGTATATCTTGATGACATTCTTGTTTTTAATAAAACTAAGGAAGAACATTTGCACCATTTGAATTTGGTTTTGAAAAGATTGCATGAAGAGAAACTAATGATCAACTTGAAGAAATGTGATTTTATGAAAATAGAGCTGGTATATCTTGGTTTTGTGGTTACAAATGGCACCTTGAAGATGGATCCAAGCAAGGTTGAAGCTATTCTAAGTTGGCCTACACCCAAATCAGCTGCTAAGGTAAAGAGTTTCCATGGTTTGGCTAGCTTTTATAGAAAATTTATAAAAGGTTTCAGTCATGTTTGTGCTCCAATGATTGATACTATTAAGGGTGATAAAAAGAAGAAGTTTGTTTGGTCTAAGGAGGCTGATAGGAGTTTTGAATATTTGAAAAAGAGGGTAGCTGAATAGCCTATATTGGCTTTGCCTAGTTTTGATAAGGTCTTTACAATTGAATGTGATGCAAGTGTGTTGAAATGAACAAGACAACTGAGAGGGGGGGTGAATCAATTGTCTAAAATCTTTAACTAATTTTGCACCTTAAAATATTAAACACTTGTCCACTATTTGTTATGATTAAATCATGAAAGCATAAACTCAAAAACATAAACAGAATTGAAGATCATACACAAGAAAACCACAGTGGATGTTAGTCCACAAGATATATAAGTTATAACAATACTGAAAATTAGAGGCTCACTACCAATAGGGCTCACTACCCAAAAAAAGGCTCACTACTAAGGCATGACTCACTGCCAAGGGGTGGTTCACTGCCAAGGGGTGGCTCACTGCCAAAGGTTTTGAACTAAGATGATAGCATCTACTCCATGCCTGAATTCAGTTCCATTGAAGCGTAATACTCTTCCCCTGCTCTACTCTGCTTTTTACACTTCTTCACTTAACTTCGCATCTTCACCAAAGGACACACTTTCCACGACCAATTTATAAGTATATATCATTCATCAACCTTGGAATGTACATCAAGGTCGGCATTACATTCATCAACCGTTGGAACAATCTCCAAGGTCGGCATTACAAACATTTACAAAATAGGTCTTGACCTAATACAAATTAAGCTAAGGAAATGTAGTAAAGAAGTATACGGATCATGCCACGCCTTAGATGGGACTCAAACATGATCTTCCACCTCACAACACACTTCTACAATCTTCAATAGATCTCTGCAATCACTGGAATTAACCAAGTCGACTAAGACAGGTTACACGCTACGTTATCTGGGAATAATCTTCAAACACAATCTCAATTCTTAAACGCAGACCAATGTAAAGGCAAGAACATGATAAGGAGACATCCACAAGCACGTTGTAATCACCAGGAGCAACCACACAAACTCTAACCACTTTATCCATGAGATTCTTCACACCGGAGCACATGAACTTCAATCTCTTCAACTATCGTAAATGAAAGATCTCTTGCAGACCACCAAATCACTAACCATTGTAGTTGTAGGCACTTATCATTATCCTAGACTTCCCTCTAGAACCGTAGAGAAAAATACTTCAATGCAGAGGGATGCGGAGCAAAATACTTTCTCCCTGTCAGTAGTGAATAATCAGAAAAAGTAGGTTTTACTCTGGTGAATGTAACTCACTCAATTCTTCATACCGGAGGCTCAAACTTAGGATTTAGCATCTTTAGATATGCCTCTAAATAACTTCCAATCCATAGACCAAGATCTTCAATCTACAAGAAACGCGGAGCAATCTTCTGGACTGTTCTTTAGTATGCAACTCATTATCTTCACTATGATTCACTGTTTCCTTTCTGATTCTTCCGGAGGGGCTAATTTTCTCAATGTACTCAACATATAAGGCTTCTAATCAATCAAAAGATAATGATATAGTTGACACCAATGACAACATAGATATGTTGACATCAATGACAACATCGATTAGGCACATACTTGCAACAATCTCCCCCTTTTTCATTAAAGGCAACATATGATGTGAAAAACTGTAACTACCATTAAGACAAGATTCTCCCCCTTACTCTTC
Source organism: Cunninghamia lanceolata (assembly GCA_027924645.1). NCBI lineage: Eukaryota > Viridiplantae > Streptophyta > Pinopsida > Cupressales > Cupressaceae > Cunninghamia > Cunninghamia lanceolata. The sequence goes on from BSBN01000399.1 coordinate 492,064, forward strand.
ATACATCTGCATTCTTTCCTAGCTAAGTTTTTCACATGAATTCTCTCCCCCTTTGACATCAATGGCAAAGGGCACATACTTGCATTCTGCTAGTATGATAGAACCAAACTTTTGTCTAACCTTACTTTTCTTTATTACTCTCCCTATCAACAATATTTCTATGCTTACTGATCTCATTAGCTACTCCCCCTAAGATGTAGCTACCAAATCATCAATCCAGTTTAAAGAATGAAATTGCAAGCACCACCGAATTGATGCACTTCTGTGCACCTTAGTTCAGAGAAGGAGTGATGACCCCTAATTTTTCTCTGAGATATTCAAAAGTATCCTTAGGTAGAGGCTTAGTTAAGATGTTTGCAATCTAATCTTTTGTAGATACATACTCCAACTTGACTTCATTCTTTGTCACCTTTTCCCTCAAGAAATGATATCTTATGGATATGTGTTTTGTCCTTGAGTGCATCACCAGATTCTTGGATATGTTTATGGTACTTGTATTGTCACAAAAGGTTGCAATTGGATCTTCATACACAACTCTGATGTCCTTTAATGTCTACTTCATCCATAACAATTGAGTGCAACTACATGCTGCTGCAATGTACTCTGCTTCTATGGTGGACAAGGAGATTGAGTCTTGCTTCTTGCTCAACCATGAAACCAATCTACTTCCCAAGAAGAATGCACCTCCACTAGTACTTTTCCTGTCATCCATATCTCCAGCCCAATCAACATCTATGTATACTCTGAGGGTGAAATCATTATCCTTTGGATACCATAAGCCATGCTCTAGTGTGCCCTTCAAATATCTCAATATCCTCTTGGCTGCCATCACATGTGACTCTTTAGTCTCTGCTTGAAATCTTGCCACAAGACAAACTACATGCATTATGTCAGGTCTGGTTTAAGTCAAATAAAGCAATCCTCCAATCATGGATATGTACCTTTTCTTATTTGCCATAAGTGAATCATCATTTTTGCTTAGTTTGCAACTAGTCACCATGGGAGTGCTTACCGATTTGGAGTCCTCCATCTCAAACTTCTTTAAATCTTTCAAATACTTAGACTGAGAAATGAAGATACCTTTATCTGATTGATTTATTTACAGACCTAAGAAGAAATTCATCTCACCAAACATAGACATTTCAAATTCACTTTGCATATCACCAACAAACTTCATGCACATACCTTCATTGCCTCCAAAGATAATGTCATCAACAAAGACTTCAACAATTAAAATTTGCTCATCATTGATTTTGAAATAGAGATTGCTATCCATAGTACCTTTACTAAACCCCAATTGTAACAAATGCTTATCTAACCTTGCATACCAGGCTTTGGGAGCTTGTTTCAGACCATACAATGCTTTCTTCAATCTGCACACCATGTCACCTTGATCTAATGATTGAAATCCTTCCGGTTGTTCAATGTAAACCTCTTCATTCAATTCTCCATTCAAGAATGCTAACTTGACATTCATCTAATATACCTTGAAATCCTTATAGGCTGCAAATGCTAGAAACATTCTTACTACTTCAATACTTGCCATGAGTGTAAAAGTTTCCTCAAAATCTATTCCTTCAACTTGAGAGTATCCCTTGCATACCAACCTTGCTTTGTTTCTTACCACTTCACCATTCTCATTCATTTTGTTCTTGAAGACCCATTTGGTACAAATCACATTCTTGTCTGCTAGGCTAGGGACAAGATCCCAAGTCTGATTCTTTTCTATTTGCATCAATTCTTCTTTCATAGCATTTACCTAGTTTTCATCACTACTTGCTTCATTCACATTTTTAGGTTCCACTTAAGAAATCAAACAATAATTAACCTGTTCTTCAACAACTCTTCTTCTGGTCTAAACTTCTTTACTCTTATGTCCTATGATTTGATCTTCAGAGTGATTTAATTTCACATAACTGGGTGTCTTGGTAATGATTTCTATAGCTTGTTCTTCTTCTTCCTCTGAGTTTTCTTCTTGCTGCACTACTATTTTGCTTGCAGGAACATCCGGTTCATCAGATTCATAGCCACTTAATACCTTTTCCTTTCTTTCATCAACTTTGACATTTGCACTCTCAATGATCTTCTTCAACATGTTATTGTAGCATTGGTAGGCCTTGCTCTTGGTAGAGTATCCAAGGAAGATACCTTCATCACATCTTGCATTAAACTTACCTAGATCTTCATCTCTTCTGATATAACACTTGCTGCGAAAAACTTTGAAATATTTCACAGTAGGAACTTTACCATACCACAGTTCATAAGGAGTCTTGGAACTATTACCTTTGACTTGAACTCTGTGTATAGGGATAAATCGAGATCGAATGATAATCAAAACAATGAATAATCAACAATTCAATCCTATAACATCAAGATAATGATCTAAGCAAATAACCAAATAATTAATGAATTAACACAAAAACAATGAAAGCTTTCACCTAGATTGTATTGTTATCTTGGTTGAATGTGGATTGCTTCATAAATTGCGAAACCATGTTTGCAACAAGCGGATGTAGATTGTGTTTGTGCTCAAAGTGCTCAAGGTGCTCAACGATGCTATGTATGCTCAATGCGCTATATCGATGCCTGCAAATAAATGATCAAAGAGTGCTCAATAACTAAATGATCGAAGAGGATTTGTTATGGAGATGAGGGGGTTTATATAGGTTTCAATAAAGATCGTTCAACAGTCCAGAAAATTCAATAAAATTAATGGATGAGATAAATCTAAAATTCAAGATGAATGTGCACCTAACGTGTGTCACACAAAAAGATATTTTTGTTTGAGTTAATTGCTTGATTTGGCTAAAAGACATGGAATAGACATGAGATAAATTTAGATTTCATAAAAATAGAAATACTTTTTCTAATTTATGAGTTGGTGATAAAAACAATATTGATTAAATTAATTAACTCAACTTATAATTTGCTTTTTGAATGATTTGCGATAAATTAAATAATAAATTATTTAATTTTGTGTGCATGATGAACAATATTTATTTTTAGAGGAATTGGAAGATATTTGAGCAAATTAAATAAATAAATTTATTTAATTGTTTGTGCATGATAGAAGACATAGAATAGATTTGAAGATTTAAATAAATTAAACAAATAAATTGATTTAATTTATTTTGCAAGATGAAGGATAAATAAAATATTTGATTATATTTTATTTTTAGAAGATTTATTTTTAGAGGAAAAAACAAATTAAATAAATAAATTTATTTAATTGGTTGTGTAAGATTAAAGGACATATAATATATTTGAAGATTTAAATAAATTAAACAAATAAATTGATTTAATTTATTTTGCATGATGAAGGATAAATAAAATATTTGATTATATTTTATTTTAGAAGATTTATTTTTAGAGGAAAAAACAAATTAAATAAATAAATTTATTTAATTGTTTGTGCAAAATAGAAGACAGAATAGATTTGAAGATTTAAATAAATTAAACAAATAAATTGATTTAATTTATTTTGCATGATGAAGGATAAACAAAATATTTGATTATATTTTTTTTAGAGGAAATAGCAAATTAAATTAATAAATTTATTTAATTGTTTGTGCAAGATAGAAGACATATAATAGATTTGAAGATTTAAATAAATTAAACAAATAAATTGATTTAATTTATTTTGCATGATGAAGGATAAATAAAATATTTGATTTTATTTTATTTTTAGAAGAGAGATTTAATTTAAATAAATTTGAATGATTTATTTAAATTTGGAAGAATAATTGATTTAATTAAATAATTTAGAATTATTTAATTATGGATAAGAGGATTTTGAAGGATAAATTAATTAAATAATTAATTTATTCAATTGATGTGGATTTGAATTTTTAAAGATGATAATAATTTAATTAAATAATTGAAATTATTTAATTTTGGAAGAATAAAGTTGATTTTGATGAAATTAATTAAATAAATAGAATTTATTCAATTAATGTTGATTTTAGGAGATTTGGAAGAATTTGATGATTTTGATGAAATTAATTAAATAATTTGATTATTTAATTAACATTGAAATGCAAGTGATTAGACATATTTGACGAAATGTAAGTGATGCAATGACATGGTCATTTTTGGATGTCTACATTTTGCCCTTCTTTGATGCAATGTAGTTTATAGCATTGCTTCAAAGAAAATGATTGTTGAAGACATGATACAATTTTGATGTCCCAATATAGCTAGCTGCCCCTATGTAGCTGGCGTAGGATGCCCCCTCGAGAGGAAAGACAGGGAAGTGACAGAAGGACTAGGTTGACACTCGACTAGAAGATTGTGTTGGAGAAAGACGAGGTTGGGTAGACAGAGGCTGACATGATGAAGAAGGTAGCAGACATGAGGATAGGTTGGATTTGGTGCTTATAGATGTATGACATGTGATATCTAACATGTGGTTTTGCAGATATGCATCAAACATTGATGATAGATAGAAGTCAGTGGAGATAGAAGAGAACATGATAGAAAGACTGTTGATCGATCTTTGCTTGAAAAACTATATGATGACATGGATAATGGATGGGTAAATGGATAAGCTTGTTGCATTGGTTTCACAAATGTTTATAAAGAGCAATCCTTATTTTGATATAGCACATGGATAGTTTGCCACCAAGGTATAAATGACCAAGGTGTTGTGATATCTAAGTGCGAGGGCATTAACTATGCAAGCAAGCGGTTTGAACTTAGATCCCTTAGACATGATATAACCTTGTTGATATGTGAATGAGCCATAGTCTTGAACATAAAATAAACTTCTATACAAAAATGCAAGAAGAATATTAATATGTAAGATGCTAGGTTGTAACACACACAAGATGAATATGCTGCTAAGAAAGATACTAAGATCATTCCTCAAACACAACACACAAAAGCAATGACTATGCCCCCAATTTGTACTGCATCGCAACATACCAAGATTATAGATAAATCAAGGTAGTCTTGAATAGGTAATGGAAAAGGAACAAAAAGATAAACCAAAAGCGAATTGACTGACTTACAAAGTAAACATACAGTCAACATATTCTCTTGCCAAAGAGGTTTCTCAGGATAGATTGGATTGGTTGGGATAGATAACATCCTTATTGTAGGAATGGTATATCCGTTAAAGGGTGTTGATCTATTGATAGGATAATGTCTAGTTTTAGGAAATGAAACATGTCGTATAAGACGTCTAGTCTGATTTTGATCATGGAACATCCTGTATAAGACAAGTTTGTTGATCTATTTCTTGGTTGAAGTGGATTGACGTAGCAGATGTTGGCAATTGATATGTAGGACAACATATGACTCTGCAAGTAAGTTTCTTTGCTTCAGGTTTGTTAAGGACTTTTGCTTTGTAAAGATGCATTTGTTTGTTATTTTGCTTCTTGAGTTAGTCAAGGTGGATGGATTTTGATAAATGGAAGACTAGAAAGGTGCCATATTAATGGATTGAGATGGGTGAAGAATGGTGAATCGCATGTGCCTAAGTACTGGATACGTCCTTCGTATTCCAGACTGCCTACATACCCTGTATCCACGGGATCAAGGCACAATACAATGAAAGTTGAAAATGATAATATGTAGTTTTGGGTAGATTGATGAGAGGGTCAAGGTGTTTGAGCTTGGGTAGGGGAAATGATGACATCTCATGTACCTGAGTACTGGAAACATCCTTCGTAGTCCAGACTACCTACATACCCATATCCATGGGATCAAGGTACCTTGAGATTGAGATGAGATGATATGTAGTTCTAGCTGGTGAGTTTGTTGTAGGATAGTGTTGGGTAGATAATAGCCTTATTGTAGGAACAATGTGTCCATTAAAGGGTGTCATCTACTAAAAGGATAATGCAAGGATGCGTTTGTTTGAGGTGTTTGTGTTTTCATTTTGGTTGTTTGGTTGTTTGGTTTGAAGTGTTTTGTGTTTTTTTGAAGGATTGAAGTGTTTGTGAACCATGAACAAGGATCCATTCCTAGACCTAGGTTAAGGAAAGAGTTGCCCCCATTCTGGTAGAGGAAGAGATAGATAACTTGATGCAGGATAGCTGATGTAAGATAAGTGATAAATGACATGGGATGATGACGATGGACATTGACAAATTTCCAAGCTATGCTAGATAGGGAGATGGAAATGCAAACAAGGTCAATGGTTTTATTATGGATGGAAGGATGAAGTTTATTATGAAATGGACATAGATGATGGATGCTGACTCTACACATAGCACCTGTTTGCTAGGTTTTCACTATGGTACTTATCCAAGGTGCATGTTTACCAGGTTTTCACCATAGGATGGATTATTTTTTGTTTTTTATTTTTATTTTTTTTTGACATGGATGCTCTGAGGATTAGGCAAAGAACTTCTTGAGATGAACACTATTAAGTGGCTCATCTAGAGGAATGCCTTCAGGTGTTGCTAAAGTATAAGCTCCTGATCCATATGTTGTTGTGATAACAAGGGTCCTAACCAATTAGGCTCAAACTTGCCCTTCTTTTCTCGATCTGCTTGATTTCTATGATTTTCTTTTAAAACAAGATCACCAACTTGAAACCATCTTTCTTTGATCTTCTTGTTGTAGTTGTGCCAAAGGTAGTTTTGATAGACATGGAGATGATTAAGTGTTGCAAGATGCCTCTCATCTAGTAGTTCTAGTTTAGCTAATCTGGAAGTGCGATACTCCCCTCCATCAATTAGGTTCTGCATGGATACTCTGAGGGATGGGATCTCGACCTCTATAGGTAGGATGGCTTCAGAGCCATAGACCAAGGCATAGGGTGTGGCACCAGTTGGTGTTCTAATACTAGTTCGGTAAGCCCATAGGGCAGGATTGAGCTATAGGTGTCAATCACGACCAGCTTCATTGACTATTTTCTTGAGGATTTTTAGAATGGTTTTGTTGGAAGCCTCAGCTTGGCCATTACTCTGTGGATAATAGGGAGTGGAAAAATGATGTTGGATATTGTATTGGGTGCACAAGGCACGGACATCTTGGTTCTTGAATGGTCTCCCGTCATTAGTGACAATGGCTCGAGGAATACCATACCGGTAAATGAGGTAGTTAAGGATAAACTTGGCTATTTTCTTACCAGTGATATAGGTCATGGGAATGGCTTCAACCCACTTCATGAAGTACTCAGTGGTGGTAATGATGAATTTATGGCCATTAGATGAGGATAGATGGATTTGTCCTATGAGGTCGAGACCCCATTGTGAAAAAGGCCATGGAGTTGTCACAGGTTATAGTTCATGAACTGGTGCGTGAATCAAATCTCCATGCTGCTGGCATTGTAGACACTTCTTAGCAAACTCTAAAGCATCTTGTTCTATTGTAGGCTAGTAATACCCTGTGCGGAGTATCTTCTTAGCTAGATTAGGCCCAATAGAATGTGTGCCATAGACACCTTCATGTATGTCTCGTAAGGTGGCATCAACTTCTTCTGCGTTAAGACATCGTAAGAGGATAGCATCGAGACTCTGGTGATATAGTGTATCACCCAGAATGTTGTAACGGGAGGATCGATGGATAAGGGTTTTGCATTGGTTTGTTGATAGGTCAATGGGAAAGGTACCATTTTTAAGGTAGTCATATATATCTTCATACAATGGGGAATTGGGACCAACAGTTTGTAGATGATTTCAGTAGTTGGAACATCGACAACTGGTATCAATAATTGCTCGATCAAGAACTCATATTTTTGTGTGTTTGTAGGCATATCTATAAGTGACCCCACAGAGGCCATAGAATCTATAGCTTTGTTGTGCTCTCTTAGAATCTACTCAAAGGTGATGCTAGAAAAGAGTGGTTTGTAGGCATCCACTAGTTGCTTGTAAGGGACTAGCTTTTCATCCTTTGTTTGGTACTCATCTGTGACTTGTCAAATGACTAGTTGTGAGTCTCCATACACTTGTAGTTCTTTGATGTCCCATTGAACTGTCATATTAAGAACTATGAGGAGTGCTTCATATTCGGCTATGTTGTTAGTGCAAGGAAATGCAAGCCAATATGACTTTGGAATATAGTCATTTTGAGGCGTGATGAATAAGATGTCAACCCCTGATCCATGCTGTGTGTAGGAACCATCAAAACAACTTCCACATTACTAAGGTAGAAAGGTGAAGAGATTCTCATCTGGAAAGTCAGAGACCATAGGATGTACATTTGTCATGGGTGCTTCTGCTTGTTGATCTGCGAGGGGTTGTCCCTTGATTGCTTTTTGGTCTACATACTCAATGTCAAACTCACTAAGGATCATGACCCATTTAGCTAGTCTACCTATGAGAGTTGCTTTTGCTAGGAGATACTTTAATGGATCAATTTTTGCTATGAGATTTGTATGTTGGTTTAGCATATAATGCCCCAACTTTTGGGAAGCGAACACTAAGGCTAAACAAGCTATTTCCATAGGTGAATAATTGAGTTCAAAACCCACCAAGGTTTGACTAATATAATAGATTGCATGCTCTTTTCCAAACTCATCATGTTGTGCTAGAAGAGCCCTTAGGGCTGTTGTTGTAGTTGAGATGTATAATATCAAAGGTTTATTGGCAATTGGTGGTACCAAGACTGGAGGTGTAGCTAGATACTCTTTGAGTTGATCAAATGCTGCTTGACACTTATCATCCCATCGAAATGAGACATCCTTTTAGAGCAAGTGTTGAAATGGTTGACATTTATCTGCTAGCTATGAGATGAAACGCCTAATAGATTGTAACCTTCCTTAAAGGATTCTTAATGCTTTAAGGTTCTTTGGTGGAGGCATCTCCACTATAGCTTTAACTTTTGTGGGATCTACTTCAATGCCTCTACGAGATACAATGTATCCCAATAGTTTTCTTGATGTTACCCTGAAGACACACTTCTTTGGATTGAGTCTCACTTGGTATTTTTCTAGCCTATCAAAGATTTGCCCTAGAACTTGTATGTGATCTACCTGAGAAGATTTTGCTAGTATGTCATCCACATCATCCTCCATGATGTGATGAAAGAGGTCATGGAATATCACTATCATTGCTCTTTGATAAGTTGCCCCTACATTCTTTAGACCAAATGGCATGACGCACCAACAATAGGTACCCTAAGGACAAGTGAAAGTTGTTTTATGTTGATGTTCTTCTGCTATTATTATTGGATTGTAGCTAGAGAATCCATCCATAAGAGAAAGCATTTCATGACCAACGGTCAAGTCTAGTATGAGATCAATGTTTGGTAATGGGAAGTCATCTTTGGGACATGCTTTGTTAAGATCTCTCAAATTAGAACACATGCGGATGCCCCCATTTGGTTTAGACACAGGTACAATATTTGATACCCATTCTAGATAATCAATAGGTTTGATAAAATTCGTATCTAGCAGTTTCTGTATTTCTACTTTTACCAAGAGAGCTATTTGCAGATGCATCTTCCTTAGCTTTTGCTTGACTGGTTTAACTGTTGGATCAACTGTGAGATAGTGAACTACTAGCTTAGGGTCTAACCCTGGCATATCAGCATAGGTCCATGGAAAGTTGATCGTGCATTGCAAGAAGAAGTTGGTAAGATCCTTGTGCTCTTGTCCTGATAGTGATGATGCAAGGAATGTAGTTCTAGGATTTTGCTCTATGCCAAGATTTATCTCTGTAGAATCTTCCACTAGGAGAGCTGATTTCTCTTGATACTTAGATGGTAGGGGAAGGTCAAATCCTCCATCCTCAAGTGCCACAGTTGGGTTTTCACCTTTGGATATGTCCTTTGTTTTTACTATTTTGTGATCGGGAGGTGCCACAGCGTGGTTTTCACCTAGAGATCGTTCTTTATTTTTACTTTTGTGACTGGAGGATTTGGCATTCTCACCAAAATAAGCAGTTTGCTCTAGTTCCATTACAAAACCAGCTTTGTGATCGCCAAGAGAGATACCATCCCAGAGTCCCATGAACTCTACAATAGCTTCGTCATTTTGAAATACATCTAGAACGGGGGTCCCTTGTTGGTCCCAATCGATAAGTTTAGGGTAGACAAGTGTTACACTCTGGGTGTTTGTGTTGGAGGTTAAGGATATAGATGATATCATGAATATGGAGGACTCTATGAATAGGTCAGTCATATGGAGGGAAGAGTCATCGATGATATCCTCTTTAGACGTTGAATTGGTGAGGGAAGTTTGTGCCACCTTGTCGAGAATACCCTCGATGTCCAAGGCATGTGGTACCTTCCTACCATAACCTAACCCCTTTTTGTGTAGCTTCTTTAGCACAGCAATGGGTTCCATTGTTCCTTGATTATGTTTCCCAAGGCCACCTTTGCCTTTATAGCCCATGTTTTTGACAATCCTTAGGCCATTGCCATATTTCTTGACTGGTATTGTGACAAGTTCCTTCTCCTTGTAGAGCCAAGAAGAGATGTCTTCAATAGTTTCCTCTACCAATAATTTTCCCTCTTGGAATTGAGTTAGGGATACTGGGGGAGGAATAGTTGCTTTGGCTATGGGCGGTTGGCCGTAAGATTTAGGAGATAGGGGCATCCGCCCTACACAACAAGATTTTGAGATATCATATTCTCCAAAGCCTATATCACGAATGTTAGCTTTGATTTCAAGAATAGGAATAGGATTGGGTTCAACTTCAGAGTCTTTTGTTAGATTTTCAGAATCGACATATAATGGGGATTCATGGGCTTTGTCATTATTGGGCACTTGGTTACAATTCTTATAACTGCCTTGCAAGACACGACATAATTCAAAGGGATGAGGGTCTCCTGGGATAGTGATATCCATACCATTAAATGGAAACTTGAGAGATTGATGGTACATTGAGGGAACAACTTTCATGGCATGGATCCATGGGCATCCTAGGATAATGTTGTAAGGTAGCTCAATGTTAAGGACTTAGCACCTAGTTTCTTTCATGACAGGGCCTACTTGTATAGGCAAGTGGATAACACCTTCTGACCAACGTTCAACATCATCATACCCTTTGATTGTAATACTTTGATCAATGTTGATATGATCCTTAGAGTATCCCAATTATTTGAGCAAATTTAGAGAACAGATATTGAGACCAACACCACCATCTATAAGTATGCGTTTGATCTTGCGTTTATGGATGACAATCTCAATGTGAAGGGCACCATTGTGACATGGATCATGAGATGGGAGGTCCTTTTCAAAGAAGACCACGTTGTAGGGTGAGGCAATGTTACATATTATAGATTGGAAATCAATGACCTCTATGTCATTAGGAATCGAAGACTCTTGTAGGGCTTTTTCAACCACAGCTTTATGGGTAGGTGACGACTGTAGAAGGTCTAAAATGGAGATATGTGCAGGGGTTTTCCCTAGATGTTCGACACGATTGTAGTCGGATTGAGTTGTGAGACTTGATGTAGGACCATGAATGGTGACATGACCACGACGAATTATAACAGCGCAATTTGTAGATTTGCCTTTGATTGTGAGGGTAGACACCTGACTCTCTTCAAAATGACCCACAATAGAGTCACAGGAAGTTGAAGTTTTGTTAATACCTTTACCTTTATCCGGAGGTGGACCATGACCATGGTTAGGGAATGGTTCCTTGTACATGTTGAGATCCTTGTTTGTTTTTTGATTAGGGATGTCACCGAATGTGATTTGTCCTCTATCAATAAAGTTTTGGATCAGGTGTTTGAGTTTCATGCATCCTATGGTTTAATGTCCTTTAGTTCTATTGTACTCACAAAATTCTTTTTCTTTGTATCGTGCAGTTTTGTAAACAGGTTCACCATATGGGGGAGCATCTGGTAATGTGATGAGTCCATTATTTATAAGTTTATGTAGAACAGTCTCTATAGGCTCTCCCAAGGGAGTGAATTGATGTTGAGGGTAATCTTGTTGAGGTCACTCTTGTTGTTGTTGTTGTTGTTGGTTTGGTTGAGGCGGAGGTTGACTTGGTTTTGATGAAAGTTGAAGGGGTGTTTGCGGTGTTGGGACATGCTTGGAATCCACCACACCATCATTGACCACGTATTTGTTCTTGTTCCAAAACTTGGGTTTATCATTTGTATATTGTTGAGGAGCATTATCTTTAGTTTCTTTGAAGATTTTGACCATGCCTTTAGCGATGAGGGATTTTTCAATGTTGATGCCCTTATAGGTAATTTCATCGAAGGTTGTAGTGCTAAGTATTTGCAAATGAAAACCTAATTCTTGATTGAGGTTCTGTACAAACATACTCACAAGCTATTTTTCAGGTATCTTGAATGGGAATTTGCTAGCCATTTGTCTCCATCTTTGAAGGAAGGAGATGAGAGTTTCCCCATTTTTCTATTTATTGTTGCATAAATCAGTCATGGAGACTTCATGTTCTATGTTGTATGAGAAATGAGTGGCAAATTTCTCTGCAAGCTCGTTAAAAGATTTAATACCTGTGGGTAGGTGCAAGAACCATTCTATAGCTTGACCTCCAAGACTACAAGGAAAGAGGTGCATAAGATATGTGTCATTATGTGAGACCTCAAAGCAAGTGAGATAGAATTCTCTAAGATGGTCTTTTGGGTCTCCTTTTCCTTTGTATTTATCAAACTTGGGAATAGTGAAATTGTGAGGAAAAGGGATCATGGGTAATGACTGATCAAATGGGTAAGGACAAACGTCTTCCAAAGAGAAGGTTTTCTTGGTGTGGACAAATGTTAGATCAACTAGTTGTTTAACCTTAGCAAGTTGTAGCTCCATAGTTGTTGGAGGTGTTGGAACTAGAGGTGGCTGTTGTTGCCCATATGGGAGATCATAGTGGAAGTCATAAGCATTAGTGTTGTAAGGGTCGTATGATTGGTTGGTGTTGTATGTGTCATATATTGGGTTTGGATTGTGTTGGTTTTGGTTGTTTTGATTTTGGGGAGGTGGGGGTGGTGCTAGGTAAGTATGTAGGCTTTGTGATGGTTATTGAAAAGAGTCCTATCGTTGGTATTGCGGAGGTGGTGTGAAGAAAGAATTCAGTGGAGGAAAAGCTAAAATTTGTTGGGTTTGGTTGTGGGGGTGGAACATAGCTATTTTGAATTTGGGAGTGTTGAGGGTTTTGATAAGTGTTGGTTAGGTTGAGAGTGGATGATCGTGGTGGTGGAGGGACATAAGTAGATGTGTTTTGCGATGGTTGAGGTTGATTGAGATATGTGTTGAAAAAGGTGAGTGTTGAGGATCATTGTGGTGGAGGTACATAGGTAGATGTGTTTTGTGATGGTTGTGGTTGACTAAGATAGGGATAGGTTAGGTTGAGTGTGGAAGAATGTTGAGGTTGCATGACATTGTTTGGGTTAACGATATGGAGGGTTGATGATGTCAGGGGAGGTGTTGGTTGTGACCCTTATTGCATGGCGACATAATTGTTTCCCATATTGTAATTTGGTGGGAAACCATCTCGTAATGGGGCAGCCAATGTTCCATTTACGTTTGATGTAGGCGTTCGGGAGATGATAGGAGGTTGTTGTGTGTTTGATCCAGAAAGAGCAGCTTGTTTAGCTAATTCTGCTTGATGTTTTAGAGTCTCTTATTGGTGCGTATAGATCTCCATAGGAGTCATGAGGGGTGATATAGGTCTTTCCACTATTGGATTTTGATAAAGAGGATTCTCATATTGAGTGGCAAAAGACTTATTTGTTCTCCCTTGTGAGCTTTGTTCGGGTATAGGCGTGGTCATAGTTGACATAGTTTGGACCACTGTTATAGCATCATGGGTTTTGCTTTTCTCTCTAAGATTTTATAGATCAAAATCTTGGGGTAATTTAGCTCCTTGTTCAGCTAGCAAGTGGAAAAAATGATCTTGGTTCTCACTAATGATTTTGTCAAATGCAGCTATGGTTTTAGGATCTTGCATGATTACCTCAAGGTCTTGTCTATCTACTTGAGAGGATTGACCTTCTTCAAAGTGTGTCTCTTCTTGAGATGTGACTTGAACCGTGGTATAACTGGGTGTAGCAAAATCATGAGGCATGACGGTAGTGAATTGAGTTACATTTACCAAGGGGACATTAGTCTCTTGAGGTTGGTTTGGTTGGTCTTGTTTCAACGTGTTTTGAACATTGGTTGGCCTAGTCATTGGTGTTTTTGGAGTACCATTTGGAGTCATGTTGCATTGGCTTGGTTGAGGTGTATGAGGAGGTGATTTGCACTTCCTTGGTGCAACTTGTTTAGCCTTCATAGTTTGTTGGAGTCTAGTGGTTACCATGGGATGCACTTGGACAATTTTGTTTTGAGATTTTCACTAAGATTTTGCTGTGACAGTTTGAAAAAAAAAAAATTCTGGACAGAGGCACTATACTATGCTGCAAAGGTGCGGTACTGTAGTACCACATGCACTGAGATGTAATGCCAAAGGCGCTAGATTGCGATACTAGAAGCGTTGGACTGTGTTGCAAAAGTGTTGGACTGCTATACCAGAGGCGCTGTAATGATGTTAGTGATGTTTAAAAGGCCAAATTTGATAGTTTTGGATTTAGATTTGGTTTGGATTTGCTTTGACAAGAGAAAACACATCAAACAAAGTACAAAAGAGGACTGACACAACAGATAGTGTATGTTCAAGGCTCATAAAAAAGCCCAATGTTTCCATGGGTATAAGACAATTGAAAATAATTCAAGTACTTTTTATCTCTAGAGACATGGTTTCATTGTGGTAGATCAGCTCACAACTTAATTCTTCATCGACCAAATGTCATTCCATATAGGTGCCATACATTTGTATTTTTACGAGAGATGATAGGTAGGGATATCTCACTCTCCCCTCAAAAAGCTCAAGTAGGTCACAAGAGCTTTATGACCGAGGGAATACTATCTCTTCTCAAGGGAGGCAATGGTGAGTATCTTGGGGGCTTGTACCGATTCCCCTTGCATTGATGATTACCGCAACGTTCGGAGGTGGATTGGGTAGTCACTATCTAGATGGTTCTTAGTTGCTTCGAGAGACCAACACCTTATGAGCAATGTGACAAGATACTAAAAGCTTTGACCAATCCTACTAAGAGTATCAAACACTTTGCATAATGTGAAAATTGTTTCCACAAAGAGCTAGTACACCTCTTTTCAATTTGGCACCATAAGGTAAGGCTGACGTCAGTTAGGACTTGGCTTTCACCTTATCCCTTTTATAGAGCGGTTCAAAGGAAAACTCCGCTTAGGGTCATCTCTTTTGGATGAAGCACAATCCAAGAAGCAGGCCCTTCTAAAGGAATAACTAAAATTGTAAGATCAAGCACGTCAAACAAAAGTTCAATTGTCTTGTTATAAGAAAAATAAGGTGCAACTAGATTAGGCACAGACACGATTTGTAGTTGTCAATTGTCCCTTATGAAATTGAAGTGTTTTGCATTCATGTCCATTGTCCCTTAGAAAATTGAAGTGTTTTTGCATTCATGTCCATTGTCCCTTAGAAAATTGAAGTGTTTTTGCATTCATGTCCATTGTCCCTTAAGAAAGCAATATGTTCCTAAGACTTAGATTGCAAAGATGATTTGTTGTCCCTTAAGAAAACAATATGTTCCTAAGATTACAAAAATGATTTGTTCAATTGTCCCTTAAGAAAGCAATATGTTTTCTAAGATCTAGATTTGATAGATTGGGCAATTTCCTCAAAGCTTGTCCTGCATGAACATGTTAGAGAAACCCATTTGCTCTGTTTGAGTGATAAGAAGCTGAAAAATGTTGATTTAGTTCCACACAAACTTAATAGTTAGAAAAAATCAATCAAATGACCAAAAGCGCTTTACTGTTATACCAAAGGCACTGACCTGTTTATCAAAGGTGCTACACCGTACTACTAGAGGCGCGCTATTTTCAACTGAAGGCACTAAACTATGCTACCAAAGGTGTTGTACTGCTGATCAAAAGCATGGCATTGTTATACCAAAAGCGCGCTATTGTTCTAGGTTCAATAAACTCATAATTTTGTCAAAAAAAGAAAGATTTAAAAAGATGATTTCCTGATTGTAGAATGGTGAATAAGGGTTAGATCTATCTGGAATGATGAAAATATGATAATTGAAACCTTGTAAATAAAAAAAATCACTCAAAACCTTATGTGTCCAGAGGTGCTATACTGTGGTACTAGAAGCATTGTACTATGCTACTAAAGGTGCTTCACTGCGCTACCAAAAGCGTTGAGTTGCAGACCAAAGGCACTCTACTGTATTGCCAAAAGCGCAGTTCTATGTTCGTCTGCACGTTTCTGTACTGTACTTCAAAAAAAACTTCTAAAGAAAAATAGCAATTAGTGGGTCCCACCGGGCATGCCAAAATGTGTATAGGGATAAATCAAGATCGAATGATAATCAAAACAATGAAATAATCAACAATTCAATCCTATAACATCAAGATAACGATCTAAGCAAATAACCAAATAATCAATGAATTAACACAAAAACAATGAAAGCTTTCACCTAGATTGTATTGTTATCTTGGTCAAATGTGGATTGCTTTATAAATTGTGAAACCATGTTTGCAACAAGTGGATGTAGATTGTGTTTGTGCTCAAAGTGCTCAACGATGCGATGTATGCTCAATGCGCTATATGGATGCCTACGAATAAATGATCAAAGAGTACTCAATAGCTATAAATGATCAAAGAGGATTTGTTATGGAGATGAGGGGGTTTATATAGGTTTCAATAAAGATTGATCAATGGTCCAGAAAATTCAATAGAATCAATGGATGAGATAAATCTAAAATTCAAGATGGATGTGCACCTGACATGTGTCACACAAAAAAATATTTTTGTTTGAGTTAATTGCTTGATTTGGCTAAAAGACATGGAATAGACATGAGATAAATTTAGATTTCATAAAAATAGAAATTCTTTTTCTAATTTATGAGTTGGTGATAAAAACAATATTGATTAAGTCAATTAACTCAACTCATAATTTGCTTTTTGCATGATTTGAGATAAATTAATAATAAATTATTTAATTTTGTGTGCATGATGAACAAGATTTATTTTTAGAGGAATTGGAAGATATTTGAGCAAATTAAATAAATAAATTTATTTAATTGTTTGTGCATGATAGAAGACATAGAATAGATTTGAAGATTTAAATAAATTAAACAAATAAATTGATTTAATTTATTTTGCAAGATGAAGGATAAATAAAATATTTGATTATATTTTATTTTTAGAAGATTTATTTTTAGAGGAAAAAATAAATTAAATAAATAAATTTATTTAATTGTTTGTACAAGATTAGAGGACATAGAATAGATTTGAAGATTTAAATAAATTAAACAAATAAACTGATTTAATTTATTTTGCATGATAAAGGATAAATAAAATATTTGATTATATTTTATTTTAGAAGATTTATTTTTAGAGGAAAAAACAAATTAAATAAATAAATTTATTTAATTGTTTGTGCAAGATAGAAGACACAGAATAGATTTGAAGATTTAAATAAATTAAACAAATAAATTGATTTAATTTATTTTGCATGATGAAGGATAAACAAAATATTTCATTATATTTTATTTTTAGAGGAAATAACAAATTAAATTAATAAATTTATTTAATTGTTTGTGCAAGATAGAAGACATAGAATAGATTTGAAGATTTAAATAAATTAAACAAATAAATTGATTTAATTTATTTTGCACGATAAAGGATAAATAAAATATTTGATTTTATTTTATTTTTAGAAGAGAGATTTAATTTAAATAAATTTGAATGATTTATTTAAATTTGGAAGAATAATTTATTTAATTAAATAATTTAGAATTATTTAATTATGGATAAGAGGATTTTGAAGGATAAATTAATTAAATAATTAATTTATTCAATTGATGTGGATTTGAATTTTGAAAGATGATAATGATTTAGTTAAATAATCAAAATTATTTAATTTTGGAAGAATAAAGTTGATTTTAATGAAATTAATTAAATAAATAGAATTTATTCAATTAATGTTGATTTTAGGAGATTTGAAAGAATTTGATGATTTTGATGAAATTAATTAAATAATTTAATTATTTAATTAACGTCAAAATGCAGGTGATTAGACATATTTGACGAAATGCAAGTGATGCAATGACATGGTCATTTTTGGGTGTCTACAAACTCTATTTAGGATGTATACAGTAGTGTGATTTGCCTCTCTCCAATATACTTCCGGTAGGTCAGCCTCCTTCATCATTGTTCTAGCAGCCTCTTGAACTGTCATGTTCTTCCTTTCAACTACTCCATTTTGTCATGGAGTCCTAGGTGCAGATAATTATCTCTTTATCCCTTGTTCCTCACAGAAGAAGTTAAACTCATTTGATGTAAACTCTCCACCTCTATCAGACCTCAAGCATTTGATCTTCAAATCTAGGTCATTTTCAACCATTGCCTTGAATGCTTTGAACTTTTCTAAGGCTTCTGCTTTTTCTTTTAAGAAGGTAACCCAAGTCATTATAGAATAATCATCAATTAAAAACATGAAATACATATCTCCTTGCAGACTTCTTACTCTAGTAGGTCCACATAGATCTATATGCACTAATTCTAGTAGTCCATCAACATATTGGTCCTTGCTCTTGAAACTTGTTCTTATCTATTTTCCAAATTGGCACTCCTTGCACAATGTATCAGCATGCTTTACAAGCTTGGGCAAATCTCTTACAGCTTGAGTGGAACTTATCTTCACAATGTTGTCAAAATTGATATGACACAACCTTCTATGTCACAACCAACTTTCATCATTCTGAGCCAACAAAAAATATTCATTAGTCCCTTTCAAATGATAAATGTTACCTCTTGTCTTCTTACTAGTTGCAATGACTATTTCGGAGCTTTCCAAGATCTTGCATCCATTGTCCTTGAATTTGATATCATAACCTTTGCCACACATCTGACCAACACTCAGGAGATTATGCTTTAATCCCTTCACATATAAGACATCATCAGTATTATGCTTGCCATCAAAAGAAATAGATCCTTTTCCACAAATCTTACTAGTTGTATCATCACCAAACCTAACCAATCCTCCATCATATCTTTCCAAACTTATGAACTTATTTTTGTCACCAATCATGTGATGAGAGCATCCACTATCAATAACCCATTCATATTTGTCTTGCACAACCTGAACAGCCAAGGCTCTTTCCTCCACTGGTTTTTCTTCCTTCACACAGGTAGCAGGATTAGTAGACACAGGTTCTTCCTTAATAGCAATGAACAAGCATTCATTTCCAGTAGTACCACCATTATCTGATTCATCATCTGTTACTCTTTCATCATCAAAATCATTAACATAATAACATTTCTTTGGAATCCTAGGTCTATTCTCAAACCTTTTTGGAACTCTCTCAAGACATCTAGAGGTATAATGACCAATTTTACCACAAGTAAAACATTTGAAAGGTAATTTTCCTTTGAACTTACCAGTACCTCTGGGTAGACTGCTGACAAAATTTGCCTCCATTTCTTCAAGCTCATAATCCAGTTCCACTTTGTACTTATCAAGTCTTGAAGGCCTTTGTGAAGTGCTGGCCTTGAAAGTAGTCTCTATCTTAGGAAGTGAATCACTTAGTTCCTCATCTCAAAAGTTGTTAGCTTCCCAAGCAACTGATATTTTGTAATTGTTGTCACTATCATTGTTTCTTCAATTGTAGCCACCTTATGACAATAGGATTTAGGCAATTATCTTAGAAATTTATTCACAATTTCAGGTTCTTCAATCTTACCTCCCATACTTTTGATGCCACTTACAAGCTCATCAATCTTTTGCATATAGGATGAAATGTTCTCATCTCTACTCATCTTCAAACTATCATATTTCATCTTCAAGCTCTGCAACTTGGCACTTTTCACAGATTCATCTCTTTCATATAGGTTCTTCAACTTTTCCCAGATGTCATGTCTGTGTTAGATAGAGCATTCAATAGGGCATCTTTAGCTTTGATATTCAACTCATACTCCTTGATCTCATATTCAATTTTAGGACCATTCTTTGGTACTTCATACTTTGATTGGGTTATTCTCCATACATAAAAACCTAAGCAGATGAGATGGGTTTGCATGCGGATCTTCCAAATGTAATAATTTGTTCCATCAAACTGTGGACTTTCCTTCTTGCCAAACATCCTAGATCTGCCTCAAGAGGTTAAGCTTGCCTTTGAGGAACCTTGCTTTGATACCAATTGTTGAAATAAACTAGACAACTAAGAGGGGGGGTAAATCAGTTGTCTCAAATCTTTAACTAATTCTACACCTTAAAATATTAAACACTTCTCCACTGTTTGTTATGATTAAATCATGAAAGCATAAACTCAGAAACATAAACACAATTGTAAGATCATACACAAGAGACACTAGTTTTTTACATGGAAAACCCTGTTAAGGGAAAAACTATGGTGGATGTTAGTCCACAAGATATATAAGTTATAACAATACTGAAAATCAGAGGCTCACTGCCCAGAAAAAGGCTCACTACCAAGGGGTGGCTCACTGTCAAGGGGTGGCTCACTGCTAAGGGGTGGCTCATTGCCAAAGGTTTTGAATTGAGATGATAACATCTACTCCATGCTTGAATTCAGTTCCATTGAAGCGCAATACTCTTCCTCTACTCTGCTCTGCCTTTTACACTTCTTCACTTAACTTTGCATCTTTACATAAGGACACACTTTTCATGACCAATTTACAACTATATATATCATTCATCAACCTTGGAATGTTCATCAAGGTTGGCATTGCATTCATCAATTGTTGGAACAATTTCCAAGGTCAGCATTACAAACATTTACAAAATAGGTCTTGACCTAATACAAATTAAGCTAAGGAAATGTAGTAAAGAAGTATGTGGATCATGCCATGCCTTAGCTGGGACTTAAACATGATCTTCCATGCCACAACATGCTTCTACAATCTTCAATAGATCTCTGCAATAACTGGAATTAACCAAGTCGGCTAAGACAGGTTACACGCTACGTTATCTGGGAATAATCTTCAAACACGATCTCAATTCTTTAATGCAAACATTTACAAAATAGGTCTTGACCTAATACAAATTAAGCTAAGGAAATGCAGTAAAGAAGTATATGGATCATGCCATGCCTTAGCTGGGACTTAAACATGATCTTCCATGCCACAACATGCTTCTACAATCTTCAATAGATCTCCGCAATAACTGGAATTAACCAAGTTGGCTAAGACAGGTTACACGCTACATTATCTGGGAATAATCTTCAAACACGATCTCAATTCTTTAATGCGGACCAATGTAAATGCAGGAACACGATCAAGAGACATCCACAAGCACGTTGTAATCACCAGGAGCAACTGCACAAACTCTAACCACTTTATCCATGAGATTCTTCACACTGGAGCATATGAACTTCACTATCTTCAACTATCATAAAAGAAAGATAGCTTGCAAACTGCCAAATCATGAACCATTGTAGTTGTAGGCATTTATCATTATCCCAGAAATCCCTTTAGAACTGCAGAGCAAAATACTTCAATGCAGAGGGATGCGAAGCAAAATACTTTCTCCCTATCACCAATGAATAATCAGAAAAAGCAGGTTTTACTCTGGTGAATGTAACTCACTCAATTCTTCATACCAGAGGCTCAAACTTAGGATTTAGTATCTTCAGACATGCCTCTAAATAACTTCAAATCTACAGACCAAGATCTTCAATCTACAAGAAATGCAGAGCAATCTTCTGGACTGTTGTTCAGTATGCAATTCACTGTCTTCATTATGATTCATTGTTTCCTTTCTGATTCTTTTGGAGGGGCTAATTTTCTCAATGTCCTCAATATATAAGGCTTCTAATCAATCAAAAGATAAGGATACAGTTGACACCAATGACAACATAGATATGTTGACATCAATGACAACACAAATTAGGCACATACTTGCAACAAAGTGGTATTGCCATAGGTGTTTTGCTAAGTCAAGAAAACAAACCTATAGCCTTCTTTAGTGAGAAATTGAATGAAGCCAAGAAAAGGTACTCTTCCTATGACCTTGAAATGTATGCAATGGTGCAAGCATTAAGGAAATGGAGACATTATCTACTTCCTAAGGAGTTTATAGTGTACATTGATAATCATGCACTCTAATTTTTGAATAGTCAAGATAAACTCAGTCATAGGCATGTTAAATGGGTTGAGCATTTACAAGGTTTCACTTTTACCATTAAGCATAGGAAGGGGTAGTATAATAAAGTGGCAGATGCATTGAGTAGAAGGGCTCTAATGGTGTAGGAAATTCAGTTGCAAAGTGTGGGAGTTGATTCCTTAAAAGGTATGTATCTTGAAGATGCAGATTTCAAAGAAATTTATGCAAGTTGTAGGCAACCTTATAGTAGCAATAATGACAAATAGCTTGATTTTCTGATCCAAGATGAATTGTTGTTCAAGGAGGCACAATTATGTGTTCCTAAGTGTTCTATGAGGACTAATTTGATCAAAGAGAAGCATAGTGGCAGCCTTTACAGGTCATTTTGGTCTGGATAAGACCTTGGAGCAATTGAAGAGACACTACTATTGGCCAAAAATGCAAACTGATCTAAGACAATTTGTTGAAAAGTGTACTATTTGTCAAAGAGCTAAAGGATGTAGCACTAATGCAAGGTTATACCAGCCACTTCCTATTCCTAATAGGCCTTGGGAATCAATTAGTATGGATTTTGTGATGGGGTTACCTAAAACACAAAGGGGTTTGACTCAGTGTATGTTGTTGTGGATAGGTTTTCTAAGATGGCTCATTTTATACCTTGCAAAAGTACTAATGATGCTTCATACATAGCAGGTCTATTCTTCAAAGAGGTGGTAAGAATTCATGGTTTGCCTCTTAGCATTGTTTCAGATAGAGATAGTAAGTTTATTGGTCATTTTTTTAGAACTCTATGGAAGAAACTTGGTACTAACTTGAGTTTTAGTTTTGCCTATCATCCCCAAACTGATGGGCAGACTGAAGTGGTGAATAGGAGTCTTGGAAACCTTCTTAGATGTCCCACAAAATGCATTCTACCCAATGGGATCAGATCTTGCCTCAGGGAAAATTTGCATATAATGACTCATGAGTGTTGGAAAGAGTTCTTTTGAGATTGTTTATGGTTTGCAGCCAAGGGGAGTATTTGAATTGAGGAATATCAATGGCATCGAGAGGATGAGTGTTGAAGGTGAGCAATTTGTTGTGGCTATGAAGGAGATTCATGAACAGGTCAAGGAACACCTCCAAAGGAGTGTAGACAAATACAAACATAATGCTGATCTAAAGAGGAGAGAGGTTCACTACAAGGTTGGGGATTTGGTTTTGGCTCACTTGAGGAAGAAAAGGTTTCCTAAGGGGTGATATTCTAAACTACAAATGAAGAAGATAGGGCCATGTAAAGTAGTGCATAAATTTGGAGAGAATGCATATGAAATAGAGCTTCCCCCTGGCATTGCCATTTCTCCTATTTTTAATGTATCTAATCTCTACCCTTACAAAGGGGATGTTGTTGCAGATGATAATGTAGGTTCATCAACTTTCTCAGATGAGGAACATGTTAGAGATCTCCCACAAAGCTAGCCTTTGGAGTTAGAGTGCATTATTAACAAGAAAGGACTCAAGAAGACAAGGCATAGGACCTACTTCCACTATTTGGTCAAATGGCGAGGTCTTCCTATGGAAGATGATACTTGGATGATTGAAGATGAAATTGCAAAGCATGGCTACACAGTTGTAGATCTGTCCTCAAGTGGGACTTGAGTTTTTTTGTCCCTTGGGAGTATGGTGTAGGAGCACGTGTGGTGCAAGAGCACCCTCTTGGTCAACATGTTCAAACTTTGGGTTTTGTCTTTTTTTTTGTTGTTTCATGTTAATAAGGTCATTTTGGACCATTAATGATCATTTTGGAGTCATTTGTGAAAGTTTGGGGTCATTTGGATAAAAGATGTAAAAGTTACACAATGATTTGTCAAGCAATTTTTCAAAAGTTGTCATGGTAGTTGCATAGGTTGGTTAGTTGGTTGAAATTGGTTTCAAAAAGTTTTAAAGGATTGTAAATGATTATATTTTCCTAGTATCCTCGAAGTGAGGGGTTGGAAAACATTGATTTGGAAGTTGTTTTGAATGAAAACCAAAATTTCCTATGCATTTTCTAACGTTACAGCCTGATCTGGTGATTGGTACAAACTGTACGGCCTCCATTTCGACATGCAACCAGTTGGAGGTTGTTGTAATGTGAATTATCTTTCTTTTCCTTTTTGTGGCATCAACTTTCATTTGGTATTTCAAGAGTTAGAACCATTTTCATAAAAACTGCTTGAAACCCTAGCCAGGGTGAGCAGTGAATAAAACAATGTAATATCTTGACCCTCCACCAGTGAAAAATCATAAAAATGGCTAGAGAGGTCTGTTTCCATACACTTTATCATGTTCCAGGGTTGTAGGGAGTGTTGTGAAGGATTGCGCATGCAATTGAGTGACAGTTTGATGTTTTCAAGCCTTGTTTGCAGTTAAAACCCTAGTGGCTTACAGGGTTTGTTGTGGAAGACATTGTAGGGTTACCTATGAGAAAGGAGCAATGAATTGGGGCCTGGTGAGATGTGTTGGAGTTGTGTGTACATCCCTAGAAATCATTTGAATCCAAGAACTCAGTTATGTCATGCCTAACTGCCCAATTAGGCCTAGTTAAGAAGGAGGACAGTCAATTTTTGAGCTCTTTCATACAAAGAAACCCTACATTTATAGATATGTGTTGTAATGGCCAAAAGGGTGTCTCAAACTGGTCTTACATTTTGAATGCCAGGTCTTCTCCAAAGGTTATGGTCAAAAAGGCCTTTTTGAAAGGCTACAAGGATTAAGGGCAGTTTGTGAAGGAAAGCCCATTGATTGATGGTTAAAGATTCTTGTGAATGGTTGTCTGGGTGAGTTTGATCATTTTATACCCCTACTCTGCATCAATATGATTTTGAGATGTCAAGTTTAAAATCCATTTCTGGCATTTTGTTTCTTGTCGTGGAGTGGATAATTTCATGGGTTGAAATGGCTACATCAGTAATTTGCTTGCCCGGCACAAATCCTTTTTGGCAGCTACTGATAAGCTTGTCAAGAATGAGTTGAAGCCTGGACACTAAGATCTTAGAAAAAAATCTTGTAGATAGTATTACAAAGGCTTATGGGTCTAAAGTCTCCCATACACACAGGATCCAACTTTCTAGGAATAAGAGCAATGAAGGTATGATTAAGTTGCTTTAGCAGCTTGCCAATCTTGAAGAAATTCCTAGCTGCCTCAGTGATATCTTTACCCACAATGTCCCAATAAAACTGAAATAAAGAAGGGGGAAAGCCATTAGGCCCAGGAGCCTTAAAGGTGCCCATAGAGAAAAGACAAGCCTGGACTTCCTCCTTAGTAATCATTCTACCAAGATGTGCATTATCCTCCTCATTCAGAATAGTAGGGAGGATGTTAATGAGCTCCTGATTGATGCTGCAGCCTTGAGTGTCCAAAAAGTTCTGAAAGTAAGAAGCAGCCACCTACCCAATCTGAAAGTCTGAATCAACCATAATTCCCCTATCATCCATGAGTTTTGTTATAGTATTTCTTTTCCTATGCTTCATTGTGGATTGATGAAAAAAGAAGTGTTCCTATCCCCCTCTCTCAGCCACTGCACGTTTGACTTTCGCTTCCAGTAAATTTCCTCTTTCAAAAGCAACTCTTTCCATTCACCTCTCAAACCTCTTCTTCCTTAGAAGTCTCCTCCAAAGAGTCCCCATCCTCTATTCTACTTTGTAAATCCCCTAGCTTAGCATTAATCCTCCTTTTGTCATAAAAAATATTCCCAAAGTTGAACCTATTCCAACCTTTAATCTTTTTCTTAACCATCAATAGTTTTTGCGCAAGTCTGAACATAGGCATACCTTGGACATCCTCCTTCCACCAACTAGTTAACTTATCCTTAAAATTTGGGTGTTTAGTCCACATAATCTCAAACCTGAAAGGATAGGGGCCCTTACCATTCACACCTCTCCAAGAAAGAAGCAAGGGATTATGATCTGAAGTAGTTTGAGGCAAGGTTTCTAAAGAATAAGTGCTGATAAACTCCTGGTTAGAAGAGACCGAGACCCTATCTAACCTGACTTGAATCAAATTTCTTCCCTTTCTTTGATTAGACTAGGTAAAACGGTTACCTTGAATATCAAGATCCATTAGACCTTCTTTATTGAGAAAATTAGTTAGGTCCATCATACTGTCAGTGTAGTCCAGGATCCCACCACTCTTCTCTGAAGGGAATAGAGGGGTGTTGTTCTCATGTTATCAATTACAATTGATTGTAATTTGAGTTTCAAGCTTTCCAATTAAGAAGCTTTTGAATTAAGAAGCTTTTGTATTAATTAAAAAGCCCCATACATTTTTCAGAGAGTTGATTGTAAAAAGTCTTAGAAGAAAAAAGCAAGAAGCTTTTTGAAGTTTTTATAAGTTTGAAGCTTGAAGAAGCTTTTGAAATGCATCAAGGAATCAAAGGATTTCAGTATTGAATGTAATCTTTCATGAGAGATTTAATACAAGCATAAACACCTTTGGTGTGAAGTTTTTCCTTTAGGGGTTTCTCCACATAAATACTTGTCTTCTTCTTGCAAGCTATTTTCTTCTACTACATTGATTGAATTGGAGAAATACTCTAACATCTAAATTGAAAGTAATTTTCAGATTTACACAGTATTAATTTTAGATTTGAAAACATTTTAAAGCTACATAGCTGCAACTTTACCTTGTTCTCTCTCCCTTTTTCCAACACTAGTCCACTTGAAAAAGTTAGCTCAGCTATGGGTTCTCTAGGGTCATTATTCATCCTAACCCAAAATTATTTCAAATTCACATGCCCTAACTCCATATCTTTGATTCCCGCTAGTTTGTTCCTGATTATAGTGGATACATCAAACCCTTGGTACTTTTATTTCATATTGGTAAATTGAATTAACCACCAAATCAAGTAATTGACAGCTCTTAAGGAGGTTTGACTTACCACAAGAAGGGGAGAGATATGTGAAAGATGATAATACGTAGTAAGCACAATAGACATGAACCCGTAGAGGTCACTCTAACAGTTCTTCCAAAAGGTTTCAAATAGCACAGAACATAAAATGAAAAGAGTGAAAGGTAATGAGCTTATCGTAATAGTCATAAGTTGTGATGAGCTTATCATAATAGTCATAAGTTGTGATGAGCTGACTGTTGGGGAGGTGGCTCTAATCAATGTGTAGCATGCGGGCTCCAAACAGAAATGCAAAATGAATCCCCAAAGGCATATTTATATTGGTGGATTAGGGTGTGGGATGGGCCTTAAATAATGTGGCTTTGTAACGAATTCTATTACCACTGGTGCACAAACCACTCTATCAATTATATTGTTAATTCATCAATTCTATATTATTGGCCAAACATTGGGTTAGTGAACTCAAATCCCCTTTTAAATGAAATTTATCATTATTGACGGAATGATCCATTGCCAAACCTCTTATCGATGAACATTACTTTTCACAAACCATACGATCAAGGAATGCTTCGGTTGATGGACCTCTCTTATATTGGCAATATCAGTTATTGACCAACTCTTTCATCGGTGAACCAAGTGGTTCATGGGTTGGAGGTTGTTCTAATTTTCTATTAAGTGATATTTACATTGTGAATGTCCATCGTGAACTCTGCTCATTAGTGAACCGTGAAGTTCATGAACCCTCAAAATGAGCAATGCAAGTTCAGGCAAGCTTCCTTTATCGGCAAGGATATAATCTTACAACATTGAACTTATAAGAAGATGAAGTCATTACTCGATCGAGAGGTTCAAAAACTTAAGAACCGACCACCAAAGAGATGAAAATGAAGAAAGTTTGTCAGGTCAACATTCATCGATAAAGAACACATTGTTAACACCTTGGACTATTATCACCATATTGGTGGGTTCATGAACAAGAGAACCCATCGATAAGGTTTGTGAAGACACAAAATTGTTGACAAGGACACAAATATGTTTTTACTTAGAAGCTTTCAAAAAGGTACAAACCCAAGTTAAAGAAAGGTGAAAGATAAGACTTAAGAAACATAGACAAAAACTTGGGTAACAACTGGCTCTATTTGGGGACAAGGATTAGGAAGGACGAAGAGAACACAGAGTCTTAGGTTGGACAGAAGCCTTATTCATTAGGCAAGGATTCACAAAAACACAAGAAACAACAAAACAAATAAAACAAGGGAAAACTATAGTACAAGATGGGGAACAACTCATTTCACATATTACACAACTTTAAGGTTTGCTTATTATAGGGAAGGGGCATAGAAGTTCCATCAAGATAGGACAACATAAATGTATTATTCCCATATACCTGTGTAATAAAAAAGGGACCCTTCCATAAAGAGTCAAACTTACCATGAGATCCTCTTGGTTCTTTCCTTTTATCCCATGCATCATTGAATCCCCAATTACAAAATCTCTTTGCCTAGCTTTCTTATCAAATATTTTCTTCACATGTGATTGATGTTGAGTAATTATGTCCACAAACTCTTCTCTCTATTCTTCAACCCTGTTTAAAAACATGATTATTCTTTCTAGATCATTTTGAAAATGATCATCCTCAATGGCCTTCTGTAAATTTGCAATTGATAATTCTAACGGAATGGGTAATGCACTGTTCATCTCGTAGACCAGTTCAAAAGGTGACATTCCTATTTCTCTTTTAGGTGTGATCCTATCTTCCCAGAGAGCATCAAAAAGCTTCTTGTGTCATTTTCTCTGGTTTTCATCTA
The DNA here is from genome assembly GCA_027924645.1 of Cunninghamia lanceolata. NCBI lineage: Eukaryota > Viridiplantae > Streptophyta > Pinopsida > Cupressales > Cupressaceae > Cunninghamia > Cunninghamia lanceolata. Next base: position 520,763 of record BSBN01000399.1, read on the forward strand.
CTAATTTTATCACAATGGCAGTCAAGTTCTTGTTGCTAGATTCAACCCGTCCATTGCCTCGTGGGTAATAATCTAATGAATGTGCTAAAGAAATAGCATGGTCATAGAAAAATAAAGACATTTTAGAAGATGAAAAATTTGAAGCATTGTCAGCTATGATTTTTAATCGCACCCCAAATCTCACCAAGATATTCTGTTTGATAAAATCAAAACAACTTCTCATGTAGTCTTCTTAATAGGTATTACTTCTACCCACTTAGTGAAGTAATCAATAGCAATCAAGATGTGAGTATGGCCTGGACTTGAATGTGGGTTGATAGGACCAATAGAATCTAGACACCACTGTTGAAATGGCTCTTCTACGACAACTGGTCTTAAAAGGCAACGCTGTTAACTGTGGTTTACCTGTGAATTGCATGCACTTCTCACATTTGGATACCCATGAATACACATCTTTGAACATCCCAGTCCAATAATATCCATGTCTTAAAATTTTGAATGAAGTGACAAAAGAAGAAAAGTGGCCTCCACATGCCTCATTATGTTAAAGCTTCAATAACCTAATATGTTGATCCTTATCTATGCATTTTAAAAATGTGCCATCAATACTCTTCTTATATAAAGTATTTTTCCAAATTACATACCTAGATGTTTTTAGCTTAATATTCCTTTTCTCCTTTGCTGATAAATGTGTTGGACACTCTTCATAGGTTAAAAAGTAGGCAATGTGAGAGAACCAATCATCTTTGACTCCAACAAAAAGCACAAGAGGCAACTCATATTATCAGTAACCTTGTTCTCAACTATTAACTGACACAAACCCCTACCTCTAAATAGCTTAGTTGGTTTGATCTCCACATCATATTCTTGTACTTTGGCTATCCAAGCCCCCTTCTATTGCAGCTAATATCTTGTTGGGTTAAAATATTCTTCACTACAAAATCTAGAACAAACATTGTGGTGTGAGAATGTAAAACATAAAATCTAAATTGTTTCATTGCCTTAACTACTGCATAAGCATGTTTATTAGTGTGAGAATAATTCAATTCATGTTTCTTCAATGGGATACTCATAAAGGAAATTGGGGACTCAACTCCCTAATCCTTCTTCTATACAAGGATAGCAGACAAGGTATGCTCGAAAGCATAACTGTAAATAATAAATTTTTTGTCAAACTCGGGATGCACGATGGCAGGAGCATTAGCAATAGCCATTTTCATGTCTATAAAGGCTTGTTTCCCTGCCTTAGTCCATTTGAAATAATGTTTACCTTTCATCATATTTGCAATATGCCTGGTTAGCTTAGAAAATTTAGGGACAAATCTAAGAAAATTCACATGACCAAAGAAAAATCTCACTCCTTTTATAAATTCATTGGTTGCGTAAGCTTATGAATGGCCTCTACTTTCTCATGGTCAATCCTTATTCCTTCTTTAGAGACTATGTGACCCAGAAGTTTACCCTTAGTAACTCCAAAAACAAACTTATTGGGATTCAAGGAAATACCATGTAAGCAACATCATTCCAAAATAGTCTACAAATCTCTAAAATGATTCTCTCTTTTCTTGGAGAAAATATTGAGGTCATTCAGATACATGACAATGATTTTATTTTTTAAATCACTGAAGGATATGTCCATGGCATGTTGAAAATTAGCCCCAACATTAATTAGGCCAAATGACATGCGATTGTAGGCAAAGGTCCCTATAGGTGTAGTAAATAGTGTCTTATGTTGATCTCCTTTATCCACACTAATTTGGTTGTAACTAGAAAATCCATCCAACATCGACATCATTTTTTATCTAGAAACAACTTGCAGTATATGATCCATCATTGGGAGAAGGTAGTTGTCCTTCAAGGAAGACTGATTAAGGTTTCTAAAATCTACACAAATTCTGATCTCCCCTCTTTTTTCACAAACGAACTATGTTGGAAACCTAGGTGGAGTGTTGTATAGGATAAATAATTTGGGCCTTCAGCATCTTATCAATTTCTTGAAAGATAGCCTCTGCAACCTTGGGATTATTAGGTCTCTGCTTCTGTCTAACCGGAGACACCCTAGGTTTTAATGGAATGTAGTGTTGGAATTTTCCATTCATAAAGTTTTTTAAATCATCATAACACCAAGCGAATACATATTTGTATTTAACTAGTAGCTTGATTAGCTTTTCTCTTTCTTCAGGAGTGTAACATTTGCCAATACATACTATCCTTGGACTATCAATAGTTCCTATATTAACCTTTTCATAATCTACAAAACTATTTTTAGCATCTTTTGAAAGGAAGCTAGGTGTGCGGAAAATGCTTCCTACACTAATCTAATGAGGAGAGGGCTATGCAAATTCAACTTTATCCTAACTATTACAGCAATGTTAAACCATTAACATGAGATATTGCAGCAATACACATACACACAGAAAGTAGACAAAAGAGAGAGACAAGATATACGTAGGGAAAACCCTTACGGGTGAAAAACCCCACACTCCAAAACACAGCTCAAATGTATTACAGTAAACAATAACAAATTAAAATACAGTTTCAGAGCCAATGCTCTTTCAGGAGTCTTCAAATGTCGAATCTGGAGATATTCCAGCAGCATAATAGTACTCATACCAAAGTTGTATATCTCCCATCCAAGCACCTGTTTATATAGAGTTTACAAGGCAAATATGGAACCTTCTAGAGATGGGCGTCCATCTTGGACTCATGCCCCAAAACCCATGCTTAAGGACACTTGTCCAATATGCCATCCCGAAGTGGGCGCCAGGTCCCAAGATAGGTTACAATAGATGCTCTTACGCACCTTACAGCTGTTATAGAATCCGTCATACACTGACTAAAAATATCATATTCCTCTTACATGTCATAACCTCTCTTGATCACCCAAAGATGCCTTTCTCTTGTGTAAAGATACTCACTGACACTTGTCATTAATTAAAATCTAGACTTTAATTATTCAAACCCCCAAACCCCCGTTAATTATTCAAGGGAGAAACCGCGGTTGCCAAAGTCACCAAAATTTACCCTGCTGCATATACACAAGGTACTGACTATGCCAACTCAACATGGGATAAATAAATACAACATGAGGAATTTGCAAAGGTTGAGACACCTTAATTCCCAACATCTTTGATTTTATCTTTCACATACTTATCATGTCTATCAAAAAGATCCTCCAGAGAGACAAGGCTTTTGGCAATTATATTACCTTTAAGATAAATGACACCATCTTCTGTGATTTCATCATCGTTCGGGCATCTTTCATTACATTCAGAAGAATGGTCTTCAAAATAAAGGTCTAAAAATTTCTCTACTTTCTCAAGAAAACTAATAATTTTCTTATCATCCACAAATACCTTCCAATGATTAGCATTATCAGGTACACTAGGGTGGTATATGAGTATAATCTTATAAGGTATGTCTTTGAAATTTGGATGAGGCAACAATAATGAAGCTGATACTGCTAGTGAATCAAATCTGGTATTTTGTTCTCATGGAACAAGCTCAATAATGAAAGCATAAAAAATTTCAATGTTGTTCCACACTCTATTCCTATAATGTATCAATCTATCATTCTTCATAGTAAATATTTTTCTTACCTACTTGACAATTAGTTCTGCATCTCCTACTGCCTTTAGCTCCTTAATCCCTCTCTCCTTTGTTGCAGCAAGGCCCAACAATAAAGATTCATACTTTGTTGTATTATTAGTATTCCCAAACTCTAAATTGTAAGAACAAGGAAATTTTTCTCCAGCTAAGGAAATTAAAACAACTCCTACCCCTAAACCTGAATTGGAACAACTTCCATCAAATTCTAGAATCCATAACCCCGAGGTATCCTTTCTTTAAGCCAACTCAGGGGTTTCACTTCCTAGTGAAGAAGATAACATGTAATTTTCAAAATCCATCTCCTCATATATAATTTGGGCTTTAGGATCATCTAATTTTAGCACCGTGAACTTTACTTTTGGTTTTGGATCTAAAGAAACCTTCTTCCCTACCATGGGAATGAGAGCATGAGACCAATCTAATTAGATTTCTCCTCCCATATCTCTACAAAAACTCCTTAGAAGCAAACCATAGTTGGCATTTATGTCAACTACTTGGATGGTTAATTTCAACCTTTTGTTAGGATATGCTACCAAAGCCACTTGGGCATCCTTAATCTGACCAATCAGAGGCACTTGTTTGGACTCCATAGAAAAACACTTCCCATGTGTTTTGGTTAAGGTGAGGCCTAAAGCATGAGAAACCTTGGTTGGCATTATATTATCTTAGGCATCTGAGTCTATTAGACATTACTCAATCGACACCCAACAATATATGGAGATATATAGAAAGGATTTGGTTTTTCATGAGCCACTAAGGGATAAAAATCTCTAGTTTTAAAGGAAGTTCCATGAGATGTACTTTTAGCAAAAGACTCAGAGGATCAAGTATTCACATGTGAAGAAGCAAAACCAAACTTAACATACTTCACAAGGCATTCTAGTTCACTAGGATTCATCCTTAAATATTCAGCTTGTGATATTTCTATCTTCATATTTTTACAGTGTTCTACAATATCAAAATGATCACCAAGTTTATCAAAAGAGGATAAAGTAATAGGATTAGAAGCACCTGATATTTTCACACTAGAGGATGAAGTATGTGTAGAAGCTGCATTCTGAGATAGATTATACTTGGGAGTGGTAGTGGAATCAACCTTCACTTGAGTTTTAGCATATGGTTTTCCTTTTGGGGATTGGTCCTGCTAACTCCTTGTATGAACAAAGAAGGCTTGTCCATCTAATTCAATGAGTATATCTTCTCCTCTGTCAGAATTTGATTCATATTCTAAATAATAAGTAGTAGAGTTACTAGGGGTAGAAAGTCCCTCATCATTAGAAGTCTCCTCAAAAATCATCTCCCTCATTGTATTCATTTGCATAAATATGTTCATTTATGGGTAGGAAGCATCATTATGATCAGAAGTTAAATAAAAATTGTACATCATGTTACCCATGTTGCTGGAAGAAGGCCCCTCTATGGCCAATTGCTGCATTGCTGGAGGTAACTCTAGATTTTTACTTTTGTTGTTATTTTATGGTACATATGCTTTTCTAGGAATATCTTGGTAAAATGGTTGTTGAGACTATTGAATTTTGAGCAATTATCTCTTGAGAACAATGATCTCATTGGCTAGCTTTTGTACCATGGGATTGGTGGAAGTAGTGGCAGTATTCTTCTAGTTTTGGATCTCTCTCTTCCACTTCCCAGCGGAGAGCAAATCATCTTCGATCTCTATGGTAGATGTCTGGGCTCCTTCCAAAGTAGCCACCCTATATCTCTTCAAGTGATAGCTAATATTTGGTGGTTGTGCATTGATAAAGAAACCTTTGTTCATCTCAGGAGTGGATCTCTTAGTTTCAGGAATCCTATTAACCAACTTATTAAACTTAGCAACAAATTCTCTCATGATTTCATGAATGCCTTTCTTCATATGAGTAAATTTTAAAAACAAAGAATGTTCACCTTTTGGACTTTTAAACATGTCTTCAAATTTCTGGATCAACACATCCCAAGAGTTAATAGACGTTGATGGTAGATGATAAAACCAATTAGCGGTTGCATCAACAAGAGACTCCAAAAATAATCTTATTGACACATCCTCATGATGTATGCCTAAACAGAACATGCAACAAAGAAGGCATGAATGTGGTCATATGTAGAGACTTTACCATATCGTCTAAATTTAGGTATAATCTTCTAAGATCCATGAGTATGATCATGCAACTGGTTTCCTAGAGATAATGGGCCAATTGCAGCCCCTAGGGGATAGGTGGTTGTACACCTTGATTGTCACCCATATTATTATGAAAATGTATTGTAAGAGGAAGAACAGTATTGTGTAACACCAATGCTTGGAAAATGGAAGAATTCCCTGATGTTCTTGTAGGTGAGGCTGGCCTATTAGATGTTTTAAACAAATTTTTGGTAGAAAAGAAGTTTGCAATGAAATTAGTTCCTCCTAATTTTTTAAAATTAGGATCAATAACTCATTTTCTACGATCACCTCTGATGTATCTTTTATCAGCTAGCTTGATCACTTCTAAATAATTTGTTGGTTATTTGGTTGGTGATTCTGATTGTGTTACCACTGGACATGATTATTTTTTTGTCTATTATTAGGTATAGTGTGAACTTGAAAAGGTTGATCGCTTCTAAGTACAACAACTACTCCTTTAATAATGAAGTTCTAATGCACCACACTAAAGCATCTTGCTTTTTGATTAAGTTTTTATCCCAAATCTTCCTCAATATCAAGAACCTAATTGATCTGATGAAATTCTTGGTTATTTCCTCTTTGCCTCCAACCCAAGTTTTACAAGTCTATTAAAATATCTTCTTGTTCTACGTCAACCTAGTTAAGATTTGGTTGCAAGATGGGACCAAATCCTCTTTGCAGCACCATTAATTACTACAACTTTCTTTGCACAGAGGTCTTTTGAGACATTAATGTCTAACAAGGAATCACTATTGTAAATTTGTTCAATCAATCTATTATACAAGTTGAACAAACTTATAACTATCCTTACTGAGTGTATATTAATATGTATTCTTTAGGCAATGCTTAAAGTGGTTCATTTGAGGAAAGACTTAAAAAGGTTGTAGTATTCAATAACTAATCGTATTTGAATGCAATTGTTTAGTAATAAGATCTCCTGGAGTGGAAAGGTGACTTTAGAAATATCTATTCTGGTCCCTAGTAGAGTCGCTAAAAATCTATTAAGGAACAATTTTTTTCACTAGGTCTCTTATATGACTCGCCCAATTTATAGTGACAATCCCACCAACAGTTAGATAGATTGCAAATCAATTTCACAATTGCACTCTATACTTTTAATAAGGTACAGCTCCCTTCGTATGATAAAGTTAAGTTTTTAGATACACTTTTAACCTAAAAGCAGGAAAGGAAATATTTTGGAAATATGAAAATAAATGATTTCCCTAATGCCCAATGCACCATAGGAAATCCAAACACATTCTCACAATAAATAGAAACCACTAGAATCTACCCAAACACAAGAATGAAGAGATTCAATGATTATGCAACCAATATTCAATTTACCATCATCACATCAACTTCAAACATAAGAATGAAGATATTGATGATAGCAATATATATACCAAAGGCAAGTTATCAACACTCTACATAGGAAAGATGTACTATCTTCTATACTCAACATGCCATACATCCAACATAAGAAGATCCCATAACATCACAAAGAAAATTGACTCAATGCCACTATTCTCTTGTATTTAGGAGCGAAAATGAAGCACAATACTCCCTTTCAGATAAAATCATACAGCTTGTATATAGTGTCCCCCTTACCCCCAAATGTTTTTAAATAAAATATTTTAAAACATGACTAACTTTTCCAATGATCTAATCATGAAGCAATTTCTCCAAAAGACCCCATATCTTTCTTCCTTTCTCCCTTATATAAGAATAACACTAAAAATAACTCCAAAATAGAACTATTTCTTGGAATGACCAATTAAAACAAACCTTTCCCTCTTTTGATATTACATAAAGAGGGTCAATTTTAATAAAGTCCAACAACATAATTAAATACATTTCAAAGTTTTAGTAAATAATAGATAAAGAACTATGCCGAAATATCAATTTTCTCTTCCTCCTCAACATTTCAATTAGCCTATTCATCTTTGTCTCCTTGCTCTTCTTGATCAACCTTCAATGACTAATCTTTAGGTACATTGAAGCATCCATCTTGGCTTTGAAAAATTTGAATTTGTTCAACACATGAGCCAGTACTTTTCCATTGGGTACAATGGTCATACTCAAACGAGTCTTCCACATAACCAAGATGTTATTTGAATCCTCATACTTCCTATGAAATTCAACAAGATCCTTTGTGAAATTCATGAGGTAAGAAAACATATTGCTTAATTTATCGATTGGATTTCCCTCAATAGTGTCTTTGTTTTTCAACTCCCCTTACCAATAAATCTTTAAAACCATGTTTGATAGTACTAGCTTCAAGTATGATTATTTCAGTTTCATCAAGGATATCCATCCCTAGGGTTATACATGAGCTCCTAAGGTCCATCAAATATGATTTGTAGTTTTTGACAATATTCTTCAAATCATTCAAACATTTTTTACCATTAAAAGCTTCCAGTCAATAGCATTTAGCCATTTCATAGACTCATTCTCTTCAAGCTTTCTCAGAAACCAATATACTAGTGTCTAACTTGACCATTTCCTACAAATCATTTTTAGCTATACTCAAAACACTTTCCTCTTTCTTAGCTAGTTTCATGTCAGAAAGTACTTCATTCTATTTAGTGAATATTTTTACATATAGGAGGATCACTTCATGGAGATACATCATCCCTTCCATAGTCAACTTTTCAACCCACTCTTCAGTAGATTTACCCAAAAATTGACACTTATTTGATCTACCACATCTGGGCTCACACATTTTGGAGGAACCTTTGCAGGAGTGTCCATTGATGCATCCAAAGGTTAATTTGTGGTGTCTATAATGGATTTTATAGATGAAGTAAGAATATCCACCTACTCTTCTAGCAACACATTTTCCTCTCTTTCTCTTCCAGCCTTGTAGCCAAAATTTCTACGAACAACTTTGCATTATAGATACCCCCCTATACAATAGGAGGTCCCAAATCAACCTTACTCACATTAAACTCATCTACAGATAGTTCATTTTCATTCTTATCTATCATGGATTCAACTATTTCCACAAACTAGTGTTTTGTGACTGGATCAACCATCAACCCGACATTCTATTAGGCTTTTTAAGTGAAAAATCCATCTATAACAATAGAACAACTACATCAAACTTTGGATTCATTACTTATGTATACTTCCTCTTCTTTCCAACAACATCTCTCAGCCAATTTGGTGATGGTAAGCTAGGTTGGGAGTCAACTACAAACTTGGGCACAAAATCAAGAGAAGAAGTATGTGGAATATCTCCTTGTTGATGTGGAGGAGAAGATGGGGAAGACCTTGCATCCTATAGATTTGGTGGGGGTGTTTGTGTCCTAGGTGGATAAATATTACCTTGAGATGTGGGAGAAGAGGTCAATCCATGACCCTAATCTAGTTGTACCTATTCTTGGTTCAATACACCCTTAGCATAAAGTTGTAGGGGACTTGATCTCAAGCTTCTTCCTTGGCTAATTATTGTCACCTCCACATTGCCCTTTTAGTTTATCACCCTTGTCTAGATTATCATCTCCACTATTTCCATCTTTTGAAATAGATTTAGCCTTTACAAAATGACCTTTGGAAGGTGTATCTTGAGAAATAGATCCCACAAGATTTTTTTGTTTAGTCATTGTTTGCTCCTTTGGAGAAGAAGAACCTGCAGTGTGATCAACCACTTTATATTTTAACCACATTTTACTTTTATCCAATACAATTAAGGATCTAAAAAAGATGTCTATGATTTATTTCTCAGACCATCTCAATCTAGGAAGGGCCTTGGAGCTCTCTATGTAAAAGCCTTCATCCATCATATCAGAATAATCATCTACAATATTTGGAAGATCCTATCCTATATTAAAAGCACTCATCTGGTTAGTTGTTAACCTCATACAATCTCTCCTCCTAACTTCATGTTCATCCATGGAATCTTCCCAATAATCCTCAAGGTGAGGATGATGTTCATGCAACAAAGGAGGGTACATATTATCTTTCACAAAAAAATTTCTATCAAAGTATGATCTTGCAACATATGGATGAAAATTAAACTTAGAAAGAATTATGTCAACGTGTCTTGCATCCTCATCTTGTTATAGGTGTAATGAGTCAATTGCAAAGGGAAAGAATATCCTTTCTTCTTGTAATCTTGATACCTCTTGGTAGCCTAAGACATTTGTCTACAAATTTATAGGAATATAATATAGTCTATGACATATCTCAAAAGTTTGTAGGGAGACTACTCAAAACCCCCAAGCTTTATATAAGTAAACATGTTAAACTGGATGAAGTAACTGCCAAATTAAACAATAAGATTTGTTGCTTCTGTGGAAATTCTAACTTTAGGTTTACCATATATTTTATTCACTTTAAACATCAAGAAGGAATCACTAACCCTTTGGTAATCCTTGTTACCAATCTCTTCTTGTAGTTGAGGGTAGTAATCATACACTTGTGTATGATTAGTGAAGGTATTTGCAGTTTTTAAACCAGGCCATACTCTCTATGTGTTAGCCAAAACATAGAAAAGATAAGAACACATATGAAATTGATTCTTCTTTCAAAAATTAACCAATTGATCATGCAGGTGATCACTAATTATTTTGGTCCAATCAATATGTTGATCTCCAACACATATAACCAATATAAACTGGCACATCCATTCTACAAACTCATTAGATTCTGTACTTCCCACCAGTCTATGTAGAAGGGTAATTATATCATAAATATCATCTTTGAAAAGAGCCCTGGCTAGATTCTTTGGAAGTTGTGACTTCTCTTTCTTCTCCCTCTTAAGCCAGGTTGTGGCAATGCAAGTATTACACCAGTTCTTTCCATCTACATAATACCCCATCCAATTTCCATGGACATATCAGCATATTCGTCCCATACCAGTAATTTGAAAGTGTTGCTGATGGATTCAACATCTAATGTTACCACCATATCAGCATCCACCATTTTGACTTGATGAGACTCTCAATTATAATTCTCGATACTTGCCATTGATACCAAATCCGAGCACTGCACGATAGAAGGGAAACCCCCAACATGAGCGAGTTCACTTGAAAAAGTTATCCAACTATGGGTTCTCTAGGGTCGTTATTCATCCTAACCAAAAAGTCTTTCAAATCCACATGCCCTGACTCTCTATCTCTGATTCTCGCTAGTTTGTTCCTAATTATAGTGGATACATCAAACCCTTGGTACTTGTATTTCATATTGGCAAATTGAATTAACCACCAAATCAAGTAATTGACAGCTCTTAAGGAGGTTTGACTTACCAGAAGAAGGGGAGAGATATGTGAAAGATGACGGTATGTAGCAGGCTTAGTAGACATGAACCCATAGAGGTCACTCTAACAGTTCTTCCAAAAGGCTTCAAATAGCCCATAACATAAAATGAAAAGAGTGAAAGGCAATGAGCTTACTATAATAGTTGCAAGTTGTGATGGGTTGACTGTTGGGGAGGTGGCTCTAATCAACTCATAGCATGTGGGCTCCAAATGGAAATTCAAAATGAAACCCCAAAGGCATATTTATATTGGTAGATTAGGGCACGGGATGGGATTTAAATAATGTGGCTTTGTAATGAATACTATTACCACTAGAGCATAAACCGCTCTATTAATTATATTATTAATTCATCAATTCTATATTATCGACCAAACATTGGGTTAGTGAACTCAAATCCTCTTTTAAATGAAATTTATCATTATCGACAGAATGATCCATCACCAAACCTCCTTATCGGTGAATATTACTCTTCACAAACCATAAGATCAAGGAATGCTTCAGTTGATGGACCTCTCTTATATCAACAATATTGGTTATTGGCCAACTCTTTCATTAGTGAACCAAGTCATTCGCAGGTTGGAGGTTGTTCTGGTTTGCTATCAAGTAGTGATCTTTACGTTGTGAATGTCCATCGGGAACTCCACTCATCAGCAAACCATGAAGTTTGCGAACCCTCAAAATGAGTGATGTGAGTTTAGGCAAGCTTCCTTTATTGGCAAAGATATAACCTTACAACATTGAACTTATAAGAAGAAGAAGTCATTGCCCGATCAAGAGGTTCACAACTTAAGAACTGACTGCCAAAGAGATGACAATGAAGAAGTTTAGTAGGGTCAACATTTGCCTATAAAGAATACATTGTTAACACCTTGGACTATTATTGCCATATCGGTGGGTTCACTAACAAGAGAACCTGACGATAAGGTTTGTGACTACACAAAATTGCCGATAAGGACAAAAATATGTTTTTACTTAGAAGCTTTCACAAAGGTACAAACCTAAGTTAAAGAAACGGTGAAAGATAAGACTTAAGAAACATGAAGACAAAAACTTGAGTAACACCCATGAAGGCTACTTCTTTTTTTTTGTGCATAGAGATTTTGAAGAGAGTTTGGAGAGTTAGTTAGAGTTCTATTGTTTTATTGGGAGATCTTAAGATTTTTTGAAGATTTTCTTGATTTTGTGATAGCTTGGAGAGTATAGATACAAGGATTAGAGAAAGAAAGAGTCATTCAAGATTACTTTGAGAGGTAAGTCATCTTTTCCTTTTTGTAATTTATTTTTTTGAATGCATGTGTTTGAAAAGAGTAAAGATAAACTTATTGTATATGTGTTAAGTTTGAAAGAGATTTGTGTTCATATTTTTTAAGATTTTGGTGATTTTTTGGATATATGTGATGGTAGAGCTAGGTAAAAGCAGGAAGTTGGGTCCACTTTTAGTAGAAGTGTCATGGGTAGAAAAATCCTAATAGAAACGCATACGTGTTTCATAAAAAATGCATACGCACTTAGGAATGGGAGCCCGAACCTAAAATAAAATGGGTACCTATTTTGGTTTGGGCCATCATTCCTAAAGGAGTACTCATTAGTAACAAGTACCTATTTAAGAATGCATACGCATTCCAAAAAGATAAAATTGGGCTGATAATGGATATAACAGAAATCGGTACCCGTTTCTTTTTAGTATGTGTTCCCATTATTTTTTAGAATGGGTACTCATTTCAAAGTTGGTACGCATTCCTGTTCTATTTCAAAATGGGTACCCATTTATTTTTAGTATGTGTTCCCATTATTTTTTAGAATGGTTACGCATTCCATAAGCTTTAAAATTTGAAACCCACAGTTTTCCTTTGGTTTTATTCTTGGAAGAGGCTTGGAAAGTCAATCCTTTGTCTTGGATCTACAAGTACAATGCCATGTTAACAACAAGAGAAAAAACTAACTTTACCAATATGGTTGATGACGTTTTTTCAAAATCTTTACACCAAATTAAAACCCATTATAGATGACAATGTCTAGTTTTTAAATATGTGTTTTTTAACTATGGACATATTTTTCTATTTATTAATTAATTTTTAAACAAAGGAAATCATAAACTTGAAATGGCATACATTACTATTTTTTAATAACTTTTGATTTTGAAAGTTTTTTGAAAAAAAAATATGTTTGACCAATCTAGACATCATTCTCTACATGATGAAAAAAAATTTATGTTATGATTAGTTTAGCTCAAATTATGTTGGTTGTACATGAGAGGTTTTAAAAAACACAAATTAGAGCTAGTAAAAAATTAATAAAAAAATTATTTATCAAAAACTTACAAAAAATATCCTAACCAAACTTCAACATCATATGCATCTTTCCACAAAAGAACTTAGAAAAATACTTTCATTTAGGTCAAATTATGTTGGTTGTACATGTGCATGATTTGGCCCAAAACCAATGACTTTTAAAAAGCTACTTTTTGTACATCCTAGACAAAACCAACTTTTATCATTTGGGTATTAGAATATTACATATTTGAAAACTAGAAACAAAATCCTACATTTTATATTTTTACATCATATTAGTATTCTATGTGTAAGTGCTTAAAATTTTTACTCCAACTATGACAAATTTATATTTTTAGGAAAAAGACTTCCGCTTTTTGGCCAAAAAGTGGACCCAACTTCTTGCACTTACCCAACTAAGTGTTGCTCTCATTTTTGTATAGAAGTTCAATTGGAGCCACTTCCCTTCTTCTCTTGTATATATCTTCCATTTATGTTAAACCCTTGGGTTTTGCTTTTTTAGATTCAGGGCAAGCCATGTGATCAAGGTTGAGAGAGGCACACAAATATCTTTGTTGAAATGTTTTTGGTATATCTTAATGCTTGATATTATTGAATGAATAAGTAGTTTCATTGTTATATCCACATTCTTATTCTTAATTGGGTTTAAGATCCACATTCTTATGCTTTCCATGGAGATGAATCCCTCTTAGCTCCCTCTTTTATCAAACCAAAAAGTTGGTTCTATGTTTAAATCCATTTTGTATATTCTTGTTGTTAGCTATTGATTTGCAATTTTATGCTTGTGCACCATAGTTTTCTTGATGGTTCTCCTAGCTTGGGGGTTGATATTGAATTTTTCATATCATATGGTAGGGAGGTGACTACTATTATTGATATTTTGTTCCCATGGAATTGTGGAGTTTGAGCATCTTGATTTGGTTGAATTGTTGATTATTTTAAAGGATTTGTAATCTTGAATTGTAATATTGTGAGTTCCAAATGTTTATTGGAATAGTAATGAAGTGTTGTATTTCATTTTGAAAGAAGATTAATATCTTCTCTTGATAAATGTATTTAATATTTTGTAATTATATCAAAACTAGGAATGAACACTATTCATATAAGTTATTCATTTGAAATATTACTTTAATGTAATGTATAATTTTGGTGTTTCATATGCATTGTTGGGTGAAATTGCATTTAAATGAAATTTATAGCTTGAAAAAAGTACTTGGGTTTGTAAGTTAGAAGGCAAATATGATTTTGGAAGGAGAAGCGAGTAGTTTTTTATTGAAATTCAATTTTGTTGTAAATCTCTTCATATAATGTTTTTCTCTTAATTTTCGTGTTATTGGACACTTGTAGGAATGAATTTTAATATAGGTCTCTTTTTGGGAAAACTTGAAAACCATAAAAATGTTTAAAATCCAATTGTTAAAGTCTAAAAATGTAAAAAAATGTCACTTTTGAGAACTCTTAGCCCCATGGTAGAGACAAGTTCACCACTTGTCACATATAGTGAACATGTGTTCAGCATAGTATTCAAAGGGTTCTTCATTACAAACATATGTTCATTGTGATGTCTAGAGGCCCTACCTTGATGAACACAAGTTCATCACAGTGCCATGAGTTCTCTGTGTGAATGCATGTTCATACAATGAATACAGAGTTTTATGTGACATTTAAAAGTCCTACACCAATAAATGTAGGTTCACTCTATTGACCATGAGTTATTTGTAAACACAAAGTTCATCACAATAGTTTGTGTCACAATCATGACAAAAAAGAGTTCACTATAGCATTTCAGAGCTCACCACTTGTGGAAAAGCAACAAATCATCATAGAGAGTTTTCATCATGTTCATTGATTGATTATGGTTTTTTATATTTATATGATGCATGCATGAGATAATCATGACAAATTATAAGTGTTTGGATATTTTTATAATGACCAATCACCATTTATGTATTTATATGAAATCAAATCTTAAAGGAAACATGGTTTTGGCATAGTTAGGCAAATATTCAAATGTCCCTTGTGTGAAATGATATTTTATGTCTTTCATTGCTAAAATTTATGCATTGAATGAAATGATTGAAAATAAAATCTTTCTCTCTCTGCCTTGTTGACTTACGTACTTTAAAAGAAATGGAAAGCCTTTAATTTATAAGTAAAAGTCAAAATGGTTATTCCTTCTTACTAAATTTACTAAATGTATTTAATGTTTATATCTTAGAAATATAATTGTTAGTTCTTATAATCTCTACTCCTTATTTGTTGTTTAACTGAAGGCTTAGTATAGGCAAATGAATTTAGTCATCACAATAAATACACTAGTTAAGGAAGAGAAATTGATTATGAAAGGAAAAAGAGTAGGTTAGTAAATATTTTACATTCAGAAATCTTTTATCTCATTTCTCTTGTTTAAATTAAAAGGTTAATATAGGTGATAAAGTTATATTGTTTCAGTTGTATCTAAGAAAACTGAATAGGTGAATGATTTACTTACCATTTGATTAAATTAGTTGAAGTCATCTTACTTCTTATATTTTATTAATTATACGTTAGTACTTTTTCTTAAGTTAATGTGTAGAAGGCATAATCCTTCCCTCTCTTTTCACCTAGCACCCTCAAGGAGTGGTCATAATGAGGATGTCACCCCCTTTGGTGTCATGTGTGTTGACATCATTCATCTCCAAGAGTGTTTTTAGAGTGTAGGGTGTGTTGCATGGGGATGCAAGAAACTTGACCTTTCAATATTGTTTTATCTTCCTTGATCCATTGCACATTGTCAGACACATTTCTTCCATATGTGGTTGGTGTAAGATGGATTCACACATGGTGACAACACCTATATTTGTGTGTTGATGTCAAAAATTATATTGACTCAACCAATCTATAATTTCACCTATCATGAAGGTTAAAGTGGAATGTGACAAGTTCAATCATAAAGGGGTTTTTAAACTAGATGACTAGTTTATGTGCAAAATGGTAGTTCAATTGCTAACATAAGTGTGTGAACATGTTTTAGCCTAGTAGATTCTAGAAAATATTGAGTCAATTGATCTACTTTATGATTCAATTGTAAGTGAGAATTGTTATATAAGAGATCTACTTCATTTACAATTTGAAAATGATAAGATACAATTTTAATTTGATTACTTGATTGTAAATGTTATTGATTGAACACCATAAATGAATAATAAAAATGTGACATCAACAATATATTTAATTCAATGCCAAATGATTGATGTAAAATACACCTACTTCAGAGAAATGGATCAAATCTAACTAAGGAAATCACATCAAATAAAATATATCTTTGACTAATATTAGTGAAATAAAGTACATTATTATAAAATGCATCATATAGCACAAAAGAGTCACAAATACCAATGATTTGAAATAAAAGATTTTATTGAGAATCAAAATATTTTACAAAATATACCAATTGTGATACATAAACTATTTAAACATGTACATCAAATGTAATATGTAAAAGAATAATAATTTATCATGCCATTGAAGTGCATCAAGTATTCATCATTTGGATAGAAAAGTCTAGAAGTGAAGCCACATACAATTGCAATATATCTCTAGATCTGTTGGGAAAGGTGTCTCAACCTTGCATCCTAAAGTTTTGATTTATTAATTAATTAAAATCTAGGAAAATATTTATGTTTGGTACCCCAACTTGGTGGGGTCATAACTTCTCGCCCGTTTATCATTAATCAAAGTTGTTGGCTGAGTTGGAAAGAACTCCAAAAGACTTAAGTAGATTTGCAAGAAATATTTAGTTGATAATGACACAAATCCCAAACCATCTAATGGCTAGAAACACTTCAAAGGCCTCTACAAATATAGTATACAAAGATGTAGAAAATATCAAAAAATTAGATTTTTGATATTTCCTAGATTTGACCATGCAAATGTCATCCAAGTGTTCCTGGACCTCTATTGGATCATAAGGCATCTTTGAATGGGTTTGAATATACCAAAGTGGACCACCCAATTTGAGGAGTCATTATGACAGGTTATAACAACTATAAATGCATCTTTTATTTTTAGCAGAGGAGATCATGACCAACTTGGGTGTTGGAATTTGGGTCATATATGACACCACTTTTGGGTCATTATTTTGGGTCATGGTTTTGGAAAACCACTCTTGTTTTGTGGTTTGATATTTTCCTATTTGTTGGTGTTTGAGAATAGAATATTGTATGAGCTAAATGATTGACTTGTAGATTTTGTTATGCTATCAAAATTACTCTAGAATATGGATGTTAGTGATACTCCTATAAAGGCATAACTTGATATTTATATTGTAACCACTTAGTTGTTGAATAATACAATTGGTTTTTCTTTGGAGTGTGGGTTTTTCTCCCAAAAGGGTTCTCCCCATGTAAATCATCTTGTCATGGTATAATTTTCTTTGTGTATTTTTTCTATAGATGTAATATCTTTTATTTTTGCACATACACCCCCTTAAAGGTTAGTGTAGGAATTGTTTTGCACCATTTCTTCCATTAATTTGATATCAAAATTTGATTAGCTTAAATTCTTGGTGTTAGGGACAAGGTTTTTTGTACTAATCTTGTATTGAGTGGGAGCTTGTGCAAAAGGAAATCTTGTTGTAGGGAAAATGGAAAGCACATCAAATAATAGAGATGGAGAGATTCACATGCACTACCTTTGAGCTATGGAATCTCAAGATTGAGGACATGATAATAGATAGGGATCTATGGGTTGTAGTATGTAGAACCAAATCTACTGCAATGGAACAAGAAGACTGTGACATGTTGCACAAATAATTAAAGGATCTTATTAGACTTTGTTTGGTAGATTTAGTGTTGGTAAATATATATGAAGAAGTCACTACACAAGCCCTTTGTAAGAAGTTGGGAGAAATTTATCAAGCTAAATCCTTGGTAAATGAACTTTTTTTGAGAAAAAATTTGTATACCCTCAAGATGGAGGATGGTAGTTTTGTAGCTAAGCACATGAACACATTCAATATGATTAGGACCTGGTTACACTTTGTTGGAGTGAAAATGGAGGAGTATTGTATCATGACACTTATTTGTTCTATGCCAAACTATTGGAATCACCTTATGATGACCATTGAGAGCACTGACTCTAAGCTCAAGATGGATGAGGTAGTGGCATCATTACTTTTAGAGGAGATGTAGAGAAAGGTTTTTGAATTAGCTAAGGAGGCACTATCAGTTTTTGAAAGACCAAAAGATAAAGGAAAGAAAGACAAGAAGAGAGAAAAGTTAAGATTCAAACCTCATGGGAGATCCAAATATCCTAGAAAGTCCAAGGCTAAATTTTGGAATTGCGGCATGCCCAAAACAATTTGTAGAGACTACAAAGAGGAGATGAAGAAAAATACAAATAATTCAAATGAGTTTTAAGAATTAACAATGGTGATGAGTTTTGTTTAGTATATTTTGATAGATTTTATAAGGAGTACAAAGTTAAAAAACATAAGACAACTCCGTATACCCCTTAGCAGAATGGAGTTGTAAAAAGGATGAATATGACACTAATGGAGAGGGATAGGATGAATATGTTAGAGGCTTTGGACATGAAGCTAGCTCACTCCTAACATTTTTTAGGATGGGAAACTATGGGGTTTACATAAAGGGTGGGGATAGGCATGGAATTTTTGTTGGCAATATGTGTTGTCATTGATGTCAACATAGTATATGGAAATGTATAGACAGACTTGTACAAAGGAAGAGTCAGCATGATCAAGGTAAACTAGTCGAGAGAAGAGAAAACGGTCTAAGTTTAGTAAGGTGATCAGTTTTGTGTTTGAGCATGATGCGAAGGTAAATACTCATGTCCTCACATGTTTTTTGTATCCACACGTATATATTTCATCAGTTGGGAGTACCGCACTTAATGATAAGAAGTAGAGATCTAACTAAGGCATTCATAGTGTGTATTCTAAGGCAGAGTCACCTTGTTTTGGTCTGCATTTCTCCATAGAGAAAGATTAGATCATGTGGTTCTAAGGAAAGGCTAATAGATGTATAAGGTATGGTGTTATGAAGTATCAAGTGGTCTGGTGGTCTGCAAAGACAACACTCAAGTGACAGAGGCAATGCAATCTGTTTCGACGCCTGAATACACAAGTTTGAGTTATGCAGAGGATGACATATATATAGCTTAATCATACAAGCTTGTGCGGAGGTCTCACATGTTCCAAGGCATCTCAAGTTTGATCCACATGTAGATAAATTTCATTTTTTGGTACCGCATCAAGTAGTTAAGTTTGTAAGTAAAGATTTGAGTATAACTGTTATCTGGACTCTTGGTTACCTTTGTCAAACCTTTGTATTACTCTAGAATTATTAGATAAAGATGTGCGGATCTAATAAGGAACATATAATGGTGTTTAAGATCATGTTTTGTGGATGCATAGAGTGAGATGATACTTCAGTAGTAAGGTGTATGAATGATGTTGAGATCATGTATGATTGAATTCTTGGTCTGCATAGAGATTTTGGCTTCTGCCTAGTAGTATGAAGATAGACAGTTAGTAGTCCTAGGTAGTTTGAGCCGATTGGTTAAGTACCTGATATATACAGAGGATCCTAATTAGTTTCCTTAACTCTGGAAGGTATGGAAAGATGTGTCTTGATCCCTTTCATGAAGTCCTAAGGTCCACAACAAGTTTTTCCTATCATATTGTATGTATTGATGCCAACTTGTGAAGAGTTACACGTGTCATCCAATGTTGATTATGATGCCCACCTACTTAGTGTTTTGAAGTGTTGCGGAGGATATTTATAGAAGATCAAGTTCATTTGTGAAATATAGATGTGAGTGAGAAGATAAGTAGAGTAGAATGCAAGACATGAAGTGTGCAGAATCAATTTTAAGGCATGTGTTGAGCAGAAATAGAAGACTGCATTACCAACATAAATCAGATGTTCTCTTTACAATAGTCCATGTAGTTACTATCTTTGTAAATCCTATTGCAGTGAGCAGAGTACTTAGGGAGTAGTAGCTTCCTTGGGTTGTAGTCCTAAATCAAAGTTGTAATTGTTGTAAGCACAAATACAGGGATTTGTAGCTTCCTTGGGTTGTAACCCTAAAACAAAGTTGTAATACTTTTGTAGTGAGCATAATATGTTGTGAACTAATCCTCACCATGGTTTTTCCCTGTTTTAGGGTTTTCCACATAAAAATACTAGTGTTATGTGTGTTGCATGATTTCCTTTTTGTTCTCTAAGTTATTCAGTTTTATGAGAAAACAACTGGTTAAGTTTTAGTGTATGTTGATTAACCCCCACCTCTTAGCACCTCATTGTGTTCAACAATTGGTATTAGAGCTAAGTGCCTTTGAGAAGCCTAACAACTGAGGTAGATCCTACACTTGAACACATGGGATTTGAAGTTATGGACAATGATGTATTTGTATCAGAACCAAATCTATAAGCAATGGAACCTGAAGGTTGGGATCTTGATGGGTGTGAAGTAGACCTTGAGGGAGAACTCAAGTCAGCCCTTAATGAACTAGATGAATCAAGGGGACTGAATGTAGAATGTGAAGACATTCTTGAGATGGCAAAAGAGACAATTGACAATTTGAAGACAAAGGCCAAAGAATCAAAAGAAGAAATTGGTAAACTAAAAATTCTAATAGGAGATAAAGGAGTTGACATAAAGCTCAAGGAGGATGAAGAAATGATCTCAAATTTGAAATCCATGGTTGAAGAAGAAAAGAGGATTGAAGATTGCTTAAACATCAAGCTCTTTGAGAAATCAACTGAATGTTCAAAACTTGAGGAAGAAGTTGTCACTCTAAGAAAAGAACTGGAAAAGGCAAAAGAGAAGATTGACAAAGGACTAAAACTAAAAGGAGGATCTGAAATCCTTGATGAGATAATTAACTCTCAAAAGCCAACAAAAGAAAAATCAAGTCTTGGCTTTGAAAAGGGGAAGAGTCCTATAATCGATTAGTGCCTTTGCAAATTTATATGATAACTTCCAATCAAGAGGAAAGTCTAGAATAAAGAAGGAAGAAACTTACATTGAAGATCCCAAGAAGAGTGCCTCCAAGGTTACAAAAGAAGATGAATTCACCCCTATTCAAAGACAAAGGAAGACTATGAAGAAGAATTCCATAAGTCCTCCACCTACAAGGCAACCTACTCCCATCAGGTATTCTCAAGGTTTCAATGGCAATTGTTTTACTTGCAATAAGTTTGGTCACAAAGTTGTTGATTGTAGAAGCAAGATAAATCAAGATGCTCTAAGATATTGAATGTAGAAGTAAGACAAATCAGAATTCAGTTAAATGTTATGCTTGCAACAAGATAGGTCATAAGGCTTATGAATGTAGAAGCAAAATTTGAAGGAATAACAGGGATCATGCTCAACCCTTTCATGGATATTGTTACACTTGTAACAAGTTTGGCCACAAGGTAGCTAATTGCATATCCAAGGTAAGGAGAAATGGAAATGCTCAACAATCAAAGTTCACTTGTCACAAGTACAATAAAAAAAAGGCACTCTGGAAGGAATGTAAGGCTTTCTCTACAAAAGAAAGTTGATATTGCTCAACAAAAGAAGGAAATGAGAAAAGTATGGAAGAAGAAGGAGGAATGTGATGTTTTTAAGCCTCTACCTAGTGCAGATGGATCCTCCAGTAACTAAAAGAAGAAGGTACTAATTTAGGGGGAGTCACAACTACAAACCTTCAAACCCCTGAATAAACGTGATGATGAAGTTCTTAGCATTTTGGCTAAATCTGGTATGAGCATGTTAAGATAATGATTTAAAGAAGTTTGGTCAAAACTCTAGAGAAAAATCTCTCAATGCGGCAAATTGCAAAAGTTTTAGGGTTTTCGGTGATAAGAACATCTACCAAAAGGAAACATAGACTTAGGGGAACTTGTTACTGCAAATCCTTCACCTCCCTTTCATGATGCTGAAAGCATTAAACACACAGATGAATTTGAAATAGATTCCAGAGCAATTGACTAACTTGTGGAGGATTGTTGAGTGATTAATGGCTTTTGTAAATGAAAAGGGTAAACTAGGGCAAAACTATGAAGGAAATTAATGTGGAATGAAATTGGTTGGTGAAAGGAGTATATAGGTAGTGTTTGATAAATTTTATCCTCATTTGAATGAATTCAAGAGTGTTGAAGAGATTGATAAGGGCAAAATATTCTCAGCAAAGTGTTGGAGCAAACCCTACTCTCTGCATCCACAATTATTTCTTAATTTCACTGGTTAAAACCCTAATTCCTAAAGATAGTATAATGGTGACACTAGTTGTGATTGATGTGGTTGAGAGGCTAAGGCCAAAGTTTAAGAAACATCCCTTCAAGTCCACTATGACAGATGAAGTTGGAGCCTTCTCACATGTTTCTCCAAATGTATTACATATTGAAGACATCTGGATATACATTCACTCACCAATAGATGAATATGATAAGTTGAAGCTTGAACAATTTAGGAATGATAATTAGTTGGGAGATGATTTCTAGTTGAAACTTGAATCTACCAACATTGTTGCTAAGCACCTAGATATTTGAAAGGGTTTTCCAAATTTTTGATATGAAGATGTTTGAATGAGAATTGCCCTAAGCTGAATTCATGGAGATTTCTTCTGTTTAGATTGGCCCCATCTAATCACTAAGGATTCTATAAAGGTTGTAACTAGTTTATGTTCCTCCAGACTAGTGTCGATTCTGAATTTTGTCAAGAATGAAGAAGTGATGAAGCTCACTAGAGCAAAATTTGACAAGAGGACATTAGTTGTAGATGATATTGAAGATTTGAGGGTCAGGTATGCAACCATGAACATTGCATACAAAATCTACTACACTAATAGTGATAACTTTGCCTCTACAACAACAATATACTATGCATATCAAATGGTCAAAGAAGGAAAAGATTTTGATCTATGTGAACTCATGTGGCAACAACTATTGGACAATTTGAAGAGGACAAATGAGTCAAAATACAAATTTTGATATGGCTCTCTAATTATATGTCTTATGTTCTACTTTTTGAATGAATTGCCTTCAATGAAAGGAATGGTGTGGAATCCAAATACCCCTATTTCCCACCAAATCAAAGACTACATGAGAAGGTTCCCTGATCATAAACACTGCAATACTCTATTTTGGGGGTTCTTCAAGACATTCTAAAATGAAATGCAATCCAGAGAAAGGATACTTGCTAAGGTAGTAGAAAAGTATAAAAATGACATAACATTCATGGTTGACAAAGACAAATGTTACATGGAGGCTGTTGAGCCTAGGACATTATGGATTACTACTTTACCCTATGAGGTTTTAGAGTTTGATTTGGTAGGATATGTTGACATGCTGCTCAACAAACCTAAAGATCCCTCCACTAAAAGATTTGGGACATATGATGAAACCATCAACAAATCTGTGAAGAAGGATGTAGAGGAGAAAGTAGAAAAGATAAGATCCAAAGCAAAGAAGATGACAACTTACTTGGAAAAGATACTCAATTCTCTTGAAGGCTCTACTAGAGAACCACAAGCCATTTCCTCTACACAAATACTGAGGAGAACAAGTAGATCAACATCATCCATAGCCTAGGCCTCTGTCCCCTCCAGATCTTCATTGCCTACCAAAAGAGGTACCATAAAGATCCTTGAACAAATTCAGACCACTGAGAAGAAAAAGCCTAGACAGAAGAGTCAAGCTAGAAGAGGCAAGATAAATCTAGTGAATGTTGAAGACATTGAAGAAGAAGAAGAAAAGGAAGAAGTTGAGACTTTGGCAAGAAAGAAAAGAACCAGAAAAGAAACTAAAGAAGAAGAGACTTCTAAGGAGAAAGGAAAAGGAAAAGAAAAAAGGGGTAAGAACCTTGACTATGTTCCCTTGCAACTTGAGGCAACAATGAATGCAATTACAAAGTATGGTGCCCTAAAGGAAGTTGCGGGAATTTATGATGAAAGACCCTCTAATGACAAATCTACCCTTGAAGAAGCAATAGTCAGATATATAGGAGCCCACATTTTGGCCTTACTTGAAATCATAGACCAATTGCCTAAAAGCTTCAGTGATGTCCTTACTAAAAGGAGAAATGATACTTTGAGTGAAGAAGCTGAGATAAAGAAAAGAGCAATTGAAAATATTTGTCCCTCCATCTCCAAGGAAGACAGAGTCAAAGTTTCTAAAATTATAACAAAGGAATTCAGAACTAAAAGAAGATTAAATACTCTGATGTCAAGAAATAAGGAAGAGATAAAGAGATTGCAAAATGAGACATTGAAGAAAACTGATGAAGTTCTCAAGGAAATGAAAATTGATAGTGGAATCATTGAAGATGTATTTGATCAGTCTACCTCTGAAGGCAATGAGGAAGGTAGTGACAAGCCTAAAAAGAATGAGGAGATTGCTCCTTTTGAGGATACTGAAGCGCCTATCATAGAAGGATAAGAAAAAACAAATCTACCTCCTCCGAATACCTATGCAGAACAAAGTGTGCCTCCTACAAACAACCCTAATACAAGATATGATTCTCCCCCTTCGGAGAATACAGGGAATGTAGAAGAGAGGAAAGAAGATAATTGCAAGAAGGATCAGGAAGAAAAGAAAAAGAATGATGAGGAACAAAAGCATGAAAAGGATAAGGGAGAAACTGAAGAGGGTGAACAATCAGAAGGAATGGATGACATAGGTCAAAGTGCATCAGAGACAGAATCACTCAAAGACCTATTAGATATGGAACTACAATTTCAACTAGTGGACATACCTCAACTTTTGTAAATTCCTACCCATGAGGGACAAATAGACCTATCAAGCATTTCACCTCTTCATAAGCTTCAACTCAGTGATAGACTACATGCCTCTGCAAGAAAAGAGTTTATACAAGAAAACTTAAAAAAATCTAGTGCAATAGAGGATGTTGTAAATTGGTGCAAGAAGGGTTACCAGAGGTAACCATTGACCCTTCACTGCCTTCAAAGCAAAAGCTCAAGTTGCTAATGGACTGCTTTAAGGATCACTCCTCCCACATAGAGAAAAAGGTAGAAAAAGAGGTAGCAAGAAGAATAAATGACAATAGAATGGCTAAGATGATTGACAAATGTGCCAAGGTACATACCAATCTTAAAGAAAATTTTAAGAAATTCAAAGTTTGCATTGATGAGGCCACAACATTATATATGTTCTACCTAAAATGGCCAAATTCCACAAAGAACATCAAAGCTCAGATGGACTCCATTGAGTCACAAATATCTAAGTTGGCCAAAATTTATGATTTGTCAAAGGATAAAAATGGTGCAACTAGGGCACATGTGGAAAACCTTCATGCACAATTATCTTAACTATAGTACCAAAGAGAAAACCTAAAGAAACAATTTGGTCAGTTGAGGGAGGTAGTAAATCTGAGACTTGCCAGATGAAGCCCCTCAGCAGCATAGAGGAAGATGAAGAGATATGCATGCAGTGTGAATGTCATAATCACATGCTTGCCTCGGAATGTGTCAACTGGATTGCAACTCTTCAACTCAAGGTGATTTATAAGGCTATCATACCATACAAATGAGTTGTAAGAGCAATATAAATAAGATAATTTTTTATATATAGTATTGAAGAAAATAGTAGTGTTACACCATGTACATAGCATCTATTTTTGAGGAAATCTTCATCTCAGGGGAGTACAGGTTAGAAATCATTGTGAAAGGGGGGGATTATACAGTTTTTGAATTGATGCAAGCAAAGGATATCAAACCCTTTGTCCTTGATGTCAAAGGGGGAGAGAAAAATATGTGTCTAAGGGGGAGTATATGTTGTCATCAATGAAAAAGAGGGAGGTTGTTGGCAATATGTGTTGTCATTAATGTCAACATAGTATATGGAAATGTATAGATAGACTTGTACAAAGGAAGAGTCAATAAGGTCAAGGAAAACCAATCAGGGAGAAGAGAAAACAATCTAAGTATGGTAAGGTGATCAGTTTTGTGTTTGAGCATGATGCAGAGGTAAATACTCATGTCCTCACATGTTTTCTATATCCACACATATATATTTCATCAGTTGGGAGTACCACACTTAATGATAAGAAGTAGAGATTTGACTAAGGCATTTATAGTGTATATCCTAAGGCAGAGTCAACTTGTTTTGGTCCACATTTCTTTGTAGAGAAAGATCTGATCATATGGTTCTAAGGAAAGGCTAATAGATTTATAAGGAATGCTATGATGAAGTATCAAGTGGTCTTGTGGTGCACAAAGATAGAACTCAAGTGACCAAGGCAATACAGTCTATTCTGGAGTTTGAATACACAAGTTTGAGTTTTGCAAAGGATGACATATACAGCTCAATCATACAAGCTTGTGTGGAGGTCTCACATGTTCCAAGGTATCTCAAGTTTGATCTGCATGCAAATAAATTCCATTTTTTGGTACCACATCAAGTAGTTAAGTCTGTAAGTGAATATTTGAGTATAATTGTTCTCCGAACTCCTAGTTACCTTTGTCGAACCTTTGTATTCTAATGTAATTATTAGATAAAGATGTGTGGATCTAATAAGGAATATATAATGGTGTTTAAGATCATTTTTAAAAGGTTTCAAGACTTGTACTACACTGTAGTACCATATCTTGAGTTATGGAGTATTACATGTGGTCTAGAATACTCTATTTCCTACACTTAGTCAAGTTTGATGTTTTGTGGATGCATAGAGTGAGATGATACTTCAGCAGTAAGGTGTATGAATGATGTTGAGATCATGTATGATTGAATTCTTGGTCCGTATAGAGATTTTGGCTTCTCCCTGGTATTATGAAGATAGACAGTTAGTAGTCCTGAGCAGTTTGAGCTGACTGGTTAAGTATCTGATATATGTGGAGGATCCTAATTAGTTTCCTTAACTCTGGAAGGTATAGAAAGATGTGTCTTGATCCCCTTCATGAATTCCTAAGGTCCACAACAAGTTTTTCCTATCATATTGTATGTATTGATGCCGACTTGTGAAGAGGTACACGTTTCATCCAATGTTGATTATGATACCCACCTAATCAGTGTTTTGAAGTGTTGTAGAGGATATTTATAGAAGATCAAGTTCATTTGTGAAATATAGATGTGAGTGCAAATATAAGCAAATTAGAATGTAAGACATGAAGTGTGCAGAATCAATTTGAAGGCATGTGTTAAGCAGAAATAGAAGACTGCATTACTAGCATAAATTAGATGTTCTCTTTACAACAGTCCATGTAGTTACTATCTTTGTAAATCCTATTGCAGTCGGCAGAGTACTTAGGGAGTAGTAGCTTCCTTGTTTTGTATCCCTAAATCAAAGTTGTAATTATTGTAAGCACAAATACAGGGAATTGTAGCTTCCTTGGGTTGTAACCTTAAAACAAAGTTGTAATACTTTTGTAGTGAGCATAATATATTGTGAGCTAATCCTCACCGTGGTTTTTCCTTATTTTAGGGTTTTCCACGTAAAAATACTGGTGTTATGTGTGTTGCATGATTTCCTTTATGTTCTCTAAGTTATTTAGTTTTATGTGAAAACAACTATTTAAGTTTTAGTGTATGTTGATTCACCCCCCCTCTCAGCACCTCATTATGTTCAACAATTTTAAGGGCTGACAAGGGGGTAAATGGGGTTAAATCAATTGAAAATTCAATGTGGGAATAGGACATGGGATGGGAATAAAAATTAAATGAATGAGAACACTTAGGAAATATAAACAAGGCTATAACATCAACATGGGATTTAGGAGATATGGATGGATAGGTATGACATAGGTGTTGGTTACCAAAATTGCAAGTACAAAACCCTAGAGTATGTTCTTCACCACCTAGGCTAGTTAAGGATGGTCAAGTCCAACTGACGAGAGTGGATATGTTCTCCTACACTTTGGGCTCAGCTAGACCCAAGAGGGTATTTGTAGTGGTAGTAAATTATGAAGCTCAAATGAACAATTGTAGCCATACCTGATGTATACTTGACCCCTATATTTTCACTAGGCCAAGACAAACTGACTACATAAAACCTCTAATTAAGTTGATAACTACACCCTACAGATGCAACTAGAGATGTAAACAATATGATACCCCACAATATTAATCCACTTAACTTCACATACATAAATTACAAGGTGCAGGCATGCAAGAACATGATTCACATATGATTTAAACAATTTTAATTTGCATAAGATTAATCCTCGGTTGTAACATTGAATCATGAATGGCATGAGAAACCTAATCTACTTCTTACTCTATTCCTACAACTAGCTAGGATAGAGGATGATTAAAAGAGTGTTTGATCCTTCACCAATGTGGATTGGTGCCTACTCTATTGGGCAATAGAGTCATGAATAGAAAAGAGGAATGAGATGCACCTAATAAACATCAACAAAATTAGATGTGTTTTCTTATACAAATCAAAGATACATTACATGTAATAGACATACTTAATAATCCATAGAAAAACTACAATAACTCATGTGAAATGAAGAAAAGATCATTACAAAAGTCTTGCGATGAATTAGATATTATCACACATACATCAAATCCTCATTACACTCATGCCAACAAATGTGGCAAGAGAAAATATACTTGGATTATATTTCCTTGAATCATTGCAAACCCCCATGGAGACATACCATTACATAGAAAATATGTTTTACAAATCCTTCATATGTTGTACCAAATGCATTCCTTCATTTGTAGACAAAACGGACTTTGTTTGATGCCCTAAAATCATCTAATGCACTTGTAGACCCAGAAATTGGCTCAATGACCAACCCTTTGAAATGAATATCTAGCCAATACATACAGCATTTGATTCTACTATAATCTGCATTGAATGAATCCATGGATGTAGGTGCACTCCCATCTTGAAAGAAGGCATTAATCTCTTGAAATAATGTGAATTAGCTAGGAGACCACCTACCCAATTCATGGCATTCCTGGAAATGTAATGGGGTGGTTGGGGCACTTGAATGTGCACCTACACTTATTTTGGTGCCAACCTATCAGGCTATTTTTACTTTGGTGTTCTCTTTCCTTGTTATCCTCGGCATGTTTGACATTTTAAAAACTCTTTCCATTCTTTTCAATAATTCGTCTAGTTCGTGAACTTACGAACTAGCCAAAACATTCATCTATTTATCCTCTTTGTCAAATTTTTGGGCATTCTGGAAACTCAAAAACCTCTTCGGCCATTTGTCATTTATTTTCTCTTTTCCTTCTTTCTCTTTCTTCCCTCCATCCTCCTCTCTTGGCGATTCAACAATCTTGAGAACTCGCGAACCCTTTTGGTTTGTTTGTGAACTCACGAACTTGCCGAAAGCCACTTTCTTTATTTCTATCTCCTCTTTGTTCTCTCTCTTCTCTTCTTCTTTTCAACATTTTGGCAAGTTCATGAACTCATGAACTCTCTAAAAAGCATATAATTTGTCTTTCTCCTTTACTCTTTCATTTTCGGTGATTCAACAAGTTTGTGAACTTACGAACTTGTCAAAATGCTTTATCTTTCTTTTTCATCTTACTTTTGTCTTTCATCTTTTAGAGCCTAACATGAACCCATGAACATTTTTAATAGTTTTGTGAGTTCGTGAACCAATCAAAAATCCAAAACACAAGGCCTTGACGATCTTTCGATAGGTTTGCAAACTTGGGAACCTATTGAAAGGAAAACACTTAGGATTTCTGTGAAGGATTTAGAGGATTTTTAGGATAGGGGGCCATTTGAAAATATCTTATATCAAATATAAATGATGGTAAAAATAGTTCAAGGCAACAAAGAGGCACAAATATGAGATTTTTGGCAAATTCAGGATTGAAAAAATATGGGCACTAACAATGGCTCTAGTTGGGGATGTATGCCTCTTGCAGGCACATCAAGGATCCAACTATCACTAAGAGGAGACCAAAAAGACAAAAAGAGGATGGAAGGGTAGGCAAAGCACAAAGGGAATGTATGTACAGGGAAAAACAATAATGACAAGATATATACAAGGCAAGACTTATAATCATGGGCATAAAGGTACAAAGAAAGGATGATTGTGAACAAAATTTTAACACAATGCAGGTCAACCCTACGGAAGATGGAAGGAGATACTTTCCTTTGTCGAAGACAAGCTAAATGAAGGATTTGATCTCCCTAAAAATGAAACCATCTTCATCACCTTGCTACAACAAATGATGATTATTGTCTACACATACCTAGTTGTAACCAATGCTCATGAAGTGAAGACTAGCTTCACAATAAACACTATTGCATGGAAACCATAATTGATATGTGCAATAACTATCCCACAGGTATCATCATGCACATTCCCAATAGAAAGGAGTGAATAACTAAAAATTAGGTCAACATCTGATGCAGAAGCATTTGGGTTCACGAACAATCTTGTATCAACCAAAAATATTTCAGATTTTTGTCTCAATTTCAATCCAATTTTATTACGTTTCAATTGTTTTGGTAAGTTGCTTTAGAAGGCTTTTCTCAATTCAAATCAATCAAGCATTTCTAGTTTAAGTTTGGAAAAGTTGGAGCAATTTGGGTGAGTTTTCGGCAAGTTTGGAAGTTCATGAACCTACTATTTTTCCAAAAGTTCTCTTTTCTTAGCATTTTTGGCGAAAACTAAAGTTCCCGAACTTTACTTTGTCCCAAAAGAGCTTATCAAAGCTTTGTTTCAGTAGCTAAATTAGTTTGTGAACCTTGCCTTTGGATGAAAAGAGTCTCAAGAAGCCTTTCATCAAACATGTTTCAAAAAAAATTCAAGTTCTTGAACATTTCATTTCACCGAAGGAGCTTGCTGGCAAACCTTGCATTTGTTGAATGGTGTTTCAGAGAATTTAAAAGACTTATTATAAATAATTTAGTGAACTTTCAAGTTCAAGAACCAAAAGGAACATTGACGACGAGTTCAAAAGTTCAATGAAGCGTTGATTCATTGAAACAATACCAACGAAGAAGTTCCATAGTTCTTGAAGGACCCAATTCATCAAAAGGCTTGGTAAAGGAAAGTTTGAAGGTTCCATAAATCATTGAATCATCAAAAGTCTTTGTTTTAGTAATTATTATATTTCTTGAATCGTTTAAAGACTCTAAA
Source organism: Cunninghamia lanceolata (assembly GCA_027924645.1). NCBI lineage: Eukaryota > Viridiplantae > Streptophyta > Pinopsida > Cupressales > Cupressaceae > Cunninghamia > Cunninghamia lanceolata. The sequence continues at coordinate 552,150 of BSBN01000399.1, forward strand.
CTTGTTGTTTTAGTGTCAATTTAGTTTTGTAATTGCCCAAATCTTGGAAATGGTTCAACTACTTTGAAATTGATGTATATAAGGATATATTTGTATTCTGTTGGGGGCCTTCTCTGGCTAGCCTATTGTAATTTGGAAAAGAAGATAGAGTTCTTAAAGAGGATCAAATAATTGAAGATTGTGTAGATTATACTCCTCAACTTTATCGATGTAAAGGAATATAAATTGGAGATATCCAATAAACTCATATTAAGTTTCTTTGTTGTGTGAATAATTTTTGTTGTAGGCTACTAGATTTGGTTTCTTGGTAAGCCCCTCAAATCTAGACTGCATCAAATGATATTAGAGTGAAGTTTTTGCTGAGAGGATTTGAAGAGGTTATAGAGAGTTTGAAGCAGTAAAAGTGTCTCAAAGGCTCTAGAGATTGTTGTAGGCGCATGAGGAGGAATCTTGCAATTGAAGAGGGTTGAGATGGACATTAAAATTGTGAGAGGATAAGTTCCTATTTTCCATAGTACATGGGTAGAAAATGGTAGATGTAATTTTCAAAGTTATGAAAATATTACAAAATGCCCCTGAGAAGGAGTGCTCCCAAAATGGAGGAGATGTTTGAACAATGTCAATTTGATATGAGAAATGAGATAACAACTTTACTTATAGGTCTGAGAAGAAACCCAAGACATGAAAATGAAAATGCAAATGGTGAAGAAATTGTAGATGATGAATGAGAAAGAGAAAAAAGAACAACTGAAAGATGAAGGAGAAGAATATTTCCTGAGAGCTCTTGCCAAGATTAGTGAAGGTAATAAAATGAAGGTTCCAAATTTTTCAAGTATGTTAAACCCCGAGGACTTAATAGATTGGATTGGTGAATTAGAAGATTTTTTTTTAATTTGAAAGTATCCATGACCATAGTGAGTAAGATTGGCATAGATAAAACTTAAGGGACATGATGCCCTTTGGTAGAGAGAGTTGCAGAGAGAAAGAGTAGAAAATGGAGAAATAAGGATAACTCAAAGGAATCAAATGGTTACCAGGTTATGGAGATTATGAACTAGGGTAATTTAGAAAGCTCTAAAATCTAAAATAGAAAGATATGAGTGTAAAAGATTATAGAGAAGAATTCTATAAGATGGTAACTAGATCTGGACATCATGAAATGGATAGAGAGAAGGTGGCCAGGTATTTAAATGGGTTAAGATTCAATATCCAAGATGAGATGAGTATGCTGAAAATGTCTATAGTTGAGGAGGCTTACCAATATGCTTTGAAGGAAGAAGAAAACATAGCTAGAAGGTAGCATAATAGATCAAGAGAAAGAGGAAAATTCTTAGATGGGAGAGGAAAAACAAGTAGCAGCAAGGAAAAACAAACTTATGGAGAAGAAGCAAATCCTAAATGGAACAATGAATCAAGTCAACAAGCAAGAGGAAAGGAATATTCAACAAGAGGACATGGTAGCAGCAATAAAGAATTTTTTGGAACATGTTACAGGTGTGGAGAAGTTGGTCATAAAGCTTTTGAGTGCTCACAATTACAACAGGAAAATAGCAAGAGAAATGTGGCAAGAAATCATATAGTACAAGAGGAAGAAAGCATAGCATCACAAAGACAAGTGGAAGAACCAGAGGAAGGAGAATCTCTTATGTTCAAGAGAGTATTAGTGAAATCAGGCATGACGGAGGATGGATCATCTTAGAGAGTCTTTTTTGAACTGTATGAAAATCTGGAGGTAAGTGTTGTAAAGTAATTATTAATAACTTGCCATAGCATTGATAACCTAGTTTATGACGAGATGGTAGAAAAGCTAGGTTTGAAGAAGAGTAAATATCCTAATCCATATAAAGTTACTAGGTTGCAAAAAGAACATGAATTGGTGGTGAAAGAACAATGTTCGATGAGTTTTTAGATTGGGTCATACAAACATGAAGTTTTATGTGATGTTATGTCAATGAATGCATGTCATGTTTTGTGGGAAGGCCTTGGCAATTTGACAGATGGTCTATTTATGACGGAAGAAAAAATATGTATACTGTAGAGTATAAGACTCTACATTTTGTTTCATCTGCAGTGCTCCGTGGGTTACATTTTTGTCTCTGTGAATGTTTCTAAGTGTTGCTACAAGGGTTTCTTATTGCCAGAGCCGTGGAATCTGCCAAGTGTTGAGCCCCAGTTTAAGCCACAATTTTGTTTTAAGTATCAATGAAGCGGAGAATGCCACATGGTGGATGCGGCGCCAAAGTTGAAAGCTTTTTGTCTCTTTCTCTGGTGTATTAAATGTTTCTTAAATGATGTGGAACCTGACATGTGTCAACCTCCATTTAAGTTTCAAGGAGTACCTTATAATGTTTGAAGTATTGTGGAAGGCGCCACGTATCAGCTGTTGTGCGCGCGGAAGATGCCACCTGTCCCTGTTTTCCTCCTTTTGAAAGCTAGTAAGCGGGAAGTTGTGGGCCCCATTTGTAACTATGTCTTAAAGTTTCAAAGCTACGGATCGTGACAGTTGTCACCTGCGGAGTTCTCCCGAGCATAAAAGACACAGTTAAGTAAAGTGGTGCGGGGCAAGACACGTATATGTTTCTAGTTGTTGCGGAAGCTGCCAAGTGTCAGTTTCTTGTTTCTTTCCAGAAAGACGAAGGAGTTTCAAGTTATGCACAGGGATGCTGCCATCTGTCACAGAGTTTATTGTTTCAAGAGTGCGGGAGCCACCAAGTGTCTGTTCCTTATAGAGGAGGTATGCTACATATGTTTTGTCACAACCAATGGGCTTGCAGGAATGAATAACTGTCGCAGATTCTAAAAAATCTTAATTGTCAAAGACTTATAGTTGTCTTGAGTTTGGTTGGGCCGTTGAGATTCGATTGTTGAAGACAATCTAGAGTCAATCTTGTGCTATAAATATGTAACATTTGTAATGAAGAGAGTTTTTGGAGTCAGAATTCTAGTTTTGATAGAGAAATCCATACAGTTGCAGAGGTCTAGAGATATTTCTGTTAGAGATTTAAGAGAGAAGTTTGAGACTTTTGCTGTGACCAGTGAATATCATTTGCCTTTATTTTTGTTATTCTTGATTTAGAAAGTGAATGTAACTGTGCATGTATCTGTGCCTCTTACGTTGCTAGAAAATTAATGAGAAACACTGAGTTCTGTGCCTTGGTTGATATTTCCTGTGTCATTGCAAATTATCTAGTTGTGAGCCTTTGATTTTATTCATTTTATCTATTTATGTTAATCATGCAGTATCTGCTCTTTAATGTAACTGAATTTTGAGAATAGCTTCACTGTGCTTAATTGGAGAAAAACACTTTTATTCAGGCGCATCACCATATATAGATTTGCTTTAATTATATCTGTAATTCTGTTAGTTTCTACCCTTTTCCCCAAAACCCATTTAAGAAAGAGAAGAGCCAGCTTCTTTAAAATCTAGAGGTTGTTTCAGGTAGCAAGTCCCACATTCCTGAAACTTCCCATGTTGGTGTTGGAACCTGCACAATTTTACACATCAACAGTTTTTGGCACGCCCGGTGGGACCATTCTTGAAGTTTCTGTCAAGATTGTATGACCCAAAAAGCCACAGGGAGTCAAAGTTGTGGACCTGTAACAAGAGCTCAATCTGCTACTAATCTAGGCATTCTTTTGCCACCACCGATAGCTAATCCAAGGAGAAGAGTGAATCAGTTTGTAGCAGCACCAAGAGCAAATATGGGAGCACCTATAGCCCCAAGGAACTATGCAAATTGGAACACTGGCAGTCCTCTAATTCTCCCAATACCACTAGCCACTTGGGATGCTAATCCAACTAATGCTCTGAAGGCTCTACCTAAGTTCAGTGGGGAAGATTTCAAGACACCTGAAGAGCATCTACAAGATGTATCTTACGTATGTGCAGTACATGTTATCACTCAACAAAATGTGGCCATAAGACAATTAGCAGCTTCTTTCAAAGGGAAGGCTCTAGACTGGTATAGATCTTTAACCCCAAACACAATATCTACATGGGATCATCTTGGTGACACTTTCTTTGCAAGATTTAAAGAAAAGGGTGATAAATCTTCCTTGCTGCAATAATTGATCACTATCAAAAGGGCACCACAAGAAGTAATGACTGATTTCAACTCAAGATTCCAAAAGACTTGGGAGAGGATTCCTGCTACAGCAAGACCATTACCAGGTATGGCTATAGTGTTTTACCTTAAAGCTTTAAACTCAGATATATCAGTGATGATTCAATCTCTTGGAGGTTAGACACTACCAGAAGCTTATGAGTTGGTAGTCAAGGCTGAAAATAACCTAATAGATGCTGGAAAACTACCCCCAAGGCCTCCTCTGCCCATGTTCCCAGAAATTACCTTACCTTTGCCTCAAGAAGCCCCTAATCCTACAACCCCACCTGTGTCTATGTATTCATTTCCTCAACAACCTGCTAAGGCAACCACCCCTATTCAATCATCTGAAATGGATGATGTCAAGAACATTTTAAGGACCTTCTCAAATGAGATAATTAACCTAAAGAGACAACAAAATCCTTATCCAAAACCCCCTTATCAAGGTTACCAAGGAAATAGACCTCCCTTTCAGCCAAATCAATATCAAGGCCCTCAAAGGCAAGCTAATCCTCAGCCATCAAACCAATTAGTCGCAGTCCCTACACCTTTACAGACTGTTCCTCCTAATCCCAACAAGGAAATTGTTCCGGGGCAAAATAATTTTGCAGATGGCACCAATGCTTGGTGTTTTCCTTGCAATAATGCCCATATGCCCAGAGACTACCCCAAAGGAAATTTACAATAAAAGATAGCAGAACAGAGAGGATCAGAAGGACAATTTGCAACTTCTAACACTCCACCATATCAGTCTCCTGGTGTACAAAATGCAGTCCTGGTGGCCCAGATGCAAGGGATGTCCTTACAATAGGAAGAGGAAATAGCCCCTGAGCATGCTTTATTTTCATGGATTGAAGAGGAAGATTCAATGTTCTTGAATGAAGCATCTACTTCCAAGAAGCCATTAGTGCAATCAGATTACTAGACCAGAGCAAAGAGGAGAATGATGGAGCAGCCTGAAGTCACTAATAATGAGCTCATGGGAGCTCCTCCATTTCAAAGTCACCAGAACACAGTCTCTAGATAAGAAATGCCCCAGCCTGTGCAGAATCAAGCAGCCTCAGGACAAGTTCAAGAAAAAGCAAGGTACCCTTATTACTCAAAGGCCCAAGCATTAGGACCTGTGAATGTGGTGGATCAGCTAAAAAGGACTCCAACGCATGTATCAATCTGGGACATGTTAGCTATTCCTGAGTAGAAGACACTATTACAAGAGGCTCTACAAGGCCAAGAAGTTCCTAAACATATGGGTGCTAAAGGAGGATCTGCTGATAAAGAAAAGTTGCAGCTCAAAGATACCGTACCTCTACAGACAATAGCCATGTTGAATAATGTACCTGAGGTAGGTAAATCTAAACCAAATCCCTTTTATTTAACTCTAATAGTTGGGAAGAAACTGTTGCATAATGCAATGATAGACTCTGGGGCTAGTACTACAGTAATGCCAAAGCAAATAGCAGATGCTTTGAAAATAAAATATGAGCCACTTACAAGAGGGGTCATGCAGTTGGATGGGATATCTGTGCAAACAATAGGGAAAATTAAACAACTCCCATTGCAGCTATATACTTGACCCAATATAATTGTAAATCAAGATGTGGTAGTCATAGATACTCCACCTGTATTTGGTCTATGCTTATCTAGAGATTTCACAGCCAAGATAGGAGGTTACATGTCACTAGACTGGTCACACCTCATTCTGAGAACCAAATATGGGACAAAGATGAAAATACTGTCTGAGCCGTTATCAAAAGACCATATCACAAATGAACCAACCCCAAAATTAGAAGCAGCCCATGCTATGTTGAATAAAGAAGAGAGAATCTTTGTTGAAGAGTTAGGTGACTGGACTGAACATGACCAACAGGAAGAAGAGAATAATCAGTTGTTGACTATGATGCAAAGTGATCCCCATGGAAATTATGACTCTACTAGTTTAGGCACTTATGTCATATTTGAAGAAGACCAAGAGATTCCTAATGTTTTAAGGAAAGAAACACCACAGACTCAAGAATCTGAAAAAGACTCAGAAATCTGGACTCTAAATTTTGATGGGGCTAGAAGTAAAAACGGTGCTAGTGCAGGAATTTGCCTTACTGCCCCAAATGGTGAGAAAATTTTAAGAGCCATTCGCTTTCAATTTGCCTATACCAATAATGATGTTGAGTACGAATCCTTGGTGCATGGGCTCATGTTGGCAAAGAAAAAGGGAGTAAAGAATCTGATAGTAAGAGGAGATTTAGAACTAGTGGTGAAAGAAATAAGAGAAAAGGCGGTAGCCAAAAATGTAAGAATGAGATCCTATAGGCACAAAATTTGGGACCCAATAGATGGTTTTGAAGATTTCAATATTGAAGTAGTTCCTAGAGCCCAAAATTCTGAGGCAGATAGAATGGCACAGATTGGTTCACAGTTTGACCCGGTAACTGATCTACTAGTCAACAATGAGTTAGTCAAAGTTATAGTAAGACCAACTATCCCAGACAATGACCAAAATTGGCAAGTTTTTTAAAATGATTTCCAAGTTCTCTCATTTTTGCAACAATCAGGAGAATTTGCTGATCAGTTGCACCCTAAGATTGAAGAAGCATATGGTGACCAAATTATTCAACTAAAGTCAAATAAGCTCCCTAAAGGACTTATTACCTTAGAAAACTTGTTTGACCCAGAAGATGTAAGCCTAGAGAAGAAGAGGTTTCAAGCAAATAAAGAAGATTATTCTGAAATACAAGTTAGTGAAGGAAGAAAATTGAAGGTCGGTAATTCTACAACCTAGCAAGAAAGGGAAAGGTTGATTGATTTGTGTGAAAGATATGATAGGGTGATTTCCTGGACCTATGAAGACCTCCATGGCTATAATAGAGATATCATTCAACACACCATAGAGCTAACTGAAGGATCTAAACCAGTCAGACAGAAGCAAAGGCCAGTGAATCCTAGAATTGAACTCTAATGGTGGATGAGTTGCAAAAGCTCTTAGAATCAAAGATTATTTTTCCAATTAAGCACTCAACTTGGGTATCAAACCTAGTGCCAGTAAGGAAAAAGAATGGTGACATAAGACTCTGTGTAGATTTCAGGGATCTGAATAGAGCATCTTTGAAAGATCATTATCCCTTGCCCTCTATGGAACAAACTTTACAGACTGTGGCTGGATCAAAGAGATTTTCCTTGCTGGATGGCTTCTCTGGATACAATCAGATTTGGTTGGCTGATGAAGACCAACATAAGACTGCATTCACTACAAAATGGGGAACATTTGCATATGCTAAGATGCCTTTTGGCCTTTCAAATGCTGGAGCTACTTTTCAAAGAGCAATGGATGTAGCATTTGGGGAACTCATAAACAAAATCATCCTGATTTATCTAGATGACCTCACTATTTTCTCTAAAAATGTTGTAGATCATTTTGATCATTTAGAGGTTGTTTTTAAGAAATGCCAAGAGTTTGGAATATCTTTGAATCCCAAGAAGTGTATCTTTGTAGTACCTCAGGGTAAACTGTTAGAGCATATAGTGTCAAAGGAAGGAGTCTCTATTGATCCAGAGAGAGTCACTGCCATAATGAACTTATCTCTGCCAGTTAATAAGAAAGTAGTTCAATCCTTTCTAGGGAAGATCAATTTTGTTAGCCGGTTCATATCTAACTTTGCAGGTCTAATTAGACCAATGACACTGTTGCTAAAGAAGGACCTAGTTTTCAAATGGACTGCAGAGGGAAGGAAGGCTTTTGAAGAGATCAAAAGAGCCATTTCAATAGCCCCAGTACTTAGAAATCTAAACTTTTCTAAGTCTTTCACAATGTATGTGTATGGAGGAGAATTCAGTGTTATTGTTGTTTTAACTCAGAAAGATGATCAACAAGAAGGAGAGCAACCAATAGCCTTTTTCTCTAGGACTCTCAGGGAATATGAGGCTAGATACAATTTTGTGGAGAAGCAAGCATATGCCATGGTAAAAGCCCTTAAAAAATTCAGACATATGGTAACAGGAAATAAGATTCTGATATTAGTGGCTCATCCTAGTGTAAGAGAATATATTATGGAGGGTGAGATCACTGAGAAAAGAGCCAATTGGATAACAAAGATCCTTGAATATGATGTGGAGGTCAGACCCACCAAGTTGGTTAGGGGCAAAGGATTGTGCCAATATATGGCTCAAGACATGGAGAGAATGATGACTGAAGAAATAGAAACTGAAAACGTATTGAAAATCTAAGAGGTTGATCAAAATTCTTGGGTCACAAACAGAATACAATTTATGAAGCATGGGGTTTTCCCAAATGAGCTCTCCCATGATAAGAGAAGATAATATAGGCAGCAAGGGCCCCTATTTGTACTAATTGACCATGTTTTATTCAGGAGAAATGTTGATGGCATACTTTTGAGGTGTATAGAGAAAGATGAAGCTCAAAGAATATTACATGAACTACACCATGGAACTTCAAGTGGACACTTTTTAGCAAGGACCACAACAATCAAAGTGACTCGAGCATGATACTTCTGGTCCACTCTATTCATAGATTGCTATCAGCTGGTTACAGAATGCCAGTCTTGTCAGTTTTATACAGGAAAAAGAAGAAATGCAGCAATGCCTCTAAGCCCCATAATTGTGGATGAACCCTTTGCCCAATGGGGTCTTGATTTTATTGGTATGATCAATCCAGTATCAAGTATGGGACACAAATGAATCCTCACAGCCACAGATTACTTTACCAGATGGAGTGAAGTAGTACCACTCAAGGAAGAAACAGAAAAGGTAATATTAGACTTTCTAGAAGGCATTACTGCTCGGTTTGGTCCTCCTCGTACCATTATATCAAATAATACTAAAGCATTTTTGGGAACAAAAATATCTAAGTTTACATTAAGGAATGGAATTTATTTGAAGACTTCTTCAAATTATTACCCTTAGGGTAATGGTCTGGCAGAGTCCACTAACAAAAACCTAATCAAACTCATTAAGAGGATAGGGACTAATTATCATAGAGAGTGGCACAAACTACTTAATACAGCACTGTGGGCTGACAGGATCACACCTAAGCAAGTGAAAAAGATGTCTCCATATAAATTAGTTTATGGTAAACCAGCAGTAATGCCACTGAGCTTAGAGATCCCTACTTTGCAATTATTGAAACAAATAGAGATTGAAGAGAATGGCCCCATGCAAGTTAGACTTGTTGAACTGCTAGAGGTACAAGAGAAAAGAGAAAAAGCACATGAGTCACTAATGAAACACCAGAAAATAGTCAAGGACTGTTTTGATAAGAAAACTTCAAATCCTTTTTTTGAAGTTGGCTCAGTGGTTTTGAAATGGGATGAAAGAGCTGCCAAGCCAGGTCGACACAACAAATTTGAATCACTGTGGACTGGTCCTTACAAGATTTGTTCCTGTAAGCAACAAAATTATTTTGAGCTTGATACTATGGATGGTGAACCTAAAGAGATTCCAGTAAATGGGATCTATTTGAGACATTTTAATTAAGGGCTCTTATGTATCATAGTTAGTTAGTTTCCTTTTCTTGTTTTCCTATTTTCTCGCTCTCTTTTCCTGCTTTCCTTTTCAATAAGTGTTCTGTGAACACGTGTCATCAGCGCAAGCCCCCTTCTATTTTTGAAAGTCTCACATTCATTAAGGTTGTCTGCAATCCCCAAAATCCCTGAAAGTACACACTTTTGCAGCCACTCTTGTGATGTTTCTGACACTCCTTTCCACGCAGATTTTGAAAGATACATTAACGGTTTCTTGGCGTTAATGCCATTTATAAGACTGGATGTGTCATTAAAGCCCCATTAAATTAGCAAAAAAAAAAAATCCTAAGTGTGGCTCTCATTTGTCTCCATCTCTCTGTTGCGAATCATTGTTGCCTCCAAATCCCCATCCCAAGCAAGCACTTTCAGCTGTGTGTCATTCCTGAGAAGCATTTTCATATTTTCATGTGTCAAAGCTTCCTACATTCTCCCCGTAGATACAGATATGGCTGAAGCACAGTCTTCACAAGAGGGACTCAGAATCTATGAATCAATCGATAAACTTTTGAGCAATAAATCATATGCCTCAGCGCCTACGCAACCCAAGAGAACCTATCCAAGAACGAGGGTCCCTGAGGTAGGATATTCTGTCGACCCAGCGAAGGTAAAGGATTTTGCAGATGGCATCTTTGACCCAGCCCTTCAAAAATCTACCAGGACTCTCTGTGAAGGGGCACACTAGAGATGCATACAAAAAGCAAAGAGTGGATAGTCTGAAACTTTTGGAATGAGGATTTGGACCTCATAGTTGGCACAGTTCCTAGTTTTGAGTGTGCACCTATGTCCTGACCTAATTGAATTATGCGCAGAGCTATTTCATGCACCCTCAAACACCATACAATAGGGTCCCTTTATAGTACAAATTACACCCAAAGCTATAAGAGACATGTTGGCCCTGCATCATGATCGAACGGCCACATTTCCCACTATTGCTAAAATGCAAAAGACATGGGCAAATGTCAACAACCAGATTAGGTTCCTCAACTCAGAAATGCAGCTGGGAGATGAGAACACCCAGATGCCCATACTACCTACAGGAAGGGCACAATTCAATCAAGCTAGTCAAGAGGCACTGTCAATGATGGCTTTCATTTTTGGGATGAAGGAAGACAACACAGTCTATGACTGGCAAAATTGCTATCATTTTTAGGTTAAAGACTGTGGACAAGTCACAGGAATACCGGCTAGATTTCTCAAAGCAAATTGCCTACTCCATGGTCGATTAGCTCGTCAATTTCAAATCCAAAGAAGTTTTCAGGTATTCTTCTTATCTGTTCCATTTAATGTTATATCAGAACCACAATCTTTTTGCACAAAGTATGCAACTGAATAAGTATGACCCAAATTTTGGTCAAAATAGAACTATCCCTGTGTCTGCATGGACACATGTATTATCTGAGGCATCAGACCCTTATGAGTTATGGGAACTCTTTGTTGTCCCTGCCTTTTGCCATTTGAGCACTGAGCCTGTAGAACATAGGTTGACATAGAGCATTAGGGGTTTCATGACCAATTGCCCAATCCCATGTGATTATTTCTTTGGGGCACAAAATACTATCATTAGGGTCCATGGCTTCAATGAAGAACCTATGCTGCTACCTAAAATTTTGACCCCTAGGGTAGCATTTCTAGAAGTACCCAGGTAAATGTATGTGGTTGACAATGAGTTTGGCACCAAGAAGAAGAAGAAAAAGATGTATGACATCCCATGGGTCAAAAGGAACATGGCCCTAGAAGTTAGAGATGTTGAACACCTGTTGCTATGAAAGCTAGCTGTCTTGGGATTCTTCATCATTGAAGATAAATGGAGGTATGACCCAGACAGTTTTATGGCCTCCTAGATTAGAAACAAGGTCCGGGCTAAAATAGTACATGAGGGTCAGCCTTTCTGAGAAGATAGGAGAAACCCTAAGGAGGATACCCCAGACCTGTATGTGGAACTGGTAAATTTGCCTTATGAAGGGCCTAGGCCATGGGAGACTTTTTATGTTAAACAAAAGGTCTATGACCCTAAGATCAGAATGGGTACTGGTTTAAAGAAAACTCTGAAAGCCCAGGAATGGAAACCAGAGAAAATTGAGGCCTATTGGAAATATAGGCAGGAAATTTCAGAGTTGACACATTCTTTTGGGAAGAATGACATAGATGAGAAATGGGAGTCGATCTGGGATGAGTGGCATCCATCCCCAGTCTCTAACCCTGATACAAGCAGAGTTTAGAAGAAGGGGAAAGAATCAGAAGAAGAAGCAGAGTCAACCCATACAATGCAAGAAATATGATAGGCCTCATCTGTTGTTCTTGTATCTTCCTGGTCTCAATCCCTCAATACCTTAGAGAAGCAAAAGGGTGTGGTGTCATCACCAACCAGAGGGACTCCATCAGTTTCAGCTTCTGGGGCTTCTAGTTTTGTACCCTTGCCACCCTCAATAGTGGTAAATGTAGAAGAGAAGGAATCAGAAGAGGAAATAGGGGAAAGGCCAATGAAGCATAGGAAACTGCACCTGCAGGAAGAATCAAAAGAAGAAACAGAGCCATTGCAACAACAACTACCAGCCACATCTGATGTTCCTCAGGTAAGTGTTTCTTCTCCTTTTTCCCCTCTGTCTCTTTCTTCTACCTTAGGGGTGGCAATCCCAACTGGCCAAACATTATACCCTGCCACTTCTACTGTGCCTACATCACTACTTGCCCCAATTGCTAGTCCTTAGGCCATGTCTTCACAAGCCATCTCATTGCCACTTTTTTCCTCCTCTGTTCCAAAAAGAGCCCCTCCCCAAATTTCCCCTAGCCAACAATTATTGGCTATTCCTTATGGTTTACCTCAAGGTCATCCCTTTATCGGGGGATACATTGCTTCACCTCCCACCTTCCAAGCTCAGGAAGATACAGCAAAGAGGGCTAGAGAAGCCAAAATGGACAAGAAAAGAAAGAAAGAAAATAAAAGTCTAGTTGTGCCACACATGAGGTCACTTTTTGACCCTATTCAACAGCAGTTGACTGTCACACATTTATCCCCAAATGTGGTGAAGCCCAATGAGCAGATGCAGCCTCAGGATTATTCAATGAATGCTATGGCCATGGACATGTCTCTTTTCAGACCATAGGATAGGGTCGAGCTACTCAATGAAACCACATCTGTTGTTGCAACTGACTACTTGAAAGTGTCTAGGAGGTTGTAGAAAGTTGAAAGTGACTTAGCTCAGGAGAAGACAAATAGTAGCAACCTTGTTGGAGAGTTGCAATCTAAGAAGAATGAAATAGAGAATCTGAATAAACAGTTGCAAAATATTGTTTCTTGTCAAATTCATCAAGCAACACAGGCACAAAATGCTTCTCTAAAGGTTGAGCTAGCTCAGGAGAAGGCTACAGTAAATGTTCTAAGGCAAGAGAAGGCCACCTTGGAGAAGAGGTATCAAGAAAAGTTGCAACAAGCCACACAGTTTCAGCAGAAGTTGTTGACTGAGCAGAATGTTGCTGCTGCAATACAGGCACAACTCCCAGTAAAGCAACAAATAACAAAACAACTAACACTTGAGTTGGCTAACAGGCCACAGAATGCTGGAGTTCTGAATCTGGTCAAAGAGCTATATGTTTCAGTTTGGAAAAGAATCTCTGAGGAGATTATCCAGCTAAGGCCATCACTAACATTTTTGTTAAATGCACAGCAGTTGTGTGAGAAAGTGGAAACCTCAGTTCAGGCCACTCTATCTACTGTTTCCTTGAGAGTTTCTAACTCTCAACTGTTGCTAAAGAAGCTATATGACACAACAGATGAAATTCTGTCAGCAGCAGGGATCAGTGACAGATTGATAGCTGCAAAGAAGGTAAATGAAGTTCTTAGTTGCAACTCAACTGCCACAAATTGCCAGGAGCTCCTAGATATTGTAAAGGAAGGAGTCAAAGATATGAAGAGACACATAGAGGATTTGGTGCAGTTGGGTCTTCCCTCACCATTTCCAGATAATAATATTGTTCTAATGATTGATGATATCAAGGCCCTGCTTTTAACAAAGCAAAATGATCAAACCATTTTTCAAGGTTTAAATGATTCTTCATCAGTACAAGAGGTGGAAGTTGTCTTGATGTGAATGGCCCAGCTAGAGTTTCAATTAAAGGCCGTGGTTCAAATTTTGCAGACATTTTCCCACAAGGACATAATAAATCTTGATTTTGCTTTTCAAGATTTACAGAGTAAGCAGGGACTTTCTGATTCGGAATGGTCTGTTTACCAGACAGCTTTGTAGAATTTGTGACCCTAAGTTGTATTTTAAATACATATATTTTTGCCAAGTTTTGGGTTCTTTTTGAGCAAGCTCAAAAGTCCTACTGGTCGCCAAGAACTGTAGAGTATAAGACTCTACATTTTGTTTTAGTTGCAGTGCTCTGCGGGTTACAATTTTGTCTCTGTGAATGTTTCTAAGTGTTGCTACAAGGGTTTCTTATTGCCAGAGCCACGGAATCTGCCAAGTGTCGAGCCTCAGTTTAAGCCGCAATTTTGTTTTAAGTATCAATGAAGCAGAGAATGCCACGTGGTGGATGTGGCGCCAAAGTTGAAAGCTTTTTGTCTCTTTCTCTAGTGTATTAAATGTTTCTTAAATGATGCGGAACCCGACATGTGTCAACCTCTGTTTAAGTTTCAAGGAGTATCTTCTAATGTTTGAAGTATTGCGGAAGGCGTCACGTATCAGCTGTTGTGCACGCGGAAGATGCCACCTGTCCCTGTTTTCCTCCTTTTGAAAGCTAGTAAGCGGGAAGTTGTGGGCCCCATTTGTAACTGTCTTAAAGTTTCAAAGTTGCAGATCGCGACAGTTGTCACCTGCGGAGTTCTCTCAAGCATAAAAGACACAGTTAAGTAAAGTGGTGCGGGGCAAGACACGTATATGTTTCTAGTTGCTGCGGAAGCTGCCAAGTGATGGTTTCCTATTTCTTTCTAGAAAGATGAAGGAGTTTCAAGTTATGCATGTGGACGCTGCCATCTGTCATAGAGTTTATTGTTTCAAGAGTGCAGGATATGCCAAGTGTCTGTTCCTTATGAGAGGGGGTATGCCACATATGTTTTGTCACAGCCAATGGGCTTGCAAGAATGAATAATTGTCGCAGATCCTAAAAGATCTTAATTGTTAGAGACTTCCAGTTGTCTTGAGGTCAATTGGGCTGTTGAGATTCGATTGTTGCAGACAATCTAGAGTCGATCTTATGCTATAAATATGTAACATTTGTAATGAAGAGAGTTTTTGGAGTCAGAATTCTAGTTTTGATAGAGAAATTCATACAGTTGCAGAGATCTAGAGATATTTCTGTTAGAGATTTAAGAGAGAAGTTTGAGACTTTTGTTGTGACCAGTGAATATCATTTGCCTTTATTTTTGTTATTCTTGATTTAACTGTGCATGTATCTGTGCCTCTTACATTGCTGGAAAATTAATGAGAAAGACTGAGTTTTGTGCCTTGGCTGATATTTCATGTGTCATTGCAAATTGTCTGGTTGTGAGCCTTTGATTTTATTCATTTTATCTATTTATGTTAATCATGTAGTATCTGCTCTTTAATGTAACTAAATTCTGAGAATAGCTTCACTGTGCTTAATTAGAGAGAAACACTTTTATTCAGGCGCATCACCATAGATAGATTTGCTTTAATTGTATCTGTAATTCTGTTAGTTTCTACCCTTTTCCCCAAAACCCATTTAAGAAAGAGAAGAGCCAGCTTCTTTAAAATCTGGAGGTTGTTTCAAGTAGCAAGTCCCACATTCCTGAAACTTCCCATGTTGGTGTTGGAACATGTGCAATTTTACACATAAACATATACTATTATAAAGGATGGGTAGAAATACACTTTGAGTTCGTTGAAAGAAAAAGAAAGAGAAGTAAAGTGTTGCAGTCCTATAGTTTGTTTCAGTTCAAAAAAATAGGTGGGCTGTAAAAGAGGTTGAGAGAAGTTCAAAGGAAGTTCTTGGGAAGGGGAATACAATTGAGGACAAAGAAAATAGTGTTGATTTTGTGAATCAACTGCATAAAGAATTGAAGAAGGGTATGAAGAACACAAGTAATTACCAGGGAAGTGAGGATTCAGAGGGGAAACAATAAAAGTCACAAGTTGGAAACTTGAAATTTCCTCGTGGAGGACATGGCATAGATTTGAATCCTCATTATAAAGGAAAAATAAGCAATGATAATCTACAAGTTGAAGGTAGAGAACAAGAAAGGAAAAAAGGAAAAGGAAGGGAAGGTGGAATTAGATAAATTCAACATGGGGTGAAGAAAAGAGATCAAGTGAATAAAGAAGAATAAAGAACAAGCATGGGATCACTATCCCAAGCATCTTCAAATGTTCATGAGCTCCACACCCATGGAACATTTCACTTACTCAATGTGTCTGATGCAAGAGCATCTAGGTTCATGACCAATCATGTATCAACTAAAAATATTTCAAGTTTTCGTTTCAGTTTTAGTCTAGATTTGTTGCATTTCAGTTGTTTTGGCAAGTTGCTTCAAGAGATATTTCTCAATTCAAATGAGTCAAGGCTTTGCAGTTTAATTTTGGCATAGTTGGAGCAATTTGGGTGAGTTTTCAGTAGGTTCAAAAGTTCCTAAACCTATCATTTTGTTGAAAGTTCTCTTTTCTCAACATTTTCAGGGAAGACTAAAGTTCCCAAACTTTACTTCGTGCTAAAAGAGCTTGTCAAATATTTTTTTCAGCAATTAAATTAGTTCATAAACTTTTCCTTTGGATGAAAAGAGTCTCAAGAAGCCTTTCATCAAACATGTTTCAATAAAAATTCAAGTTCTTGAACATTTCATTTTGCCGAAGGAGCTTGCCAGGGAATCTTGCATATGTTGAATGGTGTTTCAAAGCATCTAAAAGACTTTTTATGAATAGTTTGATGGACTTTCAAGTTTAAGAAACAAAAGGAATGTCGATGATGAGTTTAAAAGTTCAATCAAGCGCCGATTCACCAAGACGACACCAATGAAGAAGTTTCACGGTTCTTGAAGGATTCGATTCATTGAAAGGCTTGGTAAAGGAAAGTTCAAAGGCTCCATAAATCATCGAATCACTGAAAGTATTTGTTTTGACATTTATTATATTTCCTAAACTATTTAAAGACCCCAAACTTGTTTGAGTGTCTATTTAGTTTTATAATTGCCCAAAGCTTGGAAATGGTTTAACTAATTTGAACCTGATGTATATAAGGATATATTTGTATTCTATTTGGGGTCTTATTTGGTTAGCCTATTATAATTTAGAGAAGAAGATAGAGTTCTAGAAGAGGATCAAATAATTGAAGATTGTGTAGATTGTACTCCTCAACTTTTTCGTTGTAAAGGAATGTAAATTGGAGATATGCAATAAACTCATATTAGATTTCTTTGTTGTGTGAAAAAATTTTGTTGTAGGCTGCTAGATTTGGTTATCTGATAAGACCCCTGGATCTAGACTACATCATTATCAGAAGACACAGATGGAAGCAAACATCCACCAACAAATGCAACATTGTTATACATATTGATGAGGTCATGTTTTGTCTTATTTTTCTTGCTTTAAGTACTTATTTCCTAAGACATTTCTAGTTTTCTATATACACTAATTACATCTATTGTTATCCTTAAGACATTGAAAGCATGAAGTGTTAGGGTTAGGTGACAGAAGATATCAATTAAATGCAAATAAAGATTAAACAGAGGAATGAAAATACACAGAAATAATAACAACAAGAGACAAGTTTTAACATGGTTCACCCAAACTCGGGCTACATCCATCAATAGAGAGTCCAATATTATTATCCAATAAATCAAACCGATTACAACCAGCAATCCCTGCAACTCAATACCATTGCAAATGCTACAATACAATATCAATGGAAACCCTAACCCTTAGCCGCTTTTATCAAGCTTTTTTTCAGTTACAAAAATAGGGTTTGTTTATGTCGGCCGATGAAAAATAACTCCTGGTGCCTTTATAAAATAATAAAAAACCATGTGAGGTTTTGGGGGTGTTGCCCCCAAGCCCCTACGAGGGCACTGCCCCTCGACCCCGCCATGTATCGCTACAGGGAGTGTGCCAGGGTCGCTGCCCCTGGACCCCATAGGAATTTGGGGGGAAACTGCGCTGATAAAAGTGGGGTAAATTTAACCTCTAAGTTTGATTAGGCTCCATCTAACAACAATCTCCCACTTGGAGACTGATCAGACTCCACACCATATCATGAAGATGGGTATATAATATGTTGTCAATTAATTATGTGTGAATGGTTGACTGCTCATGAAATATGTTAGTACTGTTGATAACTAAGAGGGGGGGTGAATCAGTTATCTTAATTATTTGACTTTCTTTTCTTCTTTAACAATTAGTGCAATATCAAATCATATAAGCATACATAACCATGGAAGCAGAAACAAACTCAACACACATGACACAATATTTTTGACATGGAAAACTCTGTTAAGGGAAAAAATGATGGGGTGATTAACCCAAGATTATATTCTGTTAAAAGAATAAGGTAGTACAAAAATGACACTTGCCAATTAGGGCTCACTGCCCGAGCACACTACTCACAAGAGGCTCACTGCCTACAAATAGTTTATAGAAGGAAACTAGGTGCTTGAACTGATGAGAAGCATCCACATATGCTTAGGTTTAGTTTTGATTAAGCTCAATATACTGATCTACTGCACTTCATTCTTCCTCTGCCTTAGTGCTGTTGTTTTGTCACATACCGGACCTATATTTCTATTTCCACATTGTTCTCTACTTTTCTTCGTACTACACAACATACCACACACACCTTCTCATTGAAATCCATTTGGTATATATATATATTCGCACCAAAGATTTCAACATCTTTCTAGTCGACATCCGGAATACTCAATATTTTCCCAAATTCTAGTCTGTCAGCTGAATCCTTGCTTACCAAGTGATACGTATCAGGGAGATACTTATAGAAGTCATCAATCATGTTGGTCAATCATGAATGATCTCTTAAGAAGCTTGATCACCATCAATATCTAATCTGGATTAAGGTCTGATGCTCTGCCGGTCAGTTCTTCCTTAGTCTACTCTGCCAAATAGGAACCCAACACTTAGGTGTTCATATCTTTTCACTCTTTCATCACCAAAGGCTCAATCTCTGGAATATATTAGTCATGGTACTCCTCTTGACTTCCCCAAGTCTGCACTTTATTGAGATACTTCATCTGAGAGATCCAGACCTGATTGTCGGACCTTGCTGCATGCTCTATTCTTGCTCACCGGACCAAAACAGTCTTCAATCTGACTTCCGGTATAGACATACCATGTCCTGCGGATGTGTGGAATGGACTTTGTTGCCATTAATGACAACACTCATGAAGCCACACAGTGTCTCTTGCGAACAATCTCCCCCTTTGACATTAATGGCAACATTTAGTGAAAAATGACTAAGTGTTATAGCTTACTCCCCCTTGGCTGATGCTCTGTTCTTATGTACACATTTCCGGAGCTCCCCCTTAGCTAGATTCTACATTTTTTACTGCTCCTCACTCCCCCTTTGACATCAATGGCAAAGGGTAGGCTCTGCACACCAAATTTTCCCAAAAACAATCTATAGTTGGCCGCATAAATATACATACATGTTATAATTACATATACTGAAGTACATTTGCAAAAGTTGTCTTCAACTGGACAAATTATGTTGCCCAACTCTGCTTCATCCTATCTAAAATTGAGATGTGACCACTCAACAGGAATGCAAAAGCTTCTGCCCTCTTTAGATCTGTCAGATCACTGGTCTGGGCTGTGGTCTGAGCATCAGTTAGGGCCTCATGCATGGCCTCTAACTTAGGGATAATTATCCCTCTAAGTTTACCCATCCTACTTATTATATTCTTCTTTTCCTTTTCAAGTTTCTTTAGTTCATTTAGAATGGCAATAGTCTGACATTCTTGGTTTATTATGGATGTGGTGAGAGGATCAAAATTCTGAGATAAACTTGACAGTTTACCCTCTTGTTCTTTCACTTTCTTCTCAATATCCATTTTCACTTTAGACCAGGATAAACAAAATTTATATATATCTCCACCATCTTTAAGAGTATTTTCTAAGCTCTTTATCCCAATGTCCAAATTTCTCCTATCATTTGTTATAAGTCCTTGTATCTCAGAGAATCTCTTATCCAAAAATTCTTTCCGGACTTTCTCTTTTGCTGCTTTTTCCAAAGAATCAAAATGTGTGCTAACAGAATTAACAAGAGATTTTAGATTACCAGATGAAGAGGCCGAAAGATCCTTTTGGAAGGATGGCATGATCTTTTCCAACACACCAGACGTAATTTCTATCAACTCACAGTCTTCCATGTGAGACTTCAGAAGTTTTTCTTTTGCCTTTGCTTGGGCAAAGGATGCTATCTTCATTGTCTAAACCGGGGAGAGGGAATCAAAATTGAATGGTCCTTGGAGTAGCTCCAGTTCATCTAATTCCATCATTTCTTTTGTTAGGAAATCTTTGACTGCTTCTGTAGTGTCTCTTGTCAGAAACAGAGTTTTCTTCCCTTCTGTGGTCTCAGAGCTATCATTTGGGGTTTTCTCTGTTTGATCTTTTTCTATTCCCTTGACTTCTTCTTCTTGACCAATTTTCTCATCTTTTCTTTCTTCCCCTTTAGTTTCGGAGTCAGCAGGGGGATTTGGAAGAGAGATGTTTACTTCTTTAGGGACTTCCTCTTCCAGAGCAGAGGAATCCAAGTCCTGAGTCCTTTCCTCACCTATGTCCTTTGGCTCTTCTCCATTTTTCACAGTAGATTCTCCTTCGTCATCCATGGCAGAGGGTTCATCACTTAAGTCCTCTATAACAGGAAGATTGAATCTTTTAAAAGCATTCCGGAGGATATCTTCTATTTCTTTTGCCACTTTGTCAGTCTCTCCAAGCATAAGCTGATTCATTCTTGCTTTGCTCCGGAACTCATCCTTGCAATCCTTGAAGATCATGTTCATTTGTTTTGGAGTGACGGAAGAGTAGAGCTGAATAGCTATCTGTTCCCAGATCTCTATGTCCTTTGCCTTAGCATTGTTCTTCCTTATTTCAAGTTCCTTCTCTAGGCTTTTGGGAATTAGAGATATGATCTCAATGAATGCTTTATTATAAATGTTAAGATACCTAATTGTGGCATCTTGCAAGATCTTCTGGTCAGCTTCATTATATTCATCATAAAATTCAGTCATTGGTTTTAGGTTCCCATCCACAGTGACTGATTTGATGATATCATCAATGCAGAGAGTAGGCTTTTCAACAAATTCTTCTACCTTTTCTTCCTTGCCTTGACCGATAGAGGATTCGTCAGATATTTTCTTCTTCTTCTTCATTTTCTTGACCTCCTCATCTGATTCTGTCTCTTCATCATCCTTCTGACTGATGTAAGACCTTGTGGCCTTTGTCTTAATTCTCTTCTCTCCCTTTCCAGATGTTCTGACTTCCAGTTTGAGGCTTTTTGACTCTTAGAGGTGGCTGGTGCAGAGCTTGGTCTGGGAGGGGGCTTGCACCAGAGCACTTTCTTTTTCTATTTCTTGTCTTTCTTTCTCTGCCCTTTCCAACTTTTCTTTGTTGGCATCAATTGCCTCCTTTGATATTCCATATCTCTTGGCAACTTCTTCTACTTCCCTTCTCACTTTCCTCTTGATCTCAGGTTGTCTAAGTTCAACATGAACTTTTACACTCAACTCTTGGAAGGTTCCAAACCTTTCTGCCTTAGGGTCCTTGGGCTAACTTAGTAGGTGTTGGATATGTAGTTCTAGAATTTTATCATCCACCCCATACCCCATTGGCATAATCCAGACTATCCTTGGCTCTACTACTTCCATTAGACATTGATCAATGTCTACCATAAAGCATATTGTATCCTTATACTTCTCAACCAATGATTGGGGGATTCTTTCTCTGGCTTGCATCATACTTTGAAAGTTTTTGAAGTATCCCCAGAGAGCTATATTTTGAGCCTTGGGATCACCAAGCCCATGCATGTAATCTCTGATTTGAATGGCAACAGGTCTCTCATTTTGCCATACCCAACCACTGGATCCGGGTAGCTCATTCATAAAGTAAAAGAACAAACATAGTATTAGCCCACCATACTTGAATGAGTTCTTGTCCTTCTTGATCTTTTGTAGGTTTTCCAATAGTTGGCTCAGAAGAAGTTCACAAAGATCATAATTTGCATTCTCCCTTAACATCTGATAAGCAACATAGATTGCAGTTTCGGATACAGAATTCTCCCTGCTGCAGTGATATATCTTATAGCCAATTATCATAGATGCAAACTTGATATCTGGATCAGTGATATCTTCTATAGTCATTTCTCTTTTGTCAAATTTTGATCCGGTAGCCTGACTTACAGTTTGATTTTTTACTGATTCGAGAGCAGGCAACCCACCGGATGAGTGCAATCTAGTTACCGCCCTAATTGCATCCTTGATTATCTTGAATGGCCTCATCAACCACATAAAGTTGTCATGCATTCTGCTCAGAACATACCGGACCCAATCATCTTCAGCAAAATAGGGGAAATGAATGCAATGTCCAAAATGCTTATCCTGGATGGCCTTGTACTGAGGTTTGAGTTCAAATGATTCATCTATCAATTCCTTGTGGTAGATATCCATCAGGTTGGATTCCCCAAATTCTACAATGTTTGCGTGTATGTAAACCGTAACATCTTCTACATGTAGAACTCCATAAGAAATGCTAGAAAATGCTCCTAGGGGATCAACTTCTAGGGATTTATAGGGATGTTTTTTGAATTTAGGGCGCGGCCTATCAGTGATCTTCACAACATTCAGAGTAGCCATCTTTCAAACATTCAGAGAGAGATATTCAAGAGCAGAAAATACCTTTTACACTTCTAGGGTTCACGATATGAGCCGGATCGGATTGCTGGATGAATCGACTTTTGCAGTTAATCTTTGAGAGGTTTGAGGCAATTTTATTGCAAAGCTCTTTCTCTCTTCTTCTCGAATGTAAATGAGCAAATGTTTAATAAAAGAACCCTTATATTTCTGCGCAAACCCTAATTCCACATTGCAGTAAATGCGCAACTTAAGTCATTCTAGTTGCCTTGTTCTCCTTGTTCTGAGAAAGATCTTTTCTGAATCACTGAGATGCACTTAGAGTTATTGTCGGTGATTATTGATAATCTATCTTCCTTTCTCCAATCATTTCATCTATCCACAGATCAAGATTCCTTAATTTGAATCATATTGGATCTAACTGTGAAAATCCTGCTTCTTACTGGATGACTGTTAAACTGGATTAATCTTGGAAGATTAACCTCTTCTAAACTTCTTGTGGATCTTCCATATCTTTACCAAGGCTTATTTAGTTGTTTCTTTGAGAACCCTTTAATCTGCAACTTTCCATGTGCCAATTTCAGGCACCAATTAACTGGCTGGGGGAATTTGTTTTTCTTTTTGACTCCCCCTAAGCCAGAGCTCATCTTATTTAGTTTTCAGAAGGAATATCAGCACCAGATTCTGGTGCAGATCCATGCCCAACATTTTTTGTACTTCTCTTTACCCAAATCTTGTTCATCTCCCTTTGAATTTCATCCGCATTCACTTTTCCTTTTCCTTTGTCTTGATTTTGATTATGATGCACCGGACCCCTTTTATCCTGATTCTTACTTCTGCAGAATTTGGCAATATGACCGGATCTATTGCAATTCTAGCAAACAACATTTCTTTGTAGATTTGACTGATATCCTCTTGATCTGCATTGATTAGCCATATGTCCCATTCTATTTCATGCAAAGCATCTACCATTGAATGAATTGTTCATTTTCATATTTCTACATTCTTGAGATTTGTGACCATACCTTTTGCAGTTAAAACGCTGTCCAGAGAAGGATGAATTAGTCTGATTCATTCTTCTTGTACACTGATTTGCTTTATGACCAAAGTTATTGCAATTGTGGCAATATCCATTGAAGGATGGATATCTTTGAGCATTTGGTTGCCTTACCGGAGGTCTTCTAGGCCTGTTCCTTGGATTTCCTAATCCAGAGTTCTTCTAACCGGATCTGGAGCTTTCCCCTTTCTCATACCCCAAGCCTTGCTTGTCATCTACCCTCTTTTGGCTTTCAAGAAGAACTTCAAGTTAAGCAGAGCTTATCTTGAATTTCTCTTTGTATTCATTTGTTGTTTGAAGATCCCTTTTAAGAGTGTCTATCTGATTCTCAAGTTGTTCTTCATTGTCTCTAGCTTCTTCAAGATCAGATTCTAGATGCCTGATTATTCTATCCATTTTGTGGCAGTCTTCTGACTTCTCCTTGAGAGATTGTTTTAGATTATCTTCACTTTTTCTTTTCTCTTCAATTTCTTGGGTTAATTTCATAACTCCTGATTCCATTTCATGTCTTACCATAATGACCTATTTTGATAACTTCTCACATAACTTGTTTTTCTCATTCAGATCTTCATTAGTATCATTGGCTTCATTTTGACTTGCTAATTGTTGAAGAAGTTCCTTTCTTTTCTTCATTGAGATACTTAGTTTTTCTTTGAGTTCATTTATGAAATCATCAGCTTGTTTGAGTCTTTCCCTCAGGTCATTGACTTCAGAGTGAGATTGATCAAGATCATCTAGGGTAGACTAAAGTTGCTCCCTCATACCATACATATCCATTGAGATTCCCAAATCTTCCTCAAGTTGTTAGGCTCTGTTAGAAGGAACTTAGCTCTAATACCAATTGTTGATAACTGAGAGGGGGGGTAAATTAGTTATCTTAATTATTTGACTTTCTTTTCTTCTTTAACAATTAGTGCAATATCAAATCATATAAGCATACATAACCATGGAAGCAGAAACAAACTCAACACACATGACACAATATTTTTGACATGGAAAACCCTGTTAAGGGAAAAAACCATGGGGTGATTAACCCAAGATTGTATTCTGTTAAAAGAATAAGGTAGTACGAAAATGGCACTTGCCAATTAGGGCTCACTACTCACAAGAGGCTCACTACCTACAATAGTTTATAGAAGGAAACTAGGTGCTTGAACTGATGAGAAGCATCCAGATATGCTTAGGTTCAGTTCTGGTTAAGCTCAATATACTAATCTACTGCACTTCATTCTTCCTCTGCCTTAGTGCTGTTGTTCTATCACATACCGGACCTGTATTTCTATTTCCACATTGTACTCTACTTTTCTTCACACTACACAATGTACCACACACACCTTCTCATCAAAATTCATCTAGTATATATATATATTCACACTAAAGATTTTAACATCTTTTTAGTCGGCATCCGGAATACTCAATATTTTCTCAAATTCTGGTCTGTTGGCTGAATCCTTGCTTACCAAGTGATGCATATCAAGGAGATACTTATAGAAGTCATCAATCATGTCGTCCAATCATGAATGATCTCTTAAGAAGCTTGATCACCATCAATATCTAATCCGGATTAAGGTCTAATGCTCTGCCGGTCAGTTCTTCCTCAGTCTACTTTGCCAAATAGGAACCCAACACTTAGGTGTTCATATCTTTTCACTCTTTCATCACCGGAGGCTTAATCTCTGGAATGTATTATTCATGGTACGCCTCTTGACTTCCCCAAGTCTGCACTTTACTGAGATACTTCCTCTGAGAGATTCGGACCTAATTGTCAGACCTTGCTGCATGCTTTGTTCTTGCTCACCACCAAAATAGTCTTCAATCTGACTTCTGGTATAGACATACCATGTCCTGCGGATGTGTGGAATGGACTTTGTTGCCATCAATGACAACACTCATGAAGCCACACAGTGTCTCTTTCCAACAAGTACTTTATTTTAATTTTAGTGATAGTGATGTATAGATACCATGTGATGTACTAACTCCTCATGCAGCAAAAACATGGCTTCCTATCATTAAGATCACTGGACAACCCACAGTCGGAGGAGATGCTGATATCCTCAGTAGATGATACAGGCGCCTATAACCAAATGAAGAAGACCCTGAATTGATTGGGATGAGTCATCCATAACTCTCCACTCTGTGATGAATATCCTTCAAAAGATGATGCAGTCTTAAATAATGGAGGAATCTTACATCGTGCTCTATGTTATTTTTCTCATCTTGATTGTTCTTCATGGATACTAGAGGAAGAGTTACAGTAGGACTATACCATCTATGCCACCTTCATGTCAATTTAGTTTACTATTTTTAGTTTGCTTTGTAATAAAATCTTCTTCCTACGTTGTTGGATAATAGACAGTTATAACATTTATTATTTAGTAGTCTTATTCAAATAGACAATGTTGATCTTGTCTATGGGAGATTAGATTTTGCTTCTTACAGGTTAGACTGGGATATAGTATCAAATTTCATTGTTGTATCTTTTGCTTCAACATTCAATAAAGGAATATATGTTTTGAGTTTTGTTAATGATTACAAAGATACAGTAAATATTTAGCTAGATTTCGTGGGATCACAGTTACTCAAGCCAGCCACTTGAGGTACTGTGTCTCTCCACTTTGTTTATATGTTTAGTTCATGATTGTATGTTCATATATGTGTGATTAATGTATGTTGTAATGAGTTATGTTATGAGAATTAATCAAACTTTGATAATATGTGTTGTTAAGTATTATTGATTCAAGGTGATCACCGAACCAACTGTTAGTTGCTCTTTTATCTAGAAGTTACATAGGACCATTTAATTACTGTTGTATTAAATAAGCTTTAGTTATTTCCTACCAGTCCTGTTTACTTAGAGCGTTGTCAATCCTTGCAATTAGAATTGTGTTTCCTTTAGTTAGCTCCCTTACACAACCTCTAGATTAAAACTCAGAAATCCTTAATTGTACACATAGTAAAAGCATCATCCAAGAAGATTATGATTCCCTGGTTTGACAATGTAAATGTAACACATTGTATAGCCAATAGGTTGCTTGATATAGGATCTGTTGGTCTATTTAGTAGTGTGCATGCCCTTTCTACATCAATGTATTGGTTAATAATGGAGTTCGACACATATTGACCTCTAAGTGTGAATCAAGGCAAAAATAAAATGCCTCTAATTCGCATGGCAAAGAAATGCATGTCTAACCATACTAATGATCTACAAAAAGAGATGATTCTTCTTGTAAATCAAATTGAAGAAATTCTAGCTCTGGCATATCTTCAAGCTGGGCTAAAACATACTAGTTTTAGCTTCATTAAAGTGTTGCAACTTAGCTTCATTATCACTTGTATGTTGAACCCACCTAAATGACTCAAATTCAAGCACAACACTATCATCCACAACAATAGAAATTTGACCTTCAAAAAGGAAAGCTCCATATTCCATGGTGCTCTCAAAAAAAATTTGAATGATAGGTGCCCAACATACATCACTTTCACTTATATTGATATAATCTTCAATGCCTAAATCACAAGTATAATCCAAAATTTAAACCATCAACACAATGATTAATACCATGAGACACTTCATGTGAAGAACCAAGTTCTTCTAATTGTCTCCCTATTTCTAGTTCATTCTGACAACTTGTTGTGTCACATATACTTCTGTAACAAGATTGGTAACATGTTTCTTCTTCCTCATTCATTCTTGTATCATCTCCATGTGGCCTTCTTGAGGCACAATCTGCATGGGGAAGACAACAAACCTTGTACCAAAGAAATAGGTTCTCATATGTATCCACATGATCACCATCTCCACATTCATCAAGGGCAAGTTCTTCGAACTAAAAATCATTGCTTGCACCAACAGTTGTCTCAGGTAGTTATCTTCAAGTGCAGCCACATCCATATCATCCTCATGTAAACAAACACTAACTACTTCATCATCATCAATAGGAACAAATGAGGGAAACATATCAAACAATAAAGTAGTTTCTTTCTCACTCTGAATATCACTTGCATGTGCACACATAACATAATCAGCTTCACAAGTTGATCCAATTGACTCTCACTTGTGCATATGCCTTCCTCATTGTCCATCGAGCCACATACCTCACTCTCAAATTAGAGGTCATTATTGGTTTCATCATTTTCATCTTCACTTGATGACTTATCCAACTGAAGGTAGGTGCATACACTGTCCTCATCATCTGTATCATTGTCAAACAATGCACCACCTTCATCTTCTACCCTCTTGAATACACAATCATATTCATCATGATTTGATGTTGTATCCATCTAGTTAGTTGTATCCACATCACTATTATTCACATTAGCTTGTTCATTACTAGAAGCACTTGCATTTTTAGATAACAACCTCACGATGTAATTAGTCTTCACCTTGTCAACATAGTCTAGGTTGAAATAGCCTTGCTGCATACTTGTTAGTTTCAAATCCTCCCACACTGAACTCAAACCAACCTCATATGCTTGAAAGAACATGTCAATGTAGGCAAGTGTTTTAGGTATAAAATCATTTGGAATTTTGGAAAGGGCAACTACAAACCTATTAGTGAAGTCCATGCTAGACTCTCCTTGTCTTATAATTTGTTCTAATTCATGAACAAGATCAACAGGATCTATACCTTTTACACATTCTTCTTCAAATGTAGCCACAAGTTCATTCCAAGAGGCAAAGGATTGCCTTGGAAAAATTTCAATCCAATTCATTGCCTTTCCACGTAAGGATCTAACAAAAAATCTCATCCACATGTCTTCATCTTCAAATTGAAATTCTTCCATGAACAATAAAAAGTCATCAACATGTGTGTCCCCTTCCCAAATAGTATACTCATCAAAGATAGGCATCTGATTGTAGACCTTGGTTGGCATGTTTTGCATTTTGCAATCAACCCAGGAGAGGTCTAGTTGTTTATAAGTAGTGTCTATGGGAATGATAGGGGACTAAGAATCTTGATGTTTGATATCAGCAAGACAAGCATTAGATTGCAACCTAGACTCAAGAAACCTATTACTATTTTCAATTTTATTTTCCTACTGCAACATGGATTCCAATAGCTAGTTTTATTTTTCTAATTCATATTGCTACCTAACAAATTTATTTTGATTTTGCATGGGTGCACATAAGTTTGAGTTTGTATAAGATGCAGAGCCATGACTTGAACAAGCATCACTAGAATAGTCATAAGCATCAATTCCAATATAATTTCTAGGGTCTAAAACATAAGAAGATGCATATGAAGGAGCATCCCTGGAGCATTCACATCCATACCCAAAAGCCATGACTAGAACATTCTACCATGCATGGTAGAAAATTGAGGTATTACAAATTATGAGTTTCTTTACCATGAAAGAAATGGTATCTCAAAGGTAGAAAGAAAGAACCATGGGTACCCTTAATACTAGTTGTTACACACTTGAAATAGATTCTTGAATCACCAACAACAACTATACCGCAGCAACAATTAAATCTCTTTTTTTGACAGTAGATTCACCTTGAATCATAAGCACACTTCAAGGCCACAAACTTATTATGGGTTTATCTCTCCAGAAGGTTCTTCAATTAATTCTAACCCAGTAATTTCTTCCTTGGAAACAATGCCATTATGTTGGTGCAAGTTGATGAAAGGCCAAACACTACACACAAAAAATACACCTAGAAATGACTACAAGCTTGTAAATACTAAATCACCAGGTTCCTCAAAATAACTTCCAACTTAACATATCCTCGGTAATAGTTCCATTTTGTTGGTTCCCAAAACCACAAGTCCAAAATTCTAGAGTGTGCTCTTCACCACCCAAGCTAGGGGTGTCATCAAGATGGTGGAACAAAGGCTCATCCACAGGTTGAGGATGGTTAAGGCCAACTAATGAGAGTGGGTATGCTTTCCTACACTTTGGGCTCATCTAGACCCAAGAGAGCATTCCTAAAGGTATAAAATGAAGCGCAAACAAATAATTGCAGCCATACCTAATGTATACTTGACTCCTATATTTGCCACTAGGCCAAGACAAACAGGTTGCATACAACCTCTAATTAAGCTTATAACTACACCCTGTAGATGCACCTAGAGATGACAACAACATGATACCCACAAGATGAATACACTTCACATACCCAACTTACAAGGTGTAGGCATGCAAGAACATGATTCACATATGATTTAAACACTTTTAAGTTGCATAAGCTTAATCCCAGGTTGTAACATTAAATCACAAATAGCATGAGAAACCTGATCTGCTTCTAACTCTACTCCTACAACTACCTAGAATAGAGGATGATTAAAAGAGTGTTTGATCCTTCACCAACGTCGACTGGTACCTACTCCATTGGGCAACAGAGTCATGAACAATAAAAAGGAAGGAGATGCACCCAGTAAAATATCAACAAACTAAATGTGTATTCATGCAAATCAAAGACACACTACATGCAACATACATACTTAATAATCCATAGATAAACTACAATAACCCATGTGAAATGAAGAAGAGACCATTACAAAAGCCTTCCAATGCATTAGATGTTTTTACAAATACATCAAATCCTCATTACATTCATGCCAACAAATGTGGCAAGAGAAAATATACAACTGCAATTATATATTTTCATGAATCACTACAAACCACCATGGAGGAATACCATTACATTAAAAATATGCTTTACAAATCCTTCCTATGTTGTACCAAATGCATTCCTTTGTTTGCAAACAAAATTGGCTTTGCTTGATGCCCTAAAATCACATGAGGCATTTGCAAACCCAGAAATTGGCTCAATGACCAACCCTTTGAAATGAATATCAACCTAATACTTATAGCATTTGATTCTATTATAATTTGTATTAAATTAATTCATGGATGTAGATTCACTCCCACCTAGAAAGAAGGCATTTATCTCTTAAACGTACACAAAGTAGCTAGGAGACCACCTACCCAATTCATGGCATTCTTAGAAATGTATTGGGGTGGTTAGGGTGCTTGAATGTGCAACTACATTGCATATTGCTTTTGGTGCCTATCTATCAAATTGTTTTAACTTCACAATCCTCTTTCCTTGTTATCCCAAACATGTTTAACATTTTAAAAACTCATTCCATTCATTTGCGGTAATTCAGCTAGTTTGTGAACTTGTGAACTAGCCGAAGCATTCATCTATTTATCCTCTTTGTCAACTTTAATGGGATTATAAGAACTCACAAACCTCTTCAACCATTTGTCTTTTCTTTTATCTTTTCCTTCTTTCTCTTTCTTCCCTTCATCCTCCTCTTTCAACGAGTTGGTGTTTTTGAGAACTCGCAAACCCTTTTAGTTTTTCGGCGAGTTCATGAACTTGTCGAAAGCCACTTTCTTTCCTTCTATCTGCTCTCTATTCTCTCTTTTCTTCTTTTCAACATTTAGACAAGTTCACAAACTCATGAATTCACCAAAAAGCATATCATTTGGCTTTCTCCTTTACTCTTTCATTTTTGATAGTTTGACTAGTTCGCAAACTTACAAACTTTCTAAAGTGATTCATATTTATTTTTCATCTTCCTTTTGTCTTTCAGCTTTTAGAGCCTAACATGAACCCATGAACTTTTTTGATAGGTTCCCAAGATCTAATACCTACCAAAAAGCTAAAAAACAAGGCCTTTTGAGCTTTCGACAAGTTCACAAACTCACAAACCTGCCAAAAGGCAAACACTTAAAATTTTTGTGAATGACATAAAGGACATTTTAGGATTGGGGGCCATTTAAAAATGTCTCAAATCAAATATAAATGATATGGAAAGTAGGGTAATGAAACAAAGAGGCACAAACAAGGGATTTTTGGATAATTTAGGACTAAAAATATGGGCACTAACAATAGGCTAAGCAAAAGAGGTTAAAACAACACAAGACACACACACATAGGCTGAGGGCTAAAATGAACACAAAAGTATGATAAAAAAGTTGCAGGGATTGCAAATTCTATTATTACAAATGTAAGGAATCTATTGTGACCTACCCAATTGGAATCTTATGTATATAAAAAAATCTCCATTTGAATTATCAAATTTAATGGATCCTTATCATCAAACTTATGCATATCTACCTTTAGTAGTAGGGCTTGAGAATTTGAATGAGTGCTAGCATTTGGATTGGAATTGGTTTGTCTAGATGATTTGCCTTGATTGATTAAAGCATAGTGTTGTGCCTTTTTGGTTTGAGAGATATATCCTAGATACAGTCATAGAGTTGTAATGTTGTGTCCTTGACGCTACCCATTTCTCCTTTCATTTCAAACTTGATACTAGTTATTTCTCCTAATATTTTAGACTGCATATTATGCATACCTTCTTCTAGTTGGTGCATTTTATCATCTTTTGAAGACTACATTAGATCTGAAATTCTACTTGACCCTAACTCAGAATCTATATCCTCTTTGTTAGGATTTTTTCTTGGTGTGTAGGAATTATTGCCTCGGCCTCTAGTATGTGGCCCTGTCATGATGCCTCCAAAATATTTTTGACAATAACTTATTCAAAAGAAATTAAAAAAAATAAATTTTTTATTATAACTGACCTCTACTTGGAACTCACTTTACTAAAAAATCTCCAAGAAGTTCACTGATTTGTAACCCTGAAAGAAAATCTGGTTAAAACCCTAATTTCATAATTGCAAAACTACTTCAAATGACGTCAAATATAGATTGTAGCAACTTTACTCCAAACCATTCCACCAAAGAAATATCACCAAACAATTCAACATGCATGCATAATTCAACATTTCATAAGAATTTCACATATCATATGCATATCCAGAAAACACCAAAAACTAGTTATGTGCACATGATGTTCTGATGCAGGCGCATTTTCCCACTAAGCTTGGATTAAGTTTAGTTACTATTTTGTTAATTGGTTGAACTCTAATATCTTGTAATCCCATACTGATTAACTCCCTAACTGCCATTTATCTCCTCTAGATCAGTCCAGCAATATTTGCATTCTTGCTCCCATCGCCCAAGAGGAAGTTACAAGCAAAAACTGAAATAAGTTCGTTCCACAAGTGGCCAAAATCGGTGGAAATTACCAGAATGGCGGGTAGGAAAGAAGAGAGGCAAATGTCGATGTATTTGTAGAAAGAAGTCATCATTAAGAGGATGGACAGCAGGATATATTAGAGGTCATCGCCATAGACAGGGGGGAGAGGAGTTTTTTGAAAACAAGAGAGGGAGCATGTTGTTGATAGCAAGGAGAAGAACGCGATGAAAGGAGAATAGAGATAGATGGTTAGAAGAAACTAAGTTGTTTAAGAGAGCTAGGGAGACTTCACTCTCATGCATAGGGAAAACTGAAAGAGAGTGCAATCTTGAAAAGGAAGAGAACAGGAAAGAATAACGAAAGGGGTGACGCCAGAAAAGAATCAATTCTTCCAAGGATCGACTATCATTGTAATCGAGTATTTCATAGATTTAAACACATATGATGGTTCTTTTCATTACTAGTTATAAACTTAGTTTTATGTCACTTTATGTGAAGAATGTGTTTTACCAATGTTTATGTCGCCCTTTACAATGACTCGGGTTGAGCAATATCCTGTAGTTGATGCTATTGTTATTTCCTGACTTCTAATCTTCAAAGTGTAACAAGTGTGTGTTTAACTTAACTGGTTGTCATCATATTTGATATTAATATGTGGTAGTGTGAGAGTGTTGTCATCAGATTGGTATCAGAGCCTAAAAGGTCTAGGAAGGGGAAGTTGGTTATGCTCATGGGTTTTTTGGACAATAATGTGTTAAAGTTTGATAGATTGAGAAGAAGAACCTGGGTACCAAAAGGTTGGGCAAAGGAAAAGGACATAAGCCCTAGGTAAGGTATCGAGAAGCCAAGAAGAAAGATACAAAGATGCAGCAATATGCCTTAACAGAAAGCCTCAGGAAGAAAGACCAAATGAAGATGAATGTGAAGAAGTAAAATATAGAATGGGATAAAGAAATGGCAAAGTTGAGAATAGATTTAGAGAAGTGTAAGCAGTGGCTTGAGGAAAGAAGCCAAGAATATGGTTGGTGTTGGCCAATGAAAAAGAAGTTGAAGTGGTCTGTGAAGATGATTGTTAA
Organism: Cunninghamia lanceolata; assembly: GCA_027924645.1. Taxonomy (NCBI): domain Eukaryota; kingdom Viridiplantae; phylum Streptophyta; class Pinopsida; order Cupressales; family Cupressaceae; genus Cunninghamia; species Cunninghamia lanceolata. The sequence continues at coordinate 585,727 of BSBN01000399.1, forward strand.
GAAAAGAAGAGGGCGGAATATGGCTACCTTGAAAAGAGAAGATGAAAGAGATTTGGATAGAAGAGAGTTGCCAAGTGAGCAACATGCATTGAAAGAGGTGAAGAAAGTTCTCATTAAGGAGAACACAAGAAAGATTAAAGGTAAGCAAGTTGATGATTTAAATAAGGATGCTTTTGAAACTTTGAATGAAATTGTTGAAGGGAAGAGTTTAAAAGAAGAAGATAAAAAGGATGTGGAATCAAATAGTGACAATGATATATATGAACGTAAGATGGAGTTTTGGAGGCTTGTAGATGAAAAAGACATAAAAAGGAAAAGATACAAAAAGAAAAAGGAAAACAAACAAAAGCTGAGTGAAAAACTCAGAATGAATAAATATAAGTATGGAGTGGATCCAAAGAAGGAGTTGGCAAAGAGCAATGAAAAGCAAGAGTGGGAAGCGAAAGCAAGGTATGGTGAAGACTTGAAGAAAGAAGAGCAAAAAGAACGTGTTGGAACCTTCAAATTTTGGCAAAAATTTGAAGGTCCCATGATGAAAATTTTAATTTAAGCACTCAAAAATACAGTTATAAAATATGTCCCAGGAGCCTACTTTGGAGAACTATAACTTGAAACATGTTTACTTTCATGTCAAACCACTTGGTAGGAATGCTCATATGTCATATGTGAGTGTACATGTCTGATTTCATCCTCCCATGATCAGATTTGATAGGGTTTTGAAGTGCCAAGATGAAAGGTTCTGGAAAGGTTTGTTGTCTACACAATGTTAAAACTGCTAGGGAGTTCAACTTTGGAGAATAAAATTTATGAGTTGGATGATTTTTATGACGATTCAATTGTTGTTTCAGATTGTCCCCATGCTAATGTACTTTCATGCCAGTTTTCAAAACTCTAGCATCTCATTTGATATTTTTTGAGGTCAAAAGCAAATGCAGTTTGTTCTATTTACATCTGCATTTCCAGAAAGTTATAGAGGTCAACTTTGGCCTTTAATATTTCATGAAATAAGTAGATTGGAAAGAAACCCTTTTTCACACATGCTCATTTGACATAAATGAACCAATCACCCAAGTTGTAGTCCCAAAGGAAGAGATTTGATATTTTTCAAAATGGTAAGTTGGTGAGCCCTAATTGGTTTTTTACAGATACAGTTTTAGAAAAGGTTGAGTAAGCTACTTTGGAGTTGAATATTTTTCACATCGAGATGGGACTTGCTGAATTGTTTGTTGTAATGAATTTTTGAATCAAATATCCACATACCTGTGCATTTTCATGAATCCAGGAGATAGTTTGATCAGTTTTCTGGGGCGATTCTGGAGGCCACATGACTTGTTTTGTTCACAATACAAAATGCCTAAAAGTGGATTTTGATGATTACCCAGTTCATTTTTTCATCTCTGAAACATGTTGAAGCAGTTTTAGGTCAATCGAGGATAAAAACTTGTTTCAAAATGAAAAAAAATTTAGCCGGGCCCACAATGGGACCCGACATGCTTCACACAATTATGAAGTTATAAGGCCAAGAAGACACCCAAATTTTGAAAATGATGGAGCCAATCAAAAGGAACACTCAATATACACCTAAGATTGTTTTGGAGATAATCACCCATTACAAGATTTGGTAAAGGTTAAGTTGGTGCTTGTGTGTAGCTATTCGTCTTCAATAAGCATGACTACTGATGAACCTGCAAACATGTTGACACTCATACAAGCTACATCCTATGATGATCATGTTGTAGGAAGTATACATGTAACTCCAATCATTGTGACAAATGGTCACACAATTCGTGTTGTTGCAATTGGCATTCATCAATCTAGAAGGCCATTTGCAAACTCGTCATCATTATTCCTAAATTGGGTTCTGACTGGTTGTGAGGAACTGGCTTACTGGGTTTCAATCAAGAATGGTGTTAAAAAGTTGGAATCAGGTTCCTGGGAGAGATTCCTTGCTCTTAGTAATGAATCAAGACAATGCATTGTGCAAGCAACAGTTACTGGATTGTCTAATAGCCAAACTCTTTAGTCATCTGAAAGAGGTGTAACAGAAACATTAGACAATTATGTTGATAACGTTCTCATTGATGCTGTTTGTTTGTAGCTTGTATCTGAGATACGTATTGAACCAGACATTGTTGTGTTGATCTTTCATCCAGATGCCAAGGCAAGCTTATCAATATCTAGAGGTACCTATAATGTTGAAGCACATGTGAATGATACAAGAGTTGCAGTAGTAGTTCAACATCCTCCAAGTGCACATGACATGCATTTGGTTTTGGGTAAAAGATGATTGGGAACATTGGTTACAGTTCAAGATAAAGGGCATGCATCTTGTGCATCAGCTTCTGCTTTGGCACGAGAGGTGGATATAGATTGGATAAAAATTATCTTACCAGAGGAGGACTGATCGGGAACATGTGCTGCCATTGTAGTTGGCAAAAGAGGACTCTGAGTTGAAAAGAATCCAAAGGATGATTGGAGATATTAATTGTTGTTGTGAAGAAATCATCGGAGAGATTCTGTAATATCGGTAGGACACCTTCTGTCTCTTCGATATGTCGATATACACCGAAGGCAAAAGGCATCAAAGACTCTTACAATTATCGGTGAAACATATAAATTGGCTGAGAAAATGGATACATGCAATCATCGAAAGGACTCTTCTATATCGGAGTAACAATTTTTTATGTCCCTCCGATAAAGATAGGTAAAACCTCCTTGGCCAGACTAATGAAAATCGAGAGGAACTAGACATCAAAGACATTTTACCATATTAGAATGACAAGCAGGTGGGTCTCTTCAATGGAACGATAAGAGAGTGCCAACAGAAAAACAAAAGAATCGCCTTCACGAGAATTGAGGCCGTGGAGGAAATCTTTTTTTTTAAAGGAGGTATCTAGATCGACATTGTGAATTGGAAGGACAATCATGCTAACGATGGATGAGTCTAGTACTTTGGAGTATATCAATCAAGTTTTTACTACAAAAGCATCCTTATCAGGTGTAGAGCCTATGATGCAAAAATACGAAACGAGATTCGTCACATGGATGTAGAAATACTTGCAATAGTTCGCCAATAGAGCAATTCAGGAACAAAAGCCAAATATGACCTTGCAGTTGCAACTCAATCTATCAAGGAACTGATAAGAACCATTTACTGCATATCAACAAATATTTGAAGGGTTCAGAAGGGGTTTGTAGTTCAGTTGTTACAGTATATATATGCAATATTGTGCAGAATGGCATGAAAATTATAGTTTTGGAACCAAAGCAAGAAACCCTAGAACAGGTGCAGTGTTGCAGTGGAATATGCACCCTGAAAATGTGGAAGTATATGCAAGAAATGTAAACTATTTGGAAAATGCCTCGAAGAGATGTAGTGGCACTCAACAGTTGCGATTACTCTGGTGATATGTATGCAGAATGTGGAGGCGTAAATAAGGTACATGATTATAGGATATAACCGAATCTGGTGTTTGGATGCAGCCTTGGAGCTTTTCAAAGAATATCAAGGGAAATGGGATCTCATGGATTTCAATGATCATGGGGTATGTATAAAGAATCGATTTGTTTATGCATTTCGCTAATGCCAACTTGTACCTCACAAATCACACAAAAAGAGGAAAAAGAATTAGGGTTTCTGGTCTAAGATCTATGGAGAAATTCATCGAGGGGACTTTTGATATCAGACTGACCATTTACTCAGTCCCTTGGAAATTCTGAAATGCACGAAAAGCATATGCAAAGCATTCATCAGAAAGAATAATAAATATCGGTGGAACAAAATTATTTATCCCTTCTAAATCTCATAAAAGCACATTATTTAGGAATTAGTTGGAGAAAAGGATATATATTGGCAAAACAAGATAAAAGTCCCTTTGATAAAATGAATTATACTGAAGCAAAATGGGAAAACATAAAAGGTGGGAATTCATCATTTTAGGGGCATATAATTAAAATACAATTATAAAACTTGTTCTCACTAAAAGTAAAATATTTTCATCAAGATGATTGAGAGAACATAAATCATGGAGTGGGTAATTATTTTACCAGAAGAGTATTTTTTGTGAAGTGTACACAAGTAAATGTGGATCATTTTTCACCAAGAGAATTTAAAATGTGAAAATTGCTAGCAAAGAGGAGGGGTAATAATTATCATTAAAATTAATTTGCACAAGATGTAAAGACAAAGAAGTTAAATTAAATACTTTATGTTTGCCGAAGATAATCAAGATAATGAAAGGTTGCACCAGGAGTGAAGGGTAATAACCCTAAAAATACAAAGTATATATGAAAGATAAAAATCAAAGAGGAAGAATCATCATCAGTAGTAGGAATTAGAGATTAGGTAGAATATACTAGTGAATGAAGACTTCCAATATAAACTACAAAACCTTTTGAAGCAATTTAACAAAGAGGATTAATATGACTGGCTCCTTCAAGAAAGGATTAAATTCTTTCAATTGATCATAGTAACCTGGGAAAATATCATTGGAATTTGTAAGAAGAGCCTGATAACTAACAACCTTGCATGTTTATACAAGGTATAAACATTTGAAAAGTGCCAAATAATTCATGTTAAGCCAAGGGGGAGGACACATTTATCATACACATCTTGACTTCGTTGCCCAAAGTAGATAGAAAGCACTGGTCATATTCATTTCAAAACAATACTTCATAAAACTTAATTTACACTTTCAATTTTCAAACATTAGCAGTAGGATTGATTGTTAATCTTGCATCTATTTCACACTCATATGCCATTAAGAAATAGATTACCATAAGTTCACACAACCTTTAGAGTTCACAATCTGCTTCACTATTAAGGTACACCCACCTAGGTCTAGCAAAACCTAAAGAGCAGGGAGTCCCTAAACCATAGTGGTTAACTTTGTTTTGTTGGCCAGAAACCTTGTTAGTTTGACCATAGGATCTGGCATACCCTTAGGATTAGCAAGCTGCAATTTTGGGAACCAATAGAGTTGGCGACTTTGCTAGAGACAATTCTAGAAAAATTGCTTTCAACTTATCTAGTCAAAGAGTCAAGAAATTAAGAATCATAGCTTTGCTGGTGGAGAAAAACCTAGAAGATAAAACACATTCCTCTTTTGACAAGAGGTGGCGACTCTGAAAAGAACTTGATGAAGAATACAAAGACATCTTGTAACAACATAATTTTTAGTTAAAATAAATATGTCAAAACAAGAGAGAAAGTTGGGGTTGTTAAGGGAAGAGAAAAAATTGATTCAAGAATTGTGACAATTGAGAGCCAAACGTGTTTTAAATACATCACAATATATACCACTCTCTAATAAGGAAGGATGTGAAGCCTCAAATCAATTAAATGCTTATCCTATCCCCCTGGTCAAAGACTAGTGAGCTACCAAGATCAGGAGTGTAATCAGTATGCCAAGCATTATCAATATCAAACCCCGCTTCAAAACAATCAACCCCATATCCATTATCAGCAAATTACACACATTGTTGACCCTGTTGTCCATATTCAGGAGGATATGAACTCTCTTGAAAATGTATATCAGAATCAGCAATTTGAGAAGGAAAAGGATGAGTATTTGCATATTCAAGAAAGAGGACAAGATTCCAGCATAAGATCAAAATATCACATACCCCCTTTAGACGCATTCTTTGACCTAAGGAGACATGAAGGAGAATCTGGATCTGCTTTGCTCAACAGAACGATGGATATCTATATGCAGATACCTTTTAATCTTAGGCCTAATGAATACATATGCACTAAGATATTCATGATAGCATATGAGCATTAGTCAATTTATTGGCCTGAATCATTATAACCAGTTACGCTAGACCAAGTGGATAATTTCATTAGTATCATAGATAAAAAAGGTATGAGGATGCTATCAATGATGAATCTAATGATGATGTCATTAATGAATATGAAGAAACTGTCAAACAATGCAACTGGTAGAGGAAACATGTACAAGTGAAGTTTTTTCATATTTGAATGAGGATGAAGTTGTAGAAGACCAATACTCCACTTTGGAAGAGGATTGCAATATTGAAAAAGTTGTTGAGAACATAATGCCTGAGGAGTGCATCAGCCATGAGGCAAGTAAAGAAGAAAGTCTACTTGACAGCGAACAAATAGCACATCCATCGATAGTTGAGTACCATGATGGTACAATTGATGAAGAAGAAGTATACACACTTGATTATGGTATACATAATAATCTAAGTGCATTCCATGATCAAACAATGGAGGTGCAGCCATTTATGCTTTGTCATAGCATTGATAATAATAAGTTAGAAGCTGAAACACAAAGGGACAGCGTGCTTTGCAACAATGAAGAGAGTAATGATTGCAATCAGTCCATAGAATATGGATATGCAAGTGAAAGTGTATGTTATGACAGCCATAATGTTGAGGAAAATATAGAAGGCCTCCTCTCTATATCAGATTATGACTATACTTTTGGCAAAATTGTTGGAAACTCAATCCTATACAATAAGAGCAATGTATGTCATGGTGAATCCATTGAGTATCCAAATTTTGATGACAACCCTATGAATTTTGATTTACAACAAATAGATGTTTGCAGCTCTTATGGAGGTCAAGAGGAAAAAGTAATGGAAGACATGAAAGAAGAAGTATATTCACTCAGCAGTGAGCAGATTTCAGATTTATTAACCATAGAATATCAGAGGCATGTGTATAAAAATGGTCATGAGCTTCAGTGCCCTGGTCACATAAATTTTGACAAAGATAATGTTCCTTATCCATTTGTTTTTCCTTCCCCAAATAAACAAGATAATGTTGCATCAATTTGTGACGGAAACGAGTATGCTAATGAAAATGTCATATATGTTGTATCATTATCCAATGATTTTGAGTACTGCTGTGATGTTGATCCTAATGAAGATTCATCTGATCTCAAACATAGCTTTCATAATGATGAAGGAACTTGTGAAGTTGATCAAAAGCTCATGTTTATCCCTGTCCAAGAAGAGAAATTTGTGTTACTCCCAATAAGTAATATGGAAGAGATGGAAAGTATTTCAGATCTGATTGTCTCAAAAGATGTGGATATGGCAGAATTTTTAGATCTATCTGAGAAGCATTCAAATAATGGAGTGAATAACATAAATAATTTTGATGGTTTTCCTTCCCATACACCTAGAAGTTATTTTTCTAGTTTGCATCAATGGCCCTATGGTGATTTCAGATTTTCTATACAAACTTATGATGAACTGAGACCTAATGATATTGGCTACATGATGGATTATGAGTGTTCTCAGTTTTCAACTCAACTGGGAAATCATTTCATGATGTATGACAGTGAACAGAATAATGAAAGTGAATATTCTTTGTATGATGAAGATGTCAAGAGTTTATCACATGATGATGAAAAGTTTCAGATTGTGCCTAATTATGAATTACAGAATGGTGAAAATGCTAAAGGAAATATGGGCAATGTTGGGGGTAGTGTTATTTCAAAAGTTTTCAATGGCAGTGAATATAGCAGTACATATTTCATAAATATCTTCAAATGGAGCTTGATGGAATCAGATCATAACAAGATATATGATAGAGGTAAGTACAGGCCTTTCTTTTGGGTGTCCTTGGGCCATCATTTATGGTTTGAATTTCAGACCATAACAAACCAAGGGTAGAAGTAACATTTGGACTCTATTGCCCAATGGGTAAGGCACTTGGTCTGCTCCCTAGAGATCTAGATTTTTGCTATGCCCGCAAGGGGCATACATCCCCTAGCAAGAGCCACTGTTGGAACTATTACCAATTTTTCACCTACAACTCAAATTGGCAGAGCTGATACATTTATTCTATCTTAAGATGAAAGATTCTTGACATTTTCTGCTATATGTTTTTTGCATAGTTTAAGGTGCTTGAAAGGTTCAATTTTATCATTGTTATAACAGAAGAGAGAAATCCAATTCATCATTCATTGCTTTGCAGAGTTTTCATGAGGGATATAAGTTATTTCATTTCACATTACAATGATTATTCATTTGACAAATGAGATATACACAAACTGAATAACATTGCATTGAATGAAAGCAAGAAAGATCAAATGTCCCACACAAGCCATGGGAATAGTTGAATCAATACATCAAAAAGAATATACTATGCATCTAAGGAAGACTAAAGTAATGAAGTAGATAAGATAAGGCATATCTATCATTGCATGTAGAAGTTTCGAACTAATCCTTGTTGTAACTTGCTCTTTGCTCCCGACCTTTGAATGGACCTACAGATATGGAGAGAGATATGTTAGAGCTCCAGATATGAATTATCCAATGTACTTCATCAAATAAAGACATAATACATTCTTTATGATGCACTGAGTCAGAAGATTGGATCATCCATGTGCAATAGAGCCTGAAGAGATGAAACATCATTGAGCTTCACTATTTTTTAAATTAACATGTTTGTTTCCTATGCGGGTATAGAAGAAGTTATGTTGTTGGTTTGAAGACATTTCAGCATGTGGTGCAAAGTGGGCTCCCACAAGGGTAGAGCCCAACATGTTGCCCCTAAATCTCAAGGGGATGGAATTGGAATACATATTCATAATGTGCAAATAGAAATGTTTCAACTGAAGGAGTAATTCATAAAGTGTTTATAGGAGCCTCAAGATCAGTGTTCATTCATGACTGTCAGCTCAAACATGATGAGATGAGAATCACAAATGAGTAGTGAGCTCATTCAAGGCTTCCCAATGAGGTGTGAAACTAGGTAAAAGGTATTTTCAACATCAGAATATCTATTACTACATCTATTTGTTTGTTACAATATCATATATTGTCTTTTGTATGCATTCAAATCACTATATTGGAACACATAGAACATCTATAAGAATAAAATCAATCACCAGATGCCTCTGCGGTATGCAAATGGAGCCATGGAGTACAAGTATTAAATGAAAGAGAAGCTCATACCACATTAAGCTATTTCTGAATCTTGAAAAGATACAATATAATTGAATAGAAAGTGAAAGAGCCTACAGTAGGCATATGAAGTTATTGTTCAAATGCAATGGGATAGCCAAAAGGATCATAAGTTACAGATGCAGCTACAGGAGGTAGCACATGAAGATTGTTCAAGAAACATATGCCTTAGCTAGTGAAAAGAGTTACAACCATTCAATATGATAAATGAAATGTTATGAGCAGGTATATCTTGCAGCTATAATGAAAAGCAAATGGAGAAAATGGATCAAGTTTTTCTTTGCACAGGAAAGATAGAATGCAAGTTAAAAGTGTGTTATGAGTTCTCATAGTCGTGGCTAGAGACTGCATTTCTTGTCAAAACCCACATGCCTATTTGTATAAAGAGATCACATCTACAGGAGAAGATAGATGATTCGAGCCCATGAGGGATTGTTAACACTCAAAAAATGATAAAAAATTAGATTTATCAATCCACGGCTCAGTATAGTGCCAGTAAAAGGTTTGTTTTTTGCATTTCAGAAATGGAAGAACAGTATAATGTTATTATCAACTATACAGAAAATGAACAAAAAAACTAGTGTGGTCTCAACATTCACGGCCAGAGAGAGTTTTTCATAGCAGATTAAAACCCACTTGGGGGTTTTGAGTTAGAGTCATGTGTATTGAAGAAATATAAAACTTTCAAGCTCATATAAACAAAAAGAAACACTCAAAAATACAAGCTCATGGTGGCCTCTGATGAACAAGATACACAGAGAAAGATAAAGTGAATGAAGCAATATCCAAGATTAAAGCTTACCTTTCATCTTCTGTAAGAGTATGTGTAGAAATTGCATAATGAATAGCTTCAGAAGTAATTCTTCATGGCGGCCTCAGCCAAGAAGGTGTTGACAGAAAGAAGCAATGAAAAAGAATGCATCAGAAAACTTCATAGTCGCGGCCCAAGTTTAGAAACCAGTGTTGAAATGCAAACAATATGGTTTAATATTGACAAAGAACAGATTACCTTGCTATTTCCTGTCAAAATCTTTAAGAGAATCCATCAAAAATAGTAGAGGGATCAAGGGTTTTGCTTCAAACCCTAATATCCATGGTGGTTGGGCAGCAAAGCCTCATCTTCAAAAGTTGCAAAGTGTGAAATGAGCCTAAAAAGATAGGGCATCAATGGTTTTGTCTTAGGGTTTTCATCTTAGCCCTAATTCGATTGTGACTTTTGTCACATTGAATTAAAAAATATTGTCTCAGTTAATGCCATCGAGGGCATCAAGGCCCCTTTAAACATGTTTGAAGCCTAGGTTGTATGCCTTAAGACCTTGATGGCCCCTTTGCCATTTGGAGGTAGGATCATAACATGGTAAATATGCCTCAAGTCCCTTTGCCACATAGGCCCATATGCCTTAGGATATTTCTGCAACATAGATGGAGGGCAAGTCCTAGAGGTTTTTTAATTTTTTCAAACCATTTAATATGCTTTCATATTTTATGATTTTTATAGAAAATCAAAGGTCCATAGAGTGTAATATACTTGGCAAGATAAAACCAAAGGCCTTGTATTATTATTTTTTGCAAAAAATCAAATCAATATCAAATGAAGAAAATAAAACTGCAAATCCTTGTAAAACAATATTTAAAGCAATCTCTTTATAAATTGATTTTAAATATTTGTTAAAGTAGAGTAAAGCAGACAAAAAAATTTCTTTTTGAATTTGTTTTCTTTGGGTGAAATTGAGAAGATAAGTACAAAATAGAGCCTTTATGGAGCAGATAAAGCATGTTCTTTTAGGGGTTTTTGTTGGGACCACCTTGGAGGAGTTTTTGGAAGCTTTTGCAATCAGTTTGGAGGTAGTTTAGTAGCTCTTTTGCTGGCTTTTTCTGGAAGCTCGAAAACGGATCAACATGATTATTTTGAGGAGTTTTTTCCAGCTTTTCCTTGGGAAGTTTTTGGAGGCATATATAGGAGAAAAATTTAGTTTTTCTAAGGTGAGGGAGTTCTGATTATCTGTTTCTTTCTCTTTAGCTCACTTGTAGAGAGTATTGTAGACTTTGTACTTAGATTCTCATTTTGCATGCTCCTTTCAGATTAATAAGACAACAGAGTTTCCTTTCCCATCTTTTGTCTCCATTTGCAATAATAGTTAGATGTTGTCACTATAATTCTGTCTTTCGAATCCTTTTTATGTCCTATTATTGCAAGTGCAGAAAGTTCATATGATGCAGGTTGGATGTTGTGTTTGATTTCAAACCTTCATGCAAATCATTTTTGTGTTGTATGCACAAGTGGGATTGTGAAAAAAAATATTTTCAAGAGTCTGATTGTGAGTCAAAGCATTAAAATAAGTTAGAATTTTGTTGAATAATCCTTAGATTTTAGAATTGTGTTTTTAGTTACCCTCTACCCCTTTTTCTCAGCAATCATTTAGATTAAGTGAAGATACCCAAGAGAGCCAGCTCACTCTAGAGGTTCACTCCAAGTTTTAGGCAACCCACAGGCCTAGGAGTGTTCCCATGTGTCAACAGGTAGCTAAGTTAATAGCTTAGTTTGGGTGCATACTTTGATTGACAACAGGAACTTTCAAATTTTGGCAAAAATTTGAAGGTCCCATGATGAAAAATTTAATTTCAGCACTTAGAAATACAGTTATAAGATTTGTCCCAGGAGCCTACTTTGGAGAACTATAACTTGAAACATGTTTACTTTCATGCCAAACCACATGGTAGGCATGCTCATCTGTCATATGTGAGTGTGCATATCTGATTTCATCCTCCCGTGATCAGATTTGATAGGGTTTTGAAGCACCAAGATGAAATGTTCTAGAAAGGTTTGTTGTCTGCACAATGTTAAAACTATCAGGGAGGTCAACTTTGGAGAATAATATTTATGAGCTGGATGATTTTCATGATGAGCCAATTGGTCTTTCAAATTGTCCCCATGCTAATGTACTTTCATGCTAGTTTTCAAAACTCCAGCATCTCACTTGATATTTTTTTAAGGTCAAAAGCAAATGCAGTTTGTTTTGTTTTTACATCTGCATTTTTAGAAAGTTGCAAAGAGGTCAACTTTGGCCTTTAATATTTCATGAAAGGAGTGGATTGGAAAGAAACCCTTTTGTACACATGCTCATTTGACCTAAATGAATCAATCCCCCAAGTAGCAGCCACCCAGGAAGAGATTTGATATTTTTTTCAAAATGGCAAGTTGGTGAGCCCTAATTGGTTTTTTACAGATACAATTTCAGAAAAGGCTGAGTGAGCTACTTTGGTGTTGAATATTTTTCACATCGAGATGGGTCTTGTCGAACTGTTTGTTGCAATGAATTATTGAATCAAATATCTACATACCTGTGGATTTTCATGACTCCAGGAGATAATATGATCAACTTTTCAGGGTGATTCTGGAGGCCACCTGACTTGTTTTGCTCACAGTGCAAAATACCTGAAAGTGGATTCTGATGATTACCCAGTTCATTTTTTCATCTCTGAAACATGTTGAAGCAATTTTAGGTCAATCGAGGATAAAAACTTGTTTCAAAATGAAAAAAAAATTTAGCTGAGCCCATAATGGGACGCGGCATGCTTCACACAGTTATGAAGTTATAAGGCCAAGAAGACACCCAAATTTTTAAAATGATGGAACCAATCAAAAGGAACACTCAATATACACCTAAGATTATTTTGGAGATAATCACCCATTACTAGCTTTGGCAGAGGTTGAGTTGTTGCTTGTGTGTAGCTATCCGTCTTCAATAAGCATGATTGCTGATGAACCTGCAAACACGTTGACAATCATACAAGCTACATCCCAGGATGATCATGTTGCAGGAAGTATACATGCAACTCCAATCATTGTGACAAATGGTCGCACAATTCGTGTTGTTGCAGTTGGCATTCATCAATCTGGAAGGCCATTTCCAAACTCGTCATCATTATTCTTGAATTGGGTTCTAACTGGTTGTGAGGAACTAGCTTATTGGGTTTCAATCAAGAATGGTGTTAAAAAGTTGGAATCAAGTTCCTGGAAGAGATTCCTTGCTCTTATTAATGAATCAGGATAATGCATTGTGCGAGCAATAGTTACTGGATTGTCCAATAGCCGAGCTCTTTAGTCATCTGAAAGAGGTGTAACAGAAACATTAGATAATTATGTTGATAATGTTCTCATCGATGTTGTTCGTTTGTAGTTTAAATCTAAGATACATATTGAACCAAACATTGTTGTGTTGTTCTTTCATCTAGATGCCAAGGCAAGCCTATTAATATCTGGAGGTACCTATAATGTTGAAGCACATGTGAATGATACTAGAGTTGCAGTAGTAGTTCAACATCCTCCAAGTGCACATGACATGCATTTGGTTTTGGGTGCAAGTGGATAAGGAACAGCATTGGTTACAGTTCAAGATATAGGGCTTGCATCTCGAGCATCAGCTTCTGCTTTGGCACGAGAGGTGGATATTGACTGGATAAAAATTATCTTACCAGAGGAGGACTGATTAGGAACATATGATGCCATTGCAGTTGGAAAAAGAGGTATCTGAGTTGAAAAGAATCCAAAGGATGATTAGAGATATTAATTGTTGCTATGAAGAAATCATCGGAGAGATTTTGTAATATCGGCGGGACACCTTCTTCTATCTCTTTGATATGCTAATATACACCGAAGGCAAAAGGCATCGAAGACACTTACAATTATCGGTGGAACATATTAATGGGCCAAGAAAGTGGATACAAACTATCATCGAAAGGACTCTTCTATATCGGAGTAATGATTTTCGATGTCCCTCCGATAAAGATAGGTAAAACCTCATCGAGCAGACTAATGAAAACTGGGAGGAACTGGACATCAAAGATATTTTACCATATCGGAATGACAAGTAGGTAGATCTCTTCGATGGACCGATAAGAGAGTGCCAACAGAAAACAAAAGAATCACCTTCGGGGGAATCAATGTCGTGGAGGAAAACTTCTTTTTTTAAAAGGACCTATCTAGATCGACATTGTGAATTGGAAGGACAATCATGCTAACGATGGATAAGTCTAGTACTTTAGAGTATATCAATCAAGTTTTTACTATAGAAGCATCCTTATCAGGTGTAGAGCCTATGATGCAAAAATCCAGAACGAGATTCATCACGTGGATGCAGAAATATTTGCAGGAGTTCGCCACTAGAGCAATTCAGGAACAAAAGCCAAATATGACCTTGCAGTTGCAACTCAATCTATCAAGGAACTGATAAGAACCATTTTACTGCATATCAACAAATATTTGAATGGTTCAAAAGGGGTTTGTAGTTTAGTTGATAGAGTATATATATGAAATATTGTGTAGAATGGCACGATTATTATAGTTTTGGAACCAAAGCAAGAAACCCTAGAATCGATACAGTGCTACAGTGGAATATGCAGCGTAAAAATGTGGAAGTATATACAATAAATGTAAACTATTTGGAAAATGCCTCGAAGAGATGTAGTGGCGCTCAACAGTTGCGATTACTCTAGCGATATGTATGTAGAATGTGGAGATGTAAATAAGGTACATGATTACAGGATATGACCGAATCTGGTGTTTGGATGCAGTCTTGGAGTTTTTTCAGAGAATATCGAGGGAAATGAGATCTCATGGATTTCAATGATTGTAGGGTATGTATAAAGAATCAATTTGTTTATGCATTTCACAGATGCCAACTCATACCTCACAAATCACGTGAAAAGAGGAAAAAGAATTAGGGTTTCCAATCTAAGATCCATAGAGAAATTCATCAAGGGGACTTTTGATATCAGACTGACCATTTATTCAGTCCCTTCGAAATTCTAAAATGCACGAAAAGCATATGCAAAGCGTTCATCAGAAAGAACAATAAATATTGGTGGAATAAAATTATTTATACCTTTGAAATCTTGGAAAAGAACATTATTTAGGAATTCGTTGGAGAAAAGGATATATATCGGTAGAACAAGATAAAAGTCCCTTTGATAAAATGAATTACGCTAAAGCAAAATGGGAAAACATAAAAGGTGAGAATTCATCATTTTAGGGGCATCTAATTAAAATACAATTATAAAACTTGTTCTCACTAAAAGTAAAATATTTTCATCAAGATAATTAAGAGAACATAAATTGTGGAGTGGGTAATCATTTTACCCAAAGAGTATTTTTTGTGAAAGTGCACACAAGTAAATGTGGATCATTTTTCACCAAGAGAATTTAAAATGTGAAAATTGCCAGCAAAAAGGAGGGGTAATAATTATCATTAAAATTAATTTGCATGGGATGCGAAGACAAAGAGGTTAAATTAAATACTTTATGTTTGCAAAAGATAATCAAGATAATGAAAGGTTGCACCAAGAGTGAAGGGTCATAACCCTAAAAATACAAAGTATATATGAAAGATAAAAATCAAAGAGAAAGAATCATCACCAGCAGTAGGAATTAGATCTTAGGTAGAATATACCAGTGAATGAAGACTTCCAATATAAACTGCAAAATCTTTTGAAGCAATTTAACAGAGAAGAATATTATAATCTAGTGTCCAACATTTTGGTGTTCAATTATTTGTTGATATTTATTCATATATGTTATGTGTTGTCTCCAGAATGGTTTTCCTTTGTTATTTAAATTGAATATATCAAGGATATACTTAATTTATCAGGGCACATTTGTTGTTCTTGTGTGATTAATCTAACTGGCTCCTTCAAGAAAGGATTAAATTTTTTCAATTGATCACAGTAACCTAGGAAAATATCATTGGGATTTGTAAGAAGAGTCTGATAATTGACAACCTTGCACGTTGATACAAGGTATAAACATTTGAAAAGTGCCAAATAATTTGAGTTAAGCCAAGGGGGGGACACATTTATCATACGCATCTTGACTCTATTGCCCAAAGTAGATAGAAATCATTTGTCATATTCATTTCAAAACAATACTTCATAAAACTTAATTTACACTTTCAATTTTCAAACATTAGCAGTAGGATTGATTGTTAACCTTGCATCTATTTCAAACTCATATGCCATTAAGAAATAGATTTCCATAAGTTCACACAACCTTTAGAGTTCACAATCTGCTTCATTATTAAGGTACACCCACCTAGTTCTAGCAGAACCTAAAGAGCGGGAAGTCCCTAAACCACAATGGTTAACTCTATTTCATTGGCCAAAAACCTTGTTAGTCTGACCATAGGATTTGGCATACCCTTAGGATTAGCAAGCTACAATTTTGGGAACTAACAAAATTGGCCACTTAGCTGGGGACAATTCCAAAAAATTTGGTTTCAGCTTATCCAGTCAAAGAGTCAAGAAATTAAGAATCATAGCTTTGTTGGTGGAGAAAAGTCCAGAAGATAAAACACATTCCTCTTTTGACAAGAGGTGGCGACTCTGAAAAGAACTTGATGAAGAATACAAAGACATCTTGTAACAACACCATTTTTAGTCAAAATAAATATGTTAGAACAAGAGAGAAAGATGGAGTTGATAAGGGAAGAGAAAAAATTGATTCAAGAACTACAACAATTGAGAGCCAAATGTCTTTTAAATACATCACAATATATACCACTCTCTAATAAGGAAGGATGTGAAGTCTCAAATCAAATAAATGTCCCCCCTGGTCAAAGACTAGTGATCTACCAAGATCAAGAGTGTAATCAGTATGCTGGGCATTATCAATATCAAACCCCGCATCAAAACAGTCAGCCCCATATCCATTATTAGCAAATTGTACACATTGTTGACCCTGTTGTCCATATTCCGGGGGATATGAACTCTCTTGAAAATGTATATCAGAATCAGCAATTTGAGAAGGAAAAGGATGAGTATTTGCATATTCAAGAAAGAGAACAAGATTCCAGCATAAGATCAAAATATCACATACCCCCTTTAGACGCATTCTTTGACCTAAGGAGACATGAAGGAGAATCTGGATGTGCTTTTCTCAACAGAATGATGGATATCTATATGTAGATACCTTTTAATCTTAGGCCTAATGAATACATATGCACTAAGATATTCATGACAGCATATGAGCCTTAGTCAATTTATTGGCCTGAATCATTAGAACCAGTTACGCTAGACTAGGTGGGTAATTTCATTAGTATAATAGATAAAAAAAAGGTATGAGGATGCTATCAATGACGAATCTAATGATGATGTCATTAATGAATATGAAGAAACTGATCAAACAATGCAACTAGTAGAGGAAACATGTACAAGTGAAGTTTTCTCATATTTGAATGAGGATGAAGTTGTAGAAGACCAATTCTCCACTTTGGAAGAGGATTGCAATATTGAAAAATTTGCTGAGAACATAATGCCTGAGGAGTGCATCAGCCATGAGGCAAGTAAAGAAGAAAGTCTACTTGACAACGAACAAATAGCAGTACCATGATGGCACAATTGATGAAGAAGTATACACACTTGATTATGGTATACATAATAATCTGAGTGCATTTCACAATCAAACAATGGAGGTGCAGCCATTTATGCTTTGTCATAGCATTGATAATAATAAGTTAGAAGCTGAAGCACAAAGAAATAGCGTGCTTTGCAACAATGAAGAGAGTAATGATTGCAATCAGTCCATAGAATATGGATATGCAAGTGAAAGTGTTTGTTACGACAGCCATAATGTTGAGGAAAATATAGAAGGCCTCCTCTTTATATCAGATTATGACTGTACTTTTGGCAAAATTGTTGGAATCTCAATCCTATACAATAAGAGCAATGTATGTCATGGTGAATCCATTGAGTATCTAGATTTTGATGAAAACCTTGTGAATTTTGATTTACAACAAAGGGATGTTTGTAGCTCTTATGGAGGTCAAGAGGAAAAAGCGATGGAAGATATGAAAGAGGAAGTATATTCACTCAACAATGAGCAGATTTCAGATTTATTAACCATAGAATATCAAAGGCATGTGGATAAAAATGGTCATGAGCTTCTATGCCTTGCTCACATAAATTTTGACAAAGAAAATGTTCCTTATCCATTTGTTTTTCCTTCCCCAAATAAACAAGATAATGTTGCATCAATTTGTGAGGGAAACGAGTATGCTGATGAAAATTCTAATGATTTTGAGTACTGTTGTGACTTAAGTTATAATGTTATATTTTATAAAGTGACTTAAGTGTGGGATGAGGACATATTTATATTTTTTTCCTAGGCTTATTATTAAAGTGAGCACCACTTTGGAATAGGAGAACTTTATAAGTTGAGGAGAAAAAAAGATTATATTTTCAAGAAAGTGGAGTTTGTAACTCCCAGATGCCTTTATATGCTGATGGAGAGCTCATTTGGAGGGGATGCTTGGAAATTGTATTATTACTCTGTTGGATTAAACCTGTGTGTTCTTCCATTTTTGTACCCTTCTTGTGGATGGAAACCCACTCGAAAAATATCAGTTTCGGTAGTGTGATATCAACCCTGGCTGATTTTTGGTGGTTTCTACTTCAGGGAATCACATGGATTCTCAGTTCAATCTTAAGGGAATGTCATTGTTAGATTATATTTGTTTCATCAAATATTTATTGCAGATGTTTAAAGGCATTTGAATGACAAATGAGTATGTCCGTACATCATAGCCATACCGTGTAGATTTGGAAGATCATGATTCAAAAATTAATGAGGATGTTTTTTGTTTGAAAGTTATTTGGTAAACCATTATATGGTATTGGCACCACATCTCAAGCCATTTTTATTTAGTATTGAGCAGTTGATGAAATTGTTACAAGTAAATCCGTACATTCCAGAGTCGTACATTTGAAAAACTCATTTTGGAGGTTGCAAAAAATATTGAAGTTTCTTTGCCTTATGCATTTGCTGGTGTTTTTGTATGGTTGAATCGATTCATTTAAGACCAATTTAAGGAGTTTAAGAGTAGTGAATGAATTATGGTGGACATCCGTACCATATGAGGTCATACATGCTGAAACTCGCATTGAAGTTGATCAAGAAATTATTCATGCTTTTTGGCTTTTTATTGTGATTGCATTTTGATTGGAAGACTGAGGTGAATCCATAGAGTTCCTTTTTGCAATGATAGATGAAGTTAGAAGTGTGAATAATGTTGTCGTACCTGTAGAAGTTATCGTACTTGTAGAGAGGTTGATTTTTTATTATGATCTAGTTTGTGGTTTTGTTGCTTTTAATGAATGGGAAACTTGTCTTCTGAGATGGCGACCCATATCTAATCAATCTTAAGGAAATCTGAATTGTATTTTTGTGATTTATGTGGAAGAGCTTGATGCTACAGGATCATAAGGATTAGTTAGAGGGTTGAACCTTGTTTGGGTCTAATTTTCAGTTGTTTGGAGCAATGTTATATGAAGATCAATTGTATTGCATGGTCGCTTCATATTTGTTAAACATGAATGATTTTTGAGAAGTCAATATTAATTTTTGTTGAGATTTTAATGTTGCAGGACCAAACAGACTTGCCTATGGGAAAGTGAATCTTGGTGCAGATCGGTTCCCGGTTATGGCAGTTCTTTCTTTGATCAAAGTTGAATTGATAATCAAAAAATGAATGAGAACTGTTTGATGAGAGTTGGGTATTTTTGATATGCACAATTGGAATATTGACACTCTATAGGCTATCTTACAGCAGATATAAAGAATGATTTATAATTCAGACTTATTCCATAGGGATTTTATGCATTGATTTCTAGCTTGGGTATTTCTGACCTAGTGCAAATTGACCTTCCTTCTTGTGCAGGGTATTGGTGTGGTGCAAGACTCATGCATTGTTGCCATGATGTTATATTGTATTCCATTTGATATAGCTCTCAGTTGATGCTCTTGTTCTTATTCATTTTATGTTGCATAAGCACATATTGTAACCCCTGGATGGTTCAACCTCCAGTGAGGAGGAAATTATATTGTTTATCTTTCTTTCAATACCCACTAGATAAGTGGATGCCTACTCATTAGCAGATGAATGTTTTTACTTTGTTACACAATTCATTATCTTTGTAAGCCAAAAACACATTATGCTCTCACCTCGCCCAATTGGGATCTTGGTGATCAGAAGTGTGGAGGCAATTAGTTGGTTGATGCAGTTTTATGCTAACATTGTCATATCATTGTTTACGTTTTGAAAAAATTTGGGGTAGCATCTTACAGTGGTATCAAAGCTCTCAGTTATCTTCTCAGCCTGTTGGGTAACTAATCTTGTTGCAGTTTGTCAAAGCCAGATCGGAATTTTAGTTGGGCTACATGACTTTTGAGTGTGAGCCATTGAAAACTTTGTTTAAATCTCTAGAGTAAAATTAGTCTTCTATCGAAGAGGGCTTTGAAAGATGGTGCAAAAATCAAGAAGTCGTCTCTAATTTTCAAGAGAAGCTAAAGATTGTTAGTAGGAAGCTTGATCATTTACCTCGAGCTAAAGAAGTTCTTCTTAGCATCTTGAATGAAGCAGAAGGTTGTCTGTGTAAGGTTGGCCAATCACCTTCTCAAGCAGTGCGTAAAGCTTTGGCTCCTTTGGTGTGCTCGTTGGTCAAGCTAGAGTTGATGAGACATCATGATGAAGAAATAAGGCTTGCATCTATCACTTGCATTAGTGAAGTTGCAAGGATTTCAGCTCCTAAGGTACCCTATGATGATGATACTATGAAATTCATATTTCAGCAGATGGTGAAGAGTTTCCAAGGGCTGCATGATGTAAAAAGTCCTACCTTTGGTCAAAGGGTTGGAAATTATGGCAAAGATTAAGTTATGTTATTTGCTGATTGATTTCAGGTGGAATGATTTGATCCTCTAGATGTTTGAATACTTCATTTCTGGAATCAGGAAGCGTCATTCAGATAAGGTAAAAAATAGTATGCTCAGCATCATGTCCCTAATTTCAGATGAAGGTGATGAGGTTTGCCCACAATTGCAATTAGATTTGTTGATCATTTGGAGGAAAGAACAACATGTGTCCTCTGCCACATATGATTTCACATCAAAACTATTGGAGCTGAGGATTGATAAGTTCAAGGATCAGCTGACTGTGAAATATTTAATCTCTTTTGGTATACAAGTTCCTCATTCTCTACAAATGGATAGCATGTCATTATCTAATAAATCAGCTAAGTTGGATGATGAGTTCAATGTACAAACAGAGCCCTTCAAAGTTATGACAACTAATGAGGGCAATGATGATATTTTCTCAAGTGGAATTAGTGTTGTCCTAATTCCAAATCAGAATGTATGTATGGTTGATAATGGAGGATAAAATAGTTGCTTGACTCAGGAACAACCTAATGAATCTTCATGTGGAGTAACAGATGTTTATAAAGCTGAAATTCCTATGGAAAGTATAGAGGAAGTGTGTTGGAGTTTTCTTGATGAAGTCAAAGAAGACCTGAAAGATGAAAGAATTGACTTTGCAAGTCCTAAATTTGATGAGGAGCTCAATGACTATGAGGATGCCAATTCTCTAGAATAGAAATAAAAAATAATTGATGGGATGTTAGAAGGAAAAATATTAAGTGAACCTAAGATTGTTGCAGCTGAGTGTCTTGAAGAAGAACATGATTTGGGTAGTAATGGTATGGATTCTTTGGGTGATCATTTTGCTTATTCACCTACATATGTTGAAAAATCTGACTATGGTAGCCAAAGGCAGTTGGAACTAAAGCCTTCAGCTTGGGAAGTCTGGCAAGATCAAATGGTGGTGAAGGAAGATAGAATAATTCAAGCATTGTCAAGGATGGATAGCACTCACAGACACCTAGAAGACCTCATTTGGACAGCCCAAAGAGTGGAAAGACAAAAGGGAATGGGACATGGTATTTCTCATACACAATTGCTCCCTTTTAGAGAGGCTTTGGAGTTGATAAAAGAAGACTATTTACAAATTATTAGACATAGAGATAGGGATATCCAATTGGTGAAAGATCATGACAGAGAGGTTGTTGATCTTTGTCTACTTTTGAGTGGGCATAATCACTCCTGGCATAATTCAAAAATCAGTCCTTTATAACAGTTGTCCCTAGGGTCCAAGATGATGAAAGGATTGAAGAATCATACAATAAGGAATCTTATAGCCTTGTGACATTTAGTGATGATGACTTCTTTGAGCCACTTCCATCCCTAATCACTTGGGAAGAAGATGAGACAAAGCAAGACTTGATGGTGTTTGATGAATTCAATGTAAGCATTAAAGAGGATTCCAAAGTTTCGATTTGGGACAGTGATATTCTTCCTCATTCTTATTAAATTACTACTCTTACACATGGAGAAATGAAGGAAGAAGAGTCTACGAGTGTTGGCATTCAAATTACAAGTGCTAGATATGAAAATTTCAAAGAAGATGACTTGTGAAGAATGAAGACATGGCAAAAGAGTTTGACAGATATTCTAATTTTTATGACAGTAGTCAGATTTCTTTACACCATCATGAGAGAACACTCTTTTCACATGAGGATGATGATACCAAAGAGTTTTCTTAGATGACTCTCAAAAATTGGGTGTTGCAAATGAAATTTGTGTGGTGAATTAAATCCATAAGAATTCTAATTTTGTATATCAGACTTGGGATGATGTGGAAAGGACACAAATTTGGTGTGATATGTGGTCACAAAGGGTCAAGGTGGCTAAGATAGTGGTTGTCCATGCAAGATAACATCTTCATCAAGTCAGAGAACAAGTTCACCGCTTAGATCAAACCAGACAACAAAGGGAGGCTTATATTAGATCAATTTGTGAGGGAAACGAGTATGCTAATGAAAATTCTAATGATTTTGAGTACTGTTGTGATGTTTTGTAATGTTCCCATTTTCAATCTAGTCATCTTGAAGCCACTTATCCTCATTCCAAATCTTTGGAGTAGATATTTAATTATCAATTTTGGTGATGGGAGAAAAATTGATAATTAATTAGGTTATTTATATTTTTGGGTGCACCTAAGTTATAATGTTATATTTTATAAAGTGACTTAAGTGTGGGATGAGGACATATTTATATTTTTTTCCTAGACTTATTATTAAAGTGAGCACCACTTTGGAATAGGAGAACTTTATAAGTTGAGGAGAAAAAAGATTATATTTTCAAGAAAGTGGAGTTTGTAACTCCCAGATGCTTTTATATGCTGATGGAGAGCTCATTTAGAGGCGATTCTTGGAAATTGTATTGTTACTCTGTTGGATTGGACCTACGTGTTCTTCCATTTTGTACCCTTCTTGTGAACAGAAACCCACTCGAAGAAGATCAGTTTCGGTAGTGTGATATCTACCCTAGCTGATTTTTGGTGGTTTCTACTTCAGGGAATCACATGGAGCTTCATGGAGATGGCAATTTTTTATGAGTTTTTGTTTCGTATCTCAGTTAGATTTGTATTGAGTTTTGATACTATTTGTATGCATTTTGGAGTTTGTTTTGTGTTCACATTTTGTTCTCAAGTTGGTCGTACCTACTATGGCCGTACCAGCCTACAAGTGTCCTTGTTTCATGGAAATAAATTTATCCAAGTTCTCAGTTCAATCTTAAGGGAATGTCATTATTAGATTATCTTTGTTTCATCAAATATATATTACAAATGTTTAAAGGCATTTGAATGACAAATGAGTATGTCCGTACATCATAGTTGTACCCTGTAGATTTGGAAGATCATGATTCAAAAATTAATAAGGATGTTTTTTGTTTGAAAGTTGTTTGGTATACCATTATATGGTATTGGCGCCACATCTCAAGCCATTTTTATTTAGTATTGAACAGTTGATGAAATTGTTACAAGTAAATTCGTATATTCCAGAGTCGTACTTCTGAAAA
This sequence comes from Cunninghamia lanceolata, assembly GCA_027924645.1. NCBI lineage: Eukaryota > Viridiplantae > Streptophyta > Pinopsida > Cupressales > Cupressaceae > Cunninghamia > Cunninghamia lanceolata. Next base: position 609,416 of record BSBN01000399.1, read on the forward strand.
ACTCATTTTGGAGATTGCAAAAAATATTGAAGTTTGTTTGCCTTATGCATTTGCTGGTGTTTTTATATGGTTGAATTGATTCATTTAAGACCAATTTAAGGAGTTTAAGAGTAGTAAATGAATTATGGTGGACATCCGTACCATATGAGGTCGTACATGTTGAAACTCACGTTGAAGTTGATCAAGAAATTATTCATGCTTTTTGGCTTTTTATTGTGATTGCATTTTGATTGGAAGACTGAGGCGAATCCATAGAGTTCCTTTTTGCAGCAATAGATGAAGTTAGAAGTGTGAATAATGTTATCATACCTGTAGAAGTTGTCATACTTGTAGAGAGGTCAATTTCTGATTATGATCTAGTTTGTGGTTTTGTTGCATTTAATGAATGGGAAACTTGTCTTCTGAGATGGCGACCCATATCTGATCAATCTTAAGGAAATCTGAACTATATTTTAGTGATTTATGTCGAAAAGCTTGATGCTACAGGATCATAAGGATCAATTAGAGGGTTGAACCTTGTTTGGGTTTGATTTTCAATTGTTTGGAGCAATGTTATATGAAGATCAATTGTATTGCATGGTCGCTTCATATTTGTTAAACATTAATGATTTCTGAGTAGTCAATATTGATTTTTGTTGAGATTTTAATGCTGCAAGACCGAACAGACTTGCCTATGGGCAAGTGAATCTTGGTGCAGATCGGTTCCCAGTTATGGCATTTCTTCCTTTGATCAGAGTTAAATTGATAATCAAAAAATGAATGAGAACTGTTTGATGAGAGTTGTGTATTTTTGACATGCACAATTGGAATATTGAAACTCTACAGGCTATCTTACAACAGATATAAAGAATGATTTATATTTCAGACTTATTCCATAGGGATTTTATGCATTGATTTCTAGCCTGGGTATTTCTGACCTGGTGCAAATTGACCTTCCTTCTTGTGCAGGGTATTGGTGTGGTGCAAGACTCATGCATTGTTGCCATGATGTTATATTGTATTCCATTTGATATAGCTCTTAGCTGATGCTCTTGTTCTTATTCATTTTATGTTGCATAAGCACATATTGTAACCCCTGGATGGTTCAACCGCCAGTGAGGAGGAAATTATATTGTTTATCTTACTTTCAACACCCACTAAATAAGTGGAGTATCCTCACTGCATAAGTGGATGCCTTCTCATTAGCAGATGAATGTTCTTACTTTGTTGCACAATTCATTAACTTTGTAAGCCAAAAACACATTATGCTCTCACCTCGCCCAGTCGGGATCTTGGTGATCAGAAGTGTGGAGGCAATTTAGTTGGTTGATGCAATTTTATGCTAACACTGTCATATCATTGTTTACATTTTGAAAAAAATTGGGGTAGCATCTTACATGTTGATCCTAATGAAGATTCATTTTATCTCAAACATAGCTTTCATTTTGATGAAGGAACTCATGAAGTTGATCGAAAGCTCATGTTTATCCCTGTCCAAGAAGAGAAATTTGTGTTACTCCCAATTAGTAATATGGAAGAGATGGAAAGTATTGCAGATCCGATTGTCTCAGAAGATGTGGATATGGCAAAATTTTTAGATCTATCTGTGAAGCATTCAAATAATGGAGTGAATAACATAAATAATTTTGATTGTTTTCCTTCCCATACACCTAGAAGTTGTTTTTATAGTTTGCATCAATGGCCCTATGGTGATTTAAGATTTTCTATGCAAACTTATGATGAACTGAGACCTAATGATATTCGCTACATGATGGATTATGAGTGTTCTTAGTTTTTAACTCAATTGGGAAATCATTTCATGATGTGTAACAGTGAACAGAATAATGAAAGTGAATATTCTTTGTATGATGAAGATGGCAAGAGTTTATCACATGATAATGAAAAGTTTCAGATTGTGCCCAATTATGAATTACAGAATGGTGAAAATGCTAAAGGAAATATGGGCAATGTTAGGGGTAGTGTTATTTCAAAAGTTTCCAATGGCAAAGAATATAACAGTACATATTTCATGAATATCTTCAAATGGAGCTTGATGGAATCAGATCAGAACAAGATATATGATAGAGGTAAGTATAGGCCTTTCTTTTGGGTGGCCTTGGGCCATCATTTATGGTTTGAATTTCATACCATAACAAACTAGGGGCAGAAGTAACATTTGGACTCTATTGCCCAATGGGTAAGGCACTCGGTCTACTCCCCAGATATCTAGATTCTTGCTATGCCTGCAAGGGGCATACATCCCCAAGCAAGATCCACTGTTGGAACCTTCAAATTTTGGCAAAAATTTGAAGGTCCCATGATGAAAAATTTAATTTCAGCACTCAGAAATACAATTATAAGATTTGTCCCAGGAACCTACTTTGGAGAACTATAACTTGAAACATGTTTACTTTCATGCCAAACCACTTGGTAGGCATACTCATCTGTCATATGTGAGTGTGCATGTCTAATTTCATCCTCCCATGATCAGATTTGATAGGGTTTTGAAGTGCCAAGATGAAAGGTTCTGGAAAGGTTTGTTGTCTGCACAGTGTTAAAACTACCAGGGAGGTCAACTTTGGAGAATAATATTTATGAGCTAGATGATTTTCATGATGAGACAATTAGAGTTTTAGATTGTCCCCATGCTAATGTACATTCATGCCAATTTTCAAAACTCTAGCATCTCATTTGATATTTTTTCGAGTTCAAAAGCAAAAGTAGTTTGTTTTGTTTTTACATCTGCATTTCCAGAAAGTTGTAGAGGTCAACTTTGGCCTTTAATATTTCATGAAAGAAGTGGATTGGAAAGAAACCCTTTTGTACACATGCTCATTTGACCTAAATGAATCAATCCCACAAGTAGCAGCCATCCAGGAAGAGATTTGATATTTTTTCAAAATGGCAAGTTGGTGAGCCCTAATTGGTTTTTTACAGATACAATTTCAAAAAAGGCTAAGTGAGCTAGTTTGGAATTGAATATTTTTCACATCAAGATAGGTCTTGCCGAACTGTTTGTTACAATGAATTGTTGAATCAAATATCTACATACCTGTGGATTTTCATGACTCCAGGAGATAATTTGATCAATTTTCTAGGGTGATTCTGGAGGCCACCTGACTTGTTTTGCTCACAGTACAAAATACCTGAAAGTGGATTCTGATGATTACCCAGTTCCATTTTTCATCTCTGAAACATGTTGAAGCAATTTTAGGTCAATCGAGGATAAAACTTGTTTCAAAAAGAAAAAAATTTAGTCAGGCCCAAAATGGGACCCGGCATGCTTCACACAGTTATGAAGTTATAAGGCCAAGAAGACACCCAAATTTTGAAAATGATGGAGCCAATCAAAAGGAACACTTAATATACACCTAAGATTGTTTTGGAGATAATCACCCATTACCATCTTTGGCAGAGGTTGAGTTGTTGCTTGTGTGTAGCTATCTGTCTTCAATAAGCATGATTGCTAATGAACCTGCAAACACGTTGACAATCATACAAGATACTATTGAAAATAGGGCAGACAACTAAGAGGGGGGGTGAATCAGTTGTCTCAAAACTACAATGCTTGCTGCAGTTAATTCTTCTTTACTACTTATTAACAATTAAATTATTCAACCATGAAAAGAAAGAATCAATAACTCATGAGCAGAAGCATAAATGACACACTTGACACCAAGATTTTTAACGTGGAAACTTGGTTAAGGGAAAAACCACAGTGCGGGTTAACCCACAAAGATTATACTCTATTAAAAGTATTACAAATGGGAAGGCACATGCCTTCGGGCTCACTGCCCAGAGCTCACTGCTCCAAGAGGCTCACTACCTACAAGAATATTTACAAGAAGATTACAGATTGCTTGAACTGATGAATAGCATCTGTCAATGCAAGAATTCAGTTCTGGTTAAGCACAAAATACTGACTTTGTACACTTCATCTTTACTCTGCCCTGTTTTATTGTTCTATCATAATTCAAACCTTCAATCTCTTCTTTCTCCCTCTCTTCTCTGCCTTGTTCGCACTGCCTATCACATCACATCACTTCCACACCCAATTCACTTGAATCCATTGGCTATATATATTCGCCTCAAGGAATTCAATCACTTTTCTGTCGGCCTTATGAAGAACTTAACAAACAATACAAGTACTTTGTTATGTCAGCTGAATCCATACACCAATATTGATGCGTACCAAAAATAACACTTGTAGATCATCATACATGTCGGCTACTAACATTATATCCCCTACTCAACTCACCAAAACACCTCTACTAGATCTGCACAATGATCTAACACAAGTCGGCATGTTCTTCATTGAACTATTCTATCATATTAGGACCTGGTACTCAGATGCTCATAACTTTTAATCCCTTTGTCACCAGAGGCTGAAATCTTAGATTTAGATTGTCCTGACATTCCTCTACACTCCCTCAGATTCGCAACACATAATGATTAACTGGAGAGATCCACTGACCAACATACTGAACTCTATCATATACTCTGGTTCTGTTTATCCGGACTTAGATAAATTCTCATTCTGTCTTCCGGTAAGAACAAATTAGGTTATGCAGATGTGTGGAATAGTCTTAGTTGCCATCAATGACAACACCTATCATGCTTAGCAGTGTCTCTTGCCAATAGATACATCCTAGGTTGATCATGTTGTAGGAAGTATACATGCAACTCCAATCATTGTGACAAATGGTTGCACAATTCGTGTTGTTGTAGTTGGCATTCATCAATCTGGAAGGCCATTTGCAAACTCGTCATCATTATTCCTGAATTGGGTTCTAACTAGCTGTGAGGAACTAGCTTATTGGGTTTCAATCAAGAATGGCATTAAAAAGTTGGAATCAAGTTCCTAGGAGAGATTCCTTGCTCTTAGTAATGAATCAGGACAATGCATTGTCCGATCAACAGTTACTAGATTGTCTAATAGCCGAGCTCTTTAGTCATATGAAAGAGGTGTAACAGAAACATTAGACGATTATGCTGATAATGTTCTCACTGATGTTGTTTGTTTGCATCTTGTATCTGAGATACGTATTGAACCAAACATTGTTGTGTTGTTATTTCATCCAGATGCCAAGGCAAGACTATTAATATCTGGAGGTACCTATAATGTCAATGATACTAGAGTTGCAGTAGTAGTTCAACATCCTCCAAGTGCACATGACATGCATTTGGTTTTGGGTGCAAGAGGATTGGAAACAACATTGGTTAGAGTTCAAGATATAGGGATTGCATCTCGTGCATCAGCTTCTACTTTGGCACGAGAGGCGGATATTGACTGGATAAAAATTATCTTACCAGAGGACGACTGATCAGGAACATGTGTTGCCATTGCAGTTGGAAAAAGAGGTCTCTGAGTTGAAAAGAATCCAAAGGATGATTGGAGATATTAATTGCTACTGTGAAGAAATCATCGGAGAGATTATGTAATTTCAGCGGGACACCTTCTTTTGTCTCTTAGATATGCCGATATACATCGATGGCAAAAGGCATCAAAGACACTTATAATTATTGGTGGAACATATAAATGCGCCGAGAAAGTGGATACATACAATCATCAAAAGGACTCTTTTATATCGGAGTAACAATTTTTTATGTCCCTCTGATAAAGATAGGTAAAACTTCATCGGGTAGACTAATGAAAATCGGGAGGAACTGGACATCAAAGACATTTTACCATATCGGAATGACAAGTAGGTGGGTCTCTTTGATGGATCGATAAGAGAGTGCCAACAAAAAACAAAAGAATCGCCTTCAGGGGAATCTATGTCGTGGAGGAAATCTTCTTTCTCTAAAAGGAGGTATCTAGATCGATATTGTGAATTAGAAGGACAATCATGCTAATGATGGATAAGTCTAGTACTTTGGAGTATATCAATCAAGTTTTTACTACAGAAGCATCCTTATCAGGTGTAGAGCCTATGATGCAAAAATCTGAAATGAGATTCATCACGTGGATGCAGAAATACTTGTAGCAGTTCGCCAACAGAGCAATTTAGGAACAAAAGCCAAATATGACCTTGCGGTTGCAACTCAATCTATCAAGGAACTGATAAGAATCGTTTTACTGCATATCAACAAATATTTGAAGGGTTCGAGAGGGGTTTGTAGTTCAGTTGACAGAGTATATATATGAAATATTGTGCAGAATGGTATGATTATTATAGTTTTGGAACCAAAGTAAGAAACCCTAGAACCGGTACAATGTTGCGGTGGAATATGCAACCTAAAAATGTAGAAGTATATCCAAGAAATGTAAACTATTTGGAAAATGCCTCGAAGAGATGTAGTGGCACTCAACAATTGTGATTACTCTAGCAATATGTATGCAAAATGTGGAGGCATAAATAAGGTACATGATTACAGGATATGACTGAATCTAGTGTTTGGATGCAGCCTTGGAGCTTTGTCAAAGAATATCGAGGAAAATGAGATCTCATGGATTTCAATTATCATGGGGTATGTATAAAGAATCAATTTGTTTATGCATTTCATAGAAGCCAACTTGTACCTCACAAATCATGCAAAAAGAGGAAAAAGAATTAGGGTTTCTGGTCTAAGATCCACGGAGAAATTCATCAAGGGGACTTTTGATATCAGACTAACCATTTATTCAATCCCTTCGAAATTCTGAAATGCATGAAAAGCATATGCAAAGTGTTCATCAGAAGAATAATAAATATCGATGGAACAAAATTATTTATCCCTTCAAAATCTCAGAAAAGCACATTATCTAGGAATTCGTTGGAGAAAAGGATATATATCAGCAGAACAAGATAAAAGTCCCTTTGATAAAATGAATTACACTTAAGCAAAATGGGAAAACATAAAAGGTGAGAATTCATCATTTTAGGGGCATATAATTAAAATACAATTATAAAACTTGTTCTCACTAAAAGTAAAATATTTTCATCAAGATAATTGAGAGAACATAAATTGTGGAGTGGGTAATTATTTTACCCAAAGAGTATTTTTTGTGAAAGTGCACACAAGTAAATGTGGATCATTTTTCACCAAGAGAATTTAAAATGTGAAAATTACCAGCAAAGAGGAGGGGTAATAATTATCATTAAAATTAATTTGCACGGGATGCAAAGACAAAGAAGTTAAATTAAATACTTTATGTTTGCCGAAGATAATCAAGATAATGAAAGGTTGCACCAGGAGTGAAGGGTCATAACCCTAAAAATACAAAGTATATATGAAAGATAAAAATCAAAGAGGAAGAATCATCATCAGCAGTAGGAATTAGAGATTAGGTAGAATATACCAGTGAATGAAGACTTCCAATATAAACTACAAAATCTTTTGAAGCAATTTAATAGAGAAGAATATTATAATCTGGTGTCCAACATTTTGGTGTTTAATTATTTGTTGATATTTATTCATATATGTTATCTGTGTTGTCTCTAGAATGGTTTTCCTTTGTTATTTAAATTGAATATATCAAGGATATACTTAATTTATCAGGGCACATTTGATGTTCTTGTGTGATTAATCTAACTGGCTCCTTCAAGAAAGGATTAAATTCTTTCAATTGATCATAGTAACCTTGGAAAATATCATTGGGATTTGTAAGAAAAGCCCGATAATTGATAACCTTGCATGTTTATACAAGGTATAAACATTTGAAAAGTGCCAAATAATTCATGTTAAGCCAAGGGGGAAGACACATTTATCATACACATCTTGACTCTATTGCCCAAAGTAGATAGAAAGCACTGGTCATATTCATTTCAAAACAATATTTCATAAAACTTAATTTACACTTTCAAATTTAAAACATTAGCAGTAGGATTGATTGTTAACCTTGCATCTATTTCACACTCATATGCCATTAAGAAATAGATTGCCATAAGTTCACACAACCTTCAGAGTTCCCAATCTGCTTCATTATTAAGGTACACCCGCCTAGGTCTAGCAGAACCTAGAGAGCAAGGAGTCCCTAAACCATAGTGGTTAACTCCGTTTCATTGGCCAAAAACCTTGTTAGTCTAACCATAGGATCTAGCATACCCTTAGGATTAGCAAGCTACAATTTTGGGAACCAATAGAAGGTGCAACTGAAAATGAAGAAACAGATGTTAGAGCAATAGTGGAAGGCAAAGAAATGCATGGTGAAGAAGTTACAGATATGGAATTTGAAGAAGTGTAGCAAGTGCAGAAGATTTGTGGGCACAATTTTCAGCTATAGAACATAAGTGGATGGAGAAACTTGCTAGTGAAGGTATGAAGACAAATGGGACAGCGAAGGGTACAAAGATGAAGATGGCAGTTGATGATAAAGAAGCTATTACAACGAAAAAGGAAGAGGTAAATTTATTTGTCTTAAATAAGGATATTGCTTAATTTTCGTTTGCTATGTTGAATGTTGAGAAGCTTGGGAAAAAGTATGGCGGAGTATATGTAGATTTTTGTGTGAATGGTAAAACCAAGGAGGATTTGTTGTTGGCTATTGAAGAAGAATGGCTGAAAAAGATTACTAGTGAAGGTGAGAAGTTTCAAGATATGGAAATTTTCAATTTCCATAAAATCATTTGTATCGATGATTGGGCACAAAGACCTTGGAGGAGAATGGTAAATGTTGATTGTAAATCCATGTGTGTAAAGACAAAAGGTGTGCAGTGATGCTAGAGAAGGATGATACTTGTTCCAGAGTGATTTTGAAAGAAAGTGGAAGAAGAAGAACCAAAAAGTATAATTCGAATGTTGACATCATGTGTAGGAGCACATGCTTTCTTTTATCTCCTGGGGAGTCTAATGCAAGGGCATTTTCCCACTAAGCTTGGTTTAAGTTTAGTTATTGTTTTGTCAATTGGTTGAACTCTAATATCTTGTAATCCCGTATTGTAATCCCGTACTAAGTAATTTCCTAACTACCATTGATCTCCTCTGGATTAGTCCAACAAGGAAAGGGCAGTTATTTGCATTCTTGCTCCCATCACCCAAGAGGAAGTTACAAACAAAAACTAAAATAAGTTCGTTCCACAAGCGGCAAAAACTATTGGAAATTACCAGAACAGCGGGTAGGAAAGAAGAGAGGCAGATATCGATGTAGTTGTAGAAAGAGGTCATCATTAAGAGGATGGGCAGCAGAATATATTAGAGGTCATCGCCATAGACAAGGGGGAGAGGAGTTTTCTGAAAATAAGAGAGGGAACACGTTGTTGATAGAAAGGAGAAGAACACGATGAAAGGGGAATGGAGATAGATGGTTAGAAGAAACTGAGTTGTTTAAGTGAGCCATGGAGACTTTGCTCTCATGCATAGGGAAAACCAAAAGAGAGTGCAATCATTGAAAAGGAAGAGAACAAGAAAGAATAGCGAAAGGGGTGACACCAGAAAAGAATCAATTCTTCCAAGGATCGACTATCATTGTAATTGAGTATTTCATAGATTTAAACACATATGATGGTTCTTTTCATTGCTAGTTATAAACTTAGTTTTCTATCACTTTATGTGAAGAATGTGTTTTACCAATGTTTTTGTCGCCCTTTACAATGACTCAGGTTGAGCAATATTATGTAGTTTGATGTTACTATTATTACCTGACTTCTAATCTTTGAAGTGTAATAAGTTTGTGTTTAACTTAACTGGTTGTCATCATATTTGATATTAATATGTGGTAGTGTGAGAGTGTTGTCATCATGTTCAATCAAAATTTACCATCACGAATTTGTCAAATATATCTCCATGTGTAAAATGACTAAAATTATATTCATCAAAACCAAAATAACATATATCAAATATGTTCAAATGAAATAAAGGTTTTACATGCTTCAATTGAGAGCTTAGTGTTGTGATGTTCACAACACGCCCCATTATGCTCCTTAGCAAAATGGGGACCCCTGCTGATGTCTTGCTTTTTGCTTCTGCTTGTGTTTTTTTCTGCTTCCTGGCGGTCTGGTAAAAATGAAGGTCAGGTGCATCATCATCATGATATATGATGAGGTAGGTCATCATCATGAGGTCTATTTGTCAAAGTTTATATTTTGTTTCTGTGACCTCATATTTTAAAAGAGCTTGAAATTCCATGCAGGTTTGCCTTTTACTTCACTTGAAAATTCGTCCATATGTGGAAGTTATGCACGGTCAAAGTCTTGGTCAAACCTGATATTCGCAGGAGGATCATCATATTTTTATATCCTAAGTCATGTTGACAGGATCATCATGATCTTGGTCTATCACCCGCTAAAAATCATGCAGTCGCAATATCCGGACGTCAATTTTAGGTGGTAGTACCCTTTACCCGTCAAAAGGCCTTGTGCGCATTATGCAGCATCATGATTTTCTTAGGAGCGTCATATGTTATAAACTCAGTTTTGGTTGCATGATGATCATCATCATCATCATATTTGAAACGCACCCCCCCGACAATATCCTGAGGTTCCAATATCATGATGACATCGGCTTTAAGTCAAGGTAAGTTCCCCGTCGAAGTGGTCTTTTGTATCGCAAGCATCATCATGATAATTCAACATTACCTGATCTTATATTATCATGCTGATCACCCAGACTTAGAAAAATCCACCTTCGGCATATTTGCATGCGCGTGTTATAATCCTATCGCAAGGTCATCATCATGATATTTGCTGAACTTCGAATTATGATGATGACGACTCCATATCATCTTGATCTTTCACGAGTCATTTGCTGAAATTCGCTAAGTGATGGGGACAACATCATCATAAATCGAAGAGGATCATCATCTTCATATCCTCCTGATCTCCGGTTAGCGAATATCATGATGATCACCCTATCTATTCAGAAGTGGTCGATATTGCATTCCTCAACAGCATGCTCATATTTTGCAATATCACCCTAGCGCAAATATCATGATGACCAACTCATCCTTGTGCTCCGAAAATGAAATATGATGATGACGTCATCATCATATTTTTATCCTGTCATATTGTCAAGATCATCATGATCTTGTTTGTACGCCTGATATTTCGCAAAGTCCTCCTGCCGAGAAGAACGACCTTTTCCAAATATCCTGATGATCATCATCATCCTGATTTGTCTTCGGCAGGATATTTTTTCCCAAACATGATCCGGTTGGCGAAATATGATGATGACGTCATGTTTTAAGTTTAACAAAGGGCCCGGATATCATGATGACGTCATCCTGATCTGATAAACGAAGAAGTAAATATCCTGATGATCAGCATCATCATTTTTTCTTTCAACAGGATATTTTCCAAAACCCGATCTGGTTCGCGAAATATGATGATGATGTCTTATTCTATGTTCGACAAAAGCAAATATCCTGATCATCATCATCATCATCTTTTTTCCTTCAAACAGGATATTTTTTTTAAGCACGATCCGTTTGCCGAAATATGATGATGACGTCTTATTCCAAGTTCGACAAAAGCAAATATGATGATGATCTTCATCATGCTGATTTTTCTCGAGAGGGTTACCTTGGCCGCGAAGGGGTCATATTCACTTCATCATCCTGATCATGCTCCTTAGGTGACCCGATATCACAAATATCCCCCTGATCTTAACCGAACATGATGATGACGTCATCCTTAGCATTTCAATGAAGCTCGAATATCATGATGACGTCACCATCATCTTCCTTCCTCGGCAGCATGATTATATTCATATCCTCCTATTCTTCTTCAACATGATGATGATGATGATGTTGTTCTTTTCTCCAATATGCAGAAGCGAAATATCATGATGATGAAGTATGGCGGCTAACATGTTTTTTTTTGACGCACCGACAGGGATAGTCATGCCGATGGGCGGGAAATGAGGCGGTGGAATTTTAAAGCATTTTTTTTGGCGCCTCTGGCATTTTTCGGTCAGCGATGGTTGACCCGTGAATCTTGAGCAGTCTGAACGCATTTTTTTGACGCGTTTTGAGAGGATTCTGGATCCGATTTTCTCAATCTTGCGCTGTCACCTGGATTTGAACGCTTATTTTAATTTCATGCTATTTTTTATGATAAATGTGAAACTTATTGCTTGTCTTGTCTTGCAGGCTTGCAGTTGAGGAAGCAGCTGGAAAGTCAATACAGTGACCTCATGGAGGAAGAAGATCTGATCTCAGGAGCAAGAAGATAGAGATGAAATGCAAAAGGTCAAGGCCATTCAAGTAAAGAAGAAGGTCGCAGCTGAAGGTATTATCACAAAAGACAAACAGAAGTTATTGCCCAGCTGCCGGAACTTCTCAGAAGGGGCAATATTTCGCCCAGATTTGACCACTGCTCAGAGATATTTTTGAGAGCTGGTTCACCTGCATTTATTGCTGTAACTAGGGGTTTGAACCAGGGGTTCAGTTAGGTTTTTTGCTGTAGTGAGGACAATCAGAATGTCTTTATATTGTGCCTCTCTACACTGTAATACTTTACAACAGGGATTTTAGGAAAGCAATAGTGGCTACAACAGAATTTCTTTTTTAGGAACATACAGCAAGTTAGAATAGTTTAGAAGTAGAGGAAGGAGGTCCTGTTTGTCTGCAGTAAGGTGCGCGTGGAATGTCTGGCTGCCTTACTGTATCTGTAAAGCTTGTAAGTTCTCTGTAGTATGATCAATGAAACTAAGAGTCATTCTTACATTGTAGATCATGTATGGCTATTCGTTTCTAATACAATAGAATCTGGAGTTCTGCATCTATCTTCTGAGTGTTCTCCTGCTCTTCTTTGTGTTTTGAAATATCTTCTTTGAGAGCTTGCAATTTTAAATGTATGTTTGTGAAAATGCTTAGAACTTACATTTAGGGTTTTTACTGTGGATTTGATCAAACTACTGTGGTATTTACATAGTGCATAACAGAAACACTTAGATCCTTCGGTAGATTAAGTGAGGTATAGAGTAGATCTTTCTAACTTTTCCCAACCCATCTGAAATATTTAGCTGAAAACGTAGAAATCCAGAGGAAATTGTCTCAAATTTGAAGAAGCATGATAACAGAGCTATAAGTAGACAGTTTTCATAAACAGATCAAGAAGAAAGCTGCAAAAAATCCAAGAAAACCCTCTAAAACTTGCAGCCCGGTATCACTTGTATGCAAATGAATAGAATACTTGTTGAAATCTATGACCTCTTTGCATATTCTTAGTCCAGTAAACCACAAAATAAACCTAAACTACGTAAGGCCCCTTGAACATTACAGCTTCACATTGACCAACTGAACTTGACCAACCGAACCATTGTAGACTTGGGATTAGTTGAATCACCAAATGATTCCTTCTTGTCTTTCAAGTATAGTGTCAGTTCATTTTATGTGAATTTTAACTTATTGTTATGATTGCATCAAAACAGTCATCAACACTTAGTTCCAATAGAAATAGCAACACTCAATGGTCTACCATCTACCATGTTGAAATGTTGTAGTACAGAGTTCGCACACTTACTCTAGCCCAAACAAAGCTTTGTGTTCCCTCTATTTCTTCTAATCTACATACCCAAGATATACTTGGAAACTTCCAAGTCCATGTTAAACTATGTTGAAAGTTGAGACTTAAAATCATAATTCACATCCTTATTGTTACCAAAAACAACATATCATTTGTGTATAATGTGATAATAATGAATTGACCATTGTCCATTTTATAATAAATATAATAATCCATTAGATCTCAGAAGTTCCAAGCCCAACACAAATCATTTTGATACCACATTCTAGGAGTGTAATGCATACCTATGTTATCTCTTGCCCTATCTTATTTATTAAATGATTAAATCATATATATTGGATAAATGATTTAATTGAGATGTGATTGTTAAATGTAAATCTTATGACATTGGGTGATTTTACCTTTTGCTTTGGCTATTATTATGTATTGGGCATATATGCATAGTGTTTAATTGAAGCATGTAGGTATATGTAAAATCTCAATGGCGGTTAATTAGAGATGGTGTACATGGTTTGTCTAATTCTGTAAACCCGTCCTACTTAGTTTAGAGTAATAGGACATGTGATGTTGAAACCTGTGAAACCAATATCCGAATTGGTCATGATTTTGGATCCCCTATGTGTTAGACCTATAAATGTCTCTTTCTTGGGTTACTATTTATCACCCTATGTGCATTTTCCCGATATGCACAAAGGATTAAATAGTCTTGTATAAATTCTATTATGTTATTAGAATAATTGAAAAGAGAAAGGTATTGGAATAATTAAGTGATTTTAAGAAAATATTAATTAATTTAAAATGCATACTTCTCCTATTTGTAGCATATTTAATATGCTTTGAGTCGAAAGGATAATACATTGCGCCTTAGTAAAAAATGGTCTTATGCATTATTATATTGCATGTGAAAAGAAATTTAAAATAAGTTTAGTTGTATATGAGAATAGAAAATTTTATTTAGATGGAATTTAAATTATATGCTAAGGTTGGTGGAAGTGCATTAGTGGTTAGTTATTTGATATATATTATCTTTATGAATTTCGAATGAAAATATCTATTTTGAAAAAGAACTAGTTTGAATGTGAAAATAGAAAAAAGGTAAAGGGATATTTTATTTCTAGGTTTTGGCTTATATTGAAAAGGCTTGTTATTTTTTATGATGCATCTTGTGTTTGGAGAAGTTTGGAGAGAAAAAGAAAGGAACATGCTTTCTTGAAACTCTACCTTGGATTGATTGATTGGAAAAGATTAGATTGTGGTGTCGATTGCTTGTGGGTGAAGATTTTAAACTCCCTTGTTTGCCTTTGGATTGCATTGAAGGTGATCTTCATTCTTTTCATTTTAGTATATGTGCAAATCTCTTAAATAGTTAAGTGTCTTCTTGTTTGTGGAATGGAATTGATTTGTCCATGCTTCTCTTTTCATGGGATTAGGCATATGGCTTAGTATGTGTTCATTGAATTTCATTGTTGTTAGAATTGCATTTTGGAAAAAAGAATTTCCTACAGTTACTATGGCAATTTTTTTCCCAAATTTGTATATGATTACAAAAGTGTGATGTTGGGTAGATTTAAGTCAAAATGGTACTTTTAGATTTTCAATATTATGTGTTTTCAATTTTTGAGAAAATTAGGGATGGTCACTTGAAGATCCATCGATAGTTGCACTTAGAAATTCTTAGAAAATCTTAATTTATTTATTTTTGGAATTTGAAACCTTTAAAATGTTATTATTTTGTGGAATCATGACTTCTTCCATAGAAATAAAATATGTTTGCATTGGGAAGCATGTTTGTATAGAATTTTGAACCTTACCCAACCTTGGAGATTTCTATAGAAGATTAACTCGTGGATTGTTTAGGATTAGAAGATACGCATAGGAGGCTTTGAGGGGCTACTTCACCCATACTCTTGGGAAGAGTTAGGGGCAAGTACTGAAGAAGCGCATTGCATAAAATTGAATAATGTGAATTAATTAATGAATATTAAATCTAAAACTTGATTAAGCATATTACATTATTGAAAGATAATGAGCAGATTTAAGCACTGAAGAAGACCCTTACACGAGTGTAAGAAATGAAGTCCCTTACATGCATGCAAGTACTGAAGAAGTACCTTGCATAATGAGGAGCATACACAAGGTGGATGGTCACTATGAGACCTATGCGGACTACTTCACTTCCTAGCTTAGTTATTGAGAACCAAGAGGAAAAAACACTTCATTCCTTAGCTACCCTCCTCTTCCTTGTTTAATTGGATTGATTGTATCTAATTGTGTGTTGAGAAAACCATGTTTATATGTTGTGTGTATGAGGCCAACTTTATGCTTTGTGTCTTTTTTTGCAACCATGGAGATTGTCTCTTAGTTTAGAGGGTTTGACTGGTGCAGGAGCACCAAGGGCTTGGAGCCCATGTATATATTTTTGCATTTTTGGTGTGATGTTCTTTTTGATTTCTAAGGGAAGGAGCGGGACCGATGAATAAATGGGACTGATGTATGAGCCTAGTGTTGAACCGTTGAACCTCATGCTGGAGGTTCAACGAGTTCATTTGGTTCAATGGAGTGAACATGCATTTGGTTCAATAGAGCATTGTCCGATGGAGAAGCCTGGCGTTGAACCGTTAAACCTCATGTTGGAGGTTCAACGGGTTCATTTGGTTCAATAAAGTGGTGACTGACAGTGGCGGTGAGGAGAACTGGCGGTAGGGAGTCAACAAATGCATATGAGAAGACGTCGGTGTGATTGGGTGTATCAGTAGACAAGGGCCGGAGTTCCACCGAAGTAGTAAGTCTGGCCGATATGTGACGATGAGAAGTTTGGGGAGATAAGTGCCTTCGGAGTGAGATTTCAAAGGAAGACCGATAGTAATGTCTTTTGTTGACGATTCAATGCTACCGATGTGTTGGTTTTTCTTCTGAATCAGCATTAGGGTTTGCCAGTTCTAATGCACAGGCAGATTCAGCCAACTAAATACAGGAGGTTGCGTGAGCTCCTCCCCTTCACTTTTGGTTCTGCCGCACCAAGGGGGGTGTCCCTATTTGATAAAAGTATGACCTTGACTAGCTCAATGACAGAAGGATATAACTTGGCAACAATAGGCAGAATACTCTCATGTAAGGACCAAGATTTGTGTAACAAATCACAAGGTTGGCAACATTCTTGGACATATGTGTCTGGTTAGGGATGAGAGCATGTAGGGGTTTCCTACAACTAACAGGTGGAAGGATGAAATGGTTTGAAATGATGTTTGGATGCAAACCTGGACCTGGTGTATAACCTCAACACAGAGCTAGATTGGTGCCTATCCAGGGCTTGGAGTCAGTAGACATACACCTGTGAATGATCAGCATGAACAACTAAAAATGGATTTCAGGGGGACACATATGATATCTGCCTTACAGATATCTCCCAATACAGAGTGTTAAGTTATCTCTACTTATGGCATCCCTATTGCAGTATACCCTTCCCAATACTTAATCTAAAAACACTTTAATCTACCCCTTGAGCAAAAGTTGAAAGATCAAGCATTCAATACAGGAATTCTATATTCTAGAATACCAGACACCCCTTAGATATCTAGATTCAGAAGAAGAACACATGCAATACTGGAGACAGAATTAACATAACACATGCAAATATAGCATTACTCATATAAGATTGACCATGAAATCAGTGGATTCATGCAAAAACATACAACAAGTGATACATAAACTCACAAGACCTCCTATACAGAGCAACCAAAATGAGTTGTATCTTATTACAGAGCCAAAATGTCCAGTTTTCAACAACACAAAAATGGTAACACAGTCTGCCTATATCAGCCAGAAAGTGTACCCCCAGCAATTAATTACATGGCTTCGACAAAAATCCGCTAGATACAAATCCCACAAAGGAATGGTGCTTAGAAGTTATTGCTGCAGCAGACAAGGGAGGCCTCGAGCCCTGTGCCACCATCCGGGAGTCTTCATGCCAAAAATTGGGTACATGACTGTTCAACAACTCGCCCACGCCTCAGCACAGTCACCATTGATGGCTCAACCACCCGCGGCCATCGAGAAAACCGTCACAGCGTTCAAAATGGAGCTCCCGCCAAAATGTGTTTCGCTTCAAAGTTTAAATTATGCAGGAAAATTAATCCCACATGCATGGTGTGGAGAGCACCTTAGCACTTTATAAACGCGGCCACATGCATATCAAATGTCTAGCACCTTTTGCCGCGCTCAATGCATAAGCCTTCACCCAAAACTCATTGCCAAGACCTAGGCCATGGACTTACTCCACAATTCTCTTGTCGATCTCAACAGTCTCGCTGATGACCACAAACTACACTCCCCACCTCCGTCGGCATGACTCCCTCCATCAGAGCATCTAAAAATCCTCTGGCCGACCTCATGTATTACATCGATGAAGCCATCGCAATCCCCTGTCGGCCAGACTACTACCATCGACCAACCCAAAAGCTTCCCCACCGATGAACAAAGTCTCACTGATGAAACCTTCGCTTCCCACCTCCATCGGTGAGACATACACCATCGGGCAAGCTTACCTCAGTCCATCCGATAGCAAATGTTATCCCGATGAGCACCAACCTGAGGTCTTCGGTGAGACCACCATCCCTCAGAACAACAAGAAATTCTTTGGCCGATAGCACAAGTCCTGCCGACGACCACCTCCATCGGTGTGACTTACACCGTCGGAGCAACCAAAATCTCCCCAGCCGATAGACCAACTCTCACCGATAGACATCCATCGGCCAAACATATGCCGTCGAGATAGCCCAAAATCCCTTCGCCGATGATGTCGATCACTCCGATGGCATCTCATCGGCCAAACATTGCACATCGGCAACCCAAGAAAATACTTCGCCGATAGCCAAAGTGTTGGCGATGACCTTCCAAAACTCTCGTCGGTATGACTAACCCAATGAACCCGTTGAACCGATGAACCGATTCAACCCGATGGTTCAATGGCGAGGTTCGTCGACGGGGTTCAAAACGTCAAAAACAATACTCCATCACTGTTGGCCAAGTACCTCGAAATCGACCCGATACACAAAAAACCTCAGCCAAGAGCAAAATCACAAAGCCTTGAACCGTTGAACCATGAACCAAAAGGGTTCAATGCGATGGTTTTGTGAGGACCGCCCTTTTTTTTTACTACTGTTGTTATGACTAATTACAGTACTGTTATTGTTACTTTCATATTTGTGGGATAGCAGTTCCCGAAATTTGTCAGACTATTTAACTTTATTATGTTTTCGGAAAAACTAATTGGGTGATGTTTGGATAAGTTACTTTTCAGAAAAATGAATTAGGTGATGATGGAAAATTGTAATAGGATTTTTAATTATGTTAAATTGTACTAGGGCATGAGAATGCATGTGTTATTTAAGTTGCTTCGGCTATGATGAATTTATGTGGTTACTGATCTTGTAATTGAGTGTGCAGGGACTACTAATCAAACCACAGATTTCGGAGATCATTCCACACCTTGTTATTTGTTATTCCCTGTTAAGCCGATCTGGTTCCACGAGGAACCAAGATCTCTTTGTGTTTGATGTCATGATGTAATGTGGTCTTTCGTATGGTCGAGTGGGTTAGGTTACCCTCATGTGACATTATTTTTATAAGTGTTGTAAAGAGATTGAATTTGAAATTTCTATTTTTATTTAAATTATGAGGCCCTTTTTCTTGTGCTTTACCTTGACCTGGGGTGTCTTGTATGGGTTAAAATTGACCCTGGGTTCTACCCCATGGGTCCAGGGGCCCATTTGGCATGGGTAACCCTTGAGTAACCTCCATCTAGTCAACTTAACATTCCCCTGAAGTTAAGTGGCGAAAATTGGAGGTAGGAGGGGACATGATGGGTTGTACCAACACTCAACCCATCCCCTCTACTTTTCCCTAGATAAGAGATGCCATCCATTAGTGAAAGTTACCCCTTCTTTAGTAAGATTCCCCCATGTACTATGGGGACACCCATGTGAAGAAAGGAGAAAGAGGCATGGGTCACCTGTCTTGTTCCCATTTAACTCTTTTTTTATTTCTCCCATGAGAAAGTGGAGTCACATGAGAGGAATAAGGAGTACCCTTGGGAATGGAGAGTGACATAAGCCACCTGGACAGAATAGTGATTTTTGGGAAGGGTGAGGAGGTGACAAGTGTCACTTCCCCATTTCTCAAAATTAGAAAGAAAGAGAATTTTGGGTTATTTATTTTGAAATTTTGGGATGAGAGGGAGTTAGTTGAATTTTGGGGAAAATCTTTCATTTTGGCCTTACCAAAAATAGAGAAGTTAGTTTGGAAGATAGAGAAGGGAGAGGGAGTTGGTGGCTAACGTTGGAAGTGAACTCTGTGGACTCTGCAACAACTTCATTCCAGGAGGGCATTGCAAGGTTGGTCTGAATTTTACCTTTGTTTTGGTAGAACTGAAATGTGTATGAAATGTGTGTGAAATATGTGTTTAAATTTGTTTTCTGTGGGGTTCTTGTCGGGTTGTTTGACAGAGCGTCTCCCACTTGGGAGAAATGCTCATCAAGTTTGGGGTAGGGGAGGAGAGATCCTCCTCGGGTGCATACCTGTTTCCATCTTTTGGGATGTTTAAAGCCTTGAGGGCATGTATCTGTGACTGTATTTTTGACTTGAGAGTCATATACAGATTTCTTACAAATTGTGATCACACTTGGTTGAGACCAAGAGAAATTTATATTAGTTCATTTATCTGTCACGGTGACACTCTGGAGTCGAGTGTGTCCACTCTCCTGCCCCTTATGAAACTCACTGTAGTTGAGTTTCCGTATTGTGTAAAATACCCACGGGTGTATGTGTGCTTTGGGATTGTTGTTGTTTCTGTTGTGAAGTGGAGTGTTTGAGTACCCAGGTGTGAGTATGGTCTCCCTAGCTCGGGGGTGACCCTCTTGCGGGTCTACGGTAGGGAGGAGAGCTAGACGAGTGGTATTTTCTTCTTTGTTTGTCTTTGATACGCAGGTTTTTCTCTTGGAGCTTCTGGTTGGCTATTTATGAAGAAACAGATCATCTTCTTGTCATGAGAATTAGGCCTGGTTCATTTCATAGAGATGAAGAGAGAACACCTCTCTTGTTATTGTTGTAAATTAATGTTATTCTGGGAGTGAATAAAATCACCTCCCTGATCTTGTTATTATTGGACTTTTATTGGTTGTCATAAGTTTTCAGTGGTATACTGTTTGGGAGGAGAAAGTTCATATCTGGGAAGTTGGTATTCATGATTGAGAAGCTGTAATATGAATGTGCTTAAATTTTAAGTTGATGTTTGCAAACTTTGTTCAATAGCAATTTTTGTGTTTCAAGTATTACTGAAAGGAACAAGTTCGTTTTTGCAATTTAATCTGAGTTGTTTACATTTGAAAGTTTGGAATTGCTTCACTGAAATGCTAATTTTCTTTATAGTTCAATGTTAAAATGGAAAAGACAGTTTTAAATATTGGAGTTATTCTCATGGATTCTGATAATTTAGAGGAAATCTAGCATGTAAATATATAATCTGTTGTAAATTTACGAAGTCTTAAATGTTTATGAAAATGGAAAATTATACTTATAATAAGGGGATAGTTAGTTACCAGTTCTATCAATTAAGTGAAATTGGGATATATATATATATATATATATATATATATATATATATATATATATATATATATATATATATATATATATATATATATATATATATATAAGTGTTATGACAATTTCTTATAACAGGTTGATTTGGAGAAAATGCATAAAGTAGTGAAATTGAGAAATTTAGGAATTAGTTAAGCACATATAAGAATATTTTTATATATAAATAAATTTAAATATATGTATATATATAGATATATATATATATTTCATATTTTGAGTAATTATCATTTTCTAGAATAATAGAGAAATTGAAAGTAAATTATCAGTTTTATGAGATTGACTGATAAATATCAATATCAAAATAGATATATATATGTATATATATATATATATGAAATATATATATATATATATATATATATATATCTCTAATTTTATAATCATTGCTAAATATAAATATATATATATATATATATGAATATATATATATATAAATATATATTTTATTGTTGAGTGAAATCAACGAATAGCACATAAGAATGGCGGTTAAAATTTAAGCCGCGGATAGAAAAAAACACAGTCGCTATTTACAATGGGCGGTGGGGAGAAAACCCCACCGCAGGTTTTATGTTACATTTGGAGGTGTGGAGTGGGGCGGAGCCCCACCCACACCCCATGTCGTGGGAATGTGGGTGGGGCTCCGCCCCACTCCACATCTCCCCCCCAATCCCTTATACCTCCCGCGGCCTGCACAAGCCCGCCGCTCTGCGGCCACCCCAACCCTGCTTCTCTGTCACAGCGGCCACCGCCGCCCATGGCCGCCGTCGGCTGTGGAAACTACAGCAAATAAAATGTTAGGGCTTGGCCCTAACATAAGATTGGGTTATTTGGAATATAAATTCAGTTTTATATAGCTCTATATATAGGCATATATATATATTATATATGTCTATGTATATAGCTATATATATAATATAATAATGATTATATATCTGTATATATATATATATATATATATATAGAGATATAGTTATATAAGTTGTGGTAAACCAATTCGTCCTTTACATAGACATTAAAATAAATATATTATATATATGTATGTATGTATATATATATATATATAGATATATAATATACATAGGAGTAAATCTATGAACCAATTTATTGGGCCCTCGTTTAAAATCGTTATAAACTATGTCTCATGGATATAGAGAAAAAAAAATAAATATATAACAATTATATTCTCACAGTAGATGTTATTAAGTGTTGAACACAACAACCAAAGAAGATATCTTACCATGAACAGAGTTTTATAAAGTGGTGAACCACCTACATCTATTGACAACGTCATACGAGTCACAATCAGTGTATGAATCGTAATTAAGAGTAACAGTAACAACAGTAATTCTAAACAAGAGAAAATAAAATTATAATGTAAAAGAGAGTTTAGGAATATTCAGTGATACTCTGGAAAGAGTTTCTCGGAAGTTTCAACTATTAATGTACTAATAATCACCTGGAAAATGAAGAGGAAAATTGCACAACTCCTTGCTCAAAAGAACACTGGAAATAAACTTAAGAAGCCACCACTGACAATCCATGTGGCCATATTAATCTCAACTGTAGCAAACGATCTCATATGTAAACCTGTAAGAGGTTCCGAAGAAGGAAAAACTAACATTGGAAAACACAGAGGAGAAAATGCGCGACATTTCTCACACGGGATAAGAGAACTAAGTTGACGGACCCTTCTGCCAAATTTGCTTAGGAACAAGTTGACTAAGTATTTACGAAGAGGAGGAACCTAGATCGGGGAAGATTAGGAGACCGAGTCCAGCGAAATAGTAAACCAGCCTTTGTGACCTAGATCATCCTGAAATTAGGTTTAATATCAACAATAGCTGCAGTAATAACCCTGATTGACGTAAATCATGAAGAAAGGTCAGGATGCACATAAAGAAAGCATAGAAAATGAAAGAGAGAGAGAGACCGAAATATAAACACACTAAATGAACTAAGAAATAGTTAAGGTAAGGGCGATAAAGATATAATCAGAATTAAGAACTTGTGAAAAGGGAAGAGAGGGCAACCAAACCGCCTTGTTGAAAATGCTAAGTCATAGGAGGGGTATGTTTCAGGAAACAAGAGAGGAGACAGACAACCGTGCCTGGCTGAAAAATGACTAAATAGGGAGATCACTAGCCGGTTTAGTCGGAACAAGGCGTCGTGGGGAGTGGTTCCTCTATCAGCGAACCACGTGCGTAAATGAGTGCAGCGTAATTCCCACTAACGCCGTAAGGCATTCTGCTACCGAACATTGCCGAGGGTTCGATTTAAGAACTTTGGTAATCTCACTCTTGCAATGACGTTAGCAGCGTTGTATAGACCCTCTTGTTGATCTATATGCTTCTGGTTGCACGCCATTGTACTTGTATTCCGCCGATGAGTATAGTGTTTCGCCATGAGAGAACACCGTTGAGCATGCGTACGCATGCGAGAGGGGTTTTTAGGACAGTGTGAGAAAAGTTTTTCATATCTCGTGTCATAACCACATGACAGATGTGGCTATGACACGTGCGATGTGTGTTGTGACCACAAGGAAAATGTGGGCATGACAGGTTCAACCATAATCTGAGCACTCAAAAAGAAGTTTCGCCGATGGATAAAACATGATGACCCCTTCCTCAAGAAAGATAATGCGGATGCTGCAAAACACTGAAGGGGTGCCAAAACTTAGAACTTTTTGGATTTTTGGGAAGGTGCCTGCATGAAAATTGCTAAATTAACTGACAGTCAATTCAGGCACCAACACGATGGTTCAATGCTATGTGCGTAAAGATTGTATGACAATATGAAGACAAAAGCCAGCCACGTGGAGAACACAAATTAGTTAGTAAAGAAAACTAACCGAACGGACAGAAAACAAAACTAACTATCTAATAACTGAAAAAGACGAACAATATAAAAAATTATTTTGCTTTGTAAATCGGTTGGAAGATTTTGGAAGGTTGGAGAATAGACATTGAATGTAAGAAGGAGAACTCTGATAAATACTTTATTGACAGTTTGCTATGTTTGTGCATTTCTGTAGAATTCTTGCATAACTCAATCTGAAGTACAGTAGTTAATTTTATTTCTGTTATTTTATTTTTGTTTGTACAAAATGTCTCTGTCTTGATGTCCCTGCAATTCCTCTGTACAGTCATGGAGGTACATCAAGCAGAGATCGTATTTCTTGCTTTTCCTTTTGTGGTAATGGTTGGATTGTCAATGAGAGACAATAGGAATTTGTCCTAGGCGAGCTTTACCATAGCCCGGCTAGGTATGCAAGTTGCAGTCTAAGAAGAGACAGGGATGAAAACAGAGTAGGAGAAATTTGAGTACCAAGCAATTAGAACCCTAGACCCAAAGAGGAGGGCTAATAACAGGCTCAAGAAGGCTATAAGCCTAGAGAATTGAGAATCTTGGAAACAGTGAGGACAAAGAAGAATGACCTACACCAAGAAAGTAGTGTCTGTATTGAGAATAACAGACTAGTAAGCCTTTCACCTCTGTAATAGACTGTTTAGTTTGAGATAGGCATTTTGGTTACAAAATGTCTAAGAGCATTTGAATTGGTAGGGAGACTTGGGGTATGATATAAGTCCTGAAGTGTTTCAAGCAAGATAGATTTTCTAAGTCCATAGTCCTCCCTATCAAATTGGTATCAGAGCAAGTTAAAGATTTGGACTATTCTTACATTGGAATAGAAGAAGTTGTATGTCATCACCGAGTTCGAGTGAGTCTGTAGGTTCACCCAAGAAGATGGTGACTAATGCAGAATTGGCAAAGAAAGTTGATGAACAAGAAGAGGAGAATAGGCTCCTACAGGAAAGATTGGTAGAAATGGAAAGTAAACTGGGTGTAATGATGGAAAAAACTGAAGAAGTCAGTTAGAAAATGAAAGATTCTGAAGGTAAGGAAAAAGGTGTGTCTATAGAAGATGAAGAGCCCACACCTGATCCTAAGATGGAAGAAGAACCTTTCTTGAAGGCCTTAAAAGCCATGAGTGGTAAGACATTGGAAGGAGTTCCTCTTTTTAGTGGAAAGATGGAACCTGATTTGGTTATGGAATGGATAGAAGGTATAGAAAATCACTTTGAATGTGATGGAGTGACTGAAGCACAAAAGGTGAAGGTGGCTAAATCAAGACTCAGAGGAGCTGCCTTGACATGGTGGAAATTTGTTCAAACAGAAAGAGAAAAAGAAGGCAAGAAACCTATAGCTATTTGGAAAGGTATGGTGGCTAAAGTCAAAGAAGTCTACATGCCTAGGGATTATGAAGTCCAATTGCACAAGAAACGACAAAATTGGAGACAAAGAGAATTAGATGTCAATGCATACACTGAGGAGTTTCAAAAACTATGCTTGAGGTCTAAGGTGATGGAAGATGAAAACGTAAAAGTAGCAAGATACCTCAATGGTTTGAGGTGGAGTATTCAAGAGGAAATCAGCTTATTCAGCCCTACAACAGTGCATCAATGCTACCAGCTAGCACTCAAGGTAGAGGAGAAGGGCAAAAAGAAACAAGAGTCAAACAGCAGATTAAGAGGAAGAGGTAAAGACAGCAGAGGAAGAGGAAGTTATGGTGGTAGGAACACTGATCAAAGGTCCCAAGGAGAATCCAAACTCACATAGCAGAGTGGGGAGACTAGTAGTAGAGGAAACTACCGAGGAAGGGGATCTAGTAGAGGAAGATCAGGAGGATCAGGCAGGGGATCCTACTTTGGCACTATGAAATGCTACAATTGTGGTCAATTAGGCCATCCAGCATATAGGTGTCCTGATAAGGGCACATCTTCTTCTCAAGGAGTTGATAAAAGAAATCATTATGTACAAGATGATGCTTCAAGCAGCAAATCACCTGAAGTTAGTCTAACCTCAAAAGTAGGAGAGAACATCATGGTAAGGAGAACTTTGATCAAAGAACCAGTGAAAGCTAAACCAAGCCAAAGGAGAGCTTTATTCAGAATCAGATGCAAGATTATGAGTAAGGTATGTCAAGTAATCATAGACTCAGGGTCTACTGATAACATAGTGTCTGATGAAGCAGTTAGAAAATTAAATTTGCAAAGAATACCTCATTCAAATCCATATAGAGTCACATGGTTAAATAAAGGTCAGCATGTGATAGTCAATGAGCAAACTTGGGTAGAGTTTGGTATAGGTGGATACAAAGACAAGGTACTCTGTGATATCCTACCCATGGATGCATGGCATCTCTTATTGGGCAGACCATGGCAGTATGACCGAAAAGCCATACATGATGGTGAGAAGAATGCATATTCTTTTCAAAAAGATGGTGTCACCTATAAAATTTAGTCATTGGAAGATGAAGAAGCAGGTAAGACTAAAAGTCCTAATGTCTTAATTGTGAGTGGTAAAGAGTTTTTGAACACTCTTAAGGAGGATGGTATTGGTTATGCTATCATAGTGAAACCTAAGGAGGAGAAAAAAGACAAAAAGGTAGTGGTCCCAAAAGAGGTACAGACTATACTGGAACAGTATAAGGACGTAATTAGTGAAGGAACACCAGCAACACTACCTCCACAAAGAACTATTAGCCATCAGATAGATCTGATTCCAGGAGCATCTCTGCCTAACAAAGCTCCTTACAAGATGACTCCAGAACAACATAAGGAGAGCCAGACAAGTACAAGAGTTGATTGACCAGGGATTGATTAGGAAAAGCATAATTCCTTGTGCAGTGCCTACAGTGTTGGCACCAAAGAAAGGAGGAACATGGAGACTATGCACAAACTCTAGAGCTATCAATAAGATCACCATAAGGTACAGATTTCCAATTCCCAGAATTGAAGATCTTATGGACTGTTTAGGAGGGGCTAAATACTTCACCAAGATAGATCTAAAAAGTGGTTATCACCAAATCAGAATCAAGGAAGGTGATGAGTGGAAAATAGCCTTCAAGACCACAGAAGGACTATATGAATGGCTTGTTATGCCATTTGGTCTATCGAATGCTCCCAGCACATTCATGAGGCTCATGAATGAAGTCCTCAACGACTATATGGGTAAATTTGTAGTTGTTTACCTAGATGATATCTTAATTTTTAGTCAAACTAAAGAAGAGCATCTTGAACATGTAAATACTGTTTTGAAAAAGTTACATGATGAACAACTAACCATAAATTTGGAGAAGTGTGAATTCATGAAGCAGGAATTGGTATACCTTGGTTTTGTGTTGTCCAAAGGAGAAGTGAAGATGGACAAGTCAAAGGTAGAAGCCATATTTAATTGGCCTACTCCCAGAGCAGCAACTGAGGTGAGAAGTTTTCATGGCTTAGCTCAGTTTTATAGAAAATTCAAAAAGAATTTCAGTGCTATTTGTGCACCCATGCTTGATACAATCAAAGGTGGGGTAAAAACAAAGTTTCAATGGACACAAGCAACTGATAAGAGTTTTGAATTGTTGAAGAAAGAAGTAGCCACACAGCTAGTGTTAGTGTTGCCTAGTTTTGATAAGCTATTCACTTTAGAATGTGATGCTAGCAATATTGCAGTAGGTACAGTACTCAGCCAAGAGAATAGACCAGTAGCCTTTTTCAGTGAGAGGCTAAATGACGCAAAGAGCAGATACTCTTCATATGACTTGGAGCTCTATGCTCTAGTCCAGGCACTTAGAAAATGGAGACATTATCTCCTACCTAAGGAATTTGTTGTATATACAGATAATCAAACTTTGAGTTTTCTGAACTCACAAGATAAGTTGAGCCATAGACATATCAAGTGGATGGAGTACTTGCAGTCCTACACATTCACAATTAAGCATAAAAAGGGACAGCTCAACAAGGTAGTAGATGCTTTAAGCAGAAGGCTGCTCACAGTACAAGAGGTGCAATTAAGAAGCATAGGAATGAAAGAGTTCATAGCCCTCTACAAGGAAGATGAAGATTTTGCTGAAGCATACAAGGTCTGTCAAGACTTTGAAAATCACTTTCATAGTGAATTTGCAAATTACACTTTGCAGCAAGGATTGATGTTCAAAGGTGGACAGTTGTGTGTACCAAAAGGATCCATGAGAGAAAATCTCATACAGGAGAAACATAATGGCAGTTTGAGTGGACATTTTGGTCTGAACAAAACATTGGAGTTAGTCCGGAGGTTCTACTATTGGCCGAAGATACACAAAGATGTCAGAAAGTATGTAGAGCAGTGTATCATCTATCAGAAGGCCAAGGGAACTTCTTCAAATGTTGGACTGTATCAGCCATTACCCATTCCTTCCAGACCATGGGACTGTGTAAGTATGGATTTTATAGTTGGTCTACCAAAGACTAAGACTAGTTTTGCTAGTATTTTTGTAGTTGTTGATAGATTTAGCAAGATGAGTCATTTCATTCCCTGTAAGGTGACTCATGATGCCAGTCATATAGCTCATTTGTTTTTCAAAGAGGTCATAACAAAGAGGTCATAAGGATTCATAGAATTCCAACAAGCATCGTGTCTGATAGAGATGCTAAGTTCATGGGACATTTCTGGAAAACTTTATGGCAGAGGCTAGGAACAAATCTGTCTTTTGGATCAGCATATCACCCACAGACAGATGGCCAAACAGAAGTAGTGAACAGGACGTTGGGCAACCTATTAAGGTGTTTGACGAAAGAATATGGACAGAGTTGGGATTAGGTCATTTATCAAGCAAAATTTGCCTATAATGACAGTGTGAATAGGACTACTGGCAAAAGTCCATTTGAGATAGTGTATGGAATGCACCCTCGAGGTGTATGTGAACTCTGACATCTTGGAGACATGGAATATAGAAGTGGTCATGCAGAGGATTTTGCACAATCTATGAAGGAGATAAAGGAACAAGTAAAGAAGACAATGAAGGAAAATACCCAGAAAATCAAGGACAGGATAGATGCACACAGGAAGGATGTCCAGTTTGAAGTTGGCGATTTAGTCATGGTTCATTTGAACAAAGCCAGACTGCAAAAAGGGATGCCAACTAAACTGCAAATGCGATGGATTGGTCCTTGCAAAATTCTGGACAAGTATGGCAAAAATGCCTACAAGATTGATTTGCCAGCAGACTTGGCAATTTCACCAGTGTTCAATGTTCAGGACCTGGTATCCTATAAAGGTCCTCATTCAGCAGCAGGTGGATCTAGTTCAGAGGCTGAACAGACAGTGAGCGATGTGACTTTGCCACCTACACTCAAACCACAGGCTGAGAGAATTCTGGACTCTCGAGTGTAGAAACAGACTAGACATGGCATGTACATGGAGCATCTGATCAAGTGGAAATAGTTGCCTGAAGCAGAGGCTACCTAGGTTGCAGAGTCTGAGTTCAAGAAGTGGGGCTTGATTTTGCCTTGTTGTCACCGGAGGTGACTTGACTCTTTCCGCGCAGGGGGAGTATGGTGCAGGAGCACCAAGGGCTTGGAGCCCATGTATATATTTTTACATTTTTGGTGTGATGTTCTTTTTGATTTTCTAAGGGAAGGAGCAGGACTGATGAATAAACGGGACCGATGTATGAGCCTAGTGTTGAACCATTGAACCTCATGCTGGAGGTTCAACGAGTTCATTTGGTTCAATGGAGTGAACATGCATTTGGTTCAATAGAGCATTGTCCGATGGAGAAGCCTGGCGTTGAACCATTGAACCTCATGTTGGAGGTTCAACGGGTTCATTTGGTTCAATAAAGTGGTGACCGACAGTGGCGGTGAGGAGAACCGGTGGTAGGGAGTCAACAAATGCATATGAGAAGACATCGGTGTGATTGGGTGTATCGGTAGACAAGGGCCGGAGTTCCACTGAAGTAGTAAGTCTGGCCAATATGTGACGATGAGAAGTTCGGGGAGACAAGTGCCTTCGGAGTGAGATTTCAAAGGAAGACCAATAGTAATGTCTTTTGCCGATGGTTCAATGCTACCGATGGTTCAATGCTATGTGCGTAAAGATTGTATGACAATACGAAGACAAAAGCCAGCTGCGGGGAGAACACAAAATAGTTAGTAAAGAAAACTAACTGAACGGACAGAAAACAAACCTAACTGTCCAATAACTGAGAAAGACGAACAATATAAAAAACTATTTTTGCTTTGTAAATCGGTTGGAAGATTTTGGAAGGTTGGAGAATAGACATTGAATGTAAGAAGGAGAACTCTGATAAATACTTTATTGACAGTTTGCTCTGTTCGTGCATTTCTGTATAGAATTCTTGCATAACTCGATCTGAAGTACAGTAGTTAATTTTATTTCTGTTATTTTGTTTCTGTTTTTACAAAATGTCTCTGTCTTGATGTCCCTGCAATTCCTCTGTACAGTCATGGAGGTACATCAAGCAGAGATCTGATTTCTTGTTTTTCCTTTTGTGGTAATGGTTGGATTGTCAATGAGAGACAATAGGAACTTGTCCTAGGCGAGCTTTACCATAGCCCGGCTAGGTATGCAAGTTGTAGTCTAAGAAGAGACAGGGGTGAAAATAGAGTAGGAGAAATTTGAGTACCAAGCAATTAGAACCCTAGACCCAGAGAGGAGGGCTAATAACGGGCTCAAGAAGGCTATAAGCCTGGAGAATTGAGAATCTTGGAAACAGTGAGGACAAATAAGAATGCCCCACACCAAGAAAGTAGTGTCTGTATTGAGAATAACATACTAGTAATTCTTTCACCTCTGTAATAGACTGTTTAGTTTGAGTTAGGCATTTTGGTTACAAAATGTCTAAGAGCATTTGAATTGGTAGGGAGACTTGGAGTATGACATAAGTCCTAAAGTGTTTCAAGCAAGATAGATTTTCTAAGTCCATAATCCTCCCTATCATTGACCCTAGGGTTCTACATGGTTGGGTGGCGTTGACCACCAATGAGATTGCTTGTGGATCATGACAACATCATGGAATTTCTCATAGATTCAACCTTTCTTCTTATCTCATTGCCTCAAGTATTATCATTTTTGACGAAGTTGTAATATATTATAATACCAGAGCACCTTTGGAGAGGCTCGAAATGTGGTAATTGTATATTCATATCATTTTTGTATTAGAGTGTGATCCTTCCATGTTTAGGAAGTAGCCTCTACCTTGTGATCATGTAATCATAACGTTTCAATGGAATTCAATCTTTATTTTGGAATGAAAAAATGAACCTTAATTAGATCTTGTGAAGGAAATGATGGACTAAGCATGTTAGACTTTTATTTTTGTTATGTACCGATTGTGTAGAAATTGTTAGTTGAATGCTTATGTTATCAATGCTAGAAATTAAAGGTTGAAACATTTGCTTTTATGAGTAGTTGTTTCCCTTGTGTGCCTTGCCATTTCTTAGCATGTGTAGCCCCATGTGGGTCTGGGAGCTTTGACATTGGGTTTCTATAGTTTTTGGGGTCTTTGGGCTTTTCTCGTTTGACCAATGAAGATCCTATATGTACCCAAGAGCTTGGCCCAAGTCATTTTTGTATAACATGCAAAATGAGAAAGTTATGGCCTTTTTGTTCATTGCTCTTAACTTGCAGTTTTGGACTTGTAATTTTGCAAAGTTGCAAAACTACTAGCAGACTCTAAAGTCCTACATGCAATGCATCAAGGTTTTAGAGATTGGAGGTAGGATTACAATTTATAGGTTTGAAAACCTACTTTGGAGCTTCGAAGTTCCACCGACAAGGTTGTTGTGGACTTGTAGAGGTTGAAGGAAAGCTTGCAGTTTGCAAGCATGCAAATATGCTCTGGAGCTCTAAAGTTCCACAAGCAAGGTTGTTGTGAACTTACGAAGGTCAAAGGTAAGCTTGTAGTTTGCATGTGTGTAAACCTACTCGAGATATCTAAAGTTCCGCAAGCAAGGTCATTGTAGAATTGCGAAGGTCAGAGGCAGGCTTGTAGTTTGCAGGAGTGTAAACTTGCTTTGAAGTTCTAAAGTTCTACAAGTGGGGTTGCAGACTTGCGAGGATCAAAGGTAAGCTTGCAATTTATAGATTGCAAAGCTACTCATGAACTCCTAAGTTGCACAATTACAAATTTGTGGGGATTAGAGGTCTGCATGCAATTTATAGGAACTACAAACTTGCATGGGAACTCCAAAGTTCCACAAGTTGAAGGGGCATGGGGATTGGAGATCTACTTGAAATTTGTAGGAACTACAGAATTGCAAAGGAACTCTGAAGTCTTTCAAAATTGTAAATTTGCAACGGAACTCTAAAGTTTAACAAAACTACAGAGTTGCTTGGGAACTTTGAAGTTTCGCAAAAGTTAAAAATTTGCTTAGAAGCTCTACATTTCTTCTAGGACTTGTGTTTGAGCTTGTCATGTTAATTTTCACCTATGTTTTTGTAATTCTTCCACTTGTGTCACCACGCTTGATGCATAGGTGATTGTTTGCCTCGTGTGTCGTTGTGTGATGTCATGGTACCTTGTGCATGTAGATGTCCAATGTGGCATGCTAATGTCACATTTGTAACGCAAAAATTTTGTTGGTTTGTGCTTTGTCTATTAATGTCTTGATGTCAGAGTTTGGGGCTTTACATCTAGTATTAGAGCCCATGTTGCAATATTAAGAACTCGGGGTTGTGTGTGTGTGGTTGTTGGGTCTTGTCTTGGCCATGTGTTTGTGTGAAGTGTGCAGTGATTCCCTGGTATGCTCTCCATGTGTTTGCAATTGGAGTATATCATTGTGATAATAGTAAGACACTTATTTTGCTTAATTATTATTCTTATGCAAGCAAATCACGTGAATGAGTTATTGTGTATTCTCTCAATGAATGATGCATTTTGATTGTTGAAAGAGATGGTGTCTTGTTCTGTTGCAAAGAAAGTGATGCTTGAAATAGCCACAAGAGGTGAACATTGCATTTGTATTCTCGTGTATTTTTGAGTGATTGATGTGCAATGTTTGTGTTATATAACCATGAGGAATTTTGAGTCATGCAGGTACTGAACAGGTACTTGGCATGGGCGTAAGTACTAAACAACTACTTGACATATGTGTAAGTACTAAATAAGTACTTGGCGTGTATGTGACCACTTAATAAGTGCTCTATTTAATAATGTGTAAGGAATAAAAACTTTGAACTGACCTTTTCATAATTATGATAAATGAAGATATATATTTATATGGATTATTTTTCTCTCTTCTCCCTTGTTGGTGACTAGAAATGGTCATATAATGTATGTTAATGTGCAATTTTCAAGAATTGTGAACTTTTCTTTTGGTTATTGGTGAGTTCTATCTTGCTTGTGAGGGCCAGCATTAATTATTTTATCTTTGTTTGTGAATAGCTTAGTCACAAATCTTTGATATTTATTTTCACGTCACTCTTATAGGTGCATTTGACTTATTGTTAAATTTGTCGGTAGTTATTTATCTTATTGTTGGGGTTGAGATTCCTTTTCTTTGATATTATTGAATTGTGGTGGCTATGTTGTTTCCTAAATGTTTAGGCTTTCTGGTCTTGTGTTGTGCAATGTTCTTCTCTACCATATCTAATGTTGGATATTCAATAGAATGTTTATAAGGTAGTAGGCATGGAAAATTGAGGAAGGA
Source organism: Cunninghamia lanceolata (assembly GCA_027924645.1). Lineage (NCBI taxonomy): Eukaryota > Viridiplantae > Streptophyta > Pinopsida > Cupressales > Cupressaceae > Cunninghamia > Cunninghamia lanceolata. The sequence continues at coordinate 642,918 of BSBN01000399.1, forward strand.
AGCAAATGTGGACTATTATGTGGCAATCATTATCCATTGTTTTCTCCTAGGGTGTGCATTGTGATGAAAGGTATGCATCGATTGCATTCTTCATATGAATTGTTGATCTTATATAAACTTGGTTTAGAATGTGTAAATGCTTGTATTCATGTGTGAAGATGAATAATGATTATGCAATTTTTGTGTGATTTGAATTTCAATCATTAAAGTAGTGTTGTGAAAAGAGTAATGCTTTGTGATAGGTATTAAAACATGTTTAATATTTTTTACTTGCTCTATTGCATGTGTGAGCTTGAAGTGGCCAACATTGAGTGGTTGTGGGATTATGTTTTTTTTAGTGGCTATAGTTAGTTGGTGTGGTGCTTTCATCCTACCTCAGGTGACTTCCAGGAGGAAGTCCATTCTCATGGGGGAGGATGTAATGCCTACCTATGTTATCTCTTGTCATATCTTGTTTATTAAATGATTAAATCATATATATTTGATAAATGATTTAATTGAGATGTGATTATTAAATGTAAATCTTATGACATTGGGTGATCTTATTTTTTGTTTCAGCTATTGTTACATATTGGGCAAATGCACGTATCGTTTGATTTAAGTGTGCAAGTAAAGGGAAAATACCAATGGTGGTTAACTAGAGACGGTGTACATGATTTGTTTGATTCTATAAACTCATTCTACTTAGTGTTAGACATATAAATGTGTATGTCTTGGGTGACACTATTTATCATCATAAATCGATCAGAATTCTTGATACCCTATGTGTTAGACATATAAATGTGTATGTCTTGTGTGACACTATTTATCATCATATGTGCATTTTCTTAGTACATGCAAAGGATTAAATAGTCTTGTTGAAATGCTATTATGCTATTAGAATAATTAAAAAGAGAAATGTTTGATTAGTTAAGTGATTTTGAGAAAATGTTAATTTAATTCAAAATGTGTACTTGTGTTTGTGAAATATTTAATATTCTTTGAGTCAAAAGGATAATAAATTATGCCTTAGTGAAAAAAAGGTCTTATGCATTATTCTATTGCATGTGAAAAGAAAATTAGAATAAGTTTAATTATATATAGGAATAGAAAATGTTGTTTAGTTAGAACTTAAAGTATATGTCAAGGATAACAGATGTGCATTAGTGGTTAGTTATTTGATATATATATTAGCTTTATGGATTTTGAATGAAAATATCTATTTGTGCAAAATATCTTTTTTGAAAAAGAACTAGTTTGAATGTAAAAATAGAAAAAAGGTAAAGGGATCTTTTATTTCTAAGTTTTGGCTTGTATTGAAAAGGCTTGTTATTTTTTATTATGCATCTTGTGTTTGGAGAATTTTGGAGAGAAAAAGAAAAGAGCATGCTTTCTTAAAACCCTACATTGGATTGTGGTGTGGAGTGCTTGTGGATGAAGAATTTGAACTCCCTTGTTTGCCTTTGGATTGCACTGAAGGTGTTCTTCATTTTTTTCATTTTAGTATATGTGCAAATCTCTTTAAAATTTTCTTCTTAATTGATTCAGTCATGCTTCTCTTTTCGAGAGATGAGGCAAGGTTGTAGTTTCTAAGTGTGCAAACCTAATCTGTTGTGGAGCTTCAAAATTTTATAGGTAGGGTCGTTACGAACTTGCAAAGGTTGGAGGCAGGCTTGGAATTTGCAGATGTGCAAACTTGCTCTAGAACTTTGAAGTTCTACAAACAGGGTCTTTGTGGACTTACAAAGGTCGAAGGAAAGCTTGCAATTTACAAGTGTGCAAACCTACTTAGTAGTTCTAAAGTTCCACAAGTAGGGGTTGCATACTTGCAAGGATCAGAGGCAAGCTTACAATTTGTAGGCTGCAGAGTTGCTCACAAACTTTTAAGTTCTGTGATTATAGAGTTGTGAGGATTGGAGGTCCACGTGCATTTACAAGAGCTTCAAACTTGCATGGGAACTCCAAAGTTTTGCATGTTGAAGGGTTGCAAGGATAGGAGGTCCACTTGCAATTCGCACGAATTGTAGAGTTACAAGGTAACATTGAAGTCTCGCAAAACAATAGATTTGCAAGGGAACTCCAAAGTTTTGCAAAACCGTTAAGTTGTTTGGAAACTCCAAAGGTTTGCAAAAGTTGCAAACTTGCTTAGAAGCTCTACATTTTCTCTAGTACTTGTGTTTGATCTTGTCATGGTGATTTTGTCTTGTGTTTTTGTAAGTCTTCTACTTGTGTCACCATGTTTGGTGCATTGGTGATTATTTTCCTCATATGTCGTGTGATGTCACAGTACCTTGTGCATGTAGGTGTGTAATGTGACATGCTAATGTCACATTTGTAATGTAAAAGAATTGTTTGTCCATCGTTTGTCTACTAATGTCCTAATGTCAAAGTTTGGGGCATTAGAATGAGACTATTTGAGAGCATACAAAGATTTTTCAATTTACAAACCAAAGACTCCTTGCCTTTAACAACATAGTGCTCTGGCTATGTCATGTAGATCCTTCCTTCAAATCATCATGTAAGAATGTTGTCTTCACATCCATTTGTTTTATTTCTAAATCAAAAGTTAATGCTTTAGATAACAAGAACCTAATAGATGTCAGCTTAGCAACTGGGGAGAAAACTTCACCGTCTACCTCTTGGGGATATTCATTCACAACCAATCTTATCTTGTACTTTTCAACACCACCATTTGAATTGATCTTATTCTTGATCACCTATTTACATCAAATCTAATCTTGTCGAATCACTCAACTAGACTATGATGTATTCAATATGTGTTTAGTTAGTTCACTCACCACTATGAAAAATGCATTAAGTGTAATGGATTGATTATCTTTTCCTCGTATTATTGATTGGCAAATAGAAGTTTGAACTACAAACGAAATATTTTGTTTTATTTTGGGGCTCAACCATCATAACAAAAACTCAACCCTCGAATCTTGGTAGTGTATAGTTTGATGTGTGTAAGATCTTTATGGTTCTAGATCAATCTTCTTTCCCATGCAACTCTCTAAATCCGTAGGAGATACTATTGATTGGCCTTGGAAGCAAACAAATAGGATATTTTGAAAATGTGGATCTATCAATTCAAGTACAAGATCTAGGGCTTGATCTATTAGTGTGCATATGCATGCGAGCATCTAGTCCATTGCTTGCTCAATATTCACCCTCCCCTATTGAAATGGGATTGATGAACCATGGACCTAGCAGGGTTGGGGGCAATGACCTATTAGAGGACACATAAGAATGTTTAACCAATCATGCATGTGGTATTCTCTTTCATTCCCATGAGATCAAATTGGAGTAGTAGTGTACATTTACACATGACCAACAAGTCAAGAAGTGAGTGATATATTGAGCAAACTAGAATCTCATCCAACTACTTGATACTAGGAGGGCAAGGTTTTCACTGAAATTCTCAATTCTAGAGCAAATTTTGAGAATCAAATATTTGAAACTTCAATGGCAAACTTCTTTTTACTCATACTCCTCCCAAAACTAGTGTAAGTTTACACATGACCAATAGGTCAAGAAGTGAGTGATTTATTGAGCAAACTAGAATCTCATCCAACTACTTGATACTAGGAGGGCAAGGTTTTCACCGAAATTCTCAACTTCTAGAGCAAATTTTGAGAATCAAATATTTAAAACTTCAATGGCAAACTTCTTTTTGTTGACTTCACCCTCAGTTGTTTGTCCCTGATGACAATCCACAACTTGATCATGTTTGATATAGTTTGGCACATCATGTTTGACATCCTTAATGATCATGTTTAGTTGGCATTTTTGACACAGTTTCAGTTTGACATACATTTGGCACAGTTGACTGGGTTGATTGATTTCTCTATGATGGTAGTATGACAATTAATATTCTTGATATTCTTTCACTTGATATGATGTGGTTCTCTATTTGGTGCTAAGGCATACAATCTTAATTTCATTTTCAGTTGAGAGCCTCTTTCAAAATAGGCATTCAAAGGTTAATATAACGGTCATATTTCTACTATACATTTCAAAGGTTATAAGCTTTACTTATGTTAAAGTGTTGACCACGATATACGTACATTTGCTCTCCTAGCGGGCATATTCTAGTGAGCACATTCTATATGCAAATATGGTGTTCATTGGCATGTTAAGTTGTGTACTCCCTGAACAGGTCACTGCCAGTTGGACAAGGTAAAAGTATTGGTTTCTCATTCATAAGCCACCGGCCCTTCTAGGATTTACCAAGAGCACCGGTTACATGAGATATATTTGGGCAAAATCAAGCACATATCATTCATTTTGCAAAGTTTTTGATGGCAGCACTTAGGGTTTCATTCTATTCATTTTTTCTGAGAATAATCATAACACGAAATGGAGATATTAACATGAATCTTTGAAAGTTTTGCTAAAGATCTTGTTGATGTGACAAAGCTAGCTGAACTCAAGTAAACTACGTTGACTCTAAGCATAGTTTTTCAGTTTCCTCTGTCGGCTTTCACATGATTCGTTCTTGTTCTTGTTTCATAAAAGGCAATGACAGTTATAAATCTCTTCATTTTTTCTGTGGGTTTTCAAAAATATGGAAGTAGTTTCTGTTTACCCGTAACAATGGTTAGGGTTTCAAAGGGTTTCAAAAGACACATCTTTCAGAGGTTGTATTTGCTCATCTTTTCAGGGGATTCAACTGCATGCAAAAGTCTTCTTTCTATACCCAGTTGGGTAGGGTTTCAAAATCTAAACAAGGTTTTTGTCTTAGTTGTTTAAGAGCAGAGATGATTATTCTTGACTATGATGCTATGGCAATGTGTATAAAAGATTGCTTGTGGGCTTGTAATACGTTGTTGTAACTGCTCAGTTGTAACCGTTTTTCTTCTCTTCGTGATATGGCAACTATGTTATATGAGACAATTTCTTTGACAAGGGTTTGAAAGTTGTTATTAATTAGGGTTTGGCAGTTTACCCTAGGGTTTTCATGAGCATGGAGGCAGCCTATGTTTTTGATATTCATGTTTTGATAAAGTTTACGATGAGATTATGGTTTTCATATTGTAATGTTTCAAAAGAAGTTGAGTTAAGCTATTATGGATCTACTCGACCATATATCAAATCTTTGATAGTTACAAACTGTTTTAGACAGTTGATAAAAAGGCAGTTACATTTTTCAAACTGTTTCATGAGAAAAGGAAGACATTGTGAAATGTATAAAAAGGGCTTTGAACAGAAATTGTGTGTGGTTGTGTATACACCTGATGTAATGTTGAGAATGCATTATCATTGATATTAAATTAGAGATTGAGGATCAGTGAAACATGGTGTCCCTCTGTATTTTTTTTAATGATTGAAGCATGTATTGAAAGGTCAAGTCAGTGAGACAAAAAATGACCTTTGTCAATAAGGCAACTGTACCCAGTGAGGCTTTGCCGATGAAGCATTTTGTAGCCAGTGAGGCCTGTAATTAGTGAGATTCATTAAATAAGCTAGTGAGACATTTTTTCGAGTGGTTTTTATGCCCTAGAGGGTTTTCCACTCAAGACAATCTTTGTGTTATGCTTACCTGTTCTGCTCATGAATTTTTGTTCATTATTTTATAATTTAACTATTATATGATGCTCTTAGTAAAACAGTACAAATGCATAATACTTTGATGCTTATCTCAGTCCAATGAAGTAACAATTTGCCTCTATTGTTTGTCTTGATGAACTGCTCAAATGATTCCTCATAGTTCACAAACAGTTGTTCTGTCTTTTCATGCTCACAAGTTTTTTGATAGTTCATCCTGGTTCTTAAATGAATGTCTTGCTTTCACCATTCAAGGTTGAAGTTCACAGTTGGTAAAAGTTAATTAGGTGTTGCCAAAAACATGTCTGTTTTATAAGACACTGATTCACCCTCTCCCCCCCCCCTCTCAGTGTCTTGCGTACTCCAACACTTTTTACTCATACTCCTCCCAAAACTAGGGGTGAAGGAATAAATGGAATCCATGAATGAGTAACTAATTCCCCCTAGCTTTCTCACAATTATTCCTCCTACATTGATTGGTTTCACTCTTTCTCATCAATGAGAATCTCCCAAAACTAGACTATTTGGTCTAACTAGAATAAAATATGCATGTGCTTTCAAATACCACCTACTTATTTCTACTAATGCTAAAAAGTATATGGCCCAACGACCAACGGTTACCCTTACCCAACTACAAATAGACCACCCATAGATGGTTGATAGTTGTTGAGCCCTTCCATCCATACCATCCATCTTCTCAAGTCCCTTCCATAATATTTTGTTTCCATCTTGTTAAGGATAGTCCATATCGAATATGTTTTCAAATGGGTGGACCAAGCATCCCAAACATGACATTCTAGTAAAAAAAAAACCCAAAACATGAATGCATTTCCATGCACAAATACATAGGAAAAATCTTGGTAAAGGTGTGTGACAGATGAATGGTTATTTCATTTTGTTTCCTCCTGCAGCTTGCATAATATCTCTTTCATGTTTTTTTTATATATCAAATAGAATGTAAATATCCAGGAATCTGCATTTGCTTAATTCAGTGAAATACAAAAGAGTCAAACATGCAAATCAATGCATTGTCATTGCAAATTCAACACTTCATATTTACGTTTTATAATTTCAATTTATTTTAAGTTGTTTCATATATATATATTTCAATTTATTTTAATTTGTTTCATATATATATATATATATATATATATATATATATATATATATATATTCGTCCCAAAATCCAGATAATTCTTCACAGTCCTCAAGGCCCAGTCCCCCCATCCTTGAAACTCAGTGAAACACTGGCTATGACCTGCACAGCTCAATAAAATGAAGTTGCTTGCATGTTTCCAGTTGATGGTTTTATGCAGCCATATGTTATCAGAATTAAATTATCTTTTATACTACTACACTTTTATACATTTTCCATACCTATTTTAAGAAAACCTAGTCTCTCATATCTTCATTAAGTTTGCAGTCCCTACCTTCAGTATGCCTGGGATGGAATCTTCCGAAACAACATTCAGCCCTCTATAATAATGATCTTCTGCTTCGGTAATAATCAGTCGGATCATCCATGTTTTGGAGGTGAAACAATTTGATAATAAGGACCGTACGTGTAACAATTATATACACAGCATTTAATTGAAATGCATGTGGTTACTACAGTACATTATAGGATTTAACATACCCATGCACTCCAAAACATTCCCAATTGAGAATCAAAAGAACATAGCTTTTATATTTAAAAATTAAGATGAATCGTGTTTCTGCACATATTGCCCATGCATGTATCTAAGAAAAAAGACACTCCCTACATGTAAAAAATATGTTGGTACAATACACTTATCAATGATAGTAATCAGCAGGCTGAGAAGTACTTCATATTTCTACTTTCACCAATTAAAAGGCAGGCCCAACTGCGAATTCTAGTTGCTAGCAAAGTCTTCGTAGTTTCAAATCAATAAATGGACATAATAAAGTTATAAACACACATGCTAGCTCAAGTACATGTTCTCATTCCCTTGAGTGGTTAAATTCAAAAGAATATAAACCAATTGCTGGAATGCTATTTGTTACCATGATATTTTGGTATAATTGATGGATGTCTCAAGTTAGATAAATACTATCCAGAACAGCAAAGCCAGCAGCAACGCCACCCTCATCCGAAGAGGAAACTTTTGTTCTCATTAGATAGCCACTTTGGTTATTTATTAGCACATTTTCTTTGTTCCTGCAAATATTTTTATTTGAGGTAAATATTTTTTAGTTCACATAGAGAATACTAAGTTGTGGCTTCTCCACTGGTGTCCTTTACTCAAGAAACTATATTATCAATTGGACTTTCCTAAGTTATTGAGTTATATCATAAACTGTCATAATCTTTCTGCTACCATGAAAGTTATATTATAAAACCAAAGTCAAAACAAAGAATTGATTACCTTAAGTAAGCACCAAATATGCCAAGTTCAGACACAGTTTTGTTTTGTTGACAATTACCACCTCGGACAAGATATGAAGTGTGAATTTGAGGAAAGATTCTTTGCATTAGTATGTAAGCCGCATGTCCATCACCACCGCTTTTCTCCAACTCAAGTAATTTTTCTTTTACATCTTTACCATATATGTTGTTTCCTGGAGAAGAGATTCCAAATGTTAGATCCCAAAACATTTCAAAAATATCAAATCTAGTCTTCACCCAAAGATCATCAAGTGAAATCAAATCACATATGAGCAATTTACCTCCTCCTTCACGCTGTGGCTTAAGAACAAATGCTTCTGGCCTTGTGATTGCATCTTGTATAATTTTTGCATTGTTAGGCAAGCTCCATAATCCGGCAAAGCATTTCCGAAGTTTGAGAGCATCATCTTTATTATTGATAAATCTGTTAAAACATGTCAATGACATTAACATCTTTAATTTCCTAAGAGATTAATTCTAGATACCCATTGACATGTAACTGCAGTTACAAGAACTTGGAAGTAGAATTACATTATTAACCGTGTACTGGAAATTAAAAATAATAAAACCATTGATTGCAAACCAAAAATAACCAGATGATTTTATTGAAGAATTAATCCTAACCAATAAAGCAACTCATAAACTTCGTCCATATTTGATAAAACAAAAACTAATATAATGGAAAAGGTGACGCAAGAACGACCTAAGGGTCAAGCAATCTTACATCACCCAAAAGAGTTTCTTTTCATTGTGTTGTGATTTAGTGTGAGTGTTCTGTTTTTATGTGCAGTTTTGGTTTTGTAGGTTTGGGACCCCGAGTAATCTACTTCGTTACTGCAAAGTCCTTTGGTTGAGATATTGGTGCCATATGGGGCACACACGCCGAAACAACCTCTTGCCTTTGTCAAGATAGAGTTGATCTTGTGGAACTGTACCAAGTAGAGCATGTCACCAAAGTGCCACATGTCTTCGTGCAAACTTAGGGAAGCTATGTAGGATCCACTCCATTCATTCATGTGTTGGATACATTGAGGATCCATTCTCAAGCCGATATGTGGAAAAGACAAACTCTTTTGTTGGTTATGTCAAACTCTATTTTAAATGGTCAATAGTGTTCATGTGGAACTTAGAGGCATTTAAAAACAAGGAATCAATAGAACCCCTACATGGAAGTTGATGTTGGTGTAAATATTTCCTTCACCTAAGATAGTGTTCATCCAAAGTGTAATATTGCACCAAATTATTAAGTTTACTTAGGATGGTAGGAATATTTAAATATTCTCACCTATCTAGCTAATAATGATGTATAAGTGCCACCACTGCCTCACTAATCCTTTATTGACAGCAGTTAGATGCCACCTCTATTTAGTCGAGGCCACCTCTTTCTCACAAACTAAATAGAGGTGGCACTTTATAAGTTGAGTGCACTTTATAAATTAGAATGCACTCAACTTATAAAGTGTCATCACATGTTCTAGTCTTAGGGGGGGTCCTGAACATGGGCATTTTGTAAACACAAACTAAGATAAAGTTCCATTCTAGAGGGGTTGTAAACATGGTTTTTCGCACCTCATTTCACTTTTTTTGTTGGCACCCTAGACAAAAGGAACTATTTGTCCTAGAAAAAAGGGATAAAGAAACATTGCCTTGAGCAGGATCTACTGCCCTATCTCCATGGACTTGTTCTTGAGCCAATGACCATGAACATAAATGTGCTTGGTTAAACTACAACAGCATGGTCTACGTATTAATAGGTCTTACAGTTTCTGAGGACATCCTACATCACATAGAGCACATTGAATGCCCTTTCACTGTCATGACCATAATCCCACAGCTATATGAAGATCTTGAACCTCCAACAGGTTGTGATGTTCTCTTAGAGAACCTTGCACATGTGAATGAAACTGAAACAACCAGTCCTCCCGATGCCCCATCTACATTCGTTCATCCTCACACCATCAATGTGAGCAATTTGTGGGACATGCATTGTAATCATTTAACATGCACCAAGATTCCAACTCTTCCAACAACTTCGCCACTTGTTCATAGTCAAGCATCTGATGTGAACATCTTGTGCAATGAGCAGTGTAGTCACATGACATGCACCATGATTCGACCACCTCCTACTAGCACTATAGAGTTTTGAGTCACTTCATCAAGAGCTTCCAACAATTCTTTGTAGTAGGACATCTTGTGGGATGTGCAGTGTAGTCACATAACATGCACTGAGATTCCACTTTCACCTCTTGCTTCTATAGAGTCCAAAGATGCTTCATTGAGGGCTTCTAGAGATTCTTCACAACAACACATCTCATGGGATGAGCATTGTAGCCACATGACATGCATTGAGATTCCACATCCATTCACTGCTTCTTTGGTACTTGTTGCAAATGCGTTTCCACATTGTTTTTAGCAGTCATCCTCTTCAATTAGGCTTGCGAGTCCTGCTTGATCATGGCACCACTCAGCACCGACATGGGGGCCATTGCACACCTTCCAGAGACATACATTTTGTGTTTTCTTCCCATATATTCCTTTCTGAAATGGAAAGATCTTCTGCATTCACCTTTGGGTATCATTCTTCCTAAGGGGAGAAATATTGTTTGGCAAACATGGATCCTCTTCAGCATTCAAAGTCGAGCATCCACCATTGGTGTAGAAGGCATCATTCTAGGGTGGGCCACCTAGTCTCTCTCTTCACATTTCCCTCTTCTAGAGGAGTTTCTCTCCCTCTCCTTTAAGGGGATATCATTGTATATGGCTACCTAACATGGCCTCATTGTCGGGGCCAATTTATGTTTCCTTCACTTAGGATGTTGGTGTAAATATTTCCTTCACTTAGGATAGCGTTCATCCTAAGTGTAATATTACACCTAGTTATTAGATTTACTTAGAATAATAGGAATATTTAATTGTTCTCACCTAGATAGCTAACAATGACGTGTTCACCTTGACTTGATGTACACAAGTGCCACCATTCCCTCATCAATCCTTGATTGATGGCAATTAGGTGACACCTCTGTTTAGTCAAGGCCACCTCTGTCTCTAAAATTGAGTTAACTCATCTCCTAATAGGGACTGATTGAGAGTTAAACTCATAACTCTTGGACATGTCATCTTGATTCATGCATTCAAAAGGTCTATATATTTGTAATTTATTCTTTGTAATTAAGCTCCATATATTGAATAGAATATCCTTGTTTGATGGCAATTTGGTGCCACCTTTGTTTAGTCAAGGCCACCTCTGTATCAATTAGACTAAGTTAACTCGCCTCCTAATACGGAGTGATTGAGAATTAAACTCGTAACTCTTGGACATGTCATATTCTTGATTCATGCATCCAAGAGGTCTATATATTTGTAATTTATTCTTTGCAATTAAGCTCCATATATTGATTAAAAAATCTTTATTCATTTTCCTAGTAATTGTGATTACTTCATTGACATTAAGTCCTAGGTAGAATTGTTGTGTTGATGCATAATTATTACCATTGAAGTGTCAGGTTCTTGAAGCTTCAATTATAGACATGTGGTGTGACAAGGACCTTTCAGTTCCTACACCCATAGGGAAGGTCAAGATTCATTGTATTAGAATAAAAGTAAAATATTCCTTTTGTAGAGGCTGCTGAAGTTGAAGCTGCAGTCAAGCTAAACGACTGCAAACTTGATAGCTAAAGAGAAGTCGAGAGTGCAATAGATTGGGCTTGTAAAAGGGTTGGATTATAATGCAGAGAGTCTCTGCAAGATGGTTGAATATTTATTTGACTGGGTAGTGTAGGTTGTTTGGGTCCCATACAATTTTGGAGAGGCCTATAGAATGTAAATTCTTCTTTAAATAATATATAAGTTTTGTTTTCCAGATTCTTCGTTGCTATTTCTTGTTCTTGTATTTTCATTGTGTAACTTGAGTAGCTGGCAGCCGATTGTTCATTTTGACCCACTTACCATTTGCATCAAAAGGTGCCAAAATTCGATGATCCATAAGTAAGATGCAAAGTAAAGCATCTTGGTTTCAAGTTGAACAACTAAGATCACTTACCTAGCGTGGCTAACTAAGTCTCCAGCTGATAACCACCTAACATGAAATTGTTTATAGCCTGCTGCCTGAAATCGTTGAGAAAGAAATAAAAAAAATCATACCAATGTTTATGGACGACCAAAACAGGTAAATAGGACTCAAAATTCGAACCAATAGAAATACTGTGAAGAACCAAAAGGAGGCTACTGGGATTTTAGGACTGGCCAGGACTAAGGGAGCCCAGTTGGGTGATCCTAGGGGGTGTAAAAAATGTCTCTTATAAACTTTCATAGCATCCATGGCCAATGATCCCCCAGTATTAAAAAGGAAGCTGTCAATATGCATCTGACCAGCTTTCCTGGATTTATTGTTACTGAGGTTCTGCATGTCTGAGCATGCACACCAATGCTCACTCTGTAAAAGTGAACTCAGAAAAAGGGCATCTTGTAATAACTATGTTAACAGAAAATCATGCAACTCATAAAGAACCACTTATAGCTAGCTTTCCAAGGGGTCTAACAATCCCTAGTATGTTATAAAATTGTTCTACGGCCCTGCAGTGCACTGATTTTATGCCACAGGCAAATTATTGGACAGCTTTTCCTATTAACTCTGATGTAGACTTTGTACCACACCAAAGACGTCAAATGGGATCATATGTTCCAAGGTGCTTTTTGGTGAGAAATACACCCATTAAAATTTAAATACATCTATGCTTTAGTAATTGGAGAAAGTCGACCATGCTCTGGATGCCATCTACCATATAGTCATGTAAAGAAAAGCAGTCCTTGCAGTCTGTCCAAGTTCAAGCAGTGTGTGTGTGTGTGTATTTGCTACATTAATTGTGGTCATGAGGACCACTCCCTTTAAATATATAATTTGAAAATATAAACATTATGTCTATGCATCAACCCTAATAATAGGGGTGCACGTGAGAATCTACAAAACTCAACCCATGCATGGCAGGGAGAATACTTCCTAAACAGCATCACATGAGAATGCTGGGGAATTTGACCAAAAATATCTCAAATTACTTGAACTACCTGAGAGCCCTGCTTTCCTATCCTAACATTGGAATGCAAAGTCATTGTACACTGACCATAAGAAAATTTACTAGATGACTTCTTTTTTTCTTAACTGCTGTCCAATTGTTCTCTAGATGATCATCACATTCCAGCCCAGAGCTTTGTATGGGGACCACATCCGATGAGAACTCCTTGCTTCTAACAATCCCTTTAGAAAGTCTTTGAGGATAAAGACTCATTTCTTAGTGCAATCGGGCCCCTTTAGAAGAATCAAGCATCTTTGGCAAATCAAAATCAATAGAAGCATTATCATCAATACCTTCCCTATCTTCAGGAACTATAAATTGATGGCTCAGATCTGCCCTTTGACACCAAGTAGCTTGCTTCAAGGGTTTTGCCTTTTTAGCTGAAGGAGAGAATTTCGATTAATATATCTTGTGTCCTGTAGCATAACACTATCCATGCCTGAACACTATTCCTTCATAGTCCACCAATTGGTTCCAATTTTTGGTACCAACCTTGATACCAATTTCTGCTAGTAATTGCTTGGAAAGGTCCATTTCCAAAAGAATTCAAGCAAATGTGAAAGAAGATTGATATTCTGACATATCCGGCCCTGAAATAAATTTCTCAATGGAATTTCCAATTGAAGAGAGACATGAAGGTTAAATTCTGGAAACCATGGTTTCAGACAGAGGTAAGATTTGTCCCAACCCCAAGGCCCTCTTTGAAGCAACATATCCTATCCTCCAGAACACTACAAATCACAATGAAAAAACCTTTAGCATAAGGAACAATGAAGATTTCACCTTCAAGGAGAAGCTGCCAAGTTTTCAAGATCCATTTATTGAGCTCCACTAGACTTGGCCAGAAATTGTGAAAGCAACAAATCAAGGTATGTTCTCTGTAAACCACTTCATTCGCTAAAGCCTTTTCACCAAGATCAACAATGGGAAGGGCCTCACTCAGAGCCATCAAGGGAACCAACCCCAAGTTTTGGTGCTCATCCTTATTTTGAACAGAAGCAAGGGAAAGCCCCAAAGACTTATTGACACACCACCCAGCATCAATGCTATAAGCAAAAAGGATATTTTCACCTATTGTGCATGAACCAATTGAGCCTGAATGAGCCTTTGCTGTTTTGTTTTTAAGTTATTGCCTGAAGCCAAAGAACCCTAGACAGAGATTGAACTTAGAGAGATGGAGATGCCTGAGGGTCTAGCCTTGTGTGCCACGGTAGGGGAGGAGCAGAGCTTCGAAGAAGAGCCCACAACCATCACAAATGAAGCCCTAGCAGTGCTGACGAGTCGGAGGACAAAAAGACCCACAGGTATCCAGCTCAGAAACCCTAGGACATAGAGGAGAAATGTGACCCTTCAAACAGCCTAGCTTCCGAATAGCATCAACATTGTCCCAAAGATCTAAGGTAAGCGAGCAAACAACTAGTTGTCCCACATCAAGAAGAGGTGGGGATGATTCCTTTGACTCACCCAAGCAACTACTTTTAGTAAGGAATGATTTCATCAACCCTTCTTGATCTGATTTTTATTTTTGGGAAGTCTCTAGTTTCAGGCTAACCTCCAATAGCTTGAGTACACAATGGATAGTCTCTTTGAAGTGAAGGCCTCTTTGGGGCCATAAACGTATCCCATACTACATGCTAATATTTGCCCAAATTGCTACCTTAGAGAGGCTCAACTGAGTACTATGTGGCAAAGTATGAAGACCCAAGCGGATAACAGTAATCATAAGAAGTAGCAAATTCATGAGAACACTTTGGATGTCACAGATATGACTGAAAACTGGTTATGTTTATGCATGATCTTTATAACAGCTTGGCCAGGGTACAACTCACCCAACCTAGAACTGTCTTTGATCAGTGGTGGAAGAGCACAAACAAGTCAGCCTACACACTTATTCTATAATCAACCACTAGCTTTTAGATTAGCCTACTAACAGTCATTTCAAAAATATATTTCAACTGCTAGCTTGCATATACAACCACCCATAGAAGCAAAAATCGGATTTAAATCGTGATTTTTAGTAAAAATCGCGAATCGAGAGGTTTCCCGATTTAAACACCTATTTAAATCACGAATGGGAAAAAATCGGGTTTTTTTAGGGTTTTTTAACCACCTAATTTCTATTTCTAGGGTTTTTTTATGAATAAAACTTGCGATTTCACCATCTAGGTTCACGGAGGGTTTTTGTACCGATGAATTTAGAAAATTTTCCAACGTGAATTTTTTTACGGTGTGAGACACTTTTCCAAGCACTATAATGCTCACATATAAAAGCTGATAGAATTTTTTTTACGGCGTGAAACAATTGCGAGTAGTATAATGCTCAAATATAAAAGCCTATCGGCTAATTAATTTAAAATTACTAATATAATGTTGGACTGCAACGATAATACGTCACATTACACAAAACCTAGCGGCACTTTATGTTTATAAATTTTATAATTAATTTAAAATTATTAATATTTAATTTACCTAGCGGCCCTTTATGTTTAATTTTAAGAGGTTTTATAATAAATTTTATGTTTATTAAATTTTATAATTAATTTAAAATTATTAATATTTAATTTAATTAATGTTAGGTTTTTATTAGATTTTAATGTGAGTTAATGGTAAATTTAATTTTTTAAAAGATTTTATACAAGGTTGCACGGAGACCCGTCTCCGACCCCCTGGTACTCGTCTCAGAGACTGGTACACATCTCCCGTCTTGAAGACTTGACTGGGTACATCTCCCTTTGCAGGAGCCTTCTGGTTGAGTCTCCCACTCGTCTCCAAGTACCCTGCGTCAATAAAAAGGCGTCTCCATTTTTTTTCTTTTTCTACCTTTCATTTTTTCCGTTGTTTTCTCACAAGCTCAGTGGATTCTTACTCCTATGAACTTCAAACTGCAATACTAGTGTCTACAATAATATATATACATTAAGCTATATTAAATTGTTACAAGTAAGCTATAAGCCTATAAGTAATATATATACAATAAGCTATATTAAATTGTTACAAGTAAGCTATAACTTAAAGTTTACCAGTTCTCTTGTTTTGAAAGTTCAATGTCATGATATTTTCAGTTTTAATGTTAGCATATTAATAAATTAATAAAATTATTAAATTATATTTTTTTTAAAATGGTGTCTCCAAGTACCCCCCGTCTCCTATGTTTCAAAAACAAACGTACCGGTACCGGTACCAGTCTCCCGTACCAGTACCAGTACCAATCTCCACACAACCTTGATTTTATAATAAATCTTATGTTTATTAAATTTTATAATTATTTTATTGATAAATTTAATTTTTTCAAAAAAATTTATAATAAATTTTATAATTAATATAATAATATTATATATTAATAATATAAATATTATCAATCAAAAAAATAATATAAAGATTTAATAATATATTATTAATATATTCTAATAAAAATATTATTTATATAATATATTATTAATATTTATTATTCTATTATAATATAATATTTATATCATTAATCTATTTTATATATACATATAAAACGAACCATCCCTAAAAAATTTTAAAAACAATAGGTTTTCCTCTCTTTTTTAGCATTTTTTTACGTTTTTTGCAAATCCCATTTTTCCCCAATTTTTTTCCGATTTTTTCACAATTTTGTGAAAAAATCTTATACTTTTCATTTGCCGACTTTTTCCCCAAAAGATTTTTGCTGCTATAGTGAACCACCTGCGGTGACCTCTTATCCAAGGCCATAACTTCCTTTTCCAATTAGAAGATTCATTTTCTCATATATAGGTATACGTAGGCAAGAACACCAGATTTTATAATGTTTGAGATAACTTCCAACTATTCTAGCAGCCTTCTCATTAGTAGAAAAGGTCCAGCCATAGCAGCTCAAAACAAAATAGTAAAACCACAGTATTTGTTGCATTTCTACAACCAATATACACTATTGAACAAAGGTTGCAATGGTATTGATAAATTTTATCACAAAACTACCTTCATCAAAAGGTAGAAGAAAAGTTAAGATATCACTAAAACTCTGCGGACATATTTCCAAAATTGGGTTAGCAAGGAAGTGTTTTCTTTGCATCTGCCAAGCAAATAGCATGTGTTTCATGTCTATTGCCTGAAAAATAAATTAGCCACACATTTCCAAACCAGAAGCATGCAATAGGTGCTTCATAAAGATCGACAAGTGGGTCTTTGAACCTAAATGGGGTTGTTGGTATTCAAACAAAATTCTTACTCTCAAAGCAGATTAACAAACACCCAATAAATTAGAAGCACCTGCCAAGTGAAGAAGCATCATGTGATAATAATCTTTTCACATATAACAACCTATTCTACTGTCCATCCTTGTAGAGAAGAGAGATATAACCTGTTGCGTATAAGAATCATCATTTCATTGCCATTTATATATTGCATGTAAACATATACTCTCATACACGTATATACATAAATATATGAATGTTCACATATATATGTGTGCCTATATGTGTACACTTGTGAACAGAAAAACACACTTGCAGATGCATGCAAGCATGCTTACACTTGTTTGCATAAAGGTCCTGTCCAAAATATCGTGGTGAAAACCCAAACCCAAATACAAGAAGCCATCTTATGGCTTTAAACATGAAGCTGAAGATTCTGAAATAGAAAGAAGATCAAGTTGCAATATTGGCTCTCAGATACTTCAAGTTCACTAATCCCTGGGAAATGAAAGCATCAATAAGCAAAATGAACATTAAATAACATGAAAAAAACCTAAAAATTTCTCAATTTGAACTCAAATTTGTACCAAAGTCAAAGGTCAAAGCATTGTAACCTATGTCACAAGGTTTGCCACATTTCAACCAAAAAGTTAGAAATCTCGAAAACTTCAAAAAAAAAAACATTTGAAATCATCAATATGTTCGTTTTTACGCAATCATGTGGTTTGCAATAGAAAATATTAGGGTTTGCAGCAGTCATCGGGGGTTTTCCAAGTGGTTGTCGCATCAAGGGTTTTGAAAATTGTAAACTGCAGCAGCATTGGCTTTGTGTCTGCAGATCATTTGAAAAGAGGCAAGAGCATAGAGTGTATATTGTAGAACATGACATGCATCTAGCCAACATCATCAGCATGCCCGAAAAGAGCAGGTGACAGATATGGGGTGGAGTAGAAGGGTGAGCGTGGGTGCAGAGTGCAAAGACATCCCTTGGTGGTGTGTGACCTACGGCAATTGCGACAGTGCATAGACTCAATAAAGAACATGAAGAAGATAACGGATGCAATGAAGTTGGTGGCAGCAACGAAAGTGCAGGGGGTGCAGGATTTTTACTCCTATATCTAATAAGACTAGTACTTGCAATAATGAATAGAAATAACAATGCATACAAAATAGAGTAACATAAGTATATCTTTATTCATATGAAGTTCTTACACAAAAGTAGACTAGGGATGATCAGCGAAGGATAATGCTACTTTCCCTGACTATGCAAAGTCTATTTAAAGAACCCAACAGTTGCCAAGCAAAACACAACCATCGACAACTACTAACAACTAACTCCTAACAACTACCCAAATGCTGACAAGTGAATAATAAATAGTCAGTTACAAAACATAACAAAGGCATTTTATGCTAACTACATCATCACCCCAAAAGAATAGTCAAATTGCCAACTGACAAGCAAAGAACAACAATAGATCAAGTAATATCAGGTGAAGTTTTCAAACTTGTGATGGCATGGTAGAGGAAGAAGAACCTTCATGCTGATGAGTACCTCAGGTAGCCAAAATAGCCTGATCATAACCTGAACATTCCACAACTAGTGAACGTGCCACGACAAAATATGGACAACGATCCTTGGAATATTGAGCTTCTGGGGCTAACTGAAAATTGGCATTGTTTTCTTCAGTAGGAAATAGAAAGGAAAACTTGTGACGTATACACTGATCATAATCATAGTCAACATATCCAGAACACGGGGCATTGTACAGATAATGTAACTGCTAGCAGCCATACAATTGAATGAACTACGGTGCAGGACAATGGTGGAGGACCATACAAACAAGTAGCCAAGTCTAAATGATTATCTGACTCAAAAAGGGCTTCCACAGGCTGGTTATTGTACCTGGATGGTACTTCTAGCATTACAGATATATCCTCATCAAGAAAACCTTGTTTAGTACATCCACACGCCATAGACATGCCTTCCCCAATTCACCAACCTGTTGGAAGGACTCTTTGTTTTTGCCAAAATGCGGAAGGAAAAAACTATATGGCTGAAATAGAAGATTCAAATGTTGTTTCGGCATGATAAATAGACAAGGGTTGTACAATACCAGTTGATTTATCACACTGTACAATGGTTGAAGGTTCAGCAAAGAAAGAAGACTGTACAAGAGCAGCTGCAAGGAGTGACTGATCAAACTATACTATTTCATCATTACAAAAGAAGGGTCATACAACAATTTTACTGGCAGCAGTTGATTTATCAAACGTATAGTGTGAGCAAAAGGTTTGGGATAACCAAAAGAGGGTCATACAACAAAGTTGAAGGAATGCAAAGCACCAACAATTGATCCATACAATTCAGCAACAATTCAAATTGCATGGAGGTTGAAGGAAATGCAATAGATAATGATGGTTGTATAGTATAAGTGTTGATGCTGTCCTGTGTAGACTGTACAGTAAGATTTCCATGAACAGATCATACAATGGTAGAAGAATTGTTAACAAACTTAGGTCAAACTGCAAAGGGACATAAGGCAGAATAAGAAAGGATGTATGTCAAGGATATTGAGGTAAAACTTGTACGGTGAATAGTTTTTGAAGATCCCATATGATGCAAACTTCTAGCAAGGGTTGTACAGTCAAACTATGAATTTTTTAGCATTATTGTACAGTGAAAGGGATCAGGCACATGTACCATACAATGGAAATAATCTATACTTTGCCCTTTTCCTTTTTCCTAATATGGGATCTGCTACAAGTGTCTAGGGAGTTCGACTCTAATTTTTCAATTTTTTCTTCATAATATGCCGTACAATAGAATCTTTTTTCCATTCATGGGGAGGCTGTACTGTATAAATTAAAGGAACTTTATTATTATAATTTTTATTTTTTTCTCTATTTCCATATGGTTATATAAAAATTAGGAACTTCATTCATTTTTTTTATTTTTGCATTTTCCACCCATTGCAAAGCAATATGTTTCTCTTTATTATTTTTTCCATTTTTCCAACGTGGGGCCCATTTATTATTTTCGTCTTTGACTTCATGGCATTTTCTTTCCAACCCACAATATGGTACTTTTCCTATTTTCATCATTTTCCTGTGAAGTCCGTTCTAATCTGACTTCAATGTTGTGTTGAAATATACAACACAAATAAAGTCCTTTATAACATATGTTAGCACAAGTATCGTAGGCTCCAAATCGAATATTTTTTTAATATTATTACTTTGAATTGTACCTTCATTAATTTCATGAACTTCGGTTGAGTCTAGTGTTGTTGCTAGACCATCAAAGTTAATCATGTTTATAGCTTTTGGCCTTTGAGAATAAATTGTTAATTGCAAACCATGTACTTTGTCCGACACATAGGAACTGTTCAACTTTTCGGGATTGTTCGTCTAGGTTTCCTCAACATAAAATGGTTGCTTCTTGTCATCTCGTAATTCTTGTTTCTCTTCATTAATCTTTGTAGCTTCAACAAAATTGCAATTCGACAAAAAGACTTCATAGTCCTCCATTTGCCAGTGGAACAAGCTACAAGGGAAGTTTGTTTCATCTTCAAAACACAACTTCAATTCCAAGATTCCTTCAACATTCGCTCAATGGGACCCTGATCATGCTTCTTTGTCCACTCTTCTTCAAAGTTAGAGTCCGATGAATACGAGGAATCCAAGAAAGTTGTTTCCTCACTTATTGCTTGATTCTTCATATCAATTATATACTTTCTTCCCCTATTTTCAATGAAGAGTGTACTCCTTTTCTAGTTGTGGTCGGCTTTGGCTACTATCAGTCGTCCCCGACCCAACAATGCATTTATGCATTCTTATGTAATGAGATGACCACAAAATCTAATAAAAATGTTTGAGTTCCAATAAGTACCATTTGAGCCATTAGAATTCCAAGCACCTTGATTCCTTGTTGGTCTGCACCCACTAGTTGAAAAGTTGGTGGCCAAATAGTCAACTTGCCAAGACTTCGCCAAGTGTCTTCTAGAAGTACATTCACGCCAGACCTACCATCAATAATTGTGTTGGTGAGATTCCTTCCAAGGATCTCCATGTGCACCACTATTGGTTTTTTTGCCATGTTAATCGTCAATAACATGGGATCGATCACCTAGTCTCCCGACAACAGAGGTTTAGTTATGGGGTCTTCATTATTTCCAAATTCTAAATGGATCGTGGCATGCATTGTCTCATCCCTTTGAGTTATAGCATTTCCCAAGTTTAGGAATATTTTGTAATAACTCCACTACTTTAATTGGTATAGTGGTTTGAAGCATAGTTGAAAAACTCGCCAAATTGAAAAACTCGCCAAGCCCAAAAAATACGACTCAGCAAAAACTCGGCAACTTAAAAAATTGCTTAAATTTCATTAAAAACGTTTTTTTTTTTGCAAAATTCAATGACAAGATGTATCCAATGAGTACAAAAGTGTTTTCTATTAAATTTGATTGATTTGAATGCAAATTGAGTACAAAATCTCATTCTCATGCGAAATCCTGATGGCTGATTCTAAGTCTAAAACCCTAAAACCTTGAATTTGGCTAAGTCTAAAAGCCTGAAACCTTGAAAAATTGGTTTAAGTCTGAAATCTGATGGATCCTCCAAAATCTAGAATCTGCATGTTAAATCCCATGGATCCGAAACCTATTTCAAACATCCTAACAGTATATTTCAAAATATTTAAGGTATAAGAAATTCAAACTGATACTTAAATATATTTTGAAATATATTGACCAAGCATGTTCCCATTTTTTAAGAGATTGAAATGCCCCAATGCCCCTTTTGCCAAGTTTTTTTTACAGACTCGCCAAGTTTTTACCAAAAACTCGGAGAGTTTTTCTGGCGAGTTTTTGCCTGGAAAACTCGGCGCCAAGAAAAACTCGCGAGTTTTTGGCGAGTCTTGCAACTACGGTTTGAAGGACTTGCCTTGTAATAATTTTAATAGATTACAATTCCTTTCAAGAAGGGCCGACCTAGCATTCCTTTATAATCTTGGCGCTCAATTTGTTTAACTTCTCTTAAGGCCGACTTAAACTCTTACTTGGCCGACCTGCCTTTACTAATTTGGGCCGACCCAAACCTTTTCCAATTGGGCCGACACACTTAACAATCCATGGACCGACTTAATATTCCTTAAAATGGCCGACCTAATCTAACTTAGCTTGAGCCGACCTCAATCTAAAGCACTTTTGGTCTCAAATCCTCTTGGCCGACTTTCATCAAGGACTATTGACGCCAAAAATGAGACATATTGCTCTAGGCCGACCTAGGCATCTTCCAAACATAGATAATTTTGACAACAATTTCAAATTAAAGATTTGAAATAGCTCCTTATTCTCCAAGCTCGAAAAGGGGAACATGACATCACTAAAAATGAAGGTGAACTGATAATAAAATTTTACCCACATTCTGATACTAATATAATCTATTATAAAGATCAACTCTGCCACATTAAGCCCATTTATCCTTATTCACAATGTATTAGTGACTCCACACCCTTATTTTGAGGCCAGTTAGGTCACAGAACAGGAAATACAAAATAGAACCAGATTCACATGTACAAAAACACATGCATTGCACCTTTCAAGAACATTAGGTTTAGCCAACTCTTGCTGAATCTTTTTCGAGCCAGCAAGATGATATGAAATTGATGGGCATTTGATGGCAGAAGACTTCTCCAACATCAGCCTCGCCCTCCACTCCTGTGGTAACACACAAAAGATGTTAAATGATACTGAAATCCAAGAACATATGTAGGGATTCAGATTGAAAGTATGCAATTAGAAACTCTGCAACAGGTTACATGCTTTTATATTTAGCAATTATCAAGCCCAATGCCCTATGCACAGTATCATGTATCAAGCATAAAAGTAGTGTACATACTGCTTCAGAGGGATAATCAATGGGTGTATAACCAGCCCTGAAGTAAACAACAGCAACAACTTGCTGTCCTCTGCTAAGATAGAAGAAAAATTATCATCTCTGAAATAATTAATTCATGTTTTTCAGGTATTTGTGCATTACAAACTTAAAAGCTCTCTACCATTAAATAAAAAAGAATTATTACATGTTGCTCTAATATGTTATATCGTCCGTAAAAATGACAAAGGCTTGACACAATCTCAATATGGCGATATAAAAGTAGGAAGGTTTCAAGCTAGATTTTCTAATTGTACTTTAAAGAATGCTTACATTTGTAGACTTCCATTTGATAAAAGTTCTCCCTCAGCATCAATTTCTGCTAAAGTCTTCCGGACTGTTGACACCCCATATGTGCTTTCTAGTTAAGGTTTCAGCAAAATGTTCTAAAATAAAAACCCAAGAAAAATGCCAGGTGCAAGATTCTGAAATAGGAATTCAAAGGTACAAATGTATAGCATCTTCTTCTGAGCAGTGTGGATGAGGATATAATTCTTTTAGGAGCACACAAATCCAATGTTGATCATACATATTACGCTCTTCTGGCTGCACAACTACCAGCACTATAGAACTACCAAACTATTTTTTATTAGAAATAAGACCAGAACTACATCAAGTGCCAAATGAGAAAAAGATAACAAGAGCAAAAAACGTGAAAGAAAAAATGGATAATTGTTTAAGCTTTACCTTAAGTTATTAAACTCTTTCCAGGCATGAGCTAATGCCTCTGCATATCTCTTCATTGCTGTATTTTCAGGCACTCTTTTTGAATCCAAGCACTGTTGATCCCCAAAATGATTGATCAAGTATCTAAATAGCAGATCCAAGCACCATGTTATCAGTAATTAAATAAATTTCCTTTTTTTTCTATTAATCATTTCTATAAATCAACTAAAAACTGAACAGTTGGGAAGATGCAAAAGTCATTATCTATATGCATATGGGTAATCGTGTATCTTGTAAGCAGACTCTTTGGCCATATTTCACATGTTATTTTTCCAGAGAGTAAAGCATATCCATGTTGAATAGTGTTTCACAGGGATGTGTCCCTGGGGTCCAAATGACATCTCGGGGGACTTGGGGACTTGGGGCGGGTATCCCCTTTTTCAGGATTGGACAGCCTACTCCATTTGGTACATAATCATAAAAAAGGTAACTTTTTAAGTAAATAATGCTAAAGATCCCTAAAAAGCTAAAAAGAGGAGAATTGTCATTGCAAATTCAGCACATTGAATTTACTTTTAAATTTTCAACTGCTTTTAGTTTGTTTAAGTTATTTTCATAGTTGACCCACTATCCCGGAAACTCAAAGAAACACTGATATTGAATAGCCAAACTAAGTATATGCAACAAATCACACTAATGTACTATTTTCCAGAACTTGTAGGTAATGTTAAAATAGCCAGTAAATTTTTTTTCCCAATCTACACATTCATATTCGTTTGTAAAAGATGTCTCTTGATATGCTACACAATAATGAAAAACTACCTAATGTCTATGAACTTCTTCCCCAATCTTGTTTGAATGATTCTGCACTCTCCCGAATTCTGATTGGGTGAAGTGCATAAATACCAATCTAAAACACTCATTTAGCCATTTTGTCCCGAGTCTTCAAAGATGCCCCTCTGATGGTGCAGGCACCAAACCATTTTGCTCAGGGACTCTCTAATCCAATAAAGCATCTATCCCCACCATGCAAGTGTTGTCATTTCCAATTCTATTCTACCTTCCTGGTAACGAATTAATGCAAGTAGCATGGTGCTTTAAAGAAACAGACTGTAAATCTATTGAGTACAATTTTCCTCTACTAGCTGCTAGATCATTCTTTGATAGTAAAAATTTTGTTAAAATTAATTTGTATGGAGGGAGTTTGTATGAATACCAGCCTCATCTTGAAGACTACTGGGAGGACTATGTTAATGAAAGAAAGGTACAGAGAAGAGATTGGATGAGATTAACTCTTGACCAAATACGTGCCTTCAATTTGCCACTAGAAATTCCTAATAGGGTGGACAATAATTCTGATATCATTGATAAAGAGTATCTTGTTGTTGCTGCTAAGCCATTACCACGCATTCAGTGGTCAGAAAAGGAAGTCACTGACATAAAGGACCGATCTTCTTTTGTCCTGAACAAAATTGAAAAGTGGCTTAAAAGAAAAATTCGTGAATGTATTGTGTCTTCTTCTTCTCAAAAAGAACCTGCAACAAGAGAACAAGGATCTTCAAATGCCACTGAACATCAAAGAACTTCAGCTAGTGTGGATGTAACCAAATCTAGGGTTAATTTACAATAGGGTGGCGATGGAGAAGACCCTTAGGAAAATCGAAAATTGAAGAGTATATGCGAGGACAGTGGGTCGGTACTAATAAGGTCAGAAGCAAACAAGGAATTAGATGCTTTACAACAGCTTCAAGCTGACCATGTGACCTCTCTTGTATCACCTATACCAGGTAACGACTCTTCTATTTTTCAACAACTCGGTGAAGATAGTGATTTTCGCACTTTGTTTGATATTCCAACTCCTTTTTCCAATAAAGTACCTTCAGTTAGCACCACGGCCCAGCCAAAAAACACTACCTTAGATGTCAACAATAGCAACATAGTATTGCCATCTCCTTCATGGCTTAAGAAAGCAGTAGAAAAGAAGAGGAAATACACCCCTCTGACAGATATGAATGTTGATATTGTAGCTAAATTGCTACAAACAGGCCCTCAGCCTAAAAAGGCTAAGAGAATGTCAAGGGTAGTGATGGATTCTTCTTTTGGGCACCAAATTCTTGAAATTGCTGACCCTATTGCAGATAAAGATGAACATAGTGTTACAGAGGTTGATTTCAATATGAGCAAAGTAGATATGGGTCCCCCTACTGTGGAAGGAGATATATACCACGCAAAGTTTTCAGTTGGAATGTTGGCTAAAAGAGTAAAAGCAGAGAAACAAGAAAACGTGAGATTGCAAAGCCAAGTAAATGCTTTAAAAGCATTTATTCAATCCATTGTTAATGCTACCTCTCAACCTCATGACATGGCTCTAGATATTCCCACCAATGGAGTAGATCCCGAAATATTACAACAAATTAAGAAGTACCAAACTATGGCCAACGCCACTGAACAGTGGATTGAAAAAGTCACCATTGATAGTTTGTTGTATATTGAGGAAGCTATGAAATTGGATGCTTATATCTCCAACAAAAGAGAGGAGTTGATTGTGGATTTGCAAACTTTCAAAAAGGATGAGAACACTCTACTAACGGTATCTAGGGAGGTGCAGGAAATGATAAAAATAGATACCAACATATTGGTAGTTGAAAAGGTCTTGAATAAACCAGAGGAAAATGATTCAGTTTCTTGGCTGGATGCTTGTGAATGAAAACTATCTATGTTCAAGCAGTTTATAAGTGAGGTAAGGAGGATCTTGAATCAATATCATGGTGACCTGATGGACATTAGAAATAATTGAATGATCTCGGAAGCTGAAATTCTTGATGAAAGCGGAGAGAATTTACTCAATGTGAAGGAGGTCAAACAGGGTTTCAAAAAGTTGCTCAGTGAGAAATTAACTGGTGTTGATAATATAAATGGCACCTCTTCAGAAAAGCTTGGTCACATGGCATTATATCTCAAGAATTTTAGAAATGAAATCGATGACATCAACAAAAGGATGGTGGATGCAGAAAGAATAATCAGTGTGGAAAATTCGAATACACATCACCCTCAGCCCAAGTGAGAAAATCCTTACTCCAATCATTTCCAGGTTCAGGAGTTACAAGGAAAGAATGAGGCCACAGGTGGATCCGTCAAGTGGTAAAGAACAAGAGAAAGGAGATGAAGCAATTCAGGAGGAAGATCGTGATGCTGCCACATAATTACTATTTCCTTGTTTTAAGTTCTTTTTTTAAGGCTTTGAATAACTTGGTATTTGAAAAATTGTTCTAATCTTTAATTATGTTTTAATCGGCTAATTTCAAGAAGTCGTGTTATTTTAAAGACAGTTTCTTTTAGACAAGGCTATATATATGGAGCCTGTCGATGTTAGAAGGATCTTTTGGCAATCTTTGTGGTGTTGAATGGTCTTTTTTTTAATTCTGGTAACTTTATTTCTAGTTACCTTTGAACATATGGATGAAGTTTGAAGGAGTTACAAACACATATTGTGAACTTTGTGTTACAGTATATGGATGTTATATTCTTCTTATGTTGAATATGTTAGCTCTTTTAAATTCAAATCTTGTATTCATAAAACTTGGAAGTTTGTATCTTTAAGCTCATTACTGTTGATTATTTCTCTTTCGATTAAGAATTCCAGTGGTGATTTATATCACTAAAATTATTGAAGTTGTAAGCGTGTTGTTGGAAGGAGTCCTTGTGCTCTCTTTTCTTTAAGTATTCTTTAGATTGAATGTCTTTCCTGCTTTCTAGTTATTCATTCATTTCAAATCTTAAGAAGGTAGATGCTCCATGTAAAAAATGCATAGAGTCATTGCAAATGAACTCAACTGTTAGTATGTTTGTCATTATATATGGGTGTGAGAAAATAAAGTTTAGTGACAAATCTACATACTAACAGGTCGTAATGAAATCAAATTACCTACACCTACTTTCAAATAGAGATCATTTCCTCAAGCTTGATGAGATATATTTTGATGCATTGAGGGGAAAAGAAGATGAAGTTACTATGGATTCTTTGGAGAGTACTCAAGTGGTCCTTCAAGAATCGGAGAATCAAGTTGATGAGTTTTATTTGGAGTTGAACTTGGCACATTCTTCATCATCTACAGCAGAAATTCAGTCATCTATGGCAGCCACATCCAACAAACAACAATCCTATACGAAGAATAGACAAGGGGATGAAGAATTTGATGGACCCCATTGTGAAGTTTTGAGGATGGAAGAGACATGTCTTCATGAAGATATAACTTGCAGCCATAGGACAGAAGTTATGACAAGTGATACACTTGATTTTCAATTGGATGCATCTACTAGATCAGCACTTGATGGAGAGCATGTAACAATGAAGGAAGAAGTGCTTGAGGACACTACACAAAGACATGAGGTAAGGTCTGATTTTCTGATTTACAACAGCGATCCTTTACCTTCACATAAGCATGAGATGGCAGCCATTACACGAGGATGATAGTGGTAAGGATTCTTCTATTGTTGACACTCAAGATTTGAGGATTGAACATGAATCGTGTGTTGTGGATCCAAGCCACACAAGTTCTGATTTTGTACACCATGGCTTAGAAGAGGTAAAGAAAACTCAAAGAATGTGTGATGAGTGGCTACGGAGAGCTAGAGAGGCTAAATTGCTGGCTACCCAAGCAAGACAGCACTTACAAGAGATCAAGGAACGTTGCAGTTGCATAGATCATGCAAGGCAGCAGAGAGAGGCCTATCTTTGACCCCTATTTCTTCCGAGGGAAGAAGCTATGGAGGTTGAGCATGAAAGGGATGAGCCCCTTATGATGGACAAGCATAAGGAGCACTTAGATTTGCATGGACTTGCTGAAAGGTATGATTCAAAAATTTCAGTTTGTGCTAGTAGTTTGCATCATGAGGATCATAAGTCACCTTTTGGAGAGCCCATTGAAGGCTCAAGTTATGACTATGGATGAGGTAGTTGTGCACACACTTTGTGGACCAGCCGTCCATAGCCCCAATAGAGATTACTTGATCGTCCATCTAACTGAGTTATAGTGTGTGAATGTGTGATTTTCTTTTGCATTTCTTTTCTTTTTGATTTTCAACTAAGCTAGAATTTTGGCAGAGTACAATGCAATGCCGCTTACCCTTGCAACACATGTTTTTTGACGGCACGGGTTACGTTGATAACTCAGCTAGCTGGCTGTGGAATTCTGATGGCGGCAAAGGTGGACCTTAGATTTTTCACTTAATGTAAGCTCACAGAGACTCACTTAAGTACTTCTAGATTTTTAAGTGTGTAAGGTATAAGATCTCAAAATACTTTAAGTCATTCTAAACAGTCGATTTATCTTCCAAGAGCAAGCAACATGCTATCGAAACACTAACAATGGAGTCCACAATAAATCTATCCATCATGACGCAAGTTTCTCAAAGGAAAACTAAGAGGTTAATAATTAGATTAAGATTTGGCATTTTAAACATGATAATCACAAGATGTCGGTGTCAAGACACAATATAGGATTCCTTTTCGAGTCAAGTACAAATCATAACTAGTTGATAAAGTTAAAGAAAATCATCCTTAGATTCTAAAGAATTTCATGAACATTTATCTAGGAAATGAACTTAACATTCGATATGAATCAGGCTATATGTACTTTAAGAGGATGACGATGCCCACTTCACCAACGGGAAACCCACAAAAGAAACCTAAACTAAAGAAAAAACCTAAACTACGGAAAGCAAACAAAACTAAAGACTAACTAAACATGGCAAACTACTTTAAAGCAACAGAAAAGAAAACCTACTCTAAGCAAGCTATGTACAAAGAGCGGACACGACTCAAAACACTGAAATATATACATGACCTCGAATGATTTCTCACAATGAAGAGCAACAATAAGGCACAAGTGATGGTCCTCATCCTGGCAAATTTATCCTTGAACTCGGAATTTAAGTGTTCTCTTACCACACATTTCTCATATTCAGAAAAAATTTTGCCTAAGATTATAAGCTGTGGCAATTCAAAAGGACCATGGTTTATCCATATGCAGGTTGTCCTTCCTAAGTTTCCATAGTCAAATTCATAATCTTCAAAGTCATCCGAAAACTCATAATTATTAAATTTGCAATCTTCATCACTAGGAGCAAGGAGAGATACAACCTAATGGTCTTCATCCTCAAGTGGCAATTCTTCATCTTTGATCAATGTGTCTGGTGGTCGTAGTTGGTGATGGATCATCCCACTCGCATCCGCAACATGCAAATCAACATTATACTCAAAAGTGGGCATATCAAAATGAAAAGGTGAAAATAATTGACATTCAGAAGCATGGACAAGTGGCAATTCTTCATCTTTCATCAATGTGTCCGCTGGTCGTAGTTGGTGATGGATCATCCCACTTGCATCCGCAACATGCAAATCAACATTATACTCAAAAGTGGGCATATAAGTTGAAAATAATTAACATTCAGAAGCATGGAACATTTCACCTATAAACTCGTCGTGGATTTTCAATAACGGGCTAAGCACCAACTCGAATTTGATCTTCATTTCATTGACTTGTTCATTTTGGCATAGCTTTGACTGGAACTCCTTTTGTATTTCTTGGATGGAAGCGTCTAGCGCCCCTTCAAATTGTTCTTTCGCAAACTTGTCGGTGATGGCTTGTAGCATAAACCTACGATCACTTTCCTTTTCAACGCTTCTTGACACTTCTTGCAATTCATTCTCAATAATTTCCTCTAGCAGCACAAATGAATTTGTAGCAAGGAATTCTCTTTCTTGCAATGAACTTGAGTCACTTTCTTTTTCGCTTGACAAATCCACACCTTGATCGTTACTTGAACTTGCTTGAACATTCTTTATCTCCTTTTGAATTTCTTCAATATGTCCTTCCGTCTTTTGAACAAGGCATGTGATTTCACCTTCTAACTCACTTGTCCTATCTTCACTAGTAGATGGAATGGAAGTTCCTTCTTCTCTAGATGATTCCTCGAATTTCAATTGGGCCCTGGCTTGATGAATAGCCTCCCAAATTGTCGAACATGTGAATTATAAATGATTGGCGTAATTCTACACCACTCGCATGGGACCAAATGGTACTTTACGCTCAAGTCTTTCTCAATACTTAGTTTTCTTTGATCATCTCCTTAAATCTTACGAAGGCTTCACTTTCACTTGAAACTTTGAGTTCCACCCTTGCACTCATGACCGGCTCATAAACTTGCGAAAAAGAAATTCCATCCTTGACAAAAATGTTAGACAATATAGCTCCTTGTGATCATTGGTACCATGAATTCGGCATCCATCCCGTGATGCAAAGTCGGCCAAGTCCGCATTTCTTGGATGAAGTTGTGCATTCAAACTCCACCAAAGTTGGATTATGTCCACTTAAGGATCATATTTCCGCCCAAAACCTGGAAACTACTTCATGTATGGTGAGAAATCCATCCTTATTTTGGCATTTTCAATTTTTTACTTTTTTTTTGGTTTTTGAAATTTTACACTTTTTTTGTATTTTTGGGCATAAGAGAGATCTAGCAAATCTCAAGTTTGGCTTTGAAAGCTCACTTGGTTCCAATTCCACAATTTGGAGTTCGTTCGCGTGCTTGGAATGAAAGAAGCAATGTAATTCCTTGTTCATGCCCTTTATCCTGAGTTGAGATGTAAGAAATTCTTCATTCTAGCCTCCTCGTTGAATTCTGTCGAGCAGTATGAGGAGAGACATGCATAAAAGTGATGGATGATGGAGCAATGAATGATAAAACACCAGAATATATTTTGTATGCTTGGAACAAATGGAGCAATTCATTGTTCTGCCCTCCTAGCGCCAATTCTGTTGATGTGTTTTTTATGCACATGCAAACTCAGAATAAAATACTACGTATTCTATCCTCTCTTGAATAAAGTCTCCCAAAGGCTAAACAATGCGATCCAATGAGACAACTCCAAGGTTCATGAAATGTCAGGTCTTGACTTGCAATGGATAGACTCAGTAGTTGATGTGATTTGCTGAAACTCACAAAGGGACTTACGCTGAATTGACTCCCTACTCCATTCTCAATATGTTATTCTCCTTGTTATGAAATGGAACTTCTTCTAACCGACTATGAAAGAAAGGAAAAAAAGGACAAGGGTTGAGAGGATTCTAATCTAAGGACAATGAGATAATGAAATATGCTAAGATAGACAAACTCCTCACAAAACCTGACTCCGCTTCGCCATGAGAACCAACAACTACACGAAGCAAGTGCAATCTTCTAAGGTAACCCAATGATTTTCATATTGCAAACACACATCCAAACACCCACAGCTGGCACAGCTTGAACAGGTATTCACAATCAAACTAAAACAAATGGAGGTTCAGGCTAACTTTGCAAAGTGAGTTGCCTTTGACAATCCACAAAAAGTATGAACCATTAAGGAATTCATCAAATATCTTTGCATATACTCATTACATCAATGAACTTCTAATCTATTTCTAAGCTACTTAGAAACACATCTCCATCATATTCAAGAATTTGAAACCATGCTAACATTCCACAATCACACAAATCACCATGAGAACAACAATGAGCTTGTATTGATTTTGGAAGTGTTTGATTACAACAATTTCATAAGTCTTTTCAATGACTTCGAAGAGTCTCCTCTAATCTACTCCTATTCTATTCCTACTCATGCACGAGCTAATAACTTCTAACCTTGCAAATGAGAGAAATGGGCCTTATATAGGCTCCGAAATTACATGAACGGCCAAGATTGATTTGCAAACCAATGGCCAGCTGAAGACAACAAGGCATAACCGCCCAAAAGAGAGGCAATGAAGGCACATTTTCCAATGTGATAAGCATGAAATGGAATCTTTGGAGCATCTTCCACTTGGACGTCTTCTTTGGCATTTTGCTTGTTGTAGGTACATTGAACTTGGACGGGTGATATAGCAAACTGTGATTGGCTTGATGATGTGCCCATGCCACCTCAGCATCTTCGAGCAAACTGGTTTGATTTTCAACACATTCATACTGTTCGGAATATTTTCCCAAATTTTTGGATTTTCACTTGTGGAACTTTGCTTCTTTTGAACTTGCAATTTTGGGAAATTTAGAAGTTCTTCATGTAATTGATGAATTGCTTGATGATTGACTCATTTCTCTTCTCATCATGTTCTTGTGCTTGTTCTTGTGCAGGATTATATTTCTGAATGGTGCAGGAAGTAGACCTTGGGTGTGAATTGTTGGAGTAGACTTCATGATTGAAGTGGATGGCTACGGAGCTTGACTCCTGGATTCCTGGACGTGAGCTTCTAGATGATGAAGTGGTGTCGTGCAGTGGACCTCCTCCGAGGATGACCTTGGTGTTGAATTCCTCGTCTTGTTGTGGCGTGCTTGAAATTTGATCATCCGAACTAGCTTTCCTCTATGTGGCGCTGATGTTTCCCTTTGAACTAGAATAACACTCGTCCATGCTTTGAATCTTCAAGTGCAAGTTCTTGCCATTTTCCTTCCATTACCTACACAAGAGAAACATCTATCAATGCAAAGACATTTGATCATCAATCCACATTTCATTATTAATTTCCTAACATGTCTCTCTTTTGGATACCTTGCAAAGGTCCTCGACTAGATCTTACTTGTTTTATGCAATGAAGAAGGTTTTGTTCTCATATTTTAAAACTTGCCATTTATACCAACTCCAAGCGTCACTTCTACCAAGGTCGGCCTCCTCTGGCAGTTAGGGTTGACCTCATTAGGGAGCATTTGTCTACCCGTTTTTTTTATTTTCTTTTGAATACTTTGATTTTCTCCAATCAGGGCCGACCTGACCCATGCCTGAGCGCACTTCAAGTAAGGTGAAGAAATTTTTCAAGGTTGAGCGCATATGAGGTATGTCAAAGAAACTTCTTCAAGGCTGGGCGGATTTCACTAGGCATGAAGAAATTTCCTTCTGGCTAGCGGACTTCATGAGGTCTACAGAAATTTTCTATGAGGCTGAGCGCATATGAGAGGTGTTAGAGAAATTTCTCTAAGGCAGGGCGCATTTGGAATAGGCTAAAGAAGTTTTCTTCTTGATGAGCGCATTTGGAGTAGGGTGAGGAAAATTTCCTGAGTGAGGGCGCATTCCATGGTTGCCAAAGAAATTCTCAAGTTAGGGCGCATATGACAGGTTAAGGAGAAATTCCATGTTGGAGGGCGCATATGATAGGTGCTAAGGAAATTCTCAAGAAGGATGTCTTGAAATCTTTGAACCAAGTCCCAAAGGATGGAGCGCATGTGCATGATGATGGAGAAATCTTCCTGAATTGGAGCGCATTCCTCTCATGGAGAGGAAATTTCCTTAATGAGGACGGGTTCCTTGAGAGTCAAAGAAATTTTCTTCAAGTAGGGCGCATTCCGCTCATGGAGAGGAAATTTCCCATACTTAGCCATTTTTTAGTGCCCGAAATCAAGTATATTTAAAAATATATTTAAGTAATGAATTTCCTATACTTAAAAAATTTTGAAATATACTTTCAGGATGTTTGAGATAGGTCTTGGATCCATGGGATTTAACATGCAGATTCTAGATTTTTGAGGATCCACCAGATTTCAAACTTAGTCAGTTTTCAAGATTTCAAGACATCAGACTTAGTCGATTTTCAGTATCTTAGGGACATGCTTAAGTATTCTCAATTGCACCTTGTTAAACTCACTTGATTCATTTCACGTTGCTTCAGAGAGGCTCATTCTTCATTTCATGGAAGAGACTAGGTTTGACAACACTTCCTAAGGATCCTACAAGCTCAAAATTGCAAAAAAAGGTGGGTCCCCATTTGCAATGGGGCAATGTGTGATTAGATCACAACACACAGTAGTAATTTCAAAGGAGAATCGATTTAAAAAGAGGGATAATTGATTCCCTAGATGCAAACTATTACGTTATTAATCTTTGAAATGCCTAAAAGTAAGTTATATTTTAAACAGCAACCTATAGAAGCAAACTATTAAGGTAGTAATCTTTTTAAAGGCCTGAAATCTATATTTAAACTGGAGGAAATTAACACGAAAACTTGGAGAATCAGATGAATTTGTTTAAAGTGTCATTACACTAAGTTAAGAAGGTCCCTCATTTCTCACAATTAAACTTTAAATAAAGAAGATATGAAGCTTACCAAAAAGCATCATACTAGTTTTGTGTCATGTCCCCGTTTCCGACGTGATCACCCAACAGAGAATGGAGTTAGCCTATCTTCATTCCCATAGGCTAATTCGACAAAACAAGGGAATATTCCGGTTGGGCTAAGGCTTAGAAATAACAATGTTGTTCAAAGGTTTGGAAAATAGAACGTTGGCTCAGCTAAGTTAACCAAAAGGATGAGGAAATTGAATTAAGGAAACAATGAATTTTGATTGGGCACATCATTGGAGGATTTGTGGGATAAAATAATATTATTATTATTTTATAATTTCAACACCCAACTTGGAGAAGTTAAAATTAAATAATAATGCATTATTATTATTTAATTATGAGCGGCCAATTTGAAGATAAATAATAATATTTTATTATGAGCACTCATCTTGGAGATTTGAAAATATTAAAATATGGGTCCCTTGAAGTTTGGCACTCACCTTGGGATTCTCAATAAAGGAGAAAAATATTGATATTAGAAGTGGCGCTCATTGTTGGAGAAATAAATTCAAATTAAACAATAAAATAATGCACTAGTTTGGGACACCACCCTTAGAGAAATCAATAAGGAGGGAAAAAGACAATTCAAATCTTTAATTTAGATTGTTGGCTTCATCGACGAAAGAAAAAGAATCCAAGTATAAATCAAGCATGAAGGAGCTCATTTGGGCATCACGAACCTTTTGCTTGGCATTTCATTGTTACAGTGGAATTGGATGAAAACCCAATTTGCATCTTGAGGTGGATTCATACAGAGTTCGCAATTGTGCTTCATAGAAGATTTGTTTGAGCTTCAAAGATCCATCACTAGATATTTGGTCGGAGACCTTTGAGTTCGATTGGAAGATTGAAGACTTGCATTGCTGAAGACTGGTTGAATCGAGGGCATTGGAGAGTGTTGAATATATTTGAAGATCCTTGTCATAGCTGAGCGCCAATTCCATAGAAGAATATACTCCCTTGGGCGTCGATTTGAAGAGTGGTTGCTGGCTGAATGGCTAGCAAGGTGGCGGACTGAATAAGGATCGAAAGCATTGAACTTTGAAGACATTGAAGAATACCATTGGGCGCCGATCTGTAAGATTCAAGGCAGCAATCAATAATAGATGAGACAGTAGCAGTGATCCCATCACAGAGGACCAGTGAATCCAATCCAAGAGGCAGCGAATCATCTCTGAGGGTGGCGGTTTGACAGTGAAAGACCGATCAGCATACTAGTGGACAGCAATCTGCATTCAGCAGGCAGCAATAGTTGAAGTCTGATATCAATGATCTGATACAACAACCTTCACAGTCAGCTAGCAATTGTTGAGTACTCAAATTGGTATGTTGATATCCATTGTTTGCCTCTGATATTGTAACAGCAGATTAGTATAAGAGTTTGGCTACCATAAAGCCATGTCACTGATGTAATGAGCAATAAGCAAGACTGACATATGTAACAGCAAGATTAAGTATCAATTTGTTATCATTGTAACTTGCACTTTATGATTGTATTACAATTAGAAGGTTGCTATCATAGATTGTTCATTGTCAAGTTGAAATCATATTCATTGTACATGATTGGCAAACTGAAACACAATAAGCTCAAGTTGAAAATCAGAAAATTCTGTCCTAGGGTTTTAGTTTTAAATTGCAAGATTCAGAAATTGCTTCAAGAACCTAGAACGGGACATGACATTTTGACAGTCATAATTGTATACTTATATTTTCAGGAAATGAAGCTGAAAAAGTTCGTAGAAATGTATATGTGGAAAAGCATATATTTCCATGTCTAAATTTAAGCTCAATTTTGAACTTGAGATAAGTTTAAGTTGGGGCAATCTTGAGGGAATTTTCTCAGGCAAATGGACTAAGAAAGCTTAGTCGTAGATGAAAGAAGATAGAGCAACAAAACATCTTGCTAAAACTAAATTGAAGGATATGACAAGATCCTCAAACTAGGTTTCACAATCGTTTTTTTTCAACAAGTAAAAGAATTTAATTAAAGACATAAAGCATAAGAGGAATTTACAAGATTTTGGTAAGATCTTAAGACAAGAAACACAAATAAATCACTCATTTGAAATATTATAACTAAGCTTTACCTATGGAAATAAAACATTTGAAAAAGAAACAAAATCGCAAAATGAAACAAATGCTGTTGAGTATGTAGGCAAGTTTGTTGCTACTGATGAAGCAATCTTCACACTTAATCAATCCTAATTCTGAAATCGCCATGGTGACTTCAAAAGTCAAACCATATCATCATCCCAATCATGTGAGATGTCATTCTTGACAATGCATCGTTTGGCATTCAAAAAAACAAAAATGTTTTATGTCATTATGAAGGGAACTCGCATATCAAACAACCAAATATATGCATGGAATTGTTATCAAAACGGTTCCATTCAAAAAATGCAACCAAGTATGATACCACTCAAGATCAATATGGAATGGGCTTGAATCATCTATTCCCAATTTTTGTACTCTATATGTAATATACTTTCTATATTTCTGAATATGTAATACTTTACATATTTTCTCATATCTACCTGTTTGGTATACAAAGCGTTTTGGGAATGGGAAGGATATTTTGTGCCCTAACATCATATAATTATTGTTAAAATAATCCATAGTGTCATTCCCTTCCAACAAATAACCTTCCACGTATAGAGATATTCACTGGTTTCTTACCATCTATCTCATTATTCAATATAATATTTTATGTATTTATCCTCTTTGGATGAAACCCAGCATGATGGATCTATACAAAATGGTAATGTATTACGGACATGTAGTGGATTTGAAAGACTAATGAATATATGAACATTTAAGATAAGGCCAATCTCAATATATGTGTCAAATGCAGATGAAATTCAATTTATGGCAGTCACAAGTTCCCCTGATTCTAGAGGCAAAGTAGCCATTATAAATTTGTGGTGCAGTTCTCCCCTGAGAGAATATAATGCAACACCAAAGGGCATGTAAAGTCATGAGTATACTTATACATTTAAAAGGTCAAAAAAGAATGTATGGCATAGACAGCATGCACATAATGTTACTGTGTTTTGTAGCAAGTTCGTTCATCAAGGGTGATGGAGAATACTAGCTTAAATGTGTCAAAAGAGCTCTGCCATTATCAAGAACCCTACTAGGCCTTTGCAGTCAGTCAAGATAGTTGTCTTGTGCAAGTAGGCATAGGAGTCGCACTGACCATCAAAGAAGAGCAAACAATAAAACATTGGGGAAGGTCACATCATTTTCCCTGTGGGTGAAAATGGGACAAAGGCATGATACTAAATCATCACATACCCTTACTGATGCATTCATGCTAATACCTTAAAGTACTTATTCCTACTGAATATGCAATCTATGTGATGGAGCCTGCTATTTACAATTGAATATATTTAGATCTTATCTTGTTTATCTCACAGCAAATGACTAACCTGTGAAGCTGACTAACAAGGGATCCAAGTCCTGCAAAAGATGAAGAAATTGTATTTAGCTCTATCTGTAGTAATGATCCTGTTTCAGTATCTAGCATATAGTCTGAACGGTGTAGACCCAGGCGTATTTCCTGAGACATCAAAGTAGAAACTACTTTAGTTAAAATTTGTTTTAATTGGAAAAAAACCAAAAAACTACAGATACACTTCACCTTCAAAACTACAAAAAAAATATTGAATCACTTATAGTGGCGAGTCCACTTGCTATTGAACAAAACTATACAGTTCCATATAATGTCTATAGTAAGATTCAGCAATGAGTATTTATAATGTTGGAATTCAAATATAAGCCCACCTGTCTTATGTTATCTTGCAATGTTATAGAATGAATATCTAAGAGTCGAGCAGTGAAGTCATCAACCTTCCGTGTCCTACAGCAATAGATTCTTGGTTTTATGCTTGAATAAATTTATTTGTGTAATCAAAATAAAATAATGAAACTAATAGATAATTTTTTTAGCAATTAATGAACATGTAATAAGATCTACGAAATGCATAAGTTATTGCATCTGAAGGGTAGTGATGGACTATATTCCACTTGATTTTGCATACAGTCTACTACAACAAGCCTGATGTTTTACTGCCTCATATTCTATCATACATTTATCTAACCAGGAAAAGCTATAAAAGACATGTCACATATGAATCTCTTTCTGTAACATCAACTTTTAATTGCAAGGCTTTCTTAATAAAATATTTGTATGGATCTGAAATAGGTTGGACAATTAAAATAATCACTATAAACAAATACCAGTATTTATTAACTAGTTAAAAACTTTTCAAGAATCATAACAAGCCGTATACATGAATTGCCTTAAAGGAATGTCAATAAGTGTTCATTCCAAGAAAATCCAGTATCATGTCATGTTTTCTTTAAAACAAATTTCAATAATGCTTGAAAGACTAATTTCCCACCACGAAGTCCCAGAGGATCCAGATAGGGCCTCGGGCAAGAGATAGATAGGGCTCCTCCTAGAATAGAGAGGGCGATCAAGATAGGATAGTGCCGGGCCTCAGGCAACCTTCCAACTAATGCCCTACCAAGAATAAATGGCCACTGTGGAATGACCAATGCAAGCAGGGTTGAAAGTTCTTTTGCATTTGATACCAGGATCAAAGCTTTCATGATGAGGCATGAAAGATCTAAGATTCTAAGAATGAATATAGAAACAAAATATGAGATTATATTTGTCAATGAGTGGCCAAAAGCAATCAATGGAAATTAGCAGTTATTAAGTACCTAAAATATTTCCTTTAATTAGCTGTTTATACTTATCCTCTCAAGGTAGCAAGAGAAAAAATAATGTCAATGAGAAAAAGAACTCCACAAAGCTTTTATCCTTTACTCCAGAAAATTTAAAGACAGAAATGGTCTCTTGTTTATTGACCTCCAAGTCACCGTTACAGCCCAGAGTCCTTGACAATGTTTTCTGAAACCTAATAAGCTACTCGATGAGCCCATAATGGACTCTATGAAAAATTTAGGAGGATATTCAAGACCAAGTTATGAAATGAACCACAGACAGTGATGGGCCATCCATTACTACATACACCCTATAAATAAACATAAATGGCCCACATCCTCTAAATAGAACAAGTAATGTCAAGTCCTCTCCCAAATTATTGATTGGTTGCCATCATGCCCTCGATTTTGCTAGGTACTGCAAAGCAAAAATCTACTAGTTTGCTCTTGCTCACCTCTTTCTATCTATCTATCAAACTCCTCAACCTCCTAAGTCATGTCGACGTGTACCATTAGAAAATATGTTTTGATAGCTTTATGGTGATACATAATTTGAGTACCTATAGTAAACCCACAAGGAAATAATATTAACTACAAGTTGACCCCAAGCCAACCTATCGAGAAGATATCATAATTGCTAACTTACAGCAATTTTTTCACAATTTAATGCTACAAATATTTCACAATTCATTTTCACTTTGTATCATCATCAAATTGGAAAATTCTCCATAGAGACACGTGCTAGTGCCACAATTATGGGGGCACCCATTTTTATAGATATACCTATTGCATCTCTAAGCATTATTATTATCATTTTGCCCAGTTATGCCTCATAAGACTTGTGTATTTTGATTGGATGGATTGTAGAATGGCATCTTCATATTTTCAGGCATGTTGAGACATGTTATATGTGACTTCAGTTGAGCATGTGTTGATTATTTAATGACATACAACAAATCAAATTATTTGAATTAGCATGTGGATGTTTAAGATCTATTACATGGTGTAATATTTAAGGCAGCGTGATGCCATCTGGTTTATGTGCAAATCGCAGGATCCACACCCAAACTATGTAGGGTTGAAGTGGGGTGCACAGTTCTATAAGAGGGTAATTGAGTCAAGCCAGCAATGAGGAGGCTCCCAAAAACAAGCACTTTGGATCAAAAGACTTGAGAAACAGATTTCATGTGTAAAAAGTTTTCCATTGACTAGTCACTCACTATATTTCAAAGGCAATGAATTTTGCTCAAAGTTTGTTGACTAGTTGATTGGCATGATAACTTGGCACCATAAGTGACTTTGCACGGTGAGTGGGACGGTACAATGACATGGATTATCAAAAGAGAATATGCTATAATCAAATACTTGAAATCTGATCATAAAGCCATAATGGAAAAGTAACTTTATTAAAGAATGAAAAGCTAAGGAAAAGGTGTAATGTAGTTATGGGTAAAGCTTTTCAACAAAGGTATGGCTTCTTCTAAGAAACTTGGAATTTTGCACAAGTCAAAGTAAGCAAAGAAATCATATTAGATGCCCATAACCATTAATAAGACCATGCAAGCTTTAAATACATTCAACCACTTTCAAAAAGAATGACATATGTGAAAAATGCATGGTTGTGAGTTTGTAACACCACATCAATCTGTTGTAAAACAATGAATGCCTCCCCTATGAGGAATTCATTAGGGGATTGCATGGGATGATAGTCATAGTTGGCATCTAACTTCTACCAACATAGTTTGGTGAGATCGTCTCTCTTTTGAGAGTTGTGATTAGTAATAAGTGTTAGTGTGTATGTCATGTCCCGTTCTAGGTTTGCCAACAAATTTTCTGAATTTGGACTTTCAAGCATGAAACCCTAGGACTGAAATACTGATTTTACTTCTGCGCCTTTCTATTTGACTTTGCCAATGTAAAAAACATGAACTAACATACACAAATTGCTGATAGAAGGAAATAGACAAAGGCAGCCTTATCAATGTGAATTACAACATGAAATTCACACTTCAATGATGACAAATCAAATTCAGACTTTGCTGTTATGAAAATTCAGATTGTTCTCTTCTCCAATCACATCAAATTCACAGCTATATGACAGCCATAGACTGCTGCTACAAACAGAGATGAAAGTGGCATTACAACATACCAAAATGATGATCCAATACAATGTAATGAGAGAACTCCACGCCCAGATCTGGTGACCAATCGCTGAAGCAAAAATAAAGATGGCCGATAGTCTATAGGACTGATCACTCTCTCCTCCAATGATAAACGCTGAGGTTATATTGCTGATCGCTGCTGTCACAGTCCGCTTATATTCCAGGCATTCAATGTTACAAAACCTTTAGCTGATTGGCGGCCTCCAAAATCTGATATACATATCCAATGAAGTGGCGGCGGTTATGACTGTTGGACAGATCTGAAACCTCTAGATCGGCGCTCCCAGAAAGTTGGATTGTCTTCCTCAATTCGGCGCCAAACTCAAATGCTCAATGGTCTTCAAGACTTCAAATCGGTGCTCAATGAAATTATGCTTCAATGCCTTCAACAAATGCCAAGGCTCTTCAATGAATCATTCGACACCTTCAACAATGATCTTCAACAAATCTTCATAAAAGGTCTCCGACCATAACTTGAAAGATGACCCGATGAAGCTCAAACAAATTTCCAATGAAGTGCAGATGTGAACTCCGTATGAATTCACCTCCTAGATGTAGTTGGGTTTTCGTCCAACACACCTTTATTCGCAAGGGTTTTCGTCCTTGGAATAGAATGCAAATAAATTGCAGACCAAATGAAAAGTTGACATGCCAAAAGATATCCTCAAAATGCCCAATGATCTTAATATTTATACTTCACTTTCATATTTTTCCTCTTGCTGGCCGACTTCCTACTTTTCTTGCATTGGAAATCAAAACATCGCCGACCTTCTCTTGAGTTTGGCGCTCAAACAAATTTAAATTCCTTTATCTTAGCATTAGGGCCGACCTATATTTAAATCTTTTCATTTGGCGCTCAAAATAATTTTAAATTCGCTTGTTTCTTCAAAGAAGGCCGACTTTCTTAGGTGTTGGCCGGCCTAACAATTAATTCTGTTTTAATTCTTTTTTTTCTCCTTAAGGGCCCACTTGAAACTAATCTAGGCCGACCTTCATTAACTTCTACTGGGCTTACCCTCATCCTGGCCGACTTAACACTTCCTAGGCCGACCAGATATTGGCGAATTCTTGGCACCTAATAAAAAATCAAATTAAAGATTTGATTTAATATCATTTTATCTTCTAAAGTGATCGCTCCTAAAAATGGGGACATGACAGTGTAAACCTAGTTAGAACTCAATCTCCATGCCACAACTACACTTGAGTATGATTAAGTGGTTTTGTGTGTACAAGGTGTGGGTGTGTGAGCATGAATTAGACCTTACTCCTTGTACTACCCTTACACTTGAGTATGATAGTTGTCTGGTATCTTAAGTACCTAGGAGGTCATTGTCCCCCAAGAATGTATGGATAAATAATGAAATTACTCCTCACTATATGTACGTTGCATCACATAAGCCATAGTGGAGTAGAGAATGGAAGGTCTGCAGACTATTTATGCATCGAATGTGCCCATCTACTGCTATGTGCTAGAAGATTCTTCATATTGAAGACTTGTGGCCTGTTTGTAAGAATGCATTATGATTCTATCTATTGGGATAGTGTGCTCTATGAGTGATAGAGTTTGCCATCATTCTTGTGCGAGTTTTCAGACTACTTGATTGGGAAATGGATCCGGGTATTGTTTGGGATACGCTTACAAGTCTTGTGTTGTGTTGTATGTCTTGCATTCATATGGTACCTGATGAACTGGAGGGATCCTCCTTCAAAGGTACCATAATACTAGATTCAATGTCTTCACTGACTTTTTGTTGAACATTTGAAAAATATGGCTCTGTTTCTTTTACATCAACATCCCGACAAATAATGACCTTGTTAGTGGAAATATCGATAAGCCTGTATGCCTTAGATTGTTCACTATAACCAGTAAAAAAATCCATAATGCTTTTGGAATCTAGTTTGTCTTTTATGTTCAGGAACCAAAGTGTATGCCGCTGAACCAAAAATACGGAAAGAAGTTACCTCAGGTTTGTGACAGGTCCAAGCTTCTTCCAATGTGATTTTCTGCAAAGCTTTGCATGGACATATGTTCAAAATGTAAACCGATGTGTTAACAACTTCTTCCCAATACCAATAGGGAACGTTCCAACTATGCATCATGCACCGTGCCATTTCCATGATGGTCCTGTTACGCCTTTCACCCACTCCATTCTGCTGTGGAGTGTATGATGTTGTTAATTGGTGTTGTATGACTTCTTTTTCACAGAATTCCTTGAATTAAGTGAAGGTGAATTCCCCCCCATCATCGAACTGTAGAGTCTTGATCTAACGCCCTGTGAATGTTTCCACCAACGCCTTGAACTTGACGAA
Source organism: Cunninghamia lanceolata (assembly GCA_027924645.1). Taxonomy (NCBI): domain Eukaryota; kingdom Viridiplantae; phylum Streptophyta; class Pinopsida; order Cupressales; family Cupressaceae; genus Cunninghamia; species Cunninghamia lanceolata. The sequence continues at coordinate 687,044 of BSBN01000399.1, forward strand.
GGCACCATAGCATTTAAACTACTTCTTTAAGAAGTAAACCCACGTCTTTTTGGAGAAATCATCCCCCAATAACAAGAAGCACCTTGATCCATTGATAGTGGGAGACTTCCAAGAAGCCTCACAAAGATCTACATGAGTGACATCCAAAAGACCCTTAGCACGCCATACACCTTTTGTAGGAAATGGTTTCCTCTTATGCTTTCCAGCCAAACATCCAGCACACAAATTTTGTTTTCCTGTATAGTAGGCAACCCATGAACCATATGGGCTCTACTGAATTTAGCAAAATATTGAAGATTCAGGTATCCATACCTTTCGTGCCAAAGGACACTAGTATTATCTTCAACAACTAAGGCATGCAAATTAGCTGTAGCGGGATCAACTAGCTTATACAGACCTCCTTGCTCAATGCCAAGGCAACAACCTTGTCCTGTTTCACATCTAATACAATGCACTTCTTTCCACAAAACCTGACTTGGATGTTAGGGTTTTGAGTAACCTGACTAATAGATAACAAATTCTTGTTCATGGCAAGAACTTATCAGACATTCCTTACTAGAAATTTTTGAGAATCATTTAATACAACCCTAACATTTTCTATCCCTTCGACAACATGTGATCTACCATCACCAAATGAAATTGTATCTTTATGAGTAGAATCAGTAATAAATGTTACATACCAGTCTTTAAGACATGTGAAATGTCGGGATGCTCCTAAATCAAAAAACCAGTATCTGCTGTCAGCATTGTCTAAAAAGATGTCATGAGTGCAAACTCATCATCGAAACCATGCTCTTCGTCGGTAGCAGCCAAATTAGCTTTACCATGCTTCTTTTGGGATAGATTGTATAATCTTTTCTTGCATTCCTTTTTAACATGTCCAAATTTGGTGCAATAAAAGCATTTTACCTTTTGCTTGGACGAAGGGGAAGAAGTGTTTCCAAAAGAATTCTTATGTTTGTTGCCAAATGTGTTTTGAGGTTTGCTCTTATACCAAGCAGCAAAAGCACTTTCTGCAGACCCGGATGTAGATTCCCTTATCTGCTCGTGTCTATGCTCCTTCTGCAAGAGATACTAACCCACCTTATCAAAAGTCAAAAGTTTGACTTTCAGCTAATAGATTTAGTGATTCCACAAAGGTCTCATAGGAGGGCGGCAGACTATTAATGGTCAAAGCAACCATATCTTTGTCGTTCACTAGTTTATTGACAGCAATAAGCTGATCACTTAGGTCCTTGATTTTTAGGAAGTGTTCTGACAATGACCCACCCTCGTGTAGTTTTGTAGAAAATAATAGATTCTTCAAGTACAAAACTCGACTTTTCTCAGAGCCCGAATACTTGTTTTTGAGGTAATTCCACAGTGTAGATGTAGATGTGGCGTTTCAGACTTTAGGGATTAAATCATTGGACATTGATGCTTGAGTAGCAGTAGGGCTTCCCTATGACGCTTGTCAAAGTCATCTGGGTTGGTTGCAGGCCTAGTTTCAATCTCAAGTATAATACCATCACACATCCTATATTCAGCGATCGTGAGTATTTTGTGACTCCAGATGTTGTAATTCTTCTTGGTGACCTTATGTGCCTCCAGTAACACCAAATTTTGAATATTTGCCATTATCCCAAAAAATATTTAATTCTTGAAACTTGACAACCCTTTAAAATCTAACCCAAAAAATATTTTTCCCGGAAATTTTAAACTGACTCCACAAATTTTGAACTCCGGATATTTACAACCCCCCTCAAACTAAAATTTCCAAAACCCGAAAAAAATAACTGAGAGAAAATTTTAAAAATGAATACCTGAAAATTTTCGTTAAATGTCATGCCCTAGCAGCCGTTGTTTTTGGACCTACACGATGAAATGAAGGTTAAAAACTCTAGGTTGCAACTTTTTCCAACAAATCTGGTCACTACAAACCCTTAAAATTTTGTGAAAAACTAGAAATGTGGGAAGAGAGACCCGCTTTTGCAAAAAAAGTCTAGAAAACCCTAGTGGCGTCCAAAAAATGATGATTTTTCTGGTTAAAATGTGTGCCCTAGCCACACGTGTGAAAATAGGCACAATATTGGTATTTTCGTGTGCAAAAGAACCCTGATTTTGAGCCGTACGACTTTTGACGCGATTTCTGCTGTTATGAACACGATTTTTGGTACGATTTTTGCTGAAAAACTAGCAGCAATTTTTACCAGAGTTAGGCGCGATTTTGACCACAAAAAATCCAGGATTTTTTTTTTTTTTTGGGCGTGATTTTCTGATAGAAACTAGCCACGTGATTTTTGCAGAACTTTCGCGAATTTTTAGCAGAAAATATGCCTCGAATTTCACCTTAAAACCTTACAGGATTTTTCCTTGAAACCCTAGGCATAATTTGCCATAGCCGAAAATTTGGAAACCCTTTCTGGATACCCGTGCCCTGGTTGACCTTGCATAACCTCTTCCCGACCTCCCTTGTGTAATTAAACGCTAACCTTAACCTGTTGGTTCTGATACCAATGTTAGTAAAGCTGGCAAAAAAGAGAGATGAAAGAAATTTGCAAGAAGGCTTGCTCCACAATGAGTGAAAACAGCATTTTATAAAGTTATAAAAGTTACTATTACAACTACCATTATTAATGGTACAACCTACTGCAACTACCTGCTTCAATGACTATACCTAACTACCAACCTAATTAAATACACTTTATTACATTATTATACTAATATACAAATAAGGTGATAAAGAATACATGTAGTATGGGTTGCATGATATTCTACCTTGAGCTTGTGTGAGATAATTAAGATGTATAACATGGAAGAATGGGTACTCACATAGCATGGATGCAAGTAGTGTTTCATTTGAAAGTGTCGTTTGGTCTTGTGTGGTGTAAAGCTAGTGATGTTTGGTTGATTATAACTTGTATGTACTTCTATACATTCTAAGTGAGTGTTTATAATTTTAGATGAATGTTATTACGTGTTGTGAAGATTTATATGATTAATTAAAATCTATTAAGATGTGTATGGTAGTGTTGTAAAGTGTTGAGATCTTGGATTAGCAAATTGGTACTTATGAAAGATAAACATGACACGTATTGCTTCATGGTCATTGGGTTACTTGTTTATCTACTTCAAGCCAAGCTGATGGTTGGTGAGGATAGGGTCCCTTCGATGTGTAGGTTCATAACAACTTCACACACAATTGGAGTATTTGAGGGAGTTGGAGAGATTGGAAGTTGTTTCAATGGACACTTCGATATTGTATCTTGGATTGTAAATTTCCTACTAATAATTGGACCACTATTATATACATGGATATATTGGGCATGTTACCTATTGATTTGCATATTGTTCAACAAATGTATTATTGTACTTGCGCTCATTGATGTTGTACTTCATTGTAAACAATCTATGGTTTAATCATTGTAATTGTTTAGTAATGGAAGTTTATTGGATTATATCTCAGAGTTATTGATTATATTTGCCATGAGTTGACAGGAGTTACTCAATCTCATAAGTATGAAAATTTTGAGCCTTGAGGTTGCATTTTGGGGATTGTTACAAAGGCATCCTGAGCTCAAATTGTGAATCAGATTATATTAGTTTCAATATTTTGGCTCCATCTTATAATTAGGAATTTGTTATCAAGGCAACCTAGAAAACTTCCATTTGCCCACATATTCCTTGACAAGGACAAACTTGGGCTAAGTTTTTCACGTAACAAAGCATCTACCAAAATGTTATTCACTTTGTTTGTTAATAAGAATAAAATGAAATTATCAAGATTTACAAGATTTTGACATATTGTTCTACACTATACAGGTTTTTGCTAACTGTCAACCAATATTCTAACACTCTTATTTGCCTTTAAGTTCTATTTGCATAGCACATAGACATTGGATCTCCATATATAGATTTAAGTTTGACACATGCTACTCGCATTTTCAAGATGAATGACACTATATTTTGCAAAACAATTTGCTTACGACCTCCCAATTCTCAAGGAACTAGGGGCCATCATGTGCTGAAGCAGAGTTCATACTCAGAAACAAATTCATTTCTTAAATCTGATGTTGTTTGATCCACATCTTTATCAAATGCTAATGTATTAAAAGGAAAATATAATCATGAATATTACATTTTTTATAAAATTAGTTTCTTAACTCCAAGCATCAAACACTAAGATCTTCTCAATGTTTCCATTCAAAGAACATTGAAAAATAAAATCCTTGTATCAAGGTTTATTCCATATGCTCCTTAGAGTGATATTTCCAAATAAACATGTCTTTGGTTTTTTAGATGCTTTATGTAGGCATAGGAACAATTAAATCGGCTTTGTTTAGTAAGTATTAAATCACAAACCTATAGAAGATATGGTTATACCATATCAAAGAATGGAAATAATACCCGGATAGTGACTCTTGCAAAAAATCTCCATCCATGCTTACTCTATCTACGAGTTCGTTGAATAAGGGTGCCAAATCACAGGCCTGACTCCAACAAGTTTCAGGAAAAGGTGTTGGAAAGAGAGAAAATGGAGCATGTACTAAGCCAACACCTGGCATCTGTCCAGATCCCTGCAAGTCATGTACAAACAAAACAGAAATTCCCGTTGAGGATATGAATAGGAAAGACCATGTTCTATGACTAGGACATTTTTCACTGCAAGTAAGAAACTCATAAACCACACAAACACATGAACAAGTTTCCTACACATCAAATATGTAAGGCATGTAATTGGAAAAATGCATTCTTAAGGCACATATTCGTTTGACTAATTTGAAAGTGTCACATTCATCGTACTACCAGTCACTGAAACCGAGTATCTCTAGGGTAATATAAGGTCTCTTGATATGTAAATATAGCAGATTTATGACATGGAAAGAAAATTTCCTCTTAATACTCAAGTCTGATGTTTTCATAGGCATTAATGAATGATAACTCTGTGACTCAGGAAACTACAAGGTTGCACAAGAATACCTGTACAGCCCTATCGCCAACCACAAAGCCGTGTAGAGAAGCCCACACAAGGGCATTTGGCAGGAGCTCCTTTGCTAATACCGAAGTAGCAACCTCGAAAGAGGGAACAACATTGTTTGGATCAACTTCTGACTGCTTCTCATTGGCCCCTGTTGCCATTGCCTGGGGCTTGAGTTGTTGCAGAACTGAAAATGCAAAAGCAAGAGGTCCCAGAAGAATGTAACGCTCGATCAGGCACCATGTACAAGGTCAAACATCAGCATGAAATTAAGAATAATCTAATAATAAAGGAATTTGTAGAATATATTAGGCAACCAACCACAAAAGAGATAAAGTGCGCTAGATAAGGTTTAAGCTTAGAACACAATAGTAGCAAATTAGCAATCATTTTTCATACCAATTTCACACCACGTTATTGTTGTTGCGGCGGCTGCTGCTGTAGTTTCTCCTCTTGCTGTTGCTTTTATCGTTGTTATTGCTATTCCTATTATTATTACTAGTTAGTTATCTTACAGCTATCTGGTGAATGCTGACAGCCAAGGACCGTTCAACATCGGGGCATTTATCTTAAACGTATGGTTTATGTATTATAAAATGAAAATGCTTCTTAAATATGTCTCATGCAGCTGGTCAGCTAATGTGTTTTTAGCAAGGACCATTCAAATGCTTTAGGAGATCTCTGTCTCCTCTTTTCTTTTCTTTTTTTCGGAGTCGGTTTTTTTTGGTTTCTTTAATTTATTTTAACTAAATAAAAATATAACTTTTTATAATTATTAAATTTTGAAAACGTGTAGCCATGTGTAAACTTATAATTAAAAAGTGACTAAATAATTTTAAATCCTTTTCTTCATTTATAATTGAATTCTGAAATTTTATATTATAATTGTTCTACTCTTTTTTTAAAATCAAATTATATATTTTATTAATTTAAAATTTTATATAAAACCATCTATACTTAAAAAATTAAATTGTTAATAATCATATAAAATTATACTGTTAATATTTAATAAATAACTATATGTAAACTAATTTATATATAATTAACCAAATTATCTAGAATAGTTATGTACCTAGACTCCTGCGATAACTTTTCTGCATCTCACATATCAACACTATTTTAAACCCCTACCCCCGACTCCCACAGTCAAATGCCTCTTGTAACTATTTTTTTTTTTTTTTAATCTATTAATTATATTTTATATCTTATTTTCTTTTTTTTTTTTCATTGTTTTTGTTTTTTATTTTTATTTTTGTTTTATTTTAATGTAAGAAAATTGGTTACAATCTTTCATTATCTTTATTTAGGTTAGAAGTTTGACTCTGGCACTTAACACCGTCATTGTTTCATCTATTATGATTTTGGTTAGTAGTCATTATAACCCTGCCTCTTCTAGATAAAATTCAACAAGATTGGAAGCTACCCATCAATCTATTTGACCACCCCACCATATTTTATTTTTACTAATTTTGTTTTAAAAATTCATTATTAACTTATTGAATGACATTAAGAGGACCTTTCCTTGGCCACCTATGGACATCGATTATTCAAAAATAAAAATAAAAATAAATTAAAAAATAAAAGAATCACAAATCACCGTTGACATTGCCAATCTATAGAATTTTCCTTGAAAAAAGGTTTTCCTGCAAACCATAACTACATATTAAATGGCAAAATAAAATTAGGAAATTACTATGATGAAGAAGTGAATAACTGGTCAGCAAGTTTCTAGAGTAGTTTTTTAATGCCTGATAATGATATTTGCAATTGCTGAAATGGTTTGCAAGGAGCGTGGGTATTACCCAGCACCAAAGGCCTTCCACTTGATGTTGTGACCACATACCATTGAAGATATTTGTAAACGTGGCAGTCGGGTTTACGTGGAGCTGGCATCTTCTTTTGATATTTGTTGATAGCATTTAGAATTTTGTGTAGATGGCGTGATTTTTTCTTTTTTGGGTTTTGTGTATTTTGTGCAAAAGGCATTTCAGGGTATGTGGCTACATTTTTGTGTAGATGGCTGTTTCTGTGCAGGTCATCTTTTTGATGTTCTTGGGGTAGATATAGTCCTTTTTTACTTTTTTGTGTGGGTTGTGTTTTTTAATTTTATTTTGTTTTTGTTGTTGTTGTGCCACCTCCTTTGGTGCACCACCCATTGTTAAATCGCCCTCAACGTAATTATGATTATTATCCATCAAGAGATTACATCTTTCAGCTTTTTCAGACTATGAATCTCACGAGATTTGTACATCGAGCAAAAATTTTAGATAGAAAGAACACATAATTAATTAATGGTCCAATGAGTGGTGGTGGTGTAGTATTTGGTTGTGTTTTAAAATTTAGGAAAATTAGAAGGGGAAAATATATATATATAAAGATTAATATTACATATTATTTAAAAAAAAAAAGTGGGTGAAAAAATCATACTTCAAAGTCCATAAAAAGTATAGCTTTAACTGACAAATCCAAAGAGACAAGGTACAAGGCCACTAAGCAACAAGAGTTAAACCACTAGCAAGGGGGTACATCACGATCATCCGAGTTTAGGAGTAGGTCACGATCATCCAGCGTTCCCCAAACATCAATAAGGTCTAGTTTATCAATAACAGGCTCCAGCCACTAATCACACCCTCTTAGGTCTAGTTTATCAATAACAGGGTCCAGCCACTAATCACACCCTCTTAATATAATAAAATATATTATTTAGGATATTGATAAAAATGATCTTAATGAATTTTAAAGTCATTTTTTCTTAGGAACTAAGAACCACCTTACCTATCTAACTAGCACTTGCACCCATAGGAGGTTCAAGGAATATGTCGAAAGAACAACCCACGAATTTATAAAAATTTCCTGCGTGAATTTTTTTAATGGCGTGAGACAATTCCGAGCACTATAATGCTCACATATAAAAGCCTATCGGCTAATTAGTTAATTAAACAATTAACTATTCAATTAATTATAAATGTTATTAAGAACCACCTTACCTAACTAATTAGTTAATTAAACAATTAACTATTCAATTAATTATAAATGTTATTTAAATTAATATATTAAAATATCACTTACAAACGAACTAGGTTTTGATCCTGAGAAGGAATGCATTAATCTGGTCCTCCATTGGGTGAGGCTTATGCCCTTGCCGTTAGAATATTGGGAGGAGAAATCTTTGATGGGTATAGCTAACTCATTCAATCAACTCATAGCCATTGATATGGTGACCAAATCTAGAAAATACCTGTTGTTTCCCAAATTTTGTGTGAATGTTGTTGTGGATAAGTTGCTTCCTTCTCCAATCACATTGCCCTATAAATTGAGGGATAGGTGCAACAAATTCTTTATAAGGATTCCTTGGTTGTGTGCCAAAAGTATCACAAATCTAGCTATGCTGCTATTGTTTGCTTAAACAATAGGAGGAAGCATAAATTTTGGAGGAAAAAAGAACAAAAGGAGCTCAGTCATCCTAAGTCAATGAAGAGTTGTCCTTGGTGAGTAGTGGTGAGGAGGTCTACTCTTCTTTGGTAAGGATTAACTCTTGGAGAAAATATCATTCCTATTTCTGAGTCCCTTGGTAGGACTTATCCAGATGTGAGGATTTTAAAGGAGGCGTGTAGGGAATTAGAACTTGGTAGTGAGGCCTTGATTGGTGTGATCCAAGAAGAAAATATTTTCAACCCAGTGCGAGGGATTCAGTATCCGCCCAACTTGCCTTCTACAATAAAGAAAATAGGAAGATGGAATTGGAAGAGAGGTTTACTAGAAGCCCTATGAATTATATTGATTTAGGTTCAACAATTAAAAGAGAGAGAACAAGCAAAAAGGCAATTTGCTTCAATGACTCCCTAGAGAGGGCTATGGTTAGTGATCAAAGCTCTCTGGAGTGCTACGGATTCAAGCCGCCTTGAGTCTACTAATATCTTGTTTTTATTGGGTGGTTTGCCCAATGTTGTTCTTTGATCCTTATAGTGAGATGTCAATTTGTTGTGGTTGTTGTGGTCGACTTGCAGACTTCGTGTTGGGGGGTCCTTGTAGCTATATATTTGATGTTTATCGGGCTTCATTGATTTATCTAATCTCATCTTTGTAAAAGTGTTGGGGCCCTTTCAAAATCCCACCTTACAAAAGAACAATAGGTTATAAAACTCAACAAACTCTTCTTATTTCAAAGGCAAAATAAAATTGGAGTAGAAGAAAAAATTGTTCGTTTTATAGATTGTGAGGGTTCAAGTCCCTCTATCCCCAGACTAATTTATCAAAGATGTTTATTTTCTTTTATTTTTATTTTTATTTGTTAGATGTGTTAATAAAAACATAAGAACACTTTATATCACATTAGAAGTTTGAATATATATATATATATATATATATATATATATATATATATATATATATATATATATATATATATATATGTTTTTGTTTGTGTCATTGCTTCTACTCTTTGAAATGGTGTCTTTTACATTTATATTTTTAGTTTACAAGAGTTTGGTTGCTATGCTAGTATGATGCTTTCTAGTAGCTATTCTACAACTCTGAAGCATATAGTTAAACAATATATGCATTGCTCAACCACAATGACCCTATCTTGCTAATCAACCTATACCTATAATTATTGGATAATATCAACCTAGAATTACCTGACCCCTTTGCTCCCCCGTTCCTCTATGAGCAACACTTGCTAATTTGTATTGATCACAACAAAAAACTAATTGCCCAAACTTTCAACCTCCCTCTTCAGTAGTCATGAGGGAAAAATGATAGCTTTCTCACTAACTTTACACCTCATCAAAACTCAAAAAGTACAAATTTAAGACTAAATATAGAAAACCATCTACTCTTACCAAAACTACCTCTCAACTAATATACAGTAGTATATTCAATCTTTAAGAAATAAAACTTAGAGATAAGAATAATTCTCCATCCTCCTGGTGAATCCTCCAATCTCCACTTTGATCCCCTAGATCCCTATCTATTGGATGTAGTATGGAAAGCCTTAATAAACCTAAAAGCATAAGCATACATGTCAAATATGGCCATGATAAATTCAAAAAAAATAAAGATATCTAATTCCAACAAAAATACACCTAATAAAAAAACAGTTTTCCAAAAAAATTATTAAATCCAAACCAAAAGATACCAAACCTATAAGAAAACTAGTCATATACCTATGTTTGCTTAAGCTAATAAAAAAAAATCTCTTACATTCCTATTACATTTTGAACATATGCATGTGCAGACTGTCGAAATTAAAACAATTGTGGGTTATGAACTCGTAGCCTCCCCCTCCGAGGTCAACAGCAACATTTTAAAGACTTTCCTCTATCCAACCATGCTATACGCTGCAGTTGCCAATCAAGTCTCAAACTTGTATTTGTAAGCTATCTTAACAATTTGTCAAAATAATAGAAGTACTGCTTTTACTTGTTCAATATTGAATGCAGCATATTAAGACAAAGTGCGCAAATTAACTCAAACTCTTTTTTTAAGACAGTAGGCAAATTAACTCTTTTTTGCAACAATCAAAACATACAGAATTTTATTCTCACCCAAATTTCTCAAATAAACGCTCAACTTTTGTAGCGCTCAGAAGACTTCCATCGGACATGTATGATAATATTTTTCATTCAAAGCAATTGTTTTCTACGACGTGACTTGAAAACTAGATTCTAAGGCAGGCCCACTCTGTTGACTTCTGGGTATCCACAACATAAATCACAACAAATTTTCAACCGCCACCACCCATGGACTCCTAATTGCATGCACACTCTCTACAGTAAAACGCCCCTTCATAAATTTTCATGGTATCATACAGTGAAGAAAGATAGCGCCTTGCCAATGAAACAACCAAGGTTGTGTACGGATTATTTCATTTGTGAGAGAGATAAAACATGGTTGAAAACCAAATCAAATGTGGAACCCAGAAATCTTACAAAGCAATAAAATTAGAGAAAATGTTCAAATCCCCACTCTTCCCAAAGTAACCGCTGGCAATCACAAATACCGTACAAAATTAAGTAGCGCATATGTTGATTATTTGAAGCCATCATACACAATCAACAAAACATGTTAAGACAACTTCTTTACCCTCCTTCCATCTTCTTTTTACAGAGCTGTGAAGCTCTGATACTTGTAGAATCCGAGAATACAGAAAGAGAAGATTCACTCACATGATGCTCAAAAGACATGCAGACACAATAAAAATATATTATGTGGAACATTGATTACAATGATCTCAATGGCTCCTAAAGTCATTATTTTCCCATGAATCATCTTACCTGACTAATTAACCAACCAACCACCTAACTAACTATAAATATTATTAACACTAATACATTAAAATATTGGTAACACTAACTTATTAACAAAGAAATAATAGTTTATATTTGTAACCTATGATGGTAACACACAAATACACCAAAGCCAATAAGTTCAATTCCCACTTGTAAGGTAGACCATCTGCCCAAATGGGCAATGCATTGATGGAACGCAGTGATAATTCGATTAGAATCATTGGCAAGTTTGGCATGCTTAAAATCCCATGCTAGTTTGGTGCCACATTTAGGTTGAGACCCGGTGATATCCCCGGTTCTCCTTAAAAAAAATTCTATTAATGTCCAAAGAATAACCAAAATTGGTCAAGGGGACTGATAGTACAATCAATTATCAAAGAAGTAGCAGGGTAAAGGAATTAAAAATAGAGTACAAAAGAAAGGTGAACAAAGCAAAGAGCTGTTAAACCTAAAATAGTTAAACCCCATGCTATAAGAAAGTACAAGTATAAATGGCCTTACAAGTGAAGGACCCTCAAAGAAACGAGGAGCTAATGAAGATCAAGCTAGGGACCATGAAAAGAGACCAACCTAGACACGTATATAGAAAGGCTCATATCAAAAGAACCAACAGCATTGTCGTCTAGGGGAATACTCACAGTTGAATGTTCCAAACTTAAGGGACCAAGTTGAACAATCCTGAGATGAAGCAGATTACTACCCCTAGAACATCTCCTAACATCAAAGGATGGTGGACGTCTAAAGTTAAAGAAAAAAAGTTAAAAACTAGTACAATGTGTCCATTTCTATGACCTAAGCTACACACAAAGGGAAGGCCCTCAATGCTGAAATAAAGCAGATCCACTTTGCCTGAAATGATTGTCCACAAGTTACAGTAGATTTATCTTCTTGGAAAGGTCACCAATTCCCACATTTTGTTAATTATAAAATGCTCCAAAAAAGGAAGGGATCAAAATTAGGCACAATTCATTACTTGAGCATTATCATAGGATTCATTTGAAAGCAATTCAAATTTTGTGTTCACAGAAGCTTGCTATGAAAGTTGAATTTTAATAAATCTAAAACAATAACTATCAAACGTGAGCATGTTAAAACAGTTTAAGAATAGCATACTCATAAGATTCATTGCATATATTCATATGCACAGTAGCAACTAGCCTACTTGCAAGGCATATGCATCAGGGAAGGCACTTACCCAATAACTCACCACAGATTATGAACAAGTATTTGCCAGTTTACGCACCTCATACCAAAATCTCATGAGTTCCAAGCAAAAACTTGCCAACCCACACACAAATATGATGCAGTCAAATATAATAAAAAATAGCATACTTATAAGATTCACTATAATAACTTGCCTATTTCTAAGGCATATGCATCAAGCAAGGCATTTGCCCAATAACTCGCCGCAGATGGGCAAGTACTTGCCAGTTTACCCATCCCATACTAGCTAGAATCCCATGAGTTCTAAGCAAAACATCGCCAACCCACACACAAGTATGATCTGCGGTCAAATATAGTCAAAAGTTCCTTTATCTAACTTTTATTTGGCATTTGCACGTGTGTGCTCTTGACTTTATTGCTTCGATTTTTCAGTTGATTTGGACTTGTTTGATTTGACCTTTCACTAATTCAACAGCTTTATTTATCAAATTAGCTTATTAAAAAGGTATGTAACTCTTTTCTATTTATTAATTTAGGTTTCTGCTTTTCTTCTATCATTTTTTTGTTTTGTTATAGAACTTCTGGATTTCAATCTTGCATTTTTTGCTTCTTTCCTTTCCTTTCTTTTCCTCTTTCAAAGCTAGGGTTTACAATTTTGCTTGATTGTTTTTTTTTTCTTTTTGTTGAGATTTCTACCTTTGCAAATAGAGATAGCATCTGCAAGTAACCATAGTGTTGGCAAGGCCAAGTGCCTTGCTTGGATGCATGACACACCAAGTCTAGAGGTAGGATTGGTGGTGTGCGATTATTATGGCTTGAAGATGAGAGAGGCATCAACTGATTAAAATATCACCATGCATGAATTCTTGGCTGAGACGTGCAGCTATGTATTGTAATATGCTACCCTTATTTTTTTTCAAAAATCTTTAAGGTCTATCACAACACCATTAGAATTGAAATGCATCAATGAGTTCCTTCACACCTTTTGATCACCAAGTTCCCAAACGGGCAAGGTGAGAGCAGACAAGTGCTTCAAGCGAAGCAATTATAATGCAGTGCACACTGCAAACCAAATACAACTTCCACTTATTCAGCAGGCATCCACTTATTCAGTAGGAATTCACCACTTATTCAGTGGGAGTAATGAAATTAAAAAACACAGGCACGTCCGCTTATTCAGTGAGAAGCCACACAATGAACCACTTATTTAGTGGGGTAAGTAATATATATTATAAACAAGAATCATTCAGTTCCCACTGGCAGTAATACCATCCAGGGTTCAATCACCAAATATAGAGTTATTTCTCACTAGTTACAATGTTGATTAACATCAAAATCAATCAGACTTAAAATCAAACCCTGCTGCAATTACAAGATGAGCACAAACATGTCAAACATCAAAACTAATCACACTTGGAGCTTATGAAGTCTGCACCAAACTGATATGCCTCAACTTATTCAGCAAAAAACTTCCCAAAGCTTATCACAAACATCAACAACCATTGCTGTTACCAAAATCAGACCAAACCAGACCACTGTAGCTGCTGTACGGACGTCTCATGGAAGCCATTCACCCTACCAATCAATCACAAATCATGCCCATTCAATACCAAATCTGTACAGACCTCCCTATGATGAAATGTTATGAATATGAGAGAGTTTTTAGCAGTCTAAGGGCAGCGATCTTCAACTTGAGCCCTCACGCCCAGCCCATAGGCATGTACGGTGCCCAGGGAGTACGGCAAGCCTGTTCTCCATCTTCAAATCTGCTCAACAAACTTCAATGAAAGTTTAATGCTAGGCGATCAGCATTAGAATAATAAACAACCAAAATCATTGCTCAAAAACCTTCAAATTAGCTGGTACGGCAGCATGCTTGAGGGTACGGCAAGCTAGAAGGAAGAACCAACTCCAATGATCAGCAATATCAATCTTTATTCACTTTAAAACTGCAGATCAAACATTCTCATCATCAAAATACATCAAAACCAAATTTCTCCATTGAATTACAAGAGTGATCTCTGTATGAAATCACTTCTTTCAGCTAAGGTGGATCTTTCACCACCGAAACTGAACTTCTTCAAGAGGGTTTTCGTCCTTAAGAAGGTATGAAGAACTCATAGGTTCATTCCTGCAGCATAACAGTATAATCTTCAGCATAAAAACAAACAATGAGCCCTCACTTCTCTTATATAGACACTTTCAAAGTTACACAAGAATATAATTTTTTCTTGAAAATAATTATTTTTTCCCTCCAACATAATTATTTCTTTTTTCCTATGTAAAGGCTTCCCTCCAACTTAATTATTTCTTTTTTCCTATGTAAAGGCGCTCACTTTGATGTGCACAATCAATTAATAAAACATTTTCCCTTTCCAATGAGCTATAACACTTAGTCACTTTAATTTGATTCCAACCTTAGGTGACTTAAGTGAAAATAATGAATAAATAGCTCAATTAATCATCCAACTTACGGAAAATCTCAAACTGAAGCAAACTACAAAATAAACCATACCAACACCAGCCAGGAGGTTTGGGATAAAGAATGACACCAACTGAGTGACTTTCTAAAAATAGACTTCTCCAAGAAGTTTGGAGAACAACCCAGAAAGCCGAAAACCACAGTTACCGGATACTCCACCCCCTCCCCCTTGGTACACATATCGCCGTATCGGATACGAATACTCATAGGATACGGCTCGGATATGTCTTGGATACTGTATCCAGCCGTACAAAAAAAAACCCTATTTTTTTCCCATACCAGATACGTGCAGATGCGGCAATCTCATGATATTTGTGCCGTATCCAAAAAATATAAACCCTAGAATCATAAAATTTGTTGCAAGCAACTATTCCATGACCTGGCATGTTGATTTCTTGTTGCAGGGAACTACTCTAGACCAGCATGCACACGATTGGAAATATGTCTTTCTACATGATTGTATTTACTCAAATAATCGCATTCATTCTAAAGTTGGAGATATAGTGTTAACAAGCAATGGAGGAAGAGACAAATTTTATTAATTGGTGATATTTTTTTAATTTTTGGCTTTTTTGTTTTACTTTACAT
Organism: Cunninghamia lanceolata; assembly: GCA_027924645.1. Taxonomy (NCBI): domain Eukaryota; kingdom Viridiplantae; phylum Streptophyta; class Pinopsida; order Cupressales; family Cupressaceae; genus Cunninghamia; species Cunninghamia lanceolata. The sequence goes on from BSBN01000399.1 coordinate 702,525, forward strand.
TGTAAACTTTTATTTATTTATTAAGTTTAATACATTTAACTTTTAATTTAAGTTTAATTTATTAATATATAATATATTTGTTAAATATATATTAAATTTAAATTATTTAATATTATTTATTGCTAATTGATCGATCTATCCATCTATCTATCTATCTATCTATATATATGTCATATCTAGCTGTATCCATTTTAGGGGTCTTGAAAATTAGCCATATCTGTATCCGATACCATATCTGTATCTGATACCGTATCCGTGTCCATGCAACTCTGTCGAAAACACTTCTGAAAGTTGCAATGCAATCATGAACATCAACTAAGCTCATTGTCAACAAAAGGAGTCCAAAATAACTGAACCAGAGCTCTCCACAAAACAAGGAGTTCCTTACCATATCAAATAGCCTACGGGAATTCGATGAATAGGCTATTGGACCCACAACGGACTAGGCATGAGAACGGGACATTACATGTAATTCAATGGAACCAAAGATTATACAAGAGATAAAAGTTGTCCTTGCTTTGTAAAAGAAGAAAATAGAGAAGAGGACAGTTGAGGCAATTGTAGTTGTGATGAATTCTCCTCCTAACTTAAAGATAGATGCAGTGGGCTCTTGTCTTCGCCCACGGATGCAAGGCTTATCCACTAGAGACATTTCTAATAGAACATAGTCACAAGGGTTCTTTGTTTATTATAATACTCCTAGTGCACAACCTTCACTCAAAGGTGCTACATGGAACCAAGAGAAGCATCATGAGGTGAGTATGGCATATGCCAATTTTTTCAATTATAATAACATACCCTTCCATGTTGCAAGGAGTCCATATTGGGCTTCATTGGTAAATGTATTAGCATCGCTAGAAAAGGGTTCAAAGCACCTAGTCCTTATAATTTGAGTGGGCCCTTGATGGACAAAGCCATGAAAAACACTAAGTTCATAGTAGAAGATCAAAAGAGAACTTGGAGCAAAAAGGCCTACATTATTTTGTCTAATGAGTGGACGGATGCCAATAATCACATGTTGATCAACTTCCTAGTGGCTTCAAGTGGATAGTTGGTGATCTTGAAGTTAATTGATGCCTGTTGTGAAGTGAAAAATGTTACTTTGTGCAGTAGGTTGGACAAAGTGATCATGCAAGTGGGTGTGGAGAATGTCAAGTTGTGACGGATAATGTGTAATGTCCCTTTTTGGTGCATAGATTTTTGTGTGCATTTTGCTTGTTCCTAGTCTCTCAAAGGCTATCCAGCATGTTTGGGAGAACTCCAATGTTCTTGGAGCGGTCATGGTTGAGTCTGCAGAACGGTTGTGAGTCTCAAGTCTTCAATTTCACCAAGGGGTGGTCGAAGTTGTTTATCAGTGCATTTCTATTGCTTTATATGGCTTGGGACTATTATTCAAATAATTAATTAATATTTCACTAAGGTTGCCTAAGGTTGTGTTTAATTATAGCAACTTAGTGTAATATTAATTATATTAATGGGTTTCCTTCTGTAAATGGACTAATTTTCTATGGCATTGAGCTCAGGGGATGTTCAGGGTTACAGTGATGTTTTCAGAAGTTGGATCGGGCTCCCCGTTTGCTCTCCAAGATTCTTGGAGGAGCCGTCTATTTTTGGAAAGTCACTCAAAAGGCATCATTCTGCATCCCAAACCCTACAGGATATAATGGTTCAGTTTATTTGGCAGTTGGATGAAGTTTGGGATTTTCCGCAAAAAGTGATATTTAATAAGTTATTTTAATTATTTTTTTCACTTGAGCTCCTAAGGGTAAAAATAATTAAAAAGGTACCTAAGTGTTATAGCTCATTGGAAAGGTAATTAAGTGTTTTAAATGATAGACACTTAAAAAGGGGACCTCACACATGTTATATTATTATTTCAAAAAAGGTCTTTTTGAGAGAAGAAATATGAAGAGGTAAAAAGAAAATAATATTATATTCCTCTCAAAAAGTTATAAAAGGAGGATGAGAGCTCATTTGGAGGGATGCTTGGATTTGATATTGTTATGCTATCGGATTGAGCCTGCAAGTTCTTCCATTTTTCCTTCTTGAGGACAAAAACCCTCTTGAAGATGATCAGTTTCGGTGGTGAGATATCCACCCTAGCTGGTAATGGTGATTTCACACAGAGATCACATATGAGATGAAAAGATGTTTGATTTTTGGTGATTGTTGTTTATCATTGGTGTTAAATATTTTGGAGTGATTTTTCAGTTGTTTCCTGTTAAGATTTTGAAGTGCAGATTGCTATTTATTCATGTTGGCCGTACAGTTTGGCCATACATATGCAGGAGGGACAACTTGGAGTTTGTACGGGATTCAATGCATGATTGTTTGAGGAGTCTTTGGATTGATGTTTGCCAATATATAATGTTCATTTCTAAGCAATTTTATGAGACTTTGATGCAGATTTTGATTTTGTGTGTGTCCATACCACTTCAAGGCCGTACCATGCATGGGGGACGATTTGTTTTTGGAATGATTGATGTTAGATTGGGTGCAGATAATGATTGGATATTTATTGTTATGTGAAGGTGCTAATTTCTGATGATATTGCATTGTGTTTGGTGCTGTTAACACTTTGCTACAGCAGTCCGTACATTCCCAGGTGCGACGTACCATTGCAAGGGAGTGTGAGTTTTCTGATGCAGCTTGTTTTGAATTTGAGGCTGAGTTTTATTCCATTGTTGGCGTCCAAGGCTGTGTTTGGGTGTGGGAGATTTAGAGAGGGGTTTGATAACCTTTTGGTGCATGGATTGGGAATCCATGACCATGCTGGTCCGTCCGTACAGCAGAAGACAATCAGATTTCTGAGTGAAAAGTTCCATCAGCAGTGATCTCTTGTGCATACATTCAGCTGGACAGATATTATCAAGAAATTATAGATGCTAATGTTGTGCAGGTTGTGTCTCCAAGAAGCCAATCCTTTCATGAATGCTGAGATGTTGATATAATCTAATTTCTGAGTTGTGTTGCAGCTTGTTTATTTCTTTGTAATCTTTAAAATTATGTTGCAAACACTTATAACCCCTGGATGGTTCAACCGCCAGTGTGGAGAAGTTGTAATGCTTATCTTTCTTATTCACTCACCCATTGAATAAGTGGAGTATTCCCACTAGATAAGTGGATGCCCGCTGGATAAGCGGATGCCTGCTATATAGTGGAAGATTGTAATTAGTTTCTTTGCAAGGCATTTGATTGCTAAACCAAATCACTGTATGCTCTCACCTCGCCCATCTTGGGAACTTGGTGATCAGAAAGTGTGGAGGTTCTATTTGGTGGCATAAATGTGCTAACCCTGCTGTCATAGTTTGTATGAATCTGAAAAAAAATTTGGGGTAGCATATTACATAATGCAACAGCAAGGAGATTTCTTGAAGAGAGGCAACCTACCACTTTTGGATCGCTTGTGCCACCCATTGCTTTGATCCTTTACTTAAGGATATAAGAAAAACTTGGATGGGTGAAAATTGTGGTGAAAGAGGCAGGAAACATCACCAAATACATCTACAAACACCCCTGGAAGCTTAACCTAATGTGAGAGATCACCAAGGGAAAGGAACTTGTGTGATCAAGAGCCACACAATTCACCACTAACTTCAACACATTGCAAAGCATTTCAGTCTCACTAACGCTTCTTAAGCGGATGTTTGTGAGCATTAGATGGGTGGTGTCTCCACACTCCAAAAAAAGCCTAAGGGAAAAGGATTGTGAAGACCTTTTTGATGATATGTTTGGCAAGAGCACAAACAAGATCCTCAAGATGACTTTAAACTGAAAATTTACAAACTCGCAAAGTAATCAACTCCATTACTTTGTATGTCTGTAGACTTTTTTAAATTTCATTTACTTTCTATTTGTTGTTGTCATTCAGATTTTTTAATTATTTTTAACCATACTATTTTGTTTCAAGTAACAAAACCTTTGGTTAGGGATCCATGCTTAATGGATAGCGATAGAAACCCAATGAACTTTTTTGATAAGGCCAAGGAGGCTATCCAACATTACTATGGATCCACCCACACGTACATGCAGTAACCTATTACTTGAATCTCATGTTTTTCTTCTTCGATTTTTAGGGTCAATGAGGAAGTTACAGATGACCTCAAACATACATAGAAAGGATGACACCTGATGAAATCCTTAGAGACACACAATTCTTGAAGAGTTGCAAATTTACAAGGGTACGAAGGAGAGGTTTTCTTCAACTCTATGAATTCGAAGGAGAATAACACAGCAACCAAGTAAAAAAAAGTTAAAGTCCTTCAATGGTAGACTTCTTTGTTGGGGGGGATACATAGCTCATTCTTTCCCTCTTATGGGGGGCTATTGATTGTATATTCGTGATGGATGTTATCTTTGGGGGGTCTTGTTAAGTCCTCCTTCCATCACTTGTACATGTTTGTTTGCATGTTTTCTCTCTTTTGGAGAGGGGTATTTTCCTACGAGTTTTTCTCCTTTACTCCGTTTGTGAAAGATCTTTTGTACATGGGTAGCTTATAAGGCCTTGTAGTTGGGACCCATCAGTGCATCTTTGCATTTGTTTTCTCCCCCCTAAGTCACACTTAAAAGGGGGGGGGCGGGGGGGGTTTGGTGTGAACAAAGTACATTACCTAACTAGTTCCACATTAAGTCTTATTCACACTTGTTTAGTTAAGTTTGCTTAGGACATTTAATATTTGTGTCTCATGTCATAGGATTAATACACTTGTCATGATCACATGTTGTCCTAAGTTTCAACCTTGCCTATCTAAGCAAGGGTTCTCATTGTACATAATAAATACATTGTATGAGATGTCCCCAATAGGGATTTTGTTGATTCTTGCAAATATTATCGATTTCTACAAAATCAATGTTTAACATTTCCTGATTTAACAAACAGTCAATGAATTTTCTGAAGTGGAATAATGCTCAAGAATGAGCAACTTCGGCCTGGGAAGCAAGCATTTCAATCAGAATAATAAGCAACCCCATGAGATGAAATACACAATGATTCTGTGAGTAAACAACCACTCATCAATACCCAATTTTGAGTAAACAGTCACCTGATTCTAAATAAACAATCACTCAGCAATACCCAACCCAATCTATAATAATTTGTAGATTGTGATCCTCCCACAAGGTATCGAGCTCACAAGGAGAGGCAAGGATAATATGTATGAAGCATGCGATGGCTAATCCTTGCGATCAAACCGACGAATCATAAGATAACAATGAATTAACTTTGGGCATCAACCAAGAATAATGTTCCACTCCTAAGAACAATCACTTTCCAATCACAAGCAACAACTCTTTAGATCCTCATCACCCATCGTAGTCTCAATTGCTTAAGCAATAATCGATTGTAAATAGAAATATTAAGAAGTTGGTGCAACAATACTTAATACGCAAGACAAGGATGCTGCTAACTCCAATATTAATGACTGGTGGCGACTTCTTTGTTATCACCAAATCGCTGGGAAGAATCCACTGTACCCAATAGTCGAGGTCGTGTTGTCTTATTCAAGACCATGACTCCAAATCACATAAAATTCAACCCCTTTTCTTGCGCTTGCCACAATCAATAATATATGATGCTTTCAAGATAATTGGCAACTCCACAATTTTCGCTGGTTGACTCGAGATATTCCACGAGCTGCGATTGGATTGACTGTTGGAATAAGGTGCCATTAACCTTGTAAATTCCAATATTGTATTTTATTCCATTTATTATTTGTAATTACCCATAAGGGATGTACAAGTTTCACCAGCAGAGGTAAAAATTATTTACTGTCCACGGTAATTACAGAGTTACTGGCGATAGTTACGGGATGTCATTTACTATGGTAAATGGTAATTAGTCAAAGTGGGGTGCACATGTGGAGGAATAATCTATTTTTAGTGTTATGACGCACGTCATAGATGCTGTAAGGTGTAAGAGATTCTATGACAACTGTAAGTTGTCATAAGAATCTATGACACCAATAATAGCATATGACGCGTCATAAGATGCTGTAAGTGGCTATTTTTTGCCCCAAGGCGTTCAAGCTTGCATGGGCACATTTTTCCAAGTGTAGGATGCATGTATGACAGCATTTATGACCCCGTAAGAGCCTATTCTTGGCCATGGAGGCCCAAGGTTGTATTGCTGACTCTTGACAAGTGTTATGGGCTTGTAAGAAGTCATTTAATGTCTCGAGGTTGTGTAAATTCTATATAAACCATAGCATAGTAGATGAGATGAATATAACAGTTTACAGGTACCCAGGTTCTGCCGGAGTGAAGGTTGAAGGACAGAGGAAGTGAATGTATTTGTAATCTCCTTTTGTGAAGATAATACAACTTGGCCTCTTTTCTTGGTGGAGTCTTTTACCCGAAAGGGTTTTCTCCACGTTAAACACTTGTGTTATGTGCTTCATTCTGCTTCTAGTATATTTATGTATTGTGGGTTTATGTTTTGTTACAATCTTCATTGTTAACACACACTTGAAAGATTGCTAAAATTTATTCGAATCTGATTTCTATTGAAGTAGTGTTGCTTTCATTTCTAACATTTGGTATCAGAGCCTGGCCAACTTTGACTCTTGGGTGGTAGTGTGGAAGTTTTTAGCTGCAGTGGGAGATTTGGTTGTGTTTGTTTTGTAGATCTTGTGTTGTTATGGCTGCGTCCACCGTTGCATCAACCTCTCGATTGGACATTAAGAAGTTCAACGGAACGGGGTATGAGTTGTGGAAGCTGAAAATGAAAGTTTTGTTGGAAGAAAGAAACCAATGGTTGGCTGTCCAAAATGAGAAGAAACTTGACGATGTCTCTCAAGATGAGTGGGATAGACTGGATAAGAAGGCACGAGGAACCATCCGGTTGTGTCTTTCAGACTCTGTCTTGTTGAATGTCGCAAAAGAAGAGACTGCATACAAGTTGTGGAAACGATTGGGTGAGATCTATCAAGCCAAGAGTATGGTAAATAAACTTTATTTAAAAAGAAAATTGTTTTCCATGAAAATGCGAGAGGGTGAGTCGGTTGCAGAGCATTTAAATTCTTTTAATTTGTTGGTGAGTCAGCTTGATTCAATAGACGTTGAAGTTAGTGAGGAAGATAAATGTATCTTACTTCTTTGTTCTTTACCTGAGTCTTGGGAGAATGTTATCCTTGCTATCACTGCTAACCTTGTGGATCCAAAGTTGGATGCTCTTGTTTCAGTGCTACTGTCACAGGAATTGAGGAAGAAGAGTTCGGATAGTTCAAGGGATGCTCTCAGTGTCAGGGGAAGGTCTAAGGAAAGGGGACCTAAAGGAGATCACAAAGGGGCTAAGGACAAATCCAAGGGCCAGTCTAAGACTCTTAGTAAAAAGAACAGAGTTAAGTGTTGGAACTGCAGTAAAAGGGGACATGTGAAGGAGTGCAGAAACCCCAAGAAACAGTGGAAGAGTGCTTCGGATGAGTCCTCGAATGCAGGTGAAGAAGCTTTACTTTCTGCATGTAATCTTGTTTCTGATGAAAATTGGTTGGTTGACTCAGGATGCTCGTTTCATATGACCCCGCATAAGGAATGGTTCTCCACATATGAAGAATATGATGGAGGTAATATCTACCTTGGTGACAACTCTACATATCCGATTGTCAGGAAAGGAAAGGTATTGTTGTGTTTCAGTGATGGGAGGATTAAAACCCTCCCTGGTGTTTTGCATGTTCTTGGATTAGCTAGAAATCTTATTTCAGTTTCGAAGTTGAATGATTTGGGAATGCATGTGACATTTGACAAGTATGGCTGCAAATTGGTGAGAGGGAACTTGGTGGTAGCGAAAGGGAAGAGATTCGGGAACTTGTTTAAGCTTGAAGCCACTACAGTTTGTAATGCCTCCTATGTATTTGAGGCCACTACTGAAAATACATGTATGTTGTGGCACCGTAGATTGGGCCACACAAGCAATAATGTACTGAAAACTATTAAGAATAAAAATTTGGACGGTTTCTCTTATTCTGATGAGCACTTTGATTTCTGTGAGCATTGTGTTTGGTAAACAAAACAAAAAATCATTTCCTTCAAGAAGCAATAGAGCAAAAGAAAAGTTAGAAATTATTTATACGGATGTGTTTGGACCTGTGGATAATGAATCTATTGGAAAATCTCGTTATTTTGTAACCTTCATTGATGACGTATCCAGATTTACATGGATTTATTTTATGAAGCATAAATCTGAAGTTTTCACTAAGTTTAAGGAATTCAAAGTCTTAGTAGAGAACCAATCAGGTTTAAAGATAAAAATATTAAGATCTGACAATGGAGGAGAATATTGTTATAAGAAATTTGATGAGTTTTGCAAGCATGCAAGTATAATCAGACAAAAGACAACTCCATATACACCACAGCAGAATGGTGTTGCAAAAAGGATGAACCGAACAATTATGGAAAAGGCCAGAAATATGCTTAGTGATGCACAGTTGGATAAATGTTTGTGGGCAGAGGCTGTGTGTATTGCTTGCTACTTGATAAACAGATCTCATTGTAAGACTCTTGATTCGACACCTTATGAAGTGTGGACAAGTAAGAAACCTTATGTTTCACATTTAAGGGTTTTTGGTTGCGAGGCTTTTGTTCATGTGCCTAAGGAAAAGCGATCTGAGTTGGATCCAAAGGCTGAAAAGTGTACATTCATTGGATATGGTGATAATGTCAAAGGTTATAAGCTTTGGAATCCACTAACCCGCAAGATTATCTTTTCTAGAGATGTTATTTTCAGGGAACTTAGAGCTATTTTTGAACCTGAACAGCCAAAAGAAAAAAATGAAAAGGTAAAGAAGGTGCACTTTGATTTAGAGCAGCAAGATGCACCTCAGGAAGAACAGAATGATGGATTGGGGGGTGAAGAAGAAGAAGATTCAAGTAGTTCTGATGAAGATGAATCTGTTGTAACTACAGAAGAAGTTGGTGCAGATGATCACAAAAGAATAAGTAGAGTCTCTTACTCCACCTTTGAGGAGATCCACAAGACAACGGAAGTAAATTGACAGGTATAGCCCACCAGATTTCCGTTGTGTATATGCTTTATTGAGTACTAATGATGAACCTAGATCCTACAGGGAAGCTATTTCTGCAGATGATAGTGAGTCTTAGCAGTTAGCCATGCAAGAGGAGATGATGGCTTTAGACTCTAATAACACTTGGGATCTTGTTCGTTTGCCCAAAGGAAGAAAGGCCATAGGTTGTAAGTGGGTCTTCAAGAAGAAGTTTGGAGCAGACGGGTCATTGGAGAAGTACAAGGCTAGACTGGTAGCCAAGGGCTACTCCCAAAGAGAGGGAGTTGATTTTAGTGAGATATTCTCTCCTGTTGCTAAATTGACTTCTATTAGATTTCTCTTATCCATTGTTGTAGCTTATGATTGGGAGATTGAGCAAATGGATGTTAAGACTACGTTCTTGCATGGAGATCTTAAAGAAGAAATTTATATGCAACAGCCTACAGGTTTTGAGGTAAAAGGAAAAGAACATTGGGTTTGCAGGTTAAAGAGGTCTCTTTATGGTCTGAAACAATCCCCTAGAATGTGGTATCAAAAGTTTGATTCATTTGTTTTGAAATTGGGTTTTGTTAAAAGCGAGGAGGATCATTGTGTTTACATTCATTGTGTTGATGATTCTATATTGGTTATTGCTTTGTATGTTGATGACATGTTGTTTTTCGGCAATACTAAGGGTATGGTCAGTGAGCTTAAAGCCCAACTTTCAGGTGCATTTGAGATGAAGGATTTTGGTGCTGCAAGGTATATTTTGGGAATGGAGATTAGGAGGGACAGAGTTAACAGAAGCTTTGGTTATCACAAAGTAAGTATGTGAATACTATTTTGCAGAGGTTTAGTTTGCAGAACTGTAACCCAGTTAGAGCTCATTTACCCATTGGTACTAAGATTTCATTAGATATGTGTCCAAAGACTGAGGATGATCTTGAGGATATGTCTAATGTGCCATATGCTAGTAATGTAGGGAGTTTAATGTATGCAATGGTTTGCACTAGACCAGATATTGCCCAAGCAGTGGGAGTTTTGAGCAAATTTATGTCTAACCCTGGTAGACAGCATTGGAACTATACGAAAAGGGTGTTTAAATATCTTACAGGTACTCTTGATCATTGTTTGGTTTATTCTGGTACTGATAGTGCTGATAAATCTTTGGACATACAGGGTTTTGTTGATGCAGATTGGGCAGGTGACTTGGATAGTCGAAGGTCCACTAGTGGCTGTGTGTTTACTCTGTTTGGAGGTGCAGTGAGTTGGATGAGTAAGAGGCAGCCCACAGTTGCTTTGTCCACCACAGAAGCAGAGTATATGGCTGCAACTCATGTCTCTAAGGAGGCAGTTTGGTTGAGGAGACTGTGTACAGGTATTGGTTTTGATTGCAGAATCATTCAGATTAGTTGTGATACCCAGAGTGCTATCTGTTTGGCTAAGAATCCCATGTATCATGCTCAAACTAAGCATGTTGATGTTCAGTATCACTTTGTTCGAGAGTTGGTCGCAAATGGAGAGATTGGGCTGAAGAAGATACACTCAGGAGAATGTTGCAAATTCATTGACTAAGCCTGTGAGCACAGAGAAGTTTGTATGGTGTAGAGAGGCCATGGGCCTTGTTTCTAGTGCCTGATTATTTTTCATTTGGTTTCCTATGGGTTGATTTACAATGTATAATGTCAAATGGGAGAATGTTAGAATAAGGTGCCATTAACCTTGTAAATTCCAATATTGTATTTTATTCCATTTATTATTTGTAATTACCCATAAGGGATGTACAAGTTTCACCGGCAGAGGTAAAAATTATTTACTGTCCACGGTAATTACAGAGTTACTGGCGGTAGTTACGGGATGTCATTTACTATGGTAAATGGTAATTGGTCAAAGTGGGGTGCACATGTGGAGGAATAATCTATTTTTAGTGTTATAACGCATGTCATAGATGCTGTAAGGTGTAAGAGATTCTATGACAACTGTAAGTTGTCATAAGAATCTATGACACTAATAATAGCATATAACGCATCATAAGATGTTGTAAGTGGCTATTTTTAGCCCCAAGGCGTTCAAGCTTGCATGGGCACATTTTTCCAAGTGTAGGATGCATGTATGATAGCATTTATGACCCCGTCAAAGCCTATTCTTGGCCATGGACGCCCAAGGTTGTATTGTTGACTCTTGACAAGTGTTATGGGCTTGTAAGAAGTCATTTAATGTCTTGAGGTTGTGTAAATTCTATATAAACCATAGCATAGTAGATGAAATGAATATAACAATTTACAGGTACCCAGGTTCTGCCGGAGTGAAGGTTGAAGAACAAAGGAAGTGAATGTATTTGTAATCTCCTTTTGTGAAGATAATACAACTTGACCTTGTAGTACACAGCCCTCAAAATTTTTTCCAAAACAATTGAACAATGATAACCAAATGTTAGCACAATTAAATTCCTCCGCACTTCTGATCACCAAGATCCCAAATCGGGCAAGGTGAGAGCATAATGTGCTTTAGATTACAATTAAAACATTGTGCAAACAAGTAGACATTCATCTGCATATGCAGGCATCCACAAACTGTGGGGATTCACCACTTTCAGTGGGTAAAGAACAAGAAAGAAATATTACAAAACCATCCACTTGTTCAGTGGGAATACTCCACTTATTCAGTGGGTGAGTAAAGATAGATAAACAATGTTTATTTACTCCACACTGGCGGTAAACCATCCAGGGGTCTTTAATGTTGTTGCATAAATGAAAGATTTCAATGTAGCAATACAAAGATGGCAAATAATACTTGAGTTATAACTTGATAAGTTACCCCTGAGTAATGAAGATCATACACTGCACAGAAGTCTCTAAAATCAGATGTCAAATGACTGAGATTTGTTGCTGTTCATTTATTGCTGCAGAAAATCAGACTGTTACCAAAGGTATGGCTGCCATGATCAAACTTAAACCCACTTTTAACCACAGAAGAAGTATCTCCTTCAAATCAGTACAAACCAATCACTAAACAATGACTACCATGCACAGCAGAATTACATTGTTCAACTGATATAAACTACTGCCCATTATTGACTTGAATCCCTTCCCGGTCGTACGCTCAGAAGGTACGGATTCATTCCCAGCATACTGAAAACTTCATCAATTCATTGCAAACCAATTCCATGGTAATCGCCTATGTATAAATAGCAAATCACAAGCAATACAGTAGTAATAACAGCCTTAAAGAATTTAATTTTTCAAAGATCCTCAGACTGCCAGTACGGCCCAGCCAAGGTACGGATCCTCATTGCATTTAAAATACAAGATAAATAACTATTGAAACTGCTTAAAGAGTGACGCCTAGGCACAATAATGACATCCCAACACCAACTTTGGCACAAAAGAATGATATTAAATTTCAAATGCAATTCGTCCAAATACACCATGTACGGCCCAGCAATGGTTCGACCACTAAGAACATTCACAATAATATAAAAATCTCAATCCAAAACAATCACTATCATATCAAAACTGCATCCCAGCAATATAGAAAGATTACAATGCAAAAACACCACAAACTATCAATCTCTATTCAGCTTCAGGAAAGCTCAAAGGCAAACTCTGTATGAGCTTGCTCCAATCTCTTCTTCAGCACAATGGTGATTCCTGTAGTGAAACCACACTCAACCTCAAGAGGGTTTTCGTCCTCAAGAGCATTCCACAAGAGGGTTTTCGTCCTCAAGAGAATAGGAAGAACTCGCAGGTTCATTCCGGCAACATAACAATTCAAATCATCAACCTCCCCCTCAGCAATGAGCCCAACTCCTCTTTTTATAACTTTTTGAGAGAAATAAAATATTATTTCCTTTATCCCTTCATATTTCTCCCCAAACAATAAAAAATAATTCATTAAGTGTGCACAACTTAAAGTCACCGCTTTTAATTAAAAGCTCTTTTTAGCTCCAAAGACCCCTTTATCAAAATAAATGAAATATCTGCTTCGCAAGGCCCCAAAATGATGCATCCATGATTTAAAACTTTTCTTCCTCTTTCCAACGAGCTATAACACTTAGATTTTTATTAATTATTTTCACCCCTAGGAGCTTAAGTGAAAATAATAATTAAAATAGCTCACTAAATATTAAATTTTGCAGAAAATCCCAAACGGCCTCCGAATGCAAAATAAACTGAACCAATATGCTCTGTAAGGTTTGGGATGTGCAACGATGCCTTCCGGGTGACTTTCCAAAAATAGAAAACTCCTTCAAAAATCTTGGAGAGCAAACCAGAAGCCCGATCAAACTTTAGAAACAATCAATGTTACCCAGAACATCAACTGAGCTCAAAACCATGACAAAATTATCCATTTACAAAAGGAAAACCCAATTAACTGTTCTGCAGACTGAACTAAAACCACTCCAAGAACATTGGAGTTCTTCTCAAACATGTTGGATAGCCTCCAAAAGACTAGGAACAAGCACAAATGCCCATAATAATCAATGTGCCAAAAATGGAACATTACAGTCCTCCCTGCTCAATATTGCTTGTCCTCAAGCAATTCATGCTATCCAACCAAGATACCTGCCTGATTATGGATAATATACCTGGATCCTAAATCAATCTGAAGAATGCCCTACACCACTTCTGCTGCTCTATTCTGATATTTCTGTGAGCTGCACAGCTGGTATTCTGATTACACTTCTGAAACATTCTTCCAATCACATAACTATTTGGATCCCAAACATCACTAACTCCAAAAATGAAAGAGTTAGCAATCATCAATACAATCATGCAACACGAAACAACTACTGGAACCCAAAAACTGTAGTGCTCCCCCGATGAAGAACACAAATCAGCTTCATAACAAGCTGGAAACAACTCATGACAGCCATGAATCAGCTGATTCTCATTCTCCAAAAGAGCATTAGTAACTGTAACACTTGTTCCTTTCAGCTGAAAACTTTTGTCATCTTCCCATAAAAGGCTAAAAACAACAAAAAGATCAATCTCATGGCTACATAAGTCTGAAATAATCTCATGAAAATCAGATTTTAGTGATCTCAAAGTGAGATAGCAACAACAAAACTGAAATCTTTTGAGAACAATAAGAAATTTAGGCCATCTACAATCAGAATAAGTCGAGGTTATGACCAAAATTTCTCTCCAATCAATCATTTTGTATGCAAATGAACATTTATGATGGCTGATTGGATGAAGGACAGCAGCTTCATGACATAAATTTGACTCCAAATTCATCCATAAAACAATCTTACCAACACCACTATCCTGCAAATAAACTCCATTATGAAAATGAACCATCATAGAACCGAATCCATTGCATACTTGAAACTTATGTCCATCTTCAACAACTGATGAAAGCTTCCAGTTGAAAAAGTTCCTGTGCATAGTAATATTCCATGAATGCTTTGCACCAGGATCCCATATCCTGTTACTATTCTCCTCCATGTTATTTACATCCAATTGTTCTTCATCATTCAACATGAGGAGTGAATTTTCATGCATTAACTCAACTTCCGTCATAGAAACAAAATCATCAAATGATTGGAAGTTGTTTTCACCTTCATATTCAAACAATTCATCAATTGACTCCCACTCTGTATTTGCATACTTAGGAGACGGTCCTAAGTCAAAATTTCCTTGGAGCAAATCAAGCTCTTCAATTATCAGCTTGCCTTTATCTGCTCTAGTAGCTCCAACTTGTTCCTTGAATTGGTGTACATCTACAAACTGACTTTCAACTTCTAAGAGAGCCATTTGGGTACTCTCTAAAGAATCCATAGTTGTTTTAAGCTTAAATATAAGCTTATCAATTTCAGCATCTCTTTCCTTCAATGCATCAAAAATTCGGCCAGCAATCTCAAGGACATGATCCCTATCAATAAGCAAGTTCAAATAATCTAATTTCAAAGTTTCCAATGCCTTCCTAACTACACACCAATCTTCAAGTGAGGATCTTTTTTCTATGCCCATTTGTCTCCTCTCAACTTCAGCTCTCCAAATGTGATCTTCAACAAACTTATGTGAGCTATCCAAATGTGTTAGAACTTGCACAACCTTATCTTCTGTGACTAACAATTGATTCTTAAAATCCAAATCAGTTGCACACAATAAATTTTCTGTCATATCATTAGAAGCATGATCCTTGAAATCAGCAGTTTTAAAGTTATCCTCTTCATAGCTACTTTGACTACAAGAAGTAGCATCACATAAATTCAATGTTGAGCCAACCTTTGAGGCTAATCCAAATCTTCCAACAAACTCTTCATCAACATGCTCATCAACTGACTCGTCTACAAGGATACTAAGTTCTTCAAATTGCATAGGAGTTGAATCTTCTTCATCACTTAGATCAAATGAAATAGCAGTCTCATAATCAAACATTGAATCATCACCAATGGCTGATTTAAAGTCTTCATCAACACATTCTTCGTCAAGGATCTTTGAAGAATCTAACTGCTCTTCTCTTTGCATGGAACAATCCCATTCATAATCAAGACTTCCATCACTAGAATGGTGGAAATGCTCTTCATTAGGTGCTGTTCTGAAATTTGCAGCAGCATCAAACTTTTTATCTTTTGTGATTTCATTGTCTCCCATGTCCTCAACGAGACACATTGCTTCAATCCTCTCAGGCTCACTTGTAAAGTCACCGGCAAGTAATCTATCGATCATCTTCATCTCCTCAAATGTAGTGGCATCTTCATCAAATGAAGGACTTGCTAAGTCCAACACTTTTGGCTCCTCGTCAAAGCAAGGCTTAGTTTCACTAATTTCTGTTGTAGACTTCTCCAATTCAGCAAACTCCTCTATGCATGTTTCATGTTTTGTGACTTTGTCTTCATCATACAGAGGCTTAGACTCATTTCTTTCAATTAACAAGTCTTCATCTTCACCATTTTCAGATTTCACATCATTCAGAAAGGAAGAACATGTGGTGAAGGTTGCTGATTCATCTTCTTTTTTCTTGCATTGGTGGTTAGGCTCCCAAACATCTTTGCATAGGAAGCAAAGATTTCTTCTTCTAAGTTCATTTTTGCTGAACTCTTTCTTCCCCGAAATAGGCGGCTTCTTGTTCGGTGGGCTGGAAAGTGAATACTTAGAAAAGTTCTTGGTCCTTGCCTTCGAAGTAGTTAACTCAAGCTTGCACAAGGACATTTCCTTCATCTCCTCTTCATTCCTTATCTTCTGAATGTATTCTATAAATCCCTTTTTATCTAGATTACCCTCTTTGATGATTTCCAAGAAAGCATTCCAAGAGAGTTGTTGCTTATAGTCATCTGGTAGATCTTTGTACTCATCAATAATCTTAGTGGCCTCATGATGATACTTCCTTCGATCCAATTTCTCTTGAACAACTCTTTCTAATTCATCCAGAACCTCTGTCTCACTTCTTTTCTGCATAAGAGATGCCATGATCTCTCAACACTGCTCAAAATCTTTCAACTGCCCAACTCTGAACACACATGCAAGTGCTGATCACTCACAAGCAATGCTAAAAACTGACTTGCTCAACTTAAAGATCTGCAACAAATTAGCTTCCCAACAGGTTGGCAAGAACATACTAGCTCTGATACCACTATAGTATACAGCCCTCAAAATTTTTTCCAAAACAATTGAACAATGATAACCAAATGTTAGCACAATTAAATTCCTCCGCACTTCTGATCACCAAGATCCCAAATCGGGCAAGGTGAGAGCATAATGTGCTTTAGATTACAATTAAAACATTGTGCAAACAAGTAGACATTCATCTGCATATGCAGGCATCCACAAACTGTGGGGATTCACCACTTTCAGTGGGTAAAGAACAAGAAAGAAATATTACAAAACCATCCACTTGTTCAGTGGGAATACTCCACTTATTCAGTGGGTGAGTAAAGATAGATAAACAATGTTTATTTACTCCACACTGGCGGTAAACCATCCAGGGGTCTTTAATGTTGTTGCATAAATGAAAGATTTCAATGTAGCAATACAAAGATGGCAAATAATACTTGAGTTATAACTTGATAAGTTACCCCTGAGTAATGAAGATCATACACTGCACAGAAGTCTCTAAAATCAGATGTCAAATGACTGAGATTTGTTGCTGTTCATTTATTGCTGCAGAAAATCAGACTGTTACCAAAGGTATGGCTGCCATGATCAAACTTAAACCCACTTTTAACCACAGAAGAAGTATCTCCTTCAAATCAGTACAAACCAATCACTAAACAATGACTACCATGCACAGCAGAATTACATTGTTCAACTGATATAAACTACTGCCCATTATTGACTTGAATCCCTTCCCGGTCGTACGCTCAGAAGGTACGGATTCATTCCCAGCATACTGAAAACTTCATCAATTCATTGCAAACCAATTCCATGGTAATCGCCTATGTATAAATAGCAAATCACAAGCAATACAGTAGTAATAACAGCCTTAAAGAATTTAATTTTTCAAAGATCCTCAGACTGCCAGTACGGCCCAGCCAAGGTACGGATCCTCATTGCATTTAAAATACAAGATAAATAACTATTGAAACTGCTTAAAGAGTGACGCCTAGGCACAATAATGACATCCCAACACCAACTTTGGCACAAAAGAATGATATTAAACTTCAAATGCAATTCGTCCAAATACACCATGTACGGCCCAGCAATGGTTCGACCACTAAGAACATTCACAATAATATAAAAATCTCAATCCAAAACAATCACTATCATATCAAAACTGCATCCCAGCAATATAGAAAGATTACAATGCAAAAACACCACAAACTATCAATCTCTATTCAGCTTCAGGAAAGCTCAAAGGCAAACTCTGTATGAGCTTGCTCCAATCTCTTCTTCAGCACAATGGTGATTCCTGTAGTGAAACCACACTCAACCTCAAGAGGGTTTTCGTCCTCAAGAGCATTCCACAAGAGGGTTTTCGTCCTCAAGAGAATAGGAAGAACTCGCAGGTTCATTTCGGCAACATAACAATTCAAATCATCAACCTCCCCCTCAGCAATGAGCCCAACTCCTCTTTTTATAACTTTTTGAGAGAAATAAAATATTATTTCCTTTATCCCTTCATATTTCTCCCCAAACAATAAAAAATAATTCATTAAGTGTGCACAACTTAAAGTCACCGCTTTTAATTAAAAGCTCTTTTTAGCTCCAAAGACCCCTTTATCAAAATAAATGAAATATCTGCTTCGCAAGGCCCCAAAATGATGCATCCATGATTTAAAACTTTTCTTCCTCTTTCCAACGAGCTATAACACTTAGATTTTTATTAATTATTTTCACCCCTAGGAGCTTAAGTGAAAATAATAATTAAAATAGCTCACTAAATATTAAATTTTGCGGAAAATCCCAAACGGCCTCCGAATGCAAAATAAACTGAACCAATATGCTCTGTAAGGTTTGGGATGTGCAACGATGCCTTCCGGGTGACTTTCCAAAAATAGAAAACTCCTCCAAGAATCTTGGAGAGCAAACCAGAAGCCCGATCAAACTTTAGAAACCATCAATGTTACCCAAAACATCAACTGAGCTCAAAACCATGACAAAATTATCCATTTACAAAAGGAAAACCCAATTAACTGTTCTGCAGACTGAACTAAAACCACTCCAAGAACATTGGAGTTCTTCTCAAACATGTTGGATAGCCTCCAAAAGACTAGGAACAAGCACAAATGCCCATAATAATCAATGTGCCAAAAATGGAACATTACAGACCTCTTTTCTTGGTGGAGTTTTTTACCCGAAAGAGTTTTCTCCACCTTAAACATTTCTGTTATGTGCTTTATTCTGCTTCTGATATATTTATGTATTGTGAGTTTATGTTTTGTTACAATCTTCATTGTTAACACATACTTGAAAGATTGTTGAAATTTATTCGAATCAAATTTCCATTGAAGTAGTGTTGCTTTCATTTCTAACATTGACAAGGGTCCACAACTACATTTTACAATAGACTAGATAATGATGCAGATCTCAAGAGTACGACGGCTCAGTAAAACATATTACAAATAATAGAAATACTCAAACCTACACAGCAATAATAACAACTCACATAACATATAAAGCAACTCAACAAATAGTCTTATTGATTTTCAAAATGAGAGATTGGTTGCACCTAATACAACATCCAAATATGAATTACTGAGCAATTGAACAAATACTCATACCACCAGAAATCTAAATCTGAAAATTTCAAATCCAACTGATAATCTACAACCCCATTGATATGACAAATTTGCTTGCAAATACAAATCGATCAATCACTAGCAAGGAGCCCAATTGCAATTCCTAAGTGGAACTGCCTCCAGGGAGTAGGAGGGTTTTCATCCTCAAGCTCGTGATGGAAACCTAAGGGTTTTCGTCCTCCGATCAATGACACTGAGGGGTTTTCATCCCTGAATGCTAAAGAACTCTAAATCTAGAAGAAACAATCGAAGATGACAAATTGGATGATTTACTTGATGCCTTTGTTCTCCTTTTATAGTTGCCTTTTTCGAGCCCTCTATTTTTTTTAATTTCAATTTTATTTTCCCTCCAAGTATTAAAATTACTTTTTGAATTACATCCATAGGTCCCCTTTTAGAATTACATTTGCATAAAGTGTTAAAAAAACTTTTTATTACATAGGACCTATAATAATATAAAGTGATTGGACACAATTTTATTAATTTTTAATTCTAAAAAATGGGGACATGACATTGTAGGCCTTGTAGATCTTGTGTATCTTGTATCTTGTCTGCATCATTATCATTCTTTAGCAATATAGTATTTGTGTTGCTTCTTTCTTACGTGGAAGGTTGTTTTGGTTGTGAGTGATCCTTTGAGTCTATTATGTGACTCTTACACTCCTGGCCCAGGTGGGGTTGTGGAAAAATTTTGTATTTCAGTCACCTTTCAGCCAAATCTCCCTTGACTTTTGCCTTCACAAGATTTCTTCCTTGGCATTTAAGTCAACCAATTCTGCAAGAAGTGCCTTCTCCTTCTTGATAAGATCTTGCAACATTCCATCCCTAATAACTTCCTCATTAAGAATAGAGAGTTCTCTTTCCACCCTTTCTTTTTTGGAGAAAGCAGTTCTTGTTCCATTCCTTGGTTTTTAGTTTGAGAGTAGTTAGCTTTTGAACCAAAATAAGCATTTTTGTGCCTTTTAATTTAGGCATAGATTCCCACCAAGCTTTTACCAAATCGAGGAAAGATTCATCTCTAAACCACATGTTTTTGAATTTAAAAGGATACCTGGGATGAGCTAAGTCTTTATGCTATACTAGAGAAATATGAAAGTGATTTGAACCAGACCCGGAATGATGCTACCTTCTATGACAGTATTTAGACTCATCCATTTGGTGGAAAGCAAAAACCTGTCAAATCTTTCAGAGATGTTGAAGGAGCCTTCTCTCCTATTGGTCCACGTGAAGGGCCCATTTTTTGGCTAGACATCAAATAGCAAGTTCTATTGAACAAAGTTTGTGAAATCAAATTGAGATTGAGTGACCCTGCTAAGACCACCTTGCTTGTCATTTACATTCAATGCAGCATTAAAATCTCCCCCCAAAACAATCACATCTTTCTAGAAGGGACTCATGACTGTTGATAGAGACTCCCATATTATTTTATTTTGAGGTACGTTTGGACCATAAATGTTGAACAAATAAAAAGAGAGATTAGAAGAGATGGAGGATACCTAACAAAGCTGCCAATTAGTACCTTGATTAAGAGGAGAGATGCTGATGGTTTTGTCCAACTAGAGGATAACTAGGCCCCCTGAAACTCCATGTGCTGAGGTAAAAATGTCTTTCCATTTAAACCATTTTTGGATTAATTTGGTAGTATCTTCAATGCTTAACTTGGATTCTTGCAAAAGCATAATGCCTGGCTTCTAAACATCTTGTTGACGCTTGATTAAGCGTCTTTCGTCAGGGGCATTTAAGCCCCTGACATTCCACAAGAGGATCTTCATTGGGCTAGTAAGGGGCCCTTTCCCCCTCGCTTTTCCTTTTGCCTACAAACCTACGTTGATCTCCTCTAAGGTTATCTCCTTTGAATTTTTCCTACATTTTCTGGTCTAGGGGCAACAATTGGGTCTGGCCTTATCTGTTTCTATGTGAGAGAGTGCGAATTTCCAAAGAAACCATCTTGTCGGGCTCCCTTTCCTCAATAGTAGCTCAACCAGCTATATCAATTGAATCATTCAAAATGTTGATCAAGCTATCCCGTAAAGGGTTGTGGACAAGAGCAGAAGGTTGAGGATCAGTCGCCACTTCCGAAGTAGAAGTGGGGAGGATCCCATCTAACCCTGGATGAACTAGGGTATCCTCTTTTGTGTCTGAGATGCGAAGCAGGCAATCAGCTTCTTTAGGAGATAAATGAGGGAGTTTTCCAACCAGGCCTAGGGAACTCGGAGCCTTGTTTCCCTCAATTGGAATAGGGTTCAGAGTATCCTTTTCTCTTTCAACCCCCTTCCCCATCTCAATAGAAGGGACAAGCTTACAGCTACAGGAGAAATGAGATTTTGATTTGCAAAATCTACAAAAGGATGGAAAGAATTCTATCTCTATTGATTGTCTACATTTGCTCATACCTGAATCTAGCACGATGTGTTTCGAAAGTAGGAGAGAAGAAACTTTAAGAATATAAATTATGGCATATACTCTTGAGTCTCCATTAACCCTAGGCTCAAGCCAATCTCTTGAAAAATAGAACGTTCCCAGTATTCTTTCGGCAAATTGTATAGATGTTGATGGACAAAACTGTGGATCAGGACTTGGGATCAAATTGCTATAAAAGTTTTACATTAACTTCCTCAATTTGTTCCTAAAATGTCAATCCGGGAATCGTAGACTTGTGAAAGGTATTGTGGCTATCTGCCGAAGGGATGAAGATAGTGAGCTGAGTGGGGATGGAATGCAGCTAGAGCACACGGAAATTTCTTAAATGAAAATCTGATTTAATTCCTATTCTGTCTTACTTGTTAGGATTGCGCCAGGAACTGTGACAGGTACTGTCACCACCTGCAACAGTAATAGTAGCAATTCCCTGTATAAATTATAGATTGCAAGATTGTTGTTAAATCATTTTAACCACTAAATCATAACCCGAAAGAATACCAGTAAATAATTTAACAATCTCATTTAATGATAAATAATGCTTAATTAAATTGCAACCGTAATAAAACAACAATCACACTTAACCAGGAATTAAAAACAAAACACTATACTACTGAAAACAAATACACATTACTATAACTACGACAGGAAAGTTGGAAATCACTAAATGTCCCTAAGAAGTGGGCCCCCTCCTTAGTTCAAGTGGTGAGACAAAAGAGAACTTCTACGTTGGTCTGATCAGCAGAATATTATTTTATTTCTCAGAGATAATATAGAAAAGATCTTCCTCTCGAATTTTTCCTTACACTGCTTATATATACACGCAACCTAGATAACAACTTCGTACAAGAATAGTCTATTTGTTTTGGCTGCCAACAAACTAAATAATATAATGTTTTACGTGGAACCTTCAGCTCTGTTAGCCACGAATTAAAAGTTGCTCGGTTACAACAGTAGATGGAAATAGGAAATAGAAACAGTTCAGTTTTCGCCACAACAGCAAGCAACAGATTTGTTATAACAATAGTTGAAACTGACAATGGGAAGATCTCGGTTTCCTTCAATGGCCAAAAAATGTATTTCTCGTTAATTAGATCTGACAGTAATGCTGAGGTGGCCAACTTCTGTGGCGGAAAGTGTATTGTGTGTAATGTACTGCCATCAAACAGCAACGTGAATAGATTCTTCAGCTGATGTAGAAGAACGTGGCTGAGAGGAGTTATGGAAAGAATGCCTGTAGAATACACGTGTCAGAAATCAGACATGGCAAAGTCCATATGGAAATGATGGAAGAAAGAGCAGAATGAAAGGAAGGTTCTTGTCAAACAGGTGACAGGAAGTCTGCATGCTACAAGACAACATTTATTAGTAAACAATCAATAATTATTTTTCATATTTTAATCCAAAAACTGTATTAAATATCACATATATATATATAAAATCATATGCAGCGTGAAATGGTAAAATAGTATGGAATGACTCAAAAATGGAATGTTAGAATGATATTTAAGGCATATGAAGAAGGCGGAAATGTGGCATAAAATGAGACATGAATAGCTCTCATCAGACATACCTAGGTTGGAATTTCCAAGATCTGAAAGCTAGTGGGATCGAAATTTTAGGACCATTTCTTTATATACAAACTGAGACCCTCCATTGACCAAGGACCTCCAAAAGGATTCTTTCCCTTTCCTCTCCACTTGAACGTTTGACAATGAAAAAGCCTGTTAGGAGGAAATTGATTTGGCCCGAGAGACCCCAAGAAGATCTTACCCATTTTTCAATTCGATCCCTAGCATGCCATGCACCATAAAACTTTCCAATCAAGGTCGATCACCCTAGATCTGTAATGTCCCCATTTTCGGTGCGGTCACAGAAGAAGGCTTGGGAGGCAATTTTCACACTTAGGGACTTTCGTTGGACAAATGGAGCTTGGGAAATGCCTTGTTATATTTCTCTAATAATTGTCATGTATTTTCCTTGGGTAAAATATTTTGCCCTCATGTGGAGCCAACCATCTAGGGATGGTATTTTGTTCGAAATTGTTTTGTATGGGAGACTTGGTGGTCTCATGTCACCTGTTTTGCCCATGAGGTGGTTAGCTTATGGTGGATTGCCTTGATGGATGATTTCATTCACGCCGGAAGAAGGATAAGATATAATAATATGGTCTCTTGTGTGTGCGCCATCCTTGCGGGGTCTTACTTGATGCATTATTGGCTTGGACGAATTGTGAAGGAAAATTAAATAATGAAATTATGCCTATTTCTTGGTGGCACTTGGAGGGAAGAAAAAGAAGATTAATTCAAATCTTTAATTTGAATTTCTTGGCGCCCTTATGTCTAGAGGCTGGTCGCCCTAGGAGATTTATAACAATTGTTTTGAGCGCCAAGACTAGCCTAAGTGGGTTGGCCTTGTTTTGGACAAAGGATAAACCTTATGATTTTGGCGCCAATCTTTCCTTGAGGAGGGTCGGCCCTCTTTGAGGAAAAACTAATAGAATAATGGTAATTAAGGGTGGTCAGCCAGCTTGGAGAAAAAGAGGCAAAATAGGTATAAATACAAGTTGGTGTGGCATTTCAAAGTATCATCATTGGACTTGTTATTTTATTCCTTTTGGACTGCACTTTTGAGCAGCTTATTCCAAGGATGAAAACCCTTGAGAATAAAGGGTGAGTTGGACAAAAACCCAATCTCATCTTGGGAAGACTTCATAACGGAGGTCTACTTGTACTTCATTGGCAACATTTGGAGAAGAGGAGCAGATTTGCAAATCAGATTTGGAGATCATTCTTGGAGGCAATCCTTGGGCGTGGATTGATCATCCTTGGATTAGGAATTGTCCTTGTTTGTAGCACCACTCATTGGAGGTGGAGCGATCAGCATTGGAGGCGATTTTGGTGGTCCTTGTGCATGATTTAGTTGCTGATCTGGAGCAGCAGAGGAGCAGGCCTGATTCGCCTATCATTGGAGGTGATTTCTCTTGATGGATTGTTGACAATTTGCCTAGGGTTTAACCCTATTATTGAGCGCCACCTTTGGGAGAGGGTGTTTGTTGGCTTCCGCAGTGAATTTGACATCATTCTTTGGAGCAGCAGACAATTCAGACCTACGCGCATCCTTGGGAGTGGATTTCCATTGTGTTTTGAGGATTGAAGACCTAGGGTTTCAAGCCCTAGTTGGAGCGCAGCCCTTGGAGATCATTTCTATCTTCTTCTAAGGTCATTTTGCTATTGTTTTTGGTATGTACCAGCCTACTATTAGGTCTGATTTGTAACAGCAGAGCTTTGATGTATTATTGGGCATGGTTGGCCTATGTTTTTGAGAGAAACTTGCATATTCAGAATTCTGATTTATAGCAGCAGTTGTTCAACTCAAAAAATCAGATTTTGTTCCATGTTTATACTTGCAATTTGATGATATTTTGGTTGGATAAGTTTCATGTTTGAAGATATAATCATAAGGATTCATAATTGCTTTGTTATTGGAGCCTTTGGTTGCTTTTGTGTTTGCTGTCCTTGTTTGATTTCAATCAGAAAATCAGATCAGAATCTAGGGTTTGAGCAGAAAATAAAAGTGCAGAATTTTAGGGCAGAAATCAGAAAACAAAAATCAGAAATTCAGGGCAATAACCTATTTGGGATATTACAAGATCACACAGATAGTAATCTAGAGAGGAATTGTTCAACAAAAGAGTGATCTCCTCAATAGCATTACCTTGATTTCCATTAGAAGCCCTATTCTGAGGGGAAACCAAGGATCTTCTAAGGTTTCGAGGGTGATCTCCCAACTTGTCTATTCTCCCCACTGACCAATTCTCCAAGAGATCAAAAGATGGGGCCCTATTTTCTTTACCCAAGGGTTTTCCACCCACCACATCAACTGTAATGTCCCCTTTTGGGATTGCCCTAAATCTTGCCCTAGAATCACAAGTTAGGGTTACAACTTATCAATCAAATGTTGTAAGCAAGATAAATCATGGTTTAGGTCCAGCAATCATGTTAGATAATATTGGAAATATAATTCATATCATCAAAACATGTATAATACATCATCTATTTAAATCATGTAAGATATATAACTATTTTCAGATCTACATAAACTACACAATATATATAATGCATGATAGAGGATCAGCTATAATGCATAGAGCCAATTTAATCATGATAGGACTTGGATGAGGAACATGATAAGTCTGCTCGAAACCATCCATACCAAGCCCAAGAGCAAGAGTGTCTTAAAACAACCCACCCCTTGGCCCAAGCAGCAGGAATATCTAATTCCACCCTTGGGTGGGCGTACTTGGCGGATAAACTCGTATTTGCTTTCTTTCCATGTTACCCTTTCCGTCCTTCCTTGAATCCATCCTACTAACCAGTCATCATTTGGTTTGAAAGGAAAGCCTTGAAAGGGGTGCTTGTAAACTACACCCACCTAAGCCCAAGAGCACGAGTGTCTTAAAACAACCCACCTCTTGGCCCCGAGCGGTAGGAATATCCAATTCCACCCTTGGAGTGGCGTGCTTAGCATGAGGGCCCGTAAACAGCATTTCCTATCTTGCCTCCTTCAACCTTTGATTGGTTATAGGATAAAGACATATATCTATATCATTTATTTATATTAAATGATCTAAGTATCAAATGATAATAGCAGTACTATTATATATATATATGAAAGAATTCAGACTTATAAAATAATCACTTAATATTATTCATCAAATTCGTACCAGATTTATTTTTGTTGTTTAGTGTATGCTTGCACCTGAATCTGATCAATATTATAAATTTGCAGATCGCCTGAGTATTCTATTTACTGATGGTCTTCTTTTTGCAGATTGCTTGATCAAAAGATATTAATATTTCTGTGCTTTTTTTATCCCACTTCATTTCTTTATCCTCTTATACTTCTCCAAGCAACCCAATTTGCTAGGAGACACATCCTTTAAATGATCACAACTATTTGCATTCCCTCTTAACACATTTGGATCACAGCCCTTCATGTATTAAACAAGTCCTTATTTGATCGTTGTAATTTACTTACAAATCGTATCCCTTTTATTTTCTAAAATCGCACTTCATTATTGTTTAAATAAGACACATTTGGAATTTGCTTGGGTTGGCCATCTCTTCACAACAAATCGACCATTCTTAGGAATTCTTTTATTATAAACTCTCTCCTCTCTTAAGACTGTCTCTTTATGCAAAGCACTACCATTTAAATCCTCATCGCTCCCATACATATGCAAATTGCATCCTCTATATATATTTTGTATGCCGCTCATCTTGGAGAGTCGGCCTTATTAATATAAAGGGTCGGCTCCTTTTATGGAATCGGCCTGTAGTTTCATGAAGTCGGCCTGTAAAGACAATGTAGTATATTTTGATTTATTAAATCTTTATTCTACTCATGAGGTCGGCCTCCATGTAAGAGAAGGTGTAATGTCCCATTCCAGGGACATGACATCAACTCTTTCATTCTTTGCTTCCGTTCTCTGCTTCTCCCGCAATCAAACACATTGGGTCGAAGAATTGGTTGAGCTTCCCCAGAAGGATTTTGTCTACGGTACTAGTGCTCGTCCCCCCTGGAGGACCTACCACGAAACCCTAGCTCGCCTTTCCTTTGAAAACTATCTTGGGAGGAGAAATGTTCTAGGTAATTGCATGTGGGCCTGACATTTTTGTATTTCGGCTCCCCCTTTTTGACATTGTCTCTCCATTCTTGCACAATTTGATGATGAAAATCAGATTTGGACTCAAAAGGTCTCTGCTCTAGCCTCATGTTGCCTTTTTCTGCTTATTCTCATTATCATGAGTTATTTATTAGCATTTTTTTATGAGGGTTACTCGGGTTTTTAGCCTAGTCCGAGCCCAAAGAGACCCTTATGGGGGATCTCTTCCCATGGCTTTATCGTCGAGACCACTACTGGGGGGTCTCAGTCCCCAAGGCATTATCACCTTGTTCAAACCGCAAACTCATTGGTCCAACGAAGGCCCACAGCCTACGAGCACGACAGTCCAGTGAAGGCACATATCATACGAGCACGTCAACCCAACGAAGGCACAAGGCCTACGTGCTCTTTGGCCCAACGGGGGTTTGAACCTTGGTGGCCGCTACAACAATCTTGTGACTTGACCATTGCACCACACCCTTATCGGTGAGTTATTTATTAGCATTGTTAAAGAGATATATGTTACAATTATCTATAATCAGCGATCTCAAAATTAATGAGAAAATTTCATATTTCAAAATTCATGGTGTACACTCGTTTACTTTCACTCTCACTCTCTATGCAATTAGGATGGCTTTAAATGTATAAACTATAAAGACATTAGTTATTTCTCTTTTTTTTTTTTAATTTTACTGCATTTTTGGGTTCTCAATATTTTCTAGGTTTTTTCTTGATAATATCCCAAGAAATTGAAAATATCTTTATCTTTTGGTATGCCAAGAAATTCCCAAGAAAGCTATTTGCTTCTATGGTATAGTGATTTATGGTCTAAAAGACAGGTGAGACAATATAAGGGGCACTTAATAACAAATCTTTGGGGTATCCTTATGCATATGGTATGGCCAAGTCATGTGATCATATTATTTTCATTTCCCTTTAATTGACCTGTAATATCTCTAGGAACACCCTCCTTGGCCTAGCAAAGCCAGAAGAATAGAAGAGTTGCATGCTCTTGTCAATTGGCCCAAACAAGCTGCAGTTTAATCATGAATCCCACCTGATTGCCTAGCCCGACTTTGTTTCCCTCAAGTCAGCTCTCAATGTGTGTCTTCCAGAATTGCAAAATGTGATTTGGAACATCAACAAACCCCACCCCCAATACATATTATCTCATAATAATTTAAAAATATCTCGTCCACCCCTAAATACTTAAGAGTATATTGCTCTTTATTTTCTTATTTAAAAAAAAAACAATATGAATGAACATGGTATAATATTGCTCACCTAGTGAATCCCCCATGGACCCAAAGTCCCTAAGTGTGACCAAAACACTAACTTGGTTCAACTTCTTACCCACAAGTTACATAACCAATGACAACTAACAAAATGGAATTCAACTCAAGCTTGTGCAATTGATGACAAGCATGTTCAAACATCTCATAGGACAACGAGGCAACAATATTATTCCATCAACCATCCCAATTTCCTTACCTCCTTCCAAGAACGCCAAGATCTCAATTCCCCATTTGAATGGCACAATTAATGGGCACAAACTAGATGCTCGAGTTTGCGGTCCAAAGGTGCATTTCAAGAAAATGCAACCCCCATAGAGCCACAATGCAATATAGTTGTTGAGAGTCATACGAATAATCACATCCTTGGGTAATGTCAATCTTATATCCAACTTTTTGCAGCAACGACATGGCCCACTATTGAAATTTAGGTGTTTCTTTAGAGACTATCTAGAACATGTATAAAGAGTATGTATTAACATGAACACTCCATCTTCAACAAGTATCTAGACACTCAGTCCAACAATGTAATAAATTCAATCACCTCTTCATCAAGTCAGAGGTATAAGACATTGTAGAGATCCTTCAAATCAAGTTTGTCCCAAGCTTGTTAACTCATCTCAAAATAGAGTTAAAAGATTTCACCATCACTTCATTGAAGCATGCTTTCCAAATTGCCTTAGTAGTGGAAGGCAAGCATTGCAAGAAATCTTCAAAGCCTAAACAATCTTATCATGCTAGTTCCTTAAACTCTACCAACTCATCTTTGATGATTCATAATTCCACATGGTGACTCCACTAATATTTGATTCCTTTATCTAGTAGTGGAAAGAACAATTTGCATGCTTATCACAAGTGCAATCAATATTTCATGCAAGAATGTTGTGTCTTGTGGTAAGAGAAGGAAAAGACCCTTCTAGTTGAGCAACAATTATAGCTTGATGATTCAAGAAGATTCAAAAGAATTAGGCATTTAGTCTAGAGTCTAGACGCTTCAAGATCCTCATCTCATCTTCAACATCAATTTTTATTCTACCAACAAAGGGAAAGATCTATCAATTAATAATTGTCAAGTTAAAGAGAAAATGGTAGAGCTGTTCCTTGATAATGACACCAAGAGAACCTGATTTTACAAGTTGGTAGATGATTGCATACACACTTATATTGTAGCATCCAACCTAGTGAGACCCATTTTTGTACACTTGATTCACACAGAACTACAAGCTTTTCTAACCCTTACCGTTCATTCCACAATTAGAGTGCATTATGCACATTCAAACACTTTTAACATTCATTCAAAATAGCCATGTGTTCAAACTTAGCATACATTAGATTTTCATCCATTGACACATCCATGTCATGAGCAATTAAAAAAATGTAAGAGAAAGCATGCAAATAAATATTACATTGCACATTGATTAGAAATCTTGATTCTAAAGTGAAGAAAAAAACCCTCCTCGTGGACAAAAA
Organism: Cunninghamia lanceolata; assembly: GCA_027924645.1. Taxonomy (NCBI): domain Eukaryota; kingdom Viridiplantae; phylum Streptophyta; class Pinopsida; order Cupressales; family Cupressaceae; genus Cunninghamia; species Cunninghamia lanceolata. Next base: position 732,534 of record BSBN01000399.1, read on the forward strand.
GATCACCTCACAAGTGAGGAGTTCTAAAAATATATTTTATTAATAATTAATAACTCTTACAATACACCTTCCAATTAGTCACGGACAAAGTATATATATTATAAGCTTGCTATAACAAAAGTATTTTAAGCATCTTGTGGAGTTACTATCAAACAATTTTATGCCCTTGCTTTAAAAGTTATTAATATTATGCCTGCTTTTGTTTAAAATAGCCAAGGGTCAACTTCCCTACAAGGACACTAAAGGTTACACAGAGGATACTAAGTTAAGGGATAAGGCAAAATTGTTTCTTCCTATCACATGTCTTAAGGATAAACGTTATATATTAAAATATTATAATTGATTGAAACTGTGTTACAACAAAAAACAATTCAAAAGAAATTAACATAAAGTAATTGATTGTTACAAAACTGTTTTTAAGGGGTTTCAAAGTTTTCAAAAGTGAGGTTTCTTGTCAAGCATTCCAGTTTAGGGTTTTATTTAAATAATCTGCTCTATAGTTAGTTGATTCTGAATTTTATTCTTGTGAATAGGATGCTTATCCAATATATGTCTTAAAATTACTCCTTGAATAATTTTTTTATGTTTTCAAAAGTGAAATTTCTTAATAAACCCGGATTTAAAATTTTAGTTAAGAACACATCCCAAAATAGTTCATTCTGGGTTCTATAAAGTAATTATGAATACTTGCTTAGGCTGCCAATAATACTCAAACTTCTTCTTAAAAGTGTGGGAACAACAAGTGGAATACGCCTATTTCATAGACCAATTTAATTCAACTGATAAGGACGGATCCGCAAGACGAGTACATGCCTACTTTAAGATTAAATATTATTACAATTACAATATCAGCACTCCAGGAAGTGCACAACCCAAAACCCAAACTCGCGTTGCACCTATAGTTGGTGTGTCCTCTTGCTAAGGCCTAAAACTGGCATTCTATCAAGAAAGACCGCATCTTCCTAATTTGATAACATTGTGGCCGATTGCTGTTAAAGCTTATTTATTTATAGGTCTATTTGCATAAGGCATTTTAACTTGTGGTGACATATCATTTTCCTGAGCTCTTGCCTATCTAAAATTGTTGGATAATGTACAACAGATGAAATGAAACAAGAAGGCAGAATTTATAACTCGGAAATAAAGACAAGTCACAAACACGAAGACACAGAATTTATAGTGGTTCACCAATTTGGCTACATCCACTTTGAAGCAGGGAAATCTCTTTTATTTATCTCTGTTTTTGATATACATTCATCTACAGCAACAGCTGTCTTCAGCAATATACATTACTAATTACATTATCCATAATGTTTTTGAATAAGCCTTCGAAAGGAATATGAAAGGATTGTTCAAATGGAGGGAAAAGAAAGTGTCGGTTGGGCTTCATATCCAACAATCTCCCACTTGAAGCCCAACCACTACTGCAAGAAACTTCAGAGATATTCCCCCACTTCATCCTTATTGTCACATCTTGACAATGCCGAGAGAAGTCCTACAAAACTCGAACTTCTCCCTTGGTACTATCTTTGTCAATGCATCAGCCGGATTTACCTTTGTATCAATTTTCTCCACTTTCAGTTTGCCCTCTTCAAGTACAGTCCGAATGAAGTGGTATCGCAACTCAATATGCTTCGTCCGATTATGAAAGGCCGAGTTCTTTGCCAAATGAATAGCATTGTTGCTATCACAAAAAAGAGTGAAAACATGTTGTTTGAATACCAACTCACCCAACAGTCGCTACAACCAAATCATCTCCTTCACACCTTCAACGAGAGCAATATATTCAGCCTCGGTAGTGGAGAGCAACCACCTGTTGCAACCTTGAGACCCAACTGATCGCCGCCCCAGCAAATGTGAAAACATAACCTGTTGTTGACCTTCGTTTATCCAAATCACCGGCCATATCAGAATCAACATAACCTTGCAGTTGTGCATCGCTCCGTCCAAAACACAAAACATAATTTGAAGTACCTTTTAAATACCTTAATATCCACTTCACCGCTTCCCAATGAGTTTTACCCGAATTACTCATGAATATGCTTACTACTCCCACTGCATGGGCAATGTCCGGTCAAGTACAAACCATGGCATACATGAAACTCCCAACAGCTGATGAATAAGGAATACCTTTCATGTTTTCTTGATCTTGAGGTGTTTTTGGACACATTTCAGATGACAAACGAAAATGATCAGCAAGTGGAGTGCTCATAGGCTTAGCACCCTTCATGTTGAATCTGTCCAAGACTTTGTCAATATACTTTTCTTGTGACAATCTGATTTCCCTCTTATGTCTGTCCCAGATTATGGTCATACCAAGTATCCTCTTTGCTGCCCCTAAGTCCTTCATTGCAAACTTTTGAGCTAATTGTTGCTTCAAATCACAAACAACTCTTATGCTAGTGTCAGTTACTAGCATATCATCAACATAAAGCAGCAATAAAACAAACTCACCATTATCCAATACCTTGTAGTAGACACACGAATCAGATTCATAGCATGTGAAATGTTGCTCGGCCATGAAAGAATCAAACTTGAGATACCACTGTCGTGGGGCTTGTTTGAGCCCATACAAACTTCTCCTCAACCTGCAATACAAATCTTCTTGACCTTGTTGCTCAAAACCTTCACGCTGATGCATATAAAACTCTTCTATGTCGCCATGAAGAAATGCAGTCTTGACATCAAGTTGTTCCAACTCAAGGTCATACACCGCTGCCAATCCCAAAATTGCTCTAACGGTGGTCATCTTGTAATATACAACCCCAAAATTTTTTCCAAAATATAGAACAATGATAAACAGTGTCAGCACAACTAAACTCCTCCGCACTTCTGATCACCAAGATCCCAATCGGGCAAGGTGAGAGCATAATGTGCTTTGGCTTTCAATCTAAAAACATTGTGCAATAAAGTAAACATTCATTTGCATGAGCAGGCATCCACTTATGCAGTGGGAGTTCACCACTTCTTCAGTGGGTAAGAGAAGAAAAGAAAGATCAAGTTCTCCACACTGGCGGTTGAACCATCCAGGGGTTATCTTAATGAGTTTTGCATAAGAAAGTTCACAATGGAATCATATGCTATAACAATTACAATTATTGATTAAAGCATAGATCAAGATAACTTGAAGATAATGGTTCATCTCCTTGATAATACCCTGCATAATAATCACATTAGAAACTTCATATCATCAACTACCAATGCTGAAGCACTGCATTTACCTTGCTGATCAACCTGCACTGTTAAAATCAGAGTTCCTCTATGCTGTTTGTCTGCATGGATCAGACACTAAACCCCCAAAATGATAAAGATGATGAACTATCTTCTTATCAGCAATCACCACATAATACTACAATTTAAACTCAATGCAAGAGATAGTCATTCCAAGTCTGGGATAACACTGCAACCAATAACAATACCCATATACAGTCCTGTACGGCCTGCTGGTATGGCCTTACACAGAGCAATCTCAAAACTGTCCAATTCTGATTCAAACCCACACTTTTCCAGGCATCAAAGTATGCAATAATAATCCTTTCAACATGCTACAATAAGTCTCTTTGATAGCATCACCTAAGAACTCATCAATAATCTTCTAACAGTTGATCAAACCCATGACAAACTCACTTCAAAGCTACAGATAAACAGATCAAAATGCTGATGAAGAATGAATCTGAAACCAGACTGTTATCCTGTTGTAAGGACTGCAAGAAGCATTCAGACCCTTACAAAGAGGCACCAAACACTAGAAGGATGATCTAGCCATAAACTGTTATTGCATCTCAAATATACATTGTAATATTGCTCAAAAGCTGCCTAAATTTCATCAGAACCAGTCAAACTTGCATTCAGCAGAGACCATATTCCTGCTGTACAGCACATAAACCCAGTCATAGAATCTCAGGAAACACAAATATGGCAGACTCTTGACAAAACTCTTACACATCCTCTATTCATGCTGCATAATGCTTCTAACAAACATCAAAGAAGACTCCAATAAATAGAAACTTCATTTATTTATTAGTTCAAACTCCTCCAGGTTCGTACAGCCATTGCCTAGTACGGATTCCTCATAGAAAATTCAAACAGCAATTAAACCCACAGGAAGTGGTCTGAAAAGGAGCACCTATATCAAACAAATGCATATCCAACAACTTAGCAAACCAAAAACACCATTAATGATTTCTTATCACAATTTTCTCCAAACTGCCTTGTACGGCACAACATGTACGGATATCCTTATAACTTCCAAATTTTTGACCAAAACTCATTCAAATCATCAGGGATAGTGACGCCCAAGGGTCTAGACAATATTGCAATCAATAACAATTCCAAACAACAAGTAATAGAATTCTGATCTGAATCGTACTTCTCAAATAGTACGGACTGCACATGTACGGCAGCACTTGTGTGACTTCAAACTTCAAGAAACAAACTCCAAAATTCATTATTATTAAGTCAATATAATCCAATGTATACCCTCAATCCAAAAATGATAAGCATCAAAACAAAATCAGCAAACTCCATGATGGCACAATGTGATTTCAGTGTGAAACCACCCCAAACTCCAGAGGGTTTTCGTCCTCAAGAGATTTCTACAAGAGGGTCTTCGTCCTCAAGAGAATATGGAAGAACTTACAGGTTCAATCCATTTGCAAACAAATTCAATATCAAAACATAGCATCCCTTCCAAATTGGAGCTCATTCTCTTTTATAAGGCACTGGAGGAGTTACAAAGGAAATGAATTATTTCTTGAAAATGATAACATTTTCCTTCTAACTTAATTTATTTCTTTTTTCCTCCACTTAAGTGCTCACTTTTATGTGCCTACATAAAAGAATATGTTTTCCCCTTTCAAATGAGCTATAACACTTAATAATATTTTAATTATTTTTCACCCTTAGGAACTTAAGTGAAAAATATAATTAAAATAGCTCATTAAATATTAAATTTTGCGGGAAATCCCAAACGGCCTCCGAATGCCAAATAAACTGAACCAATATGCTCTGTAAGGTTTGGGATGAGCAACGATGCCTTCTGGATGACTTTCCAAAAATAGAAAATTCCTCCAAGAATCTTGGAGAGCAAATTAAAAGCCCGATCAAACTTTAGAAACCAGCACTGTTACCCGGAACATCAACTGAGCTCAAAGCCATGAGAAATAATCCATTTACACAAGGAAAACCCAAATAATTGTTCTGCAGACTAAATCAAGACCACTCCAAAAACATTGGAGTTCTTCCCAAACATGTCGGATAGCCTCCAAGAGACTATGAACAAGCACATTGTGCACGAATATCTATGCACCAAAAAATGGGACATTACACATCTTCACAACCAGTGAGAAGATTTCATTGAAATCTATTCCTTTTTGTTGATCGTATCCCTTCACCACCAATCTGGCCTGATAACGTTTTCTACCTCCTTCTTCCTCTTTCAATCTGTACACCCATCGATTCGTCAATGCTCTTTGATTGGGTGGAAGACTCACCAAGTCCCATGTGTGATTAGCTAGTAACGAATCCATTTCCTCCTTCATTGCTTCCATCCAATTCACACTATTTTATGTCTTTGCAGGCATCTTTGAAAGTGGTTGGCTCTGCTTGATCAGAGATGAGCATGAAGTCATCAAATTTTGCAGGAGGTTTTCTCTCCCTGGTAGACCTCCTCAACTGAGGAGCTTGTTCCTGCAAATTACCTTGTTCATGATGTGTCTGATGATGACAATTTCCCAATCCTTCACTGTGAGGCACATTCAACTGAGAAACTTCATTACTTATTGCCTGCGTGGAAGCAAAGAGGGTCTGTGAATTCAAAAAAGGCTGCAGATTAACAACATTAGGCGGCAAATAGAATCCATGAGGCTGTGATGGCCTTGAAGAAGTCAATGCAGGACTTGAAGAGGACTGCGTATGACATAAAGGGAGGCGTGTTGAAGAATTTAGGGGCTACATATTAAAGTTTGAAAACTGCAATGGATTAAACAAAGGCAGCGTGGAGGTGTTCAAGGGATGCGTTGAATTTTCTAAGGGTTGCATTGCCTTTTCGAAACACTGTGTATGACATGTGAGAGGCTACGTGGGATAATGTATATGCTGTGAGGAATGTGGAGGCTACACTATATCAAAAGGCAACATTGAGTTCACATGACGCTGCGTAGAAGTTTCAGCAAGCTGCATAGGATTTAGAATAGGCAGCATAGCATTTTTAAGAGGTTGCGTAGCAATTGATCTCCCTGTTGGTGCCTGCATGAGCAGTCAGTTTTCAAGCATATAAACATGCAGGCACCTTCCCAAAAAATCCAAAAAAGTTCTAAGTCTTTGGGCCTCCTCAGCATGTTTTAACATCAGCATCATATTTTCTTTGGAGGAGGTCATCATCATCATATTTCTGGACATCACCCCGATGTTGCTTACGAAGGTCATCATATTTTCTGTCAGCATGATCTTTCGCTGGGGTGATATTCTAACATCGGGTGATCTTACTTAAGATCATCCTGATGATGTTGCTGCAAAGTCCTAAGTATGATCCGATCTTCATCGGGGTCATCATATTTGAACATCGGGTGATCTTAGTCAAGATCATCCTGATGTTGTTTTATCACTTCATGTTCGTTGTTTTATCACCCTGATGATGCTGACGTCATTCTTATGTCAGGGTGATATCTATTTCTCTGCCTATCTGCATCATGATATTTCCGAGGGAGGGGGTGATATTTTCATATTTGAATATCACCCGGATGTATGTTTGTTCCAGCATCATGATGATGCTGATATCAGGGAGATATCCGCCTGTCGGCTTCATGCATTGTCTAATGGGGGCGATCATTTCAAATATCCGTCATATTCATATATCACCCTGATCTTATAGCGGAGCTACAGTGCAACATGATATGTGTGCATCAGGATGATATTTCCAAATATCCAGTTATCTTCCGAATATCATCCTGATGCCGACATGTGGTGGTGACGTCATCAAGGTCCGGGGGGTCATATTTCTAACATTACTCATCTTATGAAGATCACCCAATGTTGCGAATATGACGATGACGTCATCCGGATATGAGGAGGTGCGCAGTAGGCAGATATGCTGATGACGTCAGCAGGATATGACGGTGACGTCATCAGGATGTTCATCGGCCAGACATTTGGTATCGGCAAAGCAGGAGGATCTTCCTCCGATGGATCAGGTTGTGTCGATGAAGGCGTTTATCATGCAGGTGATATTGCGATATGATGCTGACGTCAAGGTGATATTTCAAGCAACAGGATATCATGCTGCTGGAGGATGATGATGAAGGTTTATACTAGTGTCGTCGGGAGCAAAAGCACCGACATCATATATGCTCGCGACCTAGTATATAAGGTGATGAGGAGGTTGCTGCGGGGTGCATGTGGGATAATTCGACCCTGCATATTTTCAAATATCATGACGATGTATCTTGGCGGGAAATGGTTGCGACGCACAATATTCTGCATTTCCCAAGGCCACGGGTTGGTGCGCCATTAATGGCGATTGTTGCAGAGGTATGGGCGATGGTGTGGACGGATCTAGTACCCGATTGAAGATGTGGATCCCTAGGCGGCGGCGCAAGGCTCGAGATTTCTTCCTGTCTCCTCTCCCACCTGCTGCATTGAATGTTTGAGCGCCAATCTGATGATACTGTGTATCTGGCGGGTTTTTTTGGTCAACTATGTAATTAAGGCTGAGCACCTCCTTGCTGTATATAGCAGGTTGTGTTGCTCATTTGAAGGTTGTTGAAAACTGGACATTTTGGCTCTGTAATAAGATACAACTAGTTTTGGTTGCTCTGTGCAGCAAAACTTGTGAGTTTATGTATCTCCTGTTGTACGTTTTGGCATGAATCCACTGATTTCATGGTTAATCTTATATGAATAATGCTGTGTTTGCATGTGTTATGCTGATTCTGTCTCCAGTTTTGCATGTATCTTTCTTACTGCAATAGGGATGCCATAAGTATAGACAGCTTAACACTCTTTATTGGGAGATATCTGTAAGGCAGATATCATGTGTATCCCCCTGAAATCCAGTTTTAGCTATTCATGCTGATCATTCACAGGTGTATGTCTACCAACTCCAAGCCCTGGATAGGCACCAATCTAGCTCTGTGTTGAGGTTATACACCATGTCCAGCTTTGCATCCAAAATTCAAACTAAACCATCTCATCCTTCCACCTGTTAGTTGTAGGATTAGAAGTAGGAACCCCTGCATGCTCTCATACCTAACCAGACATATATGTCCAAGAACGTTGCCCACCTTGTGATCTATCATACAGATCTTGGTCCATACATGAGAGTATTCTGCCTGTTGTTGTCAAGTTAGATCTTTCTATCTTTGAGCTAGTCAAGGTTACATCTTGAGTTATAGGGATACCCCCCTTGGTGCGGCAGAACCAGAAGTGAAGGGGAGGCAGCTCACGCAACCTCCTGTATTTAGTTGGCTGAATCTGCCTGTGCATTAGAAGTGGCAAACCCTAATGCTGATTCAAAAAAAAAACCAACACTCCCCTGTGCCAAGTAAGGAGTATGTGAATGCAAATCACTGCCACTTTACAAAACATCAACAGGCACATATTCATTTGGTGATAGCCCCTGTTTTTGTAGACCTGGGAACACCTTTTCATTAAAGACAACATCTCTTTTGCGAACCAATTCGTTTGTAATCGGATTCCACAATCTAAAGCCATATTGTTCCTCTCCATACCCACCAAAGATACACCGTTCAAATTTGAAATCCAATTTCGTTCGCTTCTCCTTGGGAATGTGAACGAAAGCTTCGCAGCCAAAAACCCGTAGATGATTGCAGGAAATTCGTCTTCCCAGCCATCTCTCCTCTGGAGTATCAAAATCCAGTCAAGATGAAGGGCTTCGATTGATCAAATACATTGTTGTGTTAACCACTTCTGCCCAGATTCCTTGCCCAAACCTACATTTGAGAGCATACTTCGAGCCCTCTCTAGAATCGTTCAATTCAACCTCTCAGCTACACCATTCTCTTGAGGTGTGAATGGTACAACCTTAATGCGTTGAATGCCATTATCTACACAATAATTGTCAAAATCCAAAGAACAAAACTCCCCCCCATTATCTGTTTTCAAACATTTAATTTTGTTCCCTGTTTGATTCTCAACAATAGCTTTAAAAATTTTGAATTTGGTAAAAACTTCTAACTTCCTATTGAGCATATAAACCCACACCTTTCGAGTACAATCATCAAGAAAAGTGACAAAATAATTTGCTCCTCCGTAAGAGGTTACCTCTATAGGACCGAACACATCCGAGTGCACGAGCTCCAAAGGCCTTGTCTTTTTGTCATGTTCGGTCTTCAAAAAACTAATCCGCCTTTGTTTTCCATAGAGACAATGCTCACATAGGTCCAAATCAACAGATTTTAACCCTAGAAGATGATCCCTTTTGAGCAAGATTTCGAGTCCCTTCTTGCTCATATGCCCGAGCCTTCTATGCCATAGTTCCACCTCACTGTCCACAACTGCCATCGCAACTCCCACTTCAGTGGGACTATCTAGCACATATAAAGTGCCCAATTTGCTCCCTCTTGCAACCACTAATGCCCCTTTGGTCACCTTCCAACAGTTTGAAGAAAAAATGATGCTACATCCTTGAGCATCAAGCTGTCTAGCAAAAATCAGATTCCTTTTCAATTTAGGAACATGTCTTACATCGCACAATAGCCATTTATTTCCATTCTTCAACTTCAACATCACGTCACCTTTGCCAATGATATCACATGCTTTGTTATCACCAATGATAATTTTGGAAGGCTTCCCAGCATGAGGTTGCATGGAACGATGCACCGGAATCCAACACCCATGAATCGGTTGTAGTTTCACTCGTTGACAAGACTAGAACATCTTCATTTGATTCACAGGTGGTGTGAACTTTGTTGTCCTTTGATTGATTCTGCACCTTTTTATATGACCAGCAATTCTTTTTGGTATGACCTTCTTTGCCACAAAACCAGCAACCTCCATTTCTCCCTCTAGACATTGATCTTCTCGCAGATTTTGATCTCCTCCAATTGTTATTTCTGCCTCTTTCTTGATGTCTACCTCTATTGCCAAAATCAAGGCATCACCAAATGCGGTTCCTTGATTTTTCCTTCTCATATCTATGCTAAGAAGAGTTCTAGCAACATCGTCAAATTTGAGTTTGTTTTTTCTGGATACTGAGGTGTTGATCGCCATCACTACTCCTTCTCAGCTATTCGGAAGAGAGCACAATAATAAGATAGCTTTGATTTCATCATCCAAATTAATGTTTACCGAAATCAATTGGCTGATTAGAGTGTTGAATTCGTTCAAATGATTGGACACGATACCTCCTTCCTTCATTTTCAAATTATACAACTTCTTCATAAGGTAAACTTTATTCGAAACTGAAGCCATCTCGTACATATCGGTGAGTTTGTCCCATAATTCCTTTGAAGTCGTTTCTGCTGTAACATTGAAAAGGACGTTGCTGGATAGTGACAAGATAATTGTTGCTCTTGCTTTCTTGTCCAATCTCTCCCACTCCTCATCAACCATCGTAGTTGGCTTCTTGGCCTTTCCTTCCAGCGCAAGTGAGAGATCTCCTCTAATTAGTAACGACTCCATCTGCACCTTCCATAATCCAAAATTCTGCCCAGAGAATTTTTCAATTTTCCATTTATCCGCTTCCTCCATTTTCTTCGGAAATTAGCACAATTTCCCGATCAGCTTCTTCGCCGAACTGTGATACCAATTGTTGGATAATTTACAGCAGATGAAATGAAACAAGAAAGCAGAATTTAAAACTCAGAAAGTCACAAACACGAAGACACAGAATTTATAGTGGTTCACCAATTTGGCTACATCCACTTTGAAGTAGGGGAATCTCTTTTATTTATCTCTGTTTTTGATATACATTCATCTACAGCAGCAGCTGTCTTCAGCAATATACATTACTAATTACATTATCCATAATGTTTTTGAATAAGCCTTCAAAAGGAATATTGAAGGACTGTTCAAATGGAAGGAAAAGAAAGTGTCGATTGGGCTTCATATCCAACAAAAATGAGGTGGACCTGCTGAGAATACCTCATTTTGTAGAAGTAGCATGACCTGAATATGTCTAAATGTTGTATAGTGTTTATTTATATTTACAATCATCAAACTGTCACACAGTAGAATTATATGCATCATAATTTCCTGCTTTTGGATTCGCCCTCTTTTCCTGAACAGAGAACTAATAGCATTTTTCTACGCATTTGTCTACTTGTAAAGAGGTAAGAATAGGTAGTGTATAAAATCCAACAATTGTTGGGGCATATATAGAAAGAAAGAAAGAAAGTTGAGCACCTAGAGTGTCAGTCCGCCTCCCACGAGTGTAAGGATCCCGCAGTCTAGCAATCCCCTTTCTCTTGATGTTGCAAATCGGATAAAATTTGTAAGCCCCGATGGAGCGCCCTATATTCCCGTAATCCACTAAACCAGCATTCATTCCTTCCTAATCCGTTCCTTTGCGTCTACCTACAGCTCTGTGTGTAGAAAGATTGTAATTTGTGTCCTCAGCTTTGCTTCGAATATTCGTCGTCCCCCGCCATACTAGTCAGTATGCCCTTGCCCCGCAATAGCAATCAGTATGCCGATTCCCGGAAAATTGTCAGTACGTCGGAAAAAAAAAGTATGTCGCTGCTTGCGTGCGATCAGCATGCATTTGTTTTTGCAGGTGATTATATAAAAATCGAATAAGGGTTTGGAATCCGGATTTGAATATTAAATAGCAGGGTCAGTTTTAGTGCTGCTGCTTTTACTTTTTCCTTTTAGACCAACCCAGGGGAAAACACTCTACAATTGATCACTGCATTACCCTCAAATTTTTGATTGAGAAGGTTTGGAATAAAGAAGTAGAAAAGGTCTTCTGTTGCTTTGTCAACTTCAAAAAAACGTTTGACATTGTTCCTAAAAGTAAATTATGGAGTAGAATGGAAAAGTTGGGAATTCCGAAAAATGTATATGGTTGTTGTTCATAGATTGTATGATCAAGTTCGGGCTAAAACTAGAACCAAGCAAGGACTATCATAATGTTTCGAGAGTGACATTGAGGTCAAACAAGGATGTCTGTTATCTCCTACCTTATGTGTTGTACATTGACAAATTAGAAGAGTGGATAGACAAGTTGAGTGGTGGGGGTGTTCACTGGCTAGCTATGTAATAAAGTTATTTCTCTATGCAAATGATCTTATTTTAATGGCAAAACAACACACGATTTGAAGGGACACTTGAAAGCTCTAGAATTGTTTTGTCAGGAGGTTGGGATGCAAGTCAACGCTAGCAAAACTAAGGTCATGATCTTTACCTTGAAGAGAAAGAAGGCTCAGATAGAATTTATTTTTGAAGGCAACCCCTTACAAGTGGTTAATGAATATAAATATCTTGGCCTTGGTTTCTACAATAAGCTCAATTGGGAGACGTGTAGAACAAAAAGAATACAAGGAGGATGAAAAGTTTTATTCTCATTGTAAAATAAACGCAAAAAGGTTGAACTGTGGAATTGGGAAACTAAGAAAACACTTTTCAAGTTGTTAGTGGTGCCAGTGGTGCTATATGGGTGTGAAGTTTGGGGTGGCAACACGTCAATGATAAAGTGGAGATGGATAGAGAGGTTACAAAAGCACCTAATCACAAGTAGTTTCAAAACAAAAATGTCAATTCCTTACAAGATTGTCTTAGTTGAAGTTGGTGCCTTTCCTTTGGAGGCATCGGCTCTGATCCGGTTACTAAGTTATTTAAAGAGGCTGGAGAACATGGAGCTGCACTGCTAACCCAAAATAGCAGCAAAGGAAAAATTAGATAGAAGGAAAAGTACGTGGATGAAACAAAATGACAAATGGATGAATAAGTGGGATATTAGCATGAACGAGTGCCCCAATGCTAATGGGGCAATCAAAAGGTATGTGCGAGAAAAAGTCAAAGTAAGTGTGTGGACAAAGCAACTTGAGAGGAAAAGAGAATATTATATCAAGCATTTGAATCCCTCATATGATCCATAACAAAAGAACTATATAGGATCAGAAATAAAATGGAAAGAAAAAATGTTAATGGCCTAGCTAAGGACTAGTTCACACCAGCTTAGGTGTGAAACCGAAAGGTGGACAATTCCTAAAGAAGAGTGGGCAGATAGAATATGTTGTTTTTGTACTTTGGAGCTAGTGGAGATAGGATGGCACTACATCATGGAATGTCTAGCCTACATGGATATTCAGGGTAATTACATTGAGATTTTGAATGTGGGCTCCTTGAATAACTTGTTTGAAGAAGAAAGGATTAAAAAACTGCAGGTTATCTAATCAAGATCCATAGCAGAAGATCAAGGATCCAAAAAGAACATGAGATCAATTAGGCGATGTGTGGGTGGTCTACTTGTTTGGGACTTTTGTGCTTAGCAGTGTGGTCGGTTATCCGGTGTTCCCATAGGTTGTTTGGCCTCATGGACATTATTAAAAACCTTCATTCATTCTATTTTTTGAAGTGTGACTAAAATGAAATGATTTTAATTACATCTATGAGACTAAAATGGTCTATGGATCACCAATCGCATCAGCCACTACAACCACTCAAATATTCCTGAGATATGTGGTGTCCTTTAGAAGGCTTCTCCTCCTCTTGTTGATTTGGGTAGTTCTCCCAAACCTTTTAATTTGTTTTCTTTGAATAGATCTACCATGGAGTTGAATTTTAATGTTTCTCTCTATTTGGCTTGGATGTCATTATACCTCAATCATTCAAAGATAAGATGTTCCTCTGTTTCTACTACCCCTATGGTGCAAAAACTACAAATCCTTTCTTCCCATTTTTCTTTTTGTTGTTCATCTCCTTGTCTCACATCTAAGCCTATGAGAGCTAGTCCTTTGTTGAGCAATGAGGATCTTTTCTCTCCATTTGATTTCTGCCCTTAAATAATCTTTTTCACAAAGCTCATAAGTCAGGTTGAGCCCTATAATATAATGTTGTCATTTTCTACTTGTTCTCTTCCCACACATCATTGCTCTAAACTTTTCGTTCACATAGTTTTTTATATCTTTGTTGAGGTTTGGGTATTTGTTTAAGCTGATGTCCTATCTATGCATTCATTTGTGATTATGCTTCATCTAGCTTTTCTTCTTTCTGGGCAACTCTTCATCTCTTGCAGCCCTGGGCCATCTATCAATCTTCATGGTTTCTATTTTTTTGGGTAACATAGTCACCTAGCCATAGCAGTTGCTTCTAAATGAAAGGTTCTTATATCTGCAAGCATAATTTCATAGGAAATGGAAGCCTTAATTCTGCAATTGCTAGTGATTAGATGCTTTTGGATCTTTTCTATTTGCCTCACTAGCCCATACCTTGCAGCCATATAACACCACTAGTGTGACAAGTAAACCAAATAGGGCCCTGGTGGTCTTCTAATCCTACAACTCACCATTCATGAACCTATTTTGAAGCACATAAAGAGCTCTCCATCTCCTTGTATCATTTTCATTCCGCATGAGTCCCAACTGAGTTTATTGTGAAAGTCAAGGTCAAGATACTTGTATTATAACACCGCTTCAAGAGACTCTCCTTCAAACTGAAATTTAAATTGTTTCTTCTTCATTTTCAAAGAGAAAGTCATAATTTTGGCTTTGTTGATATTCACCTACATCCATACATCTTTAGAAAAGAGCTCTAAAGCTTTCAAGTGGTATCTCAAACCTTGGGTTGTTTCTGCCATTAGAATTTGATCGTTGGCATAAAGCAAGAGTTTTACCAAATAGCTGGTCAATGGACCCCCTCCCCCCTATATTTTTTTATCTAATCTTCTAGCTTGTCAATGTATAACTTGAATAAAGTCAGAGATAGAAGGTAGTCATGTTTGATGCCTATATCGCTACTAAAAACTTTGCGCAATCTTGCTTGCATTTTGATTTTAGCCTTGACTTGCTCCTCAATTTATGAATTGCTAAGATGTAATGAGTTGGCACTCCTAATTCCTCCATTCTACTCCATGATTTTCTCCTAGGAACTATGTCAAAAGCCTTCTTGAAGTCCACAAAGATCTAGGAAGTTGTCTTAGCCCATATGTTTTTTCATATTGAAGTTCTTGAAGAGGACCATGTCGCGGTGACTTGCGTGTACTAGTCCATGACTATTTTGGTATTTTTTAGGGTCGAATTCTACCATTTAGGGCTTCAAAAGTATATTTTAATGATTTTTTAACATTTTTTTAAAATTTTAGCCCTCATAATTATGTGTAGGAGCATGAAATTGGACTACAAAACACTCTCAAGACCCATTTAAGCACACAAAGGGTAGGGGATAATTATTAGGCCTTTTCATGAATTTTAAACCTAAACTGAAGGTATAGACCTGACCCCTTGAAACTTGATAATCATGACATAGAGTAAAATTGACATATGACCCACACAATGAGCTTGTTCGAAAGCAAATGAGAAAAATTAAAACAAAGTTTTATAAAAATGGTCCCCAATTTTGAAAGAATAGAGGCATGATATAGAGGCCACAACTAATGCCCCTCTGAAAACAACAAAGCACAATCAAGGACTCGAATCATCTAGGACTCAAACATGCACACTCGAGACTCAAGGTTGACAACCTGTTGATCTAGGGACATGGTTGACCATAAGTAGAGACAAGTAAACTTTCAAGAAATAGTGAAATCAGTCTTACAAGGAAACTTTCAAGAAATAGTGAAATCGGTCTTACTTTGACAACCAATTTATAGATAGATCCATTGAAGTATTATATGTAATAGCAACATTGAATACTTCCAAAATAAGAGGACAACTTGGAGATCCATATTCAACAACTAGTCCATCCAAGCGTATAGAAACACATTCATACATAAGTCAAGATAGATCGATTGTAAGGTGATATTTAGTATAATCTCTTCCAAAGTGTGTACTAATGTATTATTTTTCGTCTTTAATCTAAGGAATTTAGTTAACATGACCTAAACATCAAGTTATAATAGTAAATTGTCATTATATTAGGCAAAGATCTTCTTTAGATAGGCATGAATATCACTTTGACATGTCTTTGATTATCTGACATTGCTCCACTACAAAACAAGCATCCATAGCCCCAGCGAAGTTGTCTCTGATCCCACTCTAGGCATAACTCTACTACGGGTTAGGCATCCATAGCCTTGGTAGAGGTTACTTGAATCACCCAAATTAAATGAGATATTTTCAATTTTTTTCCTAGTATATTTTCTTTATTTAGCTCAATCTACAGAAATTGAAGCCTACCTATTGGTTAGGGATCATTGTAGTAATTAAATGATAATTCTTTTAAAAAACTCACTTGATATTTTGGTTGTGGTCACTTCATCCAACAAACTCAAAAATTATTAATGTGAGTTTAGTGAGAGGTTGAAAATGATGCAAAATATACCTTAGATCCATCTACACCTTTTTCAACCATGAATACATCCCTATGCACACGAGAAAATTAATCAATGAAACTTTACTTCGGGTAGTCAACACATTTTAAAGGCAAAGAAGGCATGATTACTCGTAAGGAGATCAAAGGATTGTTGTAAATGAGGTCACAAGTCATGACTGATTTAGATCCTTTATGTAAAAACATAAAGTCCCTTAAATTGAAACAAGTCAATATTTGAACAAGAGAGATCTAACAAATAATTTCAAACCAACAAATGGAAACCACATGACCAACCACACACAAAACTAACAAAAAAACACCAAACCAAAAATACACATAATAAAAAGATGAAACACACCCATAATTGGAGCACCCTCAAAATTCCTAAACTAGTTGTTTTGTATAAGCACAAAAATTCAGGACATCAGATGGTAAACCTCCCTCCACTCCACTTATCATAAAATTCAAGAGTAGGATATTTATAGTTAAGGTCCTAAATCAAGTAGGCTTGTTCTTATACTTGAAGATGAAAATTTTTTGCAACTGAGCCCATACTCGAAATGGTCATCATGTAAAATCAAGAGCTAAGGAAGTTCATCATCATCATGCTTTATCCACGAGAAAGTTCTTCTAACCAATTCCCTATAATCAAAATGAGATGATCTTTGATTTTCGTCATTATCACCTGGGGAAGAATTTTTATAAACAGAGTCATTTAAAATTTAGCATGTCATCATCAATCAAATGATTATGATCAAATATAATTAAAGTTGTAATAAAGCTTCTTGGTTAAGTCCAAACCATTTGTTCTTAGCATCAATTAAACTTGACCCATCATTGCAAGTATTAGTATCAGTTATTTGTTGATCTTCATTAACTCTTTTGTCAGGTAAAAAAACAAAACTTTTGTCACCTTTACCATCAAAATTTGAAAAGTAAATAGGACAATGCATGGAAGAAGGTAAAAAGACATCTTGTATTGCAATGCCATCCACCAATGGTGTATATTTGTCATCAGCCATATAATGATTAGTGATATGTGTTTCTCCATTTAACTTAGCATGCTCCTCGAGTACATGCACATTGCACACAAAATCATTAGTCAGTAGTGTACTTGACATATGTAAATCAATTACACATTCTCTATTAAAAACACTAATTTGATTATCTATAATTAAATCACTTGGTTGTGCATGTAAGCTCATTTTTTGACATTCATCTTGTTCTCCTCCATTTAACTTATTGCAAATCTTTTCTATATTATGCCTCATTAATTTTTGGTCATGTAGGTCTGATATGATGAAATCAAGTTATCTACCAATGTCCTACCTCACAAGCATGTCAATTTCAGGAGTTATATCAAACTTTTCAAAATTAGCATCACTCTCTTCATCCTCAAATATAGGATTATCATAGATTTCAAAGTCTAATAGATAGAAAACACTCATATAAATTTATTTTCCAATCTAAATCCTTTATGAATTTCTCGTTATAGTTTATGATTTAGATAATATAATAGTGCAATTGTTTTTCAACCTTAAGGTACAACAAATCAATATCCTAGGTTACAAACTTTGGACACATTTCATCACCAAATTGATTATCAACATGCATACTCATTTCAAAGTTAAGAGGATTGGTAATGAATAGCTCATAAGATCTCCCAAATCTCTACCCCAAAAGGACCAGTAAATCAGAACTGTTGTCATTTTTGCCATGTTTGAAAGGAAGACATGTCTCTCTATTATCAAAAATAGTGCCACTATTTTTATCATCTTTGTCCATATAGTAAAAAAACTCAAAATATACTTCCATGGTCAAACTTGTGTTTGACTTTGTTCCTTGATCAATAGGGTCTTGTAGACTTAAATTTACTCCTTGCAAGCAAGGCCTAACACTAGATAACACATCCTAGTCTTCAAACTTGTGGTCAAGATCTTCTAGGCATTCAATTTCATTTTTACCCTTGGAACAGAGTGCATCAATATTATGAGATATTGTTGTATTTGAAAATTCAAGTATCATTGAGTTGCCTTCCTTATCAATGGAGACCTGGTACCCATGATGTTCTTCTACTCTATCGAGGGGAGTGTGTTCATGAGCTTCTTCCTCAAGTGGATTTGCATTATTCTCTTAACATTCAAGCTCTAGATTGGTTGATTTACTAGACATATTAGTGATGGATGGCATCGAATTCATCATATCCTTAAGGTCCAAGTCCAACTTGATGAGGAACTTGAGACAAGTAGCCTCTCCATGCTCATTGTATTGTGGAGTTAGCATTCGTTATATAAACTCGTGCCTTTAAATGTTCCCAGAAATTCAAGAACCAACATATCATGGTTCAGTTTCTCTATTATCTTCAAATTATCCAATTCAAAAGTTGGCATGGTTGGTTGGCAAGGTTTAGGTGATGGATCTAGGTGCTCATGACATGCTTCAATGTTATTTTTTGAGAGGTTTTTAGTTAATTCCACATTTGGCAAAGTGTCATGGCCCTTGCCATATACATTCATCTCATATGTAAATGGTGTAGTTATCTCTATGTTGTTTAACATATTTAGTCATGAGTGCATGTTTCTTTGTTATTGCATCTTGTTCCTCCAAAATACCCTTATGACCACTCATAATCACTATAGTTAGGTCATTTTTAGTCACCTCTCTCTTAATCTCAACTCCCTTGGTTGATTTTATGGCCTCGTCATTGGGACCATCATCACATTCAAATGAGTAAGCTATTTTACTCTCATGGTGGATAGTTGGAGTAACAACATAGGCTCCACAAGGATTCACATTTGTCACATAAGGAATTGCATATGAATTTTGTTGATAAGCCCATTGATTTGGTTGCGGCATAATATTCATCTAGCTTTGTTGAAATGGGTGATTCGTCTGATTTTGTTGAGGATAATAGCCCATTGGTATTGTTGGATGCCATGCATATTCAAATTTTGTTAATACGCTGCTTAGTTTTGTTGCAAGTAGTAGCATGTCTAATTTTATGCCAAATGATGTGTACGGTCAATACCCAATTGGGCCAATACTAGAGCTCTTTGAAAAGTAGCTTATACGATGATCACTCATGGAATCTCTCTAATGAGTGCAGCAAACAACAAATCTAATCTCCATAAATAATGACTCAATATATCAACAACCCTTGGTCTATGTGAAACATTTACTCTTTCAAGTGCCTAGGAAAGTCTCTAATTAAACTGAAATAGACTCATGGGGTTTCCTTCTAACCACTGTAAATTGCAATAAAACTTCTTGCGGATCTATATTTTGACCAAATTGTCTCAAGAAAGCATTTTCTAATTTATCCTAAGAATGTATGGAATTTGGTGGAAGATTAACATACCACTAGTTCACAACATCCCCTAGTGTGTTAACAAACAAATGGAATATAACATACTCTAATGTAGTTTGATGACCTCTAGGTGTGAACGAGGGGAGCCACCCATAAAAATCCCAGGTAGCTCATGGGAGATCCCCAAGATATATACAAGACAACCACTCGACTCCACTGCATGTTTCTTTTTCTTTTTCTTTTTTAACTTTTATACTTTTTTTGATATTTTATTTTTCTTTTTTTTTTTTGGTTTTTTTGATGAAATTTAGCAAAATTAAGGTAATTTAAAATCATTTTGGAATAGCACATTATGTTTGTGAACATCCGCTATGATTGCTCTTAGGCCCTCCTTCTAGCACTAGTTATGTTGACACATGTTTTAACACACGAACACGTTGGAACATGGCAAATGTTCCCCTACTTGGAAGGTGTTAACCTCAAGAGTTTCTATTTGGTTCATAATTTGCAAGGTTGCTTGGAACACCTAAGTAGGATATGTGCTTTGGCAATCTCATTCAAGGGGCTCTAGTGGGATACTAAGAGTCACAAATAAAATATAATGATCTACAGTGATATGGTCAATGATGTGTAGCCTAAATACACTTCTAATCAATTTTAAATTCATGCACATGAATTCATTTCAAGTTTAGTTTACAATTTTTTAGACTTTACACAATTAATTTCAGTCCCAGTTCAAATTAAAAGACAACGTATGAAACTTAAAATCAAAGTTATATAGCATGGAAGTTGAACCAACACTTTTATTTTCTATCTTTTATATGAAAGAATTCATCATTTTACCAATTTACAACCCTAACATGATTAATTTCTACACCAATTTGAAAGAGAATGTATTTTCTAAATTTCACAACAAAGTATGAAATCAAAATCAAGATTGCCATACATAAAAAAAATTAAGTGAAAACTCTTTAATTTCGTCCTTGGACACAAAAAGAATTCATCACCTTGTAATTTACAAAACCCTAACACTAAAATAAAAAAAATAAAACCAATATTGCATCAATTAAACCTATTCTAACAATCATATATAAAAAATGGAAGAAAAAAAGGGTGAGAGAAAAAGGGTTAGGAAGCCTAGGATTGTTATTCCCAAAGTTTGCACACCATTCATTGATAAATTTGATTTAAAACCTCTTTTAGCATGACCAAAAATACTATAGCCGATACACAAGATGGTGCAATCTTCAAAGGAAAAGATGAACCACAAAAGTCACAACCCCAACCACCTGACTTGTAGCATGGGCCAAAGAAACAACTTCCATAGCCAAACATATTATATGTTGCAACTACGCCAAAGTGACCAAATTCATCAAATATCTATGAATTAAGTGTACAAAATGTGAGATAACATGCTTAGTGATTGGAAAACCACAAAAAACAAAGGAAAATCAAGAGATAGAGTAGAAACATTGAATTGTATTGATTTCCAAAATAGGTTTCCAACCCTTTCCAATGAGTTGCAGTTATTGTTTTTTTGGTGGTTTAATGTGTAGGGGAATATGAAATTTTTTCCCTCTCAAAACCATGTGAGACAAATTACAAAAAGAATATGACTCTGACTTGCACTTTTACATTCTAGTTATCCATTATCCTTGATCTTAAATTTTGACATGCAACATCTCATTTTCCCTTTTGCACTTGTCCTTTTTATTGTCTTCCTTGATATCCTCATCATTTTCCAAGTATCATGTACTTTAACATTTTTTATCCTACAACACACGAAATTGAAAGTATTATCATATTTCAAGAAAAGAAAAATTATATAATGCATATTTAAATCAAATTAATTCCCTAAAGGGATGGAGGAATTTTCTTGTGATTTTGTAGGCTTGAGTCACTGTTTCAAGGTCCACTTGCACATTTTGGGGTTCCAAACATTTTTTGCATGTTTGCACATTCCAAAGTTACAAACCTTTTTGCACATTTACACATTTCTGCGTTCTAGACCTTTTTTGCACATTTGCACATTCTGGGTGTTAGAGGAAAAGTGAACAATAGCATTAATCAACTAAATATCCAATAACTCAATGGAAATAAGACAAATACAAATAAACAAAAGATATACCTTTGTAGATCGATTTACCTCGCAGCTTCCATTGTTGCCTATCTTGCTTTGATCTTGTTTGATTATGGAGCTCTCACAAGTTATACTTCCTTGCTGTTAAGATGACAAAGCTTGAACGACTATGTAGAGGATTATGCAATGCAACTACAATGCAATAACCAATGAATATGGATGATTGATAATGGAGACATGGTGGATGGTAATGAGACGATGATAATGCAAATGCAATGAAAGGGTTTTTGCCAAAGGCACGCTGGTAGGATTTCTGCAAAGTAAGATTGCTAAAGCTTGGACGGATGAAATGAGGGAATGAGGGTCCCTTTTATAGGCTTAAGAGAGGCCAAATCTAAGTGTCAATAAATCCATGACTAGAGGAATTACCTATGATCTGTATGGTTGAGAAAGCTTGAGGGAATGTGCGTGAATCAGAAGAGGACAAGTGTCCAAGCTCCTTTCATGAGTTATGGGAGTTAACAGAATAGATTGAAGAGTTAACAAAATAGATTGAGGAGTGAACTCAATTGACTCATTAGTTAACTGATTTGAATGATGAGTTAACTAATTTGACTGGAGGATAAATAGGACATGTGGGTGAGGGGATATTAGCTAATTAAATATTAAAATATTTAATTATGTGTGCAACATGGTGAGGTGCAAAGGTGATATGGATTTATGAAATTAGGACTTTGGGATAGAGGAATTTAGGATTAATTAAATAATTTAGAGAGCTTATAGGAGATCAGAGCTTAGGTGCTAAGGAGAGTCAGCAACAATGCAGCGGGTTCCAGTTGAGTTACACCGCTTCGAGAGGATCCGATGGTTCAACCATCCAGCAGAGTATGGTCCACCGGTAATTATGCGTTCAATTGTAGACTAGGTGCATTTATTGTGGTCAAAAATCTAGGTCAAACTTAGGTGTTTTGAATGCACAATAGAAGTGAATCTACGCATTTGCCCTGCGAAACGACGCAATTGCCGCGATTCTATACAAATACTGCCAAAATATGCGCAAATGTATTATTTTCACAAACAAGTGACAGATCTGTGTAAATACCAAGGATTTTTGTGCATGTGATCTAAATCTACGCATGTGTTATAAACCTGCTTATTTGTCGTAAAACTGCGCAAATGTCTCAGGAATCTGCACATGTAAATGATTCTACACATATACAAGGGGATCCTGCGCAAATGGTTTAATGCTATGCAAACACCTACTAAGCCTGCACATGTGAATTCTCCTGCGCAAATAGAGGGGCATGCTGCACATTCACTCTGAAGCTACGCAAATGTTGAACAGAATTGCGCATCTGTTTTAGATAGCAAGAATACTTAGCAAATTTGATAAAGTCAACATCGTGATCGATGTTCACCAACTGATAGGTCATCTCTGAAATTGATAGAATCTCAGGAGAGATGATAGGATAGATTTCCTGTTAGAAAAAATAGCGAAGTTTATAATGTTTGATAGATAGATATGTAGTTTAGTTGATGTTGTTTGTTTAATGCGCGTTTGGCTAATTGCAAGAGGAGCTTAATGATGTACTCATGTCTCGGGAGCAATTTCTAGTGACACAGTTGTTGAGGCCTTACTTGACAGAGCTTGATCGTCTGGTTCTGGGATCAACAGGGTTACTGCATGTTTGCTTTATGCTTGAGATTCAGGGTAATCTTGGTATGCTGGCTGCGCTTTCTGAGCTTTTTCATACACCTAAAAATGGCTAAGTCGAATTAAATAAATATTTTAATAATTATTTTATTCTCATTCTTCTATCAATTAAATAAATATCCTAATTTATTTAAATGGTTCACATCCCTCTAATAATTAAATAAAATCAATTTATTTAATTAAATTTCCTAAATCTTCTATAGTCTCATCTAATTAAATAATCCTAAATTCCTCTATCCCAAAGTCCTAATTTCATAAATCCACATCACCTTTCCACCTCACCTTTCCACCTCACCATGTTGCACACATAATTAAATATTTTAATATTTAATTAGCTAATATCCCCTCACGCACATGTCCTATTTATCCTCCAGTCAAATTAGTTAACTCATCAATCAAATCAATTAACTAATGAGTCAACTGAGTTCACTCCTTAATCTATTATGTTAACTCTTCAATCTATTTTGTTAACTCCCATAACTCATGAAAGGAGCTTGGACACTTGTCCTCTTCTGATTCGCGCACATTCCCTCAAGCTTTCTCGACCGTACACATCATAGGTAATTCCTCCAATCATGGATCTATTGACACTTGTATTTGGCATCTCTTAAGCCTATAAAAGGGACCCTCATTTCATCCATCCAAGCTTTAGCAATCTTACTCTGCAGAAATCCTACCAGTGTGCCTTTGGCAAAGACCCTTTCATTGTATTCCCATTATCATCATCTCATTATCATCCACCATGTCTCCATTATCAATCATCCATCTTCATTAGTTATTGTATTGTAGTTGCATTGCATAATCCTCTACACAGTCATTCAAGCTTTGTCATCTTAACAGCAAGGAAGTATAACTTGTGAGAGCTCCATAATCAAACAAGATAAAAGCAAGATAGGCAACAATGGAAGTTGCGAGGTAAATCGGTCTACAAAGGTATATCTTTTGTTTATTTGTATTTGTCTTATTTCCATTGAGTTATTGGATATTTAGTTGATAAATACTATTGTTCACTTTTCCTCTAACATTTCTGGCGCCCACCGTGGGGCCCTGCCCCATTTTTTTAATCTCCATTTGAGTTTTTTGTGAAGCTACTGTCATAACAGGTTGATTCTGTGCATTCACATTCCAGTTCTGCGCATATACGGCTTCCTGTTGCGCATACATCTTTCCACGCATTCACATCCTATTCCTGCGCATTCACAAAGCAGTCCTGCACATCCACTCATTCTGCGCATCCGTGAAATAGTCCTGCGCTTTCATTACTTCTTTCTGTGCATACATGTTCCTGCGCATTTGTCGAATAGTACTACACATCCGCAATATGTTTCTGCGCTTATGTTTATGGCAGAAAAGTTGTACTAATTTTTACAAGGATATCCGTACTAACTCCTCTTGCAGGTGTAGGAGCTCTGTTTAGTCATTTAGCTGCATCATAAGTTCATCTAGATTTAATTAGGGAGGATTAATTTGGTATCTTCATGCAAAGTTTTACCTAGATCTAATTAGGAAGAAGTAAACTGAATTGTGGCATACAACTCGCACGTAGTCCCAACCTAGGTGGATAAAAATGAACAAATCTTTCAAGTCAATCTCGCACTACAAACTCTCATCTAGCTTAAATTAGGGGAAAGTAATTTGTTTAATCCTTCAACAACAATCTTCACATAGATTTGTTTAGGAGGATAAAAATGAACCATCTTTTCAAAGTTTTTGCTATCTTGTCAAATGGATTGTGCTTGGTAGAGTAAACACACTTAGTTTCTTTGATTTTTAATTAGGAGGGTAAAGAACCAGTAGACTTTGTGCTTGGAAATGATGATAGGACTATGCTCTCCCCTTTCATGGGTGACCAAAATGCCAAACTCATCATTTTATATGTGTTACCTTTAGAAGAGGCATGCCCTTGGAATTCTGTCCTTCCAAGCGGCACGACCTCGAGCAATAATGGGCCAAAGCCAAGCCACTTCCAAATCACTATAAATAAATTGTGTTTGTGATGAAAATTGCAAACAACGGGTGTTGTGTTACACCGACAAATGTTTCCCCCAAAACCCTGTAGAGCGTAACCTCTGCAGGCTGGGAAGCTTCCTTATCAGAGTGAATTGCCGCACGTATAACCACCCAAATGGATGTCCATACTAAAAAGCCATTTGTTTTAGAAAGCCCAAAAAAACCCCTATATGCTGACACAGGAGGATAATCCTCTAGAGCCATCCAACGTCATACACTCGTTTATTGTGGAGACAGAAAAGTTCAACTCTTCGGAGGAACTGTAACTTGGTATGCGTGAGAAGTGAGTGCCGTGGAGGGGAGTCGTGCTACCAAGTTACTATTTGTCATGCCTTTATGTAAGTGGCTGGAGTAAAATCCAATTTGGAACTCAACGAATATTGTCCTTGCCACCCTTGGGATTGTACTTGCTTGTTTTTCATTTATCAGAAAATTGTATCAAAACAAAGTGTAAAAGCAAAAAAAATCATGAAAACTTCTTGTTTATTGTTTTTTTAGAAATAACTTGAGTCAAAAACAGTACCGCAAACCTTGGAAAATTCTAGAAAAACATGCAAAAAGAAGAACAAACTGAAACTGAAGCACAAAAAAGCAAAACCTTTGTAGAACTGCGCATTTACACCGTATTGCTACACATTTGCCAAATCTTGTTGTGCATGTACTTCTGCTATGCATTCACATAGTATTGTCATGCATATGCATCATCTTGTTCTACATATAACCTTTCTGCGCATTTGCAATGCATTCCTGCACATACAGATCTGCTCATACACAAAATAGAGTTGTGCATTCGCCTCTTATTCCTGTGCATTTGACGCTGTGCATTCACAACAGAGAGCTATTCCGTACATTTTGAGACAAAACTGAAACCATTTATGGATACCCTTTTTGTCCTAGTTTATACTTGGAAAATTAGTTCAACCTTGCAGTCTCGTTTTCATGCCATTTTTTGCACACCACCTTTGCATACCATTGTCTTGCTATCCGAACACATCAAACCAACCAAAACTCGCCTTAAGGCATTGTTGAGACTACCAAATTCAAACAAGAATCTAGTTAGTTTCATATTAGGATTCTGATCATCCTTCACATCGAAACTATACTTGTGTATCTTGATAGAAGAATAGTCTACATCAAATAGTGGTGATCAACCATCCCTATTTTGACTACCTTTTAGCTCAAGAACACCTTGTTGGGACAAATAGAGTCAATAGAAAACCTTAGCAAAATCCCACCAAAACCATATCCAACCAAATCATTTTCATACCAAAACATCAAACCGAATCCCCCAAGTATCACAATCCAACTTCTCTAACATCCAGAAACTGCATGGTTCAAACTAGATCCAAATCTAAGCAAAAACAAAAAATGGGTTCCCTTCACGATAGTGGGCATAATTCTGATGATGAGGAGATTAGTCAAGAGGAAATCCTTAAACAACTTCAAGATCCAAGATTCCAAAAGATGATGGATAGGGTCATTACCATGGATCCTCATAAATATTTTCTCATGCTAGCTCAACAAGGAGCTAAGTTACCCTCAGATTTTGATGTCTCAAAACTAAAAGAGAACAATACCTCAAATGAAGCCGAATCTTCAAAAGATGGCTCCAAAAATGACAAAGATGCCCACAAAACTGACACAGATGCTTCTAAAACAGAAAAGGCTAAGGATACACCCAATCCATTGGACACATTAACAACACAAATCCAAGCCTTGCAAAAATAGTTGATGGACATCCAAAGTGGGACACCAACAAAACATTACTCTCTTGAGGATATTTCACCATATCCCTCTGATAAATCTTTGCTCATCATCCCCTTTCCCTCAAGGTTTGAGGTTCCAAAATTCGATAAGTATCGAGGAAAAGGTGATCCAAGAGATCATATAAGGGAATTTAGCGCAACATGCCTAGAAGTCGCACACAACGAAATGTATCTTATGCGACTATTCCCACAAAGCTTAGGAGGCCAAGCAATGGAATGGTTCTCCCACCTACCTCCTGGCATCCACACTTTTGATGAGCTAGTGGACAAATTTGTAACACATTTCTCATACAATATCGAGCATGAAATCTCTATGTTAGACCTTTGTAATAACAAGCAAAAGGGGGGAGAATCCTTCGCCTCTTTCTTGCAAAGATGGAGACAACTGGCAAGCAAGTGTCCCTATCACATACTGGAGAAACAAATGATAGAAATGTTTGTTCACAACCTAACCATGGAACTGAGTTATCAAATCCAAATACAATGCCCAACCACTTTTAGTAAGGTCATTGAAATGGGTCTACTCATTGAGAAAGCCTTGATAACAAAGGGGCAAATTAACCTATACAAAGACACCCCTAGCTGTAACAATAATGCGGACAAGTCACGATTTTGGACCAAGAACAAACCCATTGTAAATGATGGTGTGGTGGATGCTAAAAATGTGGTGCAAAAGCAACCAATCTTCAATCTATCAAAACCACAAAACAATACACCATCCAACAAGCCCCAAAGCAATGAGTAAAGACCCACCAACTTCCCTCTTAGGAGAAAATTCACACCACTAGGAGAGTCTCTCGAATTCACCCTTAGGAAGTTAATTGCGGGTAACCTCATAACACTTCCTCCAGTGCGTGATTATGAACCAAAATTTAAGCCCGCTTGGTGGAGTGATGCCAACTTTTGCGAATATCACCGAAACAAAGGACACAAGACAAATGATTGTCAAGCGCTAAAACATGTTGTTCAAGACCTCGTTGATCAAAAAGCAATAAAAATTGAAGGGCATACCTCTAATGGAGAGCATATAGCATTCAAAAATCCTCTTCCACACTATGAGAAAGGAGGATCATCCAATCAAAACAATGGTGCTAACAAAGCAAACTATAATAACGTTTCTTACGAGTACACCATCAATCATATCTCACATAGTGATTCACACGTCAATGTAATCACTATCAATAATAATCCTGACTGTAATGTGACCACTCATCGTGGAAACATTACACTACAAGGAGCTCCACCCAAATCCTCATCTACATCGAACCAATACAGCATCATCGACCAACTCCATAAAAAACCTGCACACATATCCATTCTAGAGTTATTGCGTCTATCACCGTCCTAGAAAGCCATCTTGGATAAAGCCCTCTTGGAAACAACCGTTCCTACAAACCTTGCTCAAGAGCAATTCCAAGCTATGGTAGGTCATCTAACCACACCACATTTCTTATCTTTCACAGAGAAAGATGATATGTTCATCAACCAACCACACAATGCATCCCTCCACATTG
Organism: Cunninghamia lanceolata; assembly: GCA_027924645.1. NCBI lineage: Eukaryota > Viridiplantae > Streptophyta > Pinopsida > Cupressales > Cupressaceae > Cunninghamia > Cunninghamia lanceolata. The sequence continues at coordinate 761,353 of BSBN01000399.1, forward strand.
AAGCCCAAATCCACAAACACTGAATACAAAGGGTCCTAATAGATGGAGGTGCTGGTTTAAATATATGCACATTAAAGTTAATCCTTGCATTGGGATTTTCACAAAATGTCGTCGATCCTAAAAAGAAAATAACTATCAAGGCATATGACGAAGAAGAGAGAACTTCCAAAGGAATTGTAGTCTTGCCAATACGGGTTGGCCCAGTAGAGAGAGATGTGTGTCAAGTTCTAGACATGGAGCTAGCATATAACATTCTTCTCGGTAGACCTTGGATCCATGCAATGAAGGTCGTTCCTTCAACATACCATCAATGTATCAAGTTCCCACACAATGGCCAAGAAATTACTATACAAGGTGACCCTAACCCATTTCAATATTGCAACAACATCCAATCAAAACCAGACGTGGTAATCCCCACCAATCGAGCGGCTTCCTCTTCTTCAAACCATGTGGATCCAAGTTCTCTAGATTCTACCTCCAAACATCAGAGCTTAAAGTCAAAGTCAAGGACAAAGGCATTGGAGAATATGTCATTGAACAAACATTCTGTCTAGCACAGCTGCCTCTATCACCACGATCATATGGAAAGCCATTACCGAACAAAGCCAAGTTATTAGAGACTTCTAAAGGTCCTTTCATTAGATGGGGAAACCTCTCAGATGAGAGTGATGAAAAGGATGTCTTACAGTGGCTTTACAAAGATGAAGATAGTGAAACCACACCAAATGATCATCAACCAAAGCTACCCATTGCACAGTATGGTCAAGGGATTTCTATTTTATAAAGGATGGTATATGAAGGACATGGTCCCGTAGGATTAAGGAAAGACGGTATCATAGAACCAATTCAACCCTCTACTTCCACAACCTGAGACACTACTGGGTTGGGATACAAGGGTGAGGAGAAGATCAAAGGTAAGGAGAAACTCCAAGCAAAAGACAAACATGCAGTTACCACTAACTTCATAGAGCAGCTTCACTGACTACAAGAATGGAGTGAAACAGATTCCAATGAGTATGAATGGGACAACCTCTCAGAAATGTCTTGGGAAGACAAAGAGATTGACATGGTTCAACAACATAGATCTACTCATACGACGCATGAGGGACGAAACTCTAGGGCTAGATCACTAGAGTTTGATTCGCAATACGATGAACGTGAACTTCATGAGAGTACGATGTCACACTTGACGAACCAACTTGAGGAGAGTGCCATTATAGACCTTGTCAATACCTCTACCTACTCAAACAACTCCTCCATTCTAACCATCACCACCCTTGAATCAAACCAACTAGATGATCCATTACCCCTAGTGCATCCTGAATTGATAGACTAGGATTTGCAAGACACCACCCCTAAACTAGATACATTCCAAAATGATGATGCTATCATCGATTACCTAGAGCTTAGAGATCATCTACCCGCAGGGGATCACAAAACTGGCTACACCATAGAACTCAATGACAAGGCTTATTTTGGAGAGAGTGCCAAGACTTTCAATCGTAAAAATGTGAAAATAAAAGACCAATCTAATGGTGAAAACCGCTCTGCGATAGTGTTAGATCATGAAAATAGTAAAAAGATAAAAGGCATATTCGACGGTGAAAACCTCTCTAAGGCGCCGAAGGATGAAAGGCTTGGCACTCTTCCCAATCTGACACATCAGGAAAGGTCCTCAATTCTGATTGAACCAGCAGAACCTGTTAATATTGGAGCAACAGACAACCCATGGATAATCTATATGGCACAATCGTTATCCGCATAAGAAAAGCCAACTTTCACCGAATTCTTCAAACGGAAACAGATTAACTTTGCTTGGTCATATGTCGATATGCTGGGACTGGATCTTGATCTTATCATGCATCATCTTTCACTGGCTCTAAGAGCTAAGCCAGTTAAATAGAAACTGAGAAAAATGCACCCATAGATAGCATTAATGGTGAAGGAAGAATTAAAGGAGTTGCTCGTGTTGGTTTCATCAGATCAATAGATTATCTAGAGTGGATTTCAAATATAGTTCCTGTTGCCAAACCAGATGGAAGAGTGAGACTGTGTAATGACTTCAGGGATCTGAACAAGGCTTGTCCAAAGGATGACTTTCCTCTGCCAAACATAGACATCATTGTAGATCTAACGACAAGGCACACCATGTTGTCATTAATGGATGGGTTCTCTGACTATAACCAAATCAAAATAGTGTCGGAGGATCAACAGAAAATGAAATTCACATGTCCGTGGGGTACCTATTGTTGGTGCATCATGCCATTCAGACATCATTGTAGATCTAATGGCAAGGCACACCATGTTGTCATTAATGGATGGGTTCTCTGACTATAACCAAATGAAAATAGCGTCAGAGGATCAACACAAAATGAAATTCACATGTCCGTGGAGTACCTATTGTTGGTGCGTCATGCCATTCAAAGTAAAGAATGCGGGGGTAACATATCAGCGCGTAATGACTATGATCTTTCATGACATGATGCACACCATCATGGAAGATTATGTAGATGATATCCTAGCCAAGTCAATCACTAGAGAAGGCCATCTGCAGGTCTTAGACAAGATCTTCACAAGACTAGAGCAATTTAATGTACGGTTAAATCCAAAAAAGTGTATTTTCAGAGTCACATCCGATAAACTCCTTGGATACATGGTATCAGCTAATGGAATAGAGGTGGACTCAACCAAGGTAAAAGCAATCATGGAAATGTCGCCACCTAAGAATCTGACTCAATTGCGGTCTCTACAAGGAAAGTTACAGTCCATAAGAAGGTTTATCTCTCAACTAGCAGACAAGTGCCATCCATTCACACATCTCTTACACAAAAACATTCCATTCAAATGGGATAACTTGTGTGAGCAAGCTTTTCAGCATTTGAAGGATTATCTAATGAACCCACCAGTCTTGATACCGCCAATTCAGGGCAAGCCACTGCTACTCTACATCTCAGCTACACTAACAGCTCTTGGAGCTCTGCTAGCCCAACAAAACCATGAAGGAAAGGAACAAGCAATCTATTACATCAAAAGGACATTAGTAGTTTACGAACTACAGTATACACCAATTGAAAGAGCATGTCTTGCTGTTGTCTTTGCTTCACAAAAATGGAGACACTACATGCTCTCACACTCTACAAGCAGTGGCAAAGATTGATCTGTTAAAATAGCTACTCAGCAAAGCTACCCTAATAGGTAAAATATCTAAATGGGTCATGATACTCAGTGAATTTGATACTAAGTATGTAGATAGAAGAGCAATAAAGGGGCAGGTCATTGCAAATCAGCTGGCGGATGCACCTTTGACAGATGACAACCCATTAAGCTTCGAATTTCCAGATGAGTCTATCTTCAACATCACTACCACAGCTTGGAAACTTTACTTTGATGGGTCATATACTCAACATGGATCTGGAGTAGGAATCTTGTTGGTAACACCACATGGAGATACAATCCCTAAGTCATGCATACTTATGTTTCCATGTACCAACAATGTCGCCGAGTATGAAGCACTGGTTATTGGCATAAAGATGGCAGTAGAGTGGAAGGTCAAGGAACTGCATGTGTATGGGGACTCACAACTTGTCATTAATCAAGTAAATGACGATTATCAAACTAAGGACGAGAAGCTAATACCATACAAGCGTATGGTGGATGATTTCAAAGAGTATTTTGTTGTGATATCCTTCGAATAGATACCAAGATTGGAAAATAAAGCAGCAGATGCAATGGCTACTATTTTATCCCTCCTTGACATACCTGAAAATCATTCTCGTTATGAGTTCTTGGTGGAGCCAGCTTCCCATCCAGCTTATGAAATCCCAGAAACAAATACCATTTATCACATCGTAGGGTTTGATTCTCCCTTATATGGCAAAGTTTACACCTATCTGAAAGAAAATATCCTACCACTTGACCTATCACACAACCAGAAACGAACATTCATATGCCAAGCATCCTGATATAACATCATCGTAGACACCTTGTATCGATGAGGTTTAGATGGTACTCTCCTTAGGTGTTTGGATAGTGAGGAATATCAGACCGCTTTGAGTGAGGTACATGAGGGAATATGTGGGACACACTCTAGTGGTCCTACCTTGGTGAAGAAGCTCATGCGTCTCGGATACTATTGGCCAACTATGGAAAAAGACTCTTATCAGTTTGTGAAGAGATGCACTAAATGCCAAATCCACGGGAACCTCATACATGCATCGGCACAGGAGCTATAGCCTTTAACGACACCTTGGCCCTTCTGCCAATGGGGACTTGATCTAGTAGGTAAGATTCACCCTTCATCCTCCAACGACCACAAATTCATTATCACAGCCACTGAGTACTTCGTGAAGTGGATTGAGGTCGTTCCATTAAGTAACGTCACAGGGAAATAAATCTCTTCTTTCATCCTTAAATACATCATATATAGATATAATATTCCATCATCCATTATCACGGATAATGGGTGACCTTTCAAGAATCAGGATGTGAAATAACTCTGTGATAAATTCCACATTCAACATCACTTCTCCACTCCATACTACCCGCAAGGTAACGGCCAAGCTGAGGCATCAAACAAAACTATCTTGAAGATACTCAAAAAGACTGTCGATGAGGCTAGCCATGACTGGCATATGCAATCGAACCCCTCTCTGTGGGCCTATAGAACTAGTATACGCACTCCCACAGGTGCGACACCATACGCCCTCATATATGGATCTGAAGCCATCTTGCCTATAGAAGTTGAGTTACCTTCCCTCAGGGTGTCGTTAAAGGGTCTCATTAATGATGAGGAATACAGAGTATCAAGACTCCAGGAGTTAGAGCTGCTAGAAGAACGAAGACAACATGCCTTCAACCATCTTAAGGCATACTAGCAGAGAATGTCAAGAAGTTATAATCACAAGGTCAAACCAAGAGTCTTCCAGGTGGGTGACTTAGTTCTAAGAGAAAATCCACGAAATCAACAAGATAGAGAGAAAAAGGGAAAATTTGAACCCAATTGGTTGGGTCCCTATGTCATAGTCGCGGCCTATGGATCAGGTGCCTATCAGCTATCAACATTAGAAGGTGAACTGTTCGATGATCCCATCAACAATATACATCTTCGCAAGTTCTACACCTAAAACCCCAATGCAAGGGAGTCAAAAAATAACAAAAAATTAAAAAAAAAAAAGAAAAATAACAAAAAAATCATCCTCTGGTGAAAACCTGGTAAACAAGTGCCTTCGATAGATACCAATGTGAAAACTTGGAAAACAGACATCATGTGTATTTTAACTAACTGCGCAAATAAAAGCAAGTGGTGAGAACCTAGTAGACAGACATCATTTGTGATAAACCGCCTCCTCCATCTTTTCAGACCTTGTTCCTCATCCATCCCTTCTAACCGCATCTACCCACTCGCATTGAGATACCTACCATGGCTTGTTGTTCGCTCATCCTTATCACCTTATCCCACCAGGCTGTCGATCCAAGCTTGCGTCCATCTTGTCATCCATCCTCAACCAATCCATTGCACTGTTGTCGAACTACGTCGCCTCTAAGCTATCACATAGGCAAGGCCATCATTGATGCACCCTCGAGGCTCCTTTCCCTTCCATTCCATCCCATGTCACCCATCCTTCGGTCTATCCGAATCTGCACCATTTCCCATTGCCTAGGTCTTAGGTCCACACCCTCAACTACGTTGCCTCTGCGTCATCATGTAGGCAAGGCCATTTATCAATGAGCCCCCGAGGCACTAGGTCAGTCCCTTAGGGTCCATTTCTTCGTGTCTATTGTCAGTTCATCCATAATAAATCGATCCTTTACTTGACTGGGGGCAAAATCCTTGACCTAGTTAGTGAACTGGATTTTTGAATGCTACAACTCAGAGGATAACAAACCGGATTGTGGTTTTATCACTAAACAAGCAAGCTTTAAACATCAATTTGCCAAAAAGACTTCAAACAAAGCCTGACAACACCAACTTGCCTAAACTATCAAACATGACTCTATCAGTTATTGTAAGAAATATATTTCTATGGCAAGAAGGTTTTAATGGTTGTTTTAAAGTCTTATTTCATGGTTTTTGTTATCATGTCTCCTATGCTACTCAAGGATGTCAAAAACTAGAGATGCTATGATGGAACATGATTATTTTATTTGTCTATTGTTTGTGGGTTTACCTTTAGTAATGATAAGCCTTGTCTAATGACATGATCAACATAATGATCATCGAGGACATCAGGGGTCTAAACATGAAATAGGTGTAATCCTTGTCTGTTGATACATAAGCAATACTTAGGTCATCTTGGTTCAATTATACTTAGATGCTTGTATTAACTTGCTAAATCAAAATCCATGTAAGTAATACTCAAGTCATCATGGTTTAATTATACCTAGATGCTTGTATTTTCTTACAAATATTTTAAAAAGCTCAATGATGAAACAAAGTACTTCAAAAACTTGCACAAGAAGATGACAAAGTCTGCTATCATACATACCAAATTGCATTTCATTTTCATTTATTGGCATTCCATACATACCATTTATCCAAGTGTCACAAAGATCCAATTTTATTTGTCAGTTATCTGCCTATCCAATCTCATCCATTAACCAATTCATTCTTCAAAGTTTCCTTTCATTATCCAAATAAATTCTTTTAAGTGTTCTTTTATTTTATGATTGAGTATACTTGGGACAGTAAAAAAAACAATTTGTAAAACATATTGCATGTCATAAATAGGTGTGTCATCATATAGTATCATCACACTAAGTGCATTAATGGTATAAGCATTTAGATCATGTTCGTGTAGCATATAATGTTGTCATTTAGATGCATGAGTCACCATAACATTGCGTAAATAAAAAATCTCACAAAAACACAGATATCATAGTGTTTGCATATTAGATCACCGTCCATAAATAAAACAATTACAACATCATATGTTGAATCAAAATCATCACAGTGTGCATTAGTTCATAGTAACATATCAGCATATAGGATCATAAACATGCATATAAGCCATCGTGTCCATCATGTGTCACATAAAAGCATCATGTCACATAGATATCAAGTGCATAATAGAATCACATAAACATGTTAGAAGCATCACATACAACCATAAGCACAAAAAATTAAAAAAAATCCATCCATAAGAACACATGCATGTAGTATGTCGAACTCATGTAGATCATCATCATATATCAAAATAATAATAAAAGTCCAAGTATACAATGAAATCAAAAACATAAGTACATATTGAATGTCCACAATGTGGTGTGTTGGTAATCATTTATGTTTAGGGTTTTAGGCTCGAGCTACTGGTGGTGCCTACATAAGTATTCAAGTTTCAAGCATTTAGATATGCAGGCACCTTACCAAAAATCCAAAAAACTCTAACACTTTTGGCCTCTGCAATTGAAAAAATGCAAAAAATAGTTAAGGTACAAGTGTCTTTGTATATACAAAGGTGTTTGTATATACATACAGGTCAAAATGTGCATTGGCAGGTGCAAAATCTCCATCGGCCTTTGAAAAAATCAATTATATGCATTTTAAATGCATATTGGGCTTTCAAATGTGCATATACAAAGGGGAATCTTTCGTAGATTCCTGAGAATATTCCCGCTTTGTATATCAGGTTGCATGTAGAGATACAAAGGAAAAATGTACAAGGGTGGTGGACATGCTTCTGCTACAGTGCGATGTACAAGTTGTCTTGTATATCGAGCTACATACAAAGCCGCCAGCATGCATTTCAAACATACAAACAAATATACATTCGGGCGCGCATACAAAGAAAAGATACATTGCAGGCATATTCCAGGAAAGATTCCTTGTTTGTATATGTAGGAGCGAATGTATGCTTGCGTTTAGATGCATTCCTAGAATATTCCGTCGCATATTCCACAGTTGTATATGAGGGTTTGTATATTTGTGTTTGTATATTGGCACATACAAAGGTGCAAATATACATTTGCTATAGACACAAGTGATGGGGCCCGCCAGTTGTATGTGCATTCGTTTGTATGTTTGCAGATACAAGCTAATATACAATGAAGAAATATACATTCTGGACCCGATTGAAAATCAAATGCAGTGAATAATGTTTCAGGTCCGCAGCATGTATATTGGGCGCTTGTATGTGCCAATGTACATTCAAAAGATACAAGGGTTAAGATGCAAGCCGGATTTCAAAGCAACTTTAGCATGCCTCATTAAAATTTGAAATCCGCCTTGTATGTATGAGGCAAATGTACATGCACATATACAAGGAAATATGCAGGAAAAGAGGATACAAGTTGGACCCGAATTGAATTTCAATTTGTTCTAACCAGGTTTGGGGTTCGCCTTGTATATCAAATAGATGTATATGCATTTTGCATATACAAGGGATTTTTGAAGGGTGAACAGTGGCGATTGTATATGCATTCGTTCATACATAGACAAGGGCGAAAAAGGCAAAATGAAGGAGCAAAAAGCCAGCTATAGAATCATGGGGTGCCTACATGGCACGTTTTCACTGGCCGATGGCTAGTCAGTGCGATTTTGAGCCATGGATCTCAATGATAGGAGTGGATCGACGGCCTTGTTTTGAACCTACAGCGATGGTTTTTCCTTAGCGTGTGCGGCCATTTTTGAGCAGGAAAATCTCCCGATGCATCTGTTGTTGCATCCCACAGGTAGTTGAGGCTTTGATGGCGGTCATGCAGAGACATCGATGGGTGAGGTGACAAGTGAACTACCAGGCTTACGAAGAAAACCTTCAGGCGGCGGTGTAGATCCTGATTCCACCTGCTCATTCCTCTTTGTCTCTCTGCTGCATTAACTATTTTGAGCGCCATTTCTCATGCATTGTATCTGGCAGAAATTTTGATCTTGCCTTGTAATTAATTTCGCTGAGTTCACAGTCTTGGTATAAAAAGCCAAACTGTGTTACTCATTGGGGTTGTTGAAGACTTGGGCAATTTTTTGTGTGAATAACAAAAAACAAAGCATTTTCCTGGTTGTTATATCTCGATGGGGTTTATGTGTTGCATCTAAGTTGTATCTTGCACATATGTTCAGTTTCAGTGTGGATGTTATATGAAAAATGCATTATTGCATGTGTTTATCTGTCTGTCTCCATTTGTTGTATGCATTTTCTTCTTTTGAATCTGGTTGCTAATGGTTTCTCAGATTCTAGGGTATAGTCTTGTTGTACCACATGCTTAATCTGTAACTTCCATTCAAGGAGTGGATTAAATCATTTTAGGTTGAGTATGGAGAAGATTGTATGTCAGCTGGGATATCCATAAGCAGAGACAGTTAAATACTTATTCTTGGGTGGTATTTGTAAGGCAAACACCAGTCCTAACCCCTTGAAACTTGAATGCTAGTTGCAAGCCACTCTCTTGTATACGTCTAGTTGACTCCTTGTCCTAGGATAGGCACCGGTCTGCTTCTGGATTAGTAGTTATGATCCAAAACCCTTGTCTTGCATCCAAACCATCAAACCAATCCATTCACATTCCCAACCTGTTAATTGTAGGAGTAGAATTAGGAACCCCCTGCATACTCTCATCCATAACTAGACACATATGTCCAAGAATGTTGCCAACCTTGTGATTTGTCACACAAATCTTGGTCCACACATGAGAGTATTATGCCTGTGATTTTAAAGCTAAATCTTTCTGTCATTGGGTGAGTCAAATGTTGCATCTTTAGCTGTAGGGATACCCCCCTTGGTGCGTCAGAACTAAAAGTGAAGGGGAGGTAGCTCACGCAACCTCCTGTATTCGTTGGCTGAATCTGCCTATGCATTGGAACTGGCAAACTCTCTGCTGATTCGGAAGAAATACCAACATGGTGTATACAAAATAAATACTACCAAAGTGATACATGTCCCAAAAAGCACCTAGGTGGCATTGCCTCCTAAAGGCGCTGACTGTTGTGGCTACTGTGGCTGTCCATCTCCACCCCCTGATGCACCTGCACTTGATGCTCCCCTCTGTGGCCCCAGCACCCCTCCGCTCTCTGTGAAAGTCCTCCATGACCTACTGCGGTAGCTGGGGCAAAAATTGCCTGCTCGCCGCTCTGGGGGCACTGCCTGCTCACACAGCCCTCGCCAGTAGAATATCTCCTGGCTAGCCCTCACCATCTCTGCCACTGTCTATCTTGTGGGCCCCTATGCTGCAGTCTGTTATACTTGCTCTAATAACCCCTCAGCCCTGGTATACCACTGGATTGTGATATCTCTCTCCAACCTGGTAGTCTGTAGCTCACCATGCAGCTGGGTGATCTGCCCCTGCCTCTGTCCCATCTAAGCCTACATCTGCCCTAGTTGTGCCTGCTACTGAGCCACCTGGGCTTGTAAGGCTGCCAACTCCTCGTCATCCTATCCCTGTCCTTGTGGCTGCACATGAGGCTGCATCTGACCCAACTGTACCTATTGGGCGGGATCTATGTCAATCTGTTGGCGTACCCACCTGCCATCCCCATCATCTTCATCACTCCCATCATCCCCACCTCTGCCATCATCACTGCCACCTCTTCCCCCTCATCACCTCCGTCACCGTTGAGGCCCCTCATCCTCCTCCTCCCGATCGTCTAGTCTTGGAGCTCTCTCTCTCTAGGTCCTGAGTATCGAGGGAATGGGTGTGCTGCAAACCAAGCTACGTAATCCTGTGTCATCCCAACATCTGCAACTGTCCTCCTCATCGACCATGGATGGTATGGTAACTATGCAAACTCTGCCTGAGCCTGCTCAAATGAAGCACCAGGACCCCATTGAGGACGCTCCTTATGCGTCCTAGCAAAGATGACATTCCCCTGGATCCTACCAAACTGTCGGTACACATGAGAAACAATGTGCCTCTCAAGAATGTAGGGAGTCCTCCCCATCAACCATCTGGTCTGAAAGCAAAATGGTAACTCTGATGCATCATCCTCCCACACCTCACAGTCTAGGTAGGGTCGCCAAATAACTGAGACGACATTATCAAACACATGCCACCAGTACTCTAGCTTCTCCATCTTGGGTTGGGAAAGACTCTCCTAGAACATATACAAGTAAGGTTGATCTCTACCTCAGGGGGCCATACCAATCGGTCGGGTGATAGCAATATGACACCAGGCCCAAATCTGCAACAATGATACTCCACATGATAAATTGGCAGCTCCAACATAAACAAACTAATGCAAGTCATGATAGAGGTGTGCTAGTAGGCAAGGACCCCACGTAAATTGGGTCCCATTTGTGACAATCTGCTCTAAGGTCCTCCCCCATCCAACCACAAAACTGTGGGATCTCCTGTCAGGACAAACTATCCCTCCAATCAACCCAGCAACAACCAATTGAAGAGGCTCATAATAAGCAACCATATCTACCTAGCTAATCTATGTGCCCTCGATGGTGCCATCATCAAAGACTCGGTGGCACTCATCAAGTCCTGCCCCAGTCTGAGACTCGTACTCCACGAGCTCCCCATCTATCGGAATGTGCAGAATACGATGTATATCCTCGAGTGTCACACTGATCTCCCCAGTAGGAAGATGGAACATCCCATCCTCACTGTGAAAAAGCTCAAAAAGTGCAGTCAGCATACCAAGATTAGCCCGAATCTCAGGCATAAAGCAAACATGCAGTAACCCTGTCGATCCCAGAACGAGACGATCAAGCTCTGTCAAGTAAGGCCTCAGCAACTGTGTCACTGGAAATCACTCCTGAGACATAAGTACATCATTAAGCTCCTCTTGCAATCAGCCAAATGCACATTAAACAAACAACATCAACTAAACTGCATATCTATCTATCAAACATTAGAAACTTCACTATTTTTTCTAACATGAAATCTATCCTATCATCTCTCCTGAGATTCTATCAATCTCAGAGATGACCTATCAGTTGGCAAACATCGATCACGATGTCGACTTTATCAAATTTGCTAAGTATTCTTTCTATCTAAAACAGATGCGCAATTCTGTTCAACATTTTCACAACTTTAGGATGAATGCGCAGCATCCCCCTCTATTTGTGTAGAGGAATTCACATGCGCAGGCTCAGTAGGTGTTTGCGCAACATTAAACCATTTGCATAGGATCCCCTTGTATATGCGCAAAATCATTTACATGCGTAGATTCCTAAGACATTTGCGCAATTTTACGACAAATACGCAGGTTTATAACACATGTGCATATTTACATCACATTCACAGAAATCCTTGGTATTTGTGTAGATCTATCACTTGTTTGCAAAAATAATACATTTGCGCAGATTCTGGTGGTATTTACGCAGAATCATAGCAATTGCACCGTTTCGCAGGGTAAATGCGCAGATTCACTTCTGCTGCACATTCAAAACACCTAAGTTTGACCTATATTTTTTTACCACAATAAATGCACCAAGCCTAAAATTGAACACATACTTACCGGTGGGCCGTACTCTGTTGGACAGTTGAATCATCAGATCCTCTCGAAGTAGTGTAACTCAACTGGAACTTGCTGCATTGTCGCTGACTCTCCTTAGCACCTGAGCTCTGATCTCCTATAACCTCTCTAAGCAAAGACAAGTGTGCAAATGACTAGGAATGTGACCCCACACTCCTATTTATAGCGCATTTAACCCTTAGTGGAGGTGTTTAACCTTATACATGCTGAGGCATGTTTTGCGTCCAATTTTTCTTCCGCGTTGACCAATTTCTTCTCTCATCTATCTTGTCAACCTATCTCATCGTGAGATTGCTCGCCATCTTGCCGTCACATTCTTCTCATCCAATCTCCCGAGGGGGCATCCTACCGTCATTTAACCTATACCAAGGGCAAACTGGGGCATGTATCAATCGCATAAAAATTTTATTCTTTGAAACAACATGATAAAACACATTGCATCAAAGAGGGGCAAAATGTATACACCTAAAAATGGCTAAGTCGAATTAAATAAATATTTTAATATTTATTTTATTCTCATTCTTCTATCAATTAAATAAATATCCTAATTTATTTAAATGGTTCACATCCCTCTAATAATTAAATAAAATCAATTTATTAAATTAAATTCCCTAAATCTTCTATAGTCTCTAATTAAATAATCCTAAATTATTTAATTAATCCTAAATTCCTCTATCCCAAAGTCCCAATTTCATAAATCCACATCACCTTTCCACCTCACCATGTTGCACGCATAATTAAATATTTTAATATTTATTTAGCTAATATCCCCTCACCCACATGTCCTATTTATCCTCCAGTCAAATTAGTTAACTCATCAATCAAATCAGTTAACTAATGAGTCAATTGAGTTCACTCCTCAATCTATTCTGTTAACTCTTCAATCTATTGTGTTAACTCCCATAACTCATGAAAGGAGCTTGGACACTTGTCCTCTTCTGATTCGTGCACATGCCCTCAAGCTTTCTCAACCGTACACATCGTAGGTAATTCCTCCAGTCATGGATCTAATGACACTTGGATTTGGCCTCTCTTAAGCCTATAAAAGGGACCCTCATTCCCTCATTTCATCCATCCAAGCTTTAGCAATCTTACTCTTCAAAAATCCTACCAGCGTGCCTTTGGCAAAAACCCTTTCTTGCATTCGCATTATCATCATCTCATTATCATCCACCATGTTGCCATTATCAATCATCCATCTTCATTAGTTATTGCATTGTAGTTGCATTACATAATCCTCTACATAGCCATTCAAGCTTTGTCACCTTAACAGCAAGGAAGTATAACTTCTGAGAGCTCCATAATCAAACAATATCAAAGCAAGATAGGCAACAATGGAAGCTACAAGGTAAATCAGTCTACAAAGGTATATCTTTTGTTTATTTGTATTTGTCTTATTTCCATTGAGTTATTGGATATTTAGTTGATAAATACTATTGTTCACTTTTCCTCTAACACTGGGGTTCCATACTTGCTTTTGCATGTTTGCACATTTCGGGGTTCCAAATCTTTTTTTTACATTTGTGAATTTTGGGGTTCTAAACCTTTTTTGCATATTTGTAAGTTTTTAGGGGTTCCATAACCTTTATGAATGTTTGCAAGTTTTTAGGGGTTTTGGAACTTTTTTGCACATTTGCAAGCTTTTAGGGGTTACAGAACTTTTTTGGATGTTTGCACATGTGCAAGTCAATCACAAAACCTCTAAACTTTTAGAAGCCATAACTTTTGATCTAGAAAGAATTTGAGCCCATTTTCAAAAAAATAAATATCTCATAAAGGACAATGTCATGGTGAGGTTGAAAAAAACCCTTATGCAAACTAGAGTTTTAGACTTTTTGTGCATGTTTGTACATGTGCAAGTCAGTCACAAAACCCCTAAGTTTTTGGAGGCCATAACTTTTGATTCAAGAAGTAATTTCAACCCATTTTCTTCTAATTGAATATATCAAAGATGATAACATCATGGCAAGTTTAAAAAGGCCCTTGTACAAACTAGAGTTTTCAACTTTTTTGCATGTTTGCAGTCAAGGTCAAAAACCTTAAAAATAGACAAACTTCTTGAGGCCATAACTTTTGATTCAGGAAACTGTTTGAGCCCATAATTTTTTAGATTGAAGCTCTTAGCAAAGACTATATCATGATGACCTTCTTGCACCTATCTAAGACCATTTTGATGTTGAAATGCATAGGACAACTGAGAGGGGGGTGAATCAGTTGTCACAAAAACTTAACTTCATAAACCATCAACTACTTAATTACTAATAATCTGATTTAACCATGAAAGCATGAAACCATAGAATTGATCACAATCACACATTCAACACAATAGACACTAGATTTTTACGTGGAAAACCCTAAAAGGGAAAAACCACAATGGGTGTTAGCCCACATAAAATATATGAGTTATAACAATGCCAAAAAATAAAGGCTCATTGCCCAAATTGCTTACTACAAAGAACGACTCATTTCCAAAGGGTGGCTCACTGCCAAGGGGTGGCTCACTGCCAAAAATGGTGAACTGATTAAGTAGCATCTACTCCATGCACAAGGTTTAGTTCCATTAAAGCATAATATAACTTCTCTACTCTGCTCTTTCACACCTTTGCACTTATCTCTTCATTTTCGCACACTTCTACTCCTTTTCGCAATTACATCACAAGTCTTTATACAAGTCATCAACCTTGGAATGTACATCAAG
Source organism: Cunninghamia lanceolata (assembly GCA_027924645.1). Lineage (NCBI taxonomy): Eukaryota > Viridiplantae > Streptophyta > Pinopsida > Cupressales > Cupressaceae > Cunninghamia > Cunninghamia lanceolata. The sequence continues at coordinate 776,463 of BSBN01000399.1, forward strand.
GTCGGCAATACATTCATCAACCGTTGGAACAATCTCTAAGGTCGGCATTACAAGAACATACATAGAAATAGGTATGGACCTAATACAAAAATTTGCTAAGGGAAAGATATAAAGATGTATGTTGATCACGCCACGCCTTAGCTGGGACCGCCATGACACACTTCCACAATCTTCAAGGCATCTCCACAATTGGTGAAATCAACCAAGTCGGCCAAGACTGGTGAGAACACTAAGTCTTCTAAGAACATTCTTCATCCACGATCCAATTTTCTCTTTTCAGAGAAATCCAAAGGTAGGAATACGATCATGAGACATCCACAAGCACATTGTAATCATCGAGAACAACCGCATGATCTCTAACCACTCTGTCAAGAAGATTCTTCAAACCGGAGCACAAGAACAACACTGTTAGCCACTATCTTAATAAAAGGATAGCTTGTGGACCACCAAATCATGAACCATTATAGTTGAAAGCACTTATCATCATTTTAGAATTAACTCTAGAACCGCAGACCAAAATACTTCAATGCGGAGGAATGCAGAGCATAACACTTTCTCCCTATCACCATCAAACATACAAGAAAAATAGTTTTCACTCTGGTGAACATAACTCACTCAAATCTTCATACCAGAAACTCAAACTTGGAATATAACATCTTCAAATAGACTTCTAAATAACTTCCAATCCGCAGACAAAGATATTCATCCTATAGGAAATGCAGAGCAATCTTCTGGACTGTTCTTCTGTATGCAATACACTGTTTCCACTGTAACTCATTATTTCTGTTGGAGGAGATATTTTTCTCAATATCCTCATCATCAAGATCATTTACATAAGTAACTACAAAGCATCTCACTCATTACAGGCAAGCAACAAAATAGGAGCACAGTTGACACTAATGACAACACAGATATGTTGACATCAACGACAACGCCAATTAGGCACATACTTGCAACAATCTCCCCCTTTGTCATTGATGGTAACATATGATGTGAAAAACTGAAAAGACCATCAAGACAAGATTCTCCCCTTTTCTCTTTACATCTATATTCTTTCTCCCCCTGAGTTTTTCACGTGATTTCTCTCACCCTTTGACATCAATGGCAAAGGACACACACTTGCATTCTACTACTCTGATCCAACTGAACTGTTACCAACACATCTAGCTACTCCCCCTAAGAGGTAGCTCTCAAAACATCAATCCAAATCAAAGAATGAGACTTTGAACACCACTGGATTGATGTATTCTCATGCATCTTAGTTTAGGGCATAAGGGGTAATGACCCCTAACTTTTCTCTGAGATACTCAAAAGTATCCTTAGGCAGAGGCTTGGTGAAGATATCTGCAATCTGATTCTTTGTGGACACATATTCCAACTTTACTTCATTCTCTATCACCTTTTCTCTCAGAAAGTGATACCTTATAGATATATGCTTTGTTCTTGAATGCATCACTGGATTCTTTGAAATATTTATAGCACTTGTATTGTCACAGAAGATTGCAACTAGATCTTCATACACAACTCTTATGTCCTTCAAAGTCTGCTTCATCCATAATACTTGAGTACAACAACATGTTGTGCAATATACTCTGCTTGTAGTTGACAAAGAGATTGAATCTTATTTCTTGCTTAGCCATGAAACTAATCTGTTACCCAAAAAGAAAGCGCCTCCACTTGTACTCTTCCTATCATAAACATCTCCAGCCCAATCAACATCTATATAAGCACTAAGAGTGAAATCATTATCCTTTGGATACCATAAGCCATGATCCGGAGTGCCTTTTAAATATCTCAAGATTCTCTTTACTGCCATCAAATGTGATTCTCTTGGATCTGCTTGAAATCTTGCAACAAGACAAACTGCATGCATAATATCAAGTCTGGTTTGTGTTAGATAAAGCAATCCTCCAATCATGGATCTATACTTTTTCTGATCAGTCTTGGGTTATTCATCAGTTTTGCTCAATTTGCAGCCAATCACCATGGGAGTACATATCGGTTTAGAGTCTTCCATCCCAAACTTCTTTAACAACTCTTTCACATACTTAGACTAAGATATGAAGATTCCTTTATCTGATCGATTGATTTGCAGACCCAGAAAGAAATTTATCTCACCAAACATAGACATCTCAAACTCTTTCTACATTTCACCAGCAAATTTCATACACATACCTTCATTTCCTCTAAAGATGATATCATCAACAAAGACTTCAACAATCAAAATTTGATCACCATTAATCTTGAAATAGAGACTACTGTCAGCAGTACCTTTACTGAATCCTAACTGCAATAAGTACTTATCCAACCTTGCATACTAGGCTCTAGGAGCTTTCTTGAGTCCATACAATGCTTTCTTCAACCTGCATACCATATCACCCTGATTTGATAGTTGGAATCCTTGTGGTTGCTCAATGTAGACTTCCTCTTCTGACTCACCATTTAGAAATGCAGACTTCACAACCATCTGATACACTTTGAAATCTTTGCGAGCTACAAATGCTAGAAACATTCTGATTGCTTCAATCCAATCTACTAGAGCAAAAGTCTCTTCAAAATCTATTCCTTCAATTTGAGAATACCCTTTGTACACAAGTCTTGCTTTATTCCTTACAACTTCTCAATTTTCAATCAGCTTGTTCCTAAAAACCCATTTGGTTCCAATAATATTTTTGTCAGTAGGTCTAGGAACTAATTCCCAAGTTTCAGTCTTCTCTATCTGCATTAGTTCTTCCTCCATTGCCTTTACCCAATTTTCATCATTGCAGACTTCATTCACAGTTTTTGGTTCAACTGTAGAGACAAAATAGTAGTTCACTTGTTCTTCTGCAACTCTTTTCCTTATCAGTACTCCTTTTTCTTTGTCTCCAATAATTTGATCTTCAGAGTGATTGATTCTTACATACCTGGGGGTCTTAGCAATTTTTGGAGCCTTTTCTTCTTCATCTTGACTGTCTTCTTGTTCAACTTTTTCTTCATAAGTTATAGCAGTAGGTTCATCTAACTCATAGCCACTCTTATTTGATGTTTTTCCTTTGCCTTCATCCACCTTCATATTTGCACTCTCAACAATCTTTTTCGACCTTTTGTTGTAGCACCGATAAGCCTTACTCTTGGTAGAGTATCCAAGGAAGATTCCTTCATCACATATTGCATCAAATTTCCCTAGGTCTCCATCTCTTCTGATATATAGCATTTACTTCCAAAGACTTTGAGGTATCTTACTATTAGAATTCTTCCATATCACAATTTAGAGGGGGTATTAGTACCATTACCTTTCACTTGAACTCTGTTTTGAATGTAGACAACAGTATGTATAGCTTCTTTCTAGAAAACTTCCAGCAGGCCTCCTTCCTTCATCATTGTTCTGGCAGCCTCTTGAACTATCTTGTTCTTCCTTTCCACAACTCCATTTTTCTAAGGAGTCCTAGGTGCAGACAACTGTCTCTTTGTTCCTTACTCTTCATAGAAATTGTTGAATTCATTTGATGTGAACTCACCTCCTCTATCAGACCTCAAGCATTTGATTTTCAGTTCTATTTCATTTTCAACCATTGCCTTGAAGGATGTGAACTTCTCTAGGGCTTCAGATTTATCTCTTAGAAAAGTAACACAAGTCATTCTAGAATAATCATCAATAAGCAACGTGAAGTACCTGTCGCCTTGTAGATTTCTTATCCTTGTAGGACCACATAAATCTGTATGAACTAGATCCAGCAAACCAACATAAAATTGCTCTTTACTCTTGAAACTTGTTCTTGTCTGCTTCCCCAACTAACATTCCTTGCAAATAGTATTGGTGGGTTTCACAAGTTTTGGTAAATGTCTTACAGTCTGACCTGAACTTATCTTTACCAGATTATCAAAAATTATGACACAACCTTCTATGCCACAACCAACTCTCATCTGCTTGGGCTAATAAATAGTAATCATTAGTTCCTCTTAATTGATAGATGTTACCTCTGGTCTTCTTACCAGTAGAAATCATAGTTCCAGAGCTTTCCATGATCTTGCATCCATTATCTTTGAATCTCAGATCATAACCTTTGTAACACATCTGACCAACACTCAAAAGATTGTGCTTCAAACCCTTCACATATAGGACATTGTCAGTATTATGTTTTCCATCAAATGAAATAGATCCTTTTCCACAAATCTTACCAGCTGCATTGTCTCCAAACCTAACCAGTCCTCCATCACATTTTCCAAACTTACAAACTTACTTTTGTCAATGGTCATGTGATGTGAGCATCCACTATCAATAATCCATTCATCCTTATCTTTCTCAACCTGAACAACCAAAGCACTTTTCTTCCACTGGTTTTTCTTCCTTCACACAACTAGCAGGATTAGTAGACATAGGTTCTTCTTTAATAGCAATAAACAAGCATTCATTTGTACTAGTACTAGCATCATCAGATTCATCATCAGTCACACCTTCATCATCAAAATCTCTAACATAGTAGCATTTCTTTGGAGCTCTAGGCCTGTTCTCAAATCTTTTTCTATTACTTTCAATTCTTTCAAGACATCTAGAAGCATAATGACCTACTTTACCACGTGAAAAACATTTGAAAGGTAGTTTGCCTTTGAACTTACCGAAACCTCTTTGCAATATGTCAACAAAGTTAGCTTCAATTCATCAAAGTCATCATCAGGTTCCACCTTATATTTCTCAGCTCTGGAGATCTTTTCTGAAGTATTGGCTTTGAAAGCAGTTTCAACTTTTGGCAGAGCATCACCAAACTCTCTCATCTCAAAGGCTATAAGATTTCCAAGTAATTGATCTCTGTCAATAGTTTTTACAGTCATTACTTCTTTAATTGCAACTACTTTGTGATTGTAGGACTTTGGTAGTGATCTAATAATTTTTATCACAACTTCTTTATCACCAATAGTTCCTCCCATACCTTTTATTCCATTGACAAGTTCATCAACCCTTTGCATGAAGGCTGTAATGTTGTCATCTTCATTCATCTTTAAACTCTCATATTTTGCTTTCAGGCCCTGTAGCTTGGCTTCTTTTATAGAATCATCTCCTTCATACAGTTTCTTCAACTTTTCCCAAACCTCATTTGCAGATTCTAGATCCATGACTTTTATTAGCTCAGTGTCAGACAAAGCACTTAACAAGGCATCTCTAGCTTTTATATTGAACTCATATTCTTTGATTTCATTTTCAGTTGTCAAACCATTTGGAGGCATGGTATATTTTGATTCTACAACTTTCCACACTCTATTACCAAGACAAAGGAGATGGATTTTTCATTCGTACCTTCCATAGAGCATAATTTGTCCCATCAAATTGCGGTGCTTCCTTTTTAAAAGACATCGCAGATCTTCCTCGAGCTGTTAGGCTTTCTTTCGAGGAACCAGCTCTGATACCAATTGTTGAAATGTGTAGGACAACTGAGAGGGGGGGTGAATCAGTTGTCACAAAAACTTAACTTCATAAATCATCAACTACTTAATTACTGATAATCTGATTTAACCATGAAAGCATGAAACCATAGACTTGATCACAATCACACATTCAACATAGTAGACACCAGATTTTTACATGGAAAACCCTAAAAGGGAAAAACCACGGTGGGTGTTAGCCCACAAAAAATATATGAGTTATAACAGTACCGAAAAATAGAGGCTCACTGCCCAAATTGCTCACTGCAAAGAACGGCTCACTGCCAAAAATGGTGAACTAATTAAGTAGCATCTACTCCATGCTTGGGTTCAGTTCCATTGAAGCACAATATAACTTCTCTACTATGCTCTTTCACACCTTCGCACTTATCTCTTCATTTTCGCACACTTCTACTCCTTTTCGCAATTACTATTATCACTGGAAATTGCACCTGTATGCAAGGCTGGTAAAGCTCTGCAATTCCATGTAACATGGGACTAATTTCAAGTTGTGGGTGCCCTATAATGAAATTAGACCTCCAGATTATGGGCTGGTTCCCTTCGAATGTTCTATTGAGATGTATTTTTTATTATTTGGAAAAGGGAAGAAAGAAACTAAGTGAATGCAAAAGGTAAAATTTGGTGATGCACTTGATTTGGATAAAAATATGCAATCTGATCCATAATATTTACTCAGAAATCTAACTTTTACACAATCCAGACTTGGCATAAATATCACAAAAGTGATTCTAAGGAAGGTTTGAAAATAAGGTTTCTATGAAGGAAATGATTTTTTCACAACACAAAAAGATTATTTCTGGTTAACACAACCTAAGACCTGTGATGATTATATGCTTAATGCTGCAAGCAAGGAAGTGAGACAATAATTTTAAAGGTTTAATGATAAAACACAACAAAATTTCATCAAAATCACTTCAATAATTAGCACTAAATGGAAAGGTAATTTAACTGATCTCAAAGAAACAAAGGAAAGTTTTGCAAAGAAGACAAAAATGGAACTAGTAACCTGCCGATCTCTCAATAAAACTGTAAAATGAGCTACAAGAATTCTCCAATCTGTCTGAATTAGAATGAGAATCAAGAACCAACAAAAACAAACTTTTGCTTTACAATATATAGGTTTTCTCTCTCAAAGAGGCATGCAAAATATGAACTTGTAGATAACTACCTCTAAAAATAATCACTCCCAAGCAACCTCCAAAATCCTCAAAATTAGGGTCTAAAACTGCCACAAATTGAGCAAAAATAGGTCCAATTTGGGCCTCTCTATATGATTGACCAAAAAGTTGACCAAGAACCCTAACAATACTCCCAAAATCATGCAAAAAACCTCCTAGGTGGCCTAGCTAACTGAACTAATCAATTTGGATGATTTTGCATTTAACAAAATTGATTGTGAGTAAATAATACAGTAATAAAAATAATTACTTTATTATTGGTTACAACTTGTTCTAATTTTGATTTTACAATTTGTGGAAAATAATAAAGTAATTTGGAAAATATTACTTTATCATTTATTTGCAATTAATATCTTTGTAAAATCATGCATGATTAGAAGATAAATATCACTCCTTATCACTCCAATTATAGTTGCCTAATTTGAATGATATGAGCACAAATAGGACTTAAAAGAAAATAAAAATCCCCTTATACCTCCATGTGGGAAAAAACCCCTAGTTGCATGATACATATACATTAAGGCAAAATTTTACCCTTATCACTCCACATGCACCAAGGAGAAAACATTATCCTCTCCTGCAAGATAAAATCCTTAAGTCATCCTATGCATTTTAATATCCCCATGCACAAAATAATACGCATTAATATCCTTATGACTCCCTTTGATGTTTGAGTGCATACATTTATCTTTATATTTTGAAGTCACCTTATATCTCCTTGTGCAATTTCAATATCAAGAAAACCTTATAACTCCATGACTCCATGCATAAAAAATTGCACCATTATATATGCTTACCTTGTCTGCCACCTTGTAAACTTCATGCTCTGTCTTCATGCATATCATGTCTAAAAACAATACCCCTTTGACCTTGTCAGCCACCATGCATAATCAAGAAGGATCTTTGATCTTTGAATGTTTACAAAAAATTGATAAGGAAACTTCGACTAGCATGAGTTTCATATGAATTTGCTTTGACTATGCTATTTTGTTGACCACAAAGGAGTTTAAATAATTCATAAGGCATGAAGCCTTGCCTTCAGATCATACCGACCCTTTTTGACTTAATAAAAATCAAGCCTCATCAATGTTGGTCGGCCACTCCATGTTATGATGGCTAAGGAATCTTCAAGACTAAAGTCTTGACCACGGGCATTTTAGATAAGGTAATTGATTTTTTTGTCTTTTTTGAAGTCAAAAAACTTGAGGGAAAGAACCTTTGAACAAAAGCAATAGAGAACCCTAAAAGTTGACTTCATTCTTCATTTGGCATCTTCCTTCATTTGCTCTGCAACTGTATTCTGTCGGTTAGGGTTTGAATGTTTCAAGCATATCTCTCTGGCTTTCACTCCTCTTCTGGTCCTCTCTTGGTCGAATCTTCATAATTCTGCATGCAAGAAAGATGGTAACATTTGTTTTGAGTTTCATATGAGGCATTTTTGTTGACATCTGTAGCTTCTTTCTCCTTTCATGGCTGTGGCTTCTTTCTCCTGTGATGGCTATCTTAATACTTTGTGCATTCTTTAACAACACTCCTTCTTGTGTCTCTGCATCTTTATCTTTTGCAACTGTCACCTATATTTGAAAGTTTGATAAAAAAGAGGCATGGATAGGTGTCTCTTCCTGCCAGAAAACAAGGTAAGCACTTATCTCTTGTTTCTCTTGTAGCTTCATTTGTCTTTTTGTAATTGAAGAATGACAAGGGTCTTTATTTGAAATGGGTATTGCATTTTCTTGTAGAAAATGACATATCTCCTTTAGTTGTGCTTGTATACATCTCTTTTCATCCTTTACTTGACTGTAGGTGCAGAAACCTTGAGGGTTTTTTGATTTTATTACAAGGGTTTGTTCTTTCTTGCACCTATAAAGCCTCCATTTTGCTACAGTTGTGCTCCATCTATATGTAGACACCAAAAATATGAAAACTATTAAGGGCTTCTAAAAATGAAACAAGGGTTTCAACTTTCTTTGCATAAAACCCTTCTCACTGTCACGGCCATCTTCTTATAATATCCACTGTTGTCTCTTTTTTACTGTAAGTGCAGAAAAGAAACAAGGGTTTTTTCATATACAGATGGGTATTCAATTTTTTGCATGAAAAATGTCTTCTTCTGGCATGGCTATGGAAGTAGATATATTTTATCATTTTCCTTTGACTGTAAGTGCAAGATGGCACTAGGGTTTGAGATTTCTTGAAAAGACCCTTCTCTTTTTGTAGATGGGTATACATTTTTAACATGAAAATGTTTTTCCTGCTCACGACTATGACATCTCCTTCTCTGTATAGCAACTTCCTTGACTATATTTTTCTATAGGTAAAAAGGAACTAGGGTTTGAAAGTATCAATAAATGAAATTTCACTTTGTTTTGCATAGAACTTTCTCCTCCTTTTCATTGTGACTGTCATAGCTATTGATGATGATGATGTATTTACCTATCTACCTTCCACTATGGCTCCAAGGCATAATATGATAACAAGATTTTGACATTCAAAAATATGATTGTTGTTTCTTTATCTCTATCTTGTAACTTAAACTTTGATACTCCTGTAGCACGCACTCTGTAAAAAGCTCTTGTCAACTGTTCATTCTCACTTGTCCTTCTCCAGGAACTTAATTGGCACATTCTTTTGTATCATTATCTGATATTGCTAAGCAATGAAGGTTCTCCTGAAGTTTCAAATGGCTCTTTTAGCTTTTTTGCATGTCATATATCTCCTCTACCTGCTAACTGTGGGATGATTGATCATTTGTCATGTGTGAGTGTGGGATCATCTCCTGACTGCCTTTATGTATGCTCCTCTTGACTGTCTTTATTGCATTTGGATCCTACTGTAGCATAGATATCATATTCTGATCTCTCCTTGGTTGTCTGTTTTTCTTGGTCCATCTGGATTCATACGATGTTAGCTCCTTTCTCATTACAAAGTATGAATGTTTGATGAATGTGGCAACAAGTCTAAAATTCTATAGCATATAGATTTTATCTTTAAATGCTTTGTGAATGTTGAGGCTCCTCTGTTTGTATCTATTTATTTATTATTATTTGACTATCCACCAGCAACTGCTTCTTTAACTTTGGCTAGCTTCATGGGGAATATTTGCCTTATGTACATGATTGTGGAATCACTGTTTTCTTCATTTACATCTGTCTGTGGCATTCTTTAGATACTCCTTCTAGCTGCCCCTGTGCATGCTCACTGCTTATCTCATTCATTTGGATCTTATAGTAGCATACATATCATGTTTTTCTCTTCTCCTTTAGTCCTTTATTATGGTAAATGCTTATTATGACCGTGTCATTCAGAATAATGGCATATGAGGAAATAAAATTGCTTACCTTGTGCCTCTGTCAATCATCATCACTGTAGCTTTTTGCATATCATATGCCCTCTACTGCTTCTCCTTCATCATTTGATGCAGTATTCTCTTGCACAGAACGTTCTATTCCTGTTGATGGACATGGAAGTTGTGATCTATTCTGACTGTATTTGCTTCTACAAGCCACCTCATGATCACTTTTATAACTACTTATGATAAATGTGACTGCACTTGTCCTTGTTCTTGCAAGGTATCTCTCCTTCTTTGTTTTAGACATGACTGTCTCTTTGCTTTTGACTTTATACATGACTGTCATGTCAATGATGACCCTACATTGTATACCTTGGTATTTGCTATGCATTATGTGCTTCATTTGTAGCTCTAAGGTATATGAGATAAAGTTTGTTTCTCTAGTATAGTGATGAGATTAGGAATATGCTATGACCTCCATGTGTCACTTGAATGTTGAACATTTGATTATATTTGGACTGTGGCAGCCACCTAGGAATATAGGCTCTCTCTGATGCTTTGATGATATGGAATTTAGACTTGGCTATTTCATCTTGCAAGCTACCTCTAATCAACTGTAATAATGTCCTGATCATCTTGTTTCCTCATTATTGCATATGTCTGCCAAGGCTATTAATGCCTTGTTGTTTTGATTTTGTCTTTTTAAAGGCATAACTTGTATCTCTCAGCTGGCTTGATCACTTGGAGTACCTGTATCATGTCATATTTACTTCTTACTCTTTTATCATAATGAGATGATACTTTCACATGATCTATCCTGTAACTTGCTCAAATGATACACAAGCTTTGTGTCTTGGAATCTTCATTCTATTTCTTTTTTCTTCATCAGGCACATTAATCTGAACACTTGTAGCATATCCTTGTACTATGAATGCAGTCTGTCAGTTGTTCTTATTAGCTGTGATGAAATAAGTATAGGTATTCACAATGATTTTGTACTTCAGATGGCTCCTGTAGCATGGATATTCTTTTGTGACTGTAATATGATTTCTGCACTTTGTCTTTGTTAACTTGACTCAGTCATGTTAATCTGATTTACTCCAATCAACTGTAATAATGGCATGGTGACATATCTTTTCTAGAAGTTGATTAGATGATGTATGATATAGCTTGGAATGATGCATCCTATCTTTTTTGATACTCTTTTCAAAAATGAAAAGAAACATGCTAGGCTCAAACCCTTGTGGGAGCCACATTTAATCCACATGTTTATTTGTCTTTAAGTCAGCAACAAAACTTGTCCTATACCTGCACAGTGAACAAACAAGTTAGCATAAAAATGTACCTGATAGTATTGATTGATCTTCTTTATGATTTCTTCTTGATTTGTGTCATTTATCTGATCTGATCTCTCATCTGAATGCATGATGTGATAAGTAGATGTTTCTGTTTGATAAAAGCATGTGAAAACTTTAAACATTCAGAGCACTAACAGGGCTATCCCCAAAATTTTGCAAGTTCAACTGATGATGGAGCTTGAAGTGAAGACCGAAGACTGAAGACTGAAGACTTGAAGGCCGGCATCAACAAACAACCTTCTTTCTTAGGCAATGATGGATGTTTAAATTTATCATGTGTTCATTTCTTTTCATTTTATCAAACATATTCATAGCTTGCATGTCTGCAATTGCTCAGTCTAGTTACTCCCACGGCTTGTGTGGGACACATTTGAACACTTATTTTAAACATGATCAGTTAATTTCTCTTATGCATATGATGTATATGTATTTCCTTTTCAATCAATGCATGAGATAAAGTAACAGATACTTGAATGTATGTTCAAAACATGACATGAAATTACAGTGCAATACAAATATCTTTCTTTCTTTTATTCAAAACTAATTAACTGAATAATCAATCTAACTTATAACTCCTGAAAGATCAAATTGTGTTAGATCAACTGTATTTCTTGAATCTTTGATTTCTTGACAAAACTTATTCTCTTGTCATGATAACTCATCATTCTTGATTAGACTGATGGGTTATCCTGACAACTGGATATCATTCTCTGCTTTGTCAAGGCATCAACTGTTCAATGAATGCAATAACTTTAAAGTTTTCTTTCATTATTTCTAAACAATTACACTTAGGTCCAACTAATTTTAAGTGTGAACAAAAAATTAGTAACAATTACATCACAAGTCTTTATACAAGTCATCAACCTTGGAATGTACATCAAGGTCAGTAATACATTCATCAACTGTTGGAACAATCTCCAAGGTCAACATTACAAGAACATACATAGAAATATGTATGGACCTAATACATAAATTTGCTAAGGGAAAGATGTAAAGATGTATGTTGATCATGCCACCCCTTAGCTGGGACTCAAACACAATTCTTCACACCATGACACGCTTCCACAATCTTCAAGGCATCTCTGTAATTAGTGAAATCAACCAAGTCAGCCAAGACTGGTGAGAACACTAGGTCTTCTAAGAACATTCTTCATCCACGATCCATTTTTCTCTTTGCAGACCAATCCAAAGGTAGGAATGCGATCAAGAGACATCCACAAGCACATTGTAATCACCAAGAACAACCACACGATCTCTAACCACTCTGTTAAGAAGATTCTTCAAACTGGAGCACAAGAACAACACTGTCAGCCACTGTCTTAAAGAAAGGATAGTTTGCAGAATGCCAAATCATGAACCATTGTAGTTGAAAGTACTTATCATCATTCTAGACTTAACTCTAGAACCGCAGACCAAAATACTTCAATGCCGAGGAATGCGGAGCATAACACTTTCTCCCTGTCACCATCAAACATATAGGAAAAATAGTTTTCACTCTGGTGAACATAACTCACTCAAATCTTCATACCGGAGGCTCAAATTTGGAATATAACATCTTCAAATAGACTTCTAAATAACTTCCAATCCACAGACAAAGATATTCATCCTACAGGAAATGCGGAGCAATCTTCTGGACTGTTCTTCTGTATGCAATACGCTGTTTCCACTGTAACTCACTATTTTTGCCAGACCTGAGCTAATTTTCTCAATATCCTCATCATCAAGATCATTTACATAAGTAAATACAAAGCATCTCACTCATTACAGGCAAGCAACAAAATAAGAGCACAATTGACACCAATGACAACACAGATATGTCGACATCAATGACAACACCGATTAGGCACATACTTGCAACATTTGATATGTTTTAGGGTTGAATTCTACCACCTAGGACCTCAAAAGTATATTTTAATGATTTTTCAACATTTTTTAGAATTTTAGCCCTCATGATTGTGTGTGAGCATGAAATTGGGTTGCAAAACACTCTCGAGACCCATTTAGGCACATAAAGGGTATGGGATAATTATTAGGCCTTTTCATGAATTTCAAACTTGAACTAAAGGCACAAACTTGACCCCCTAAAAATTCATAATCATGACATAGTTCATAATATTGGCATAAGACCCACATAATGAGCTTGTCCAAAACCTAATGATAAAAAATAAAATAGATTTGAACAAAAAGAGTCCTCAGTTCTAAAAGAATAGGGGCATGTTGTAGAGGCCACAACAAATGCCTCCCTTAAAACAACAAAACATAGTCAAGGACTCAAATCATCTAGGACTCAAACATGCACACTTAAAGATGCATGCACTTAAAGACTCAAGGTTGACAACTTGTTGATCCAAGGAAATAGTTGAATACAAGCAGAGATAAGAAAACTTTCAACCAATAGTGAAATTAATCTTACTTTGAGAATTAATTTACACCTAGATCCAATAATGTATTCTATGAAATAGCAACCTTGGATGCTTATAAAATAAGAGGACAATTTGGGGATTTGTATTCAACAACTAGTCCATCCAAGCACATAGAAGCACATTCATACTCAAGTCAAAATAAATCAACTATAAGGTGATAATTAGCATAATATCTTCCAAAGTGTTTGCTTGTGTATTATTTTCCTTTTTTAATCTAGTGGATTTGGGTAACATAGCCTAAATATCAAGTTATAATAGTATATTATCATTATATTAGGTAGAGGTCTTCTTTATATAGGTGTGAGTATCGCTTTGACATGCCTTTGATTACCTGGACATTACGTGTCAGCCAAGCATCCATAGTCTTGACAAAGTTATCTATGATCCCACTCTAGGCATATCTCTACTATCAGCCAAGGATCCATAGCCCAAGTAGAAGTTATCTAAATCACCTAGATTGAATGAGGTATTTTTTTTTTTTCTTCTATTTTTCCTTTATTTGGTTCAATCTATAGGCACTAAAGCTTGTCTCTAGGTTGGGGATCATTATGGTAATCAAATAATAATTTTTTTAAAAAATTCACGTGATATTTTGGTTGTGGTCACTTCATCCAATAAACTCAAGAATCATTGATGTGAGTTTAGTGAGAGGTTGAAATTGATGCAAAAGATACCTTAGAGCCATCTACACCTTCTCAACCATGAATACACCCCTATGTACATAAGTGAACTAATCAATAAAAATTCATTTTATGTAGTCAACCTATTTTAAAGGCAAAGAAGGCAAGATTACCCATAAAAGAGATCAAAGGATTATTGCAAATGAGGTCATAGGTCATGACTGATTTAGACTCTTGATGAAAAACATAAACTCCCTATAATTGATTAATCAATATTTGAGAAAGATAGATCCAAAAAAGAATTACAAACCAAAAAATGAAACCACATGGCCAACCACACACAAAATTAAGAACAAAACACCAAAACCAAAAACACATGCAACAAAAAGATGAAACACACCCAAAATTGGAGCACCCACAAAATTCTTAAACTACTTGTTTTGTACAAGCATAAAGCTTTAGAACATTAGATAGCAATGCCCCCTCTTCTCTACTTGCTCATGGAATTCAAGAGTAGAAGCTTCATAGTTCATGTCCTAAACCTAGGAGGTTTGTCCTTATACTAGGAGATAAATAGTTTATGCAACTTGGACTCACGCTCTAAATGGCCATTATGTACAATCAAGAGCTGAGGAAATTCATCATTATCATGCTCTATCCAAAAGAAAGTTCTTCTACCAACTTCCTCATAATGAAAATGTTATGAAGGCTTATGTTTTTTTGTGGTTATCACTTGGGGAAGAATTTCTATAGATAAAGTCATTTAAAATTTTGAGGTCATGATCAATCAAATAATTATTGATCAAATCTAAGTAAAGTTGTAATAAAGCTTCTTGGTTAAGTCCTAACCATTTGTTCTTAGAATCAACAAAATTTGAGCCATCATTACAAGCATTAGTATTAGTTATTTGTTAATCTTCATTAACTCTTTTGTTAGGTAAAACAATAAAACTTTCATCACCTTTACCATCACAATTTAAAAAGTAAATAGGATAATGCATAGAAAAAGGTAAAGAGAAATCTCACATTGCAATGCCATCCACCAATGGTGTATATTTGTCACCAACCATATCATGATCAGTGATGTGTGTTTCTCCATTCAACTCAACATGCTTCTTGGGTACATGCACATCACACACAAAATCATTTGTTAGTAGTGTACTTGAAATATGTAAATCAACTACAACTACACATTCTCCATTAAAAACACTAATTTTATGATGTATAATTAAATCATTTAGTTGTGCATGTAATCATTTGTTGGCATTCATCATGTTCTCCTTCATTTAACTTATTGTAGATCTTTTTGCTATTATGTCTTGTTAATTCATGGCTATGTAACTATGATATGATGTAATCACGTGATCTACCAATGTCTTACCTATTGGCCTCAATTTTAAACTCGAAATTTTTAAAATTTTTCACTACTCACAAGTGTCATCACATTGAGTCCATTTTACCCAATAACCTATTTGGGTCAGTGTCATTATTGCAAGCACCTAATCAACTTCAAATTGCTTGTTGAACTCAACTCGTTGATTTCAGTCTTGGTCGCAAATTGACTATGTCGCAAGTCCTTCCAACTAGGTTGTCATAGTTTGTTGGTCTGATTTTGTTTCTATGAAGCTATTGCATTTTTCTCAGATGATTTGGTACATCAGTTTCAAGTGCTCAAATGAAAATTAATTCATCAATTTGGCAGCACTAGGAAGGCAGTTGCGCAGATTAAGTGATATTCACGAAAACAATTAAATACAAAGACATGTTTGTGCTAGTGAAAAATCATCTTATAGGCAGGTTTATAGCTCCTTTCCTCACAATGTGGTCTATCTTTCATGATGAGATTCCTTAAAGGTTAGAAAGCCTTAATTTCTCTTAGATTGCCAAATATTCACACGTTTTTAAATATTAAATGGGTTGAAGAACTTTATAAAAGTGGAAATATTTAATCCATTGTAGAACTTTTAAACTTACCAAAAATTTAACCCTTGACAAAGTGCCAAAGATAAATTTTATTTACCTTTGGGGTGAATGAATGAATGAGTTTTAATAACGTCCACGAGACCAAAATAGTCTATGGGACCAAGAGTCCAAAGCACTAGGAATTCTTCAGGTTCCTTTCAATGTCATCCCGCCTTCTATGGATCTTTACCAACAGCCGGGCCGTGTTGTGAATCCTCTCTTCCTCAAATAATTCACTAAAACTGCCAACATTCATGCTGTTATCCTGCTGCATACGGATATCCTTGTACGCATCGCACTCCCTAATGAAGTGCCGTTCAGTTTCAACCGCTCTATCACTACAGAAAATGCAAGTCCTATCTTCCCACCTTTCCTTGGGAACCTTCCATCTACCAGTTTCGCATCTAAGATGGTGTGAACCAGTCCTCAGTTGTGCCACTAAAAGCCTAGCCTTACCTTTAAGATCGGCACTTAAGTATGCTTTATCTCCATGCTCCCAAGTGGGATTGAACTCTTTAATATAATGCATTTTTTTACGCCCAATCTGATTTGTCCACATGGCAGTCCTAAATTTTTCTAACACAAACTTTTTTATTTCCTCTTTGGTGTTAGGACACTCCTGCAACTTAATGTCCCATTTTTCCAACCACTTGATGTTTTGTTTCATCCACGTCTTCTTCCTCTGATCTAACACCTCGTTCACCACCACTTTGGGCCACTAGTGATTCCCATGTTTTCCACTTTTTTTAGGTAACTTAGTAACCTTGATATTGCAGCAGCTTCCATCAGGAAAGTACCGGCCTCTGCCAAAAGAATCTCATATGGAACCGTAGCTTCAACTTTAAGACTACTGGTGATAAGGTGCTTTTGAATTCTTTCCAACTGTCTCCATCTGTGATTTGACATGTTGCTCCCCCAAACCTCACAGCGGTAGAGGACAACCAGCGTGACCAACAAACCAAAAAGGGTTTTCTTGGTTTTCCAATCCCAAAGTCAAGGTCCGCCGATTCACTTTTTTCTAATACTAAAAATCAAGGTAATTTTATAAAAGTCATTCTTTATCGCCAAGATCAAAAGTTTGTGAACTCCATTTTTAGGTGATATCGGTGATATAAAAGGTTCACTCTAACTCCCAAATTGGCTGATACTTATTCTTTATGGGCAATTTTGAAGTTTTTAAAAGCCACCAATGGTCGATACACATCCTTCATCACCAGTACTTAATTCATCGACGATATGGAGGCTTTTAAAACTTAATTCATCACCAAATTCAAAGGTTTTGAAATTTCATTTGTTGCCGATGTTAAGAGTTTACGGTTTTCTCTCTGCATAATTCTATCATCTCCCTCACTAGCATCCTCTGAATGCTCTGGTAGGCATGTATAGGAAACGTAAAAGCTTTGTTATGAAGGCGTTTCATGCAATAGTTGCAATATATATATGATTTGGATTTGTTGAACAGGTTTAGAAATTTTCAAGCAAATGCAATTTGCAGATGTAATGTCCAATGCCTCAACCCTAGCCAGTCTCCTTCGGGCTACGTCAAAATAGGAATGGGCATCCGTCAAAGCATAATGAAAATGGAAAATTTTGACAAATATTATAGTCTGAAATGCTCTGGAATATATACGAAGTGTGGAAATTTTTATTTGTCCAGGCGTCTCATGGAACCAATGATCACAACATTTGTACAAAATGGATTCATTTCAAAGGCTTTAGAAACTTTCAACAACTGTAATTGGTGGATGTAAATCCAGATTCCACGCCCTTGCCAGCATCACGCCTAGTCGCCCCAAAATGTAATCTCATGAAATGCAATGATTGTAGGGGCATGATAAATAATATCACTAATAGACATCAGATTTCTCCTTAGGGCATCGTATCTTCCGCAAGGCCACACTGACCTTTATCTTCACTCCACTTCACATCACCACCCTGCCCAAAAAGCTGGTGTCCTCAAAACGCTGGCCACTAGGGCTTTTCGTATTTGTGATAGTGACAACTTAGACCAAGAACTTGCCCATCTTACCAAAGTTTCTGAATTAAATGGTTACAAGAGAAAACACATCTTGAGAGCTTTCAAACTAGCCAGAACCAGCCCAAGCCTAAGGAGGTCAACCTTTCTAACCTTCCTATGGCCACCCTCCCCTACATTGTAGGTCTTTCTAACAAAATTTCAAAAATTCTTCTTAAAAAAGGCCTCCAATGTGCTTTCAAACCCATTTCCACTCTGAGAAATCGGATCCCTTCGCCAAAAGACCCCAAAGACCTCTTGTTCAACTCTGGAGTCTACAAGATCGTTTGCTCATGTGGTACTCCCTACATTGGGGAGACTGGTCATTCCTTTAGCACCAAGATTAAAGAGCATAGTGCGGACATCAGACATGAACGTGTTCACAAATCCGCCCTTATAGAGCACTCAGCCTTACCAAACACCACATCTACTTAGAAAACACTCAAATTTTAGTCAGTGAAGACAACTTTTTCAAGAGAAAACTTAAAGAAGCCATTGAGATCAACAAACACCCTTCTAATCTTAATCGTGATGACGGTTGGAGGCTTAGTTTTTCTTGGAACCCCCTTTTGACCTGTCTTAGAAACTCCCCCCTCCCCCCTCTTGACCTCTTCTTTTTCCTTCTCTAATATTTTCCTTTTCTTCTTCCTTTCCCCTCTCTCTCCCCCCCTTTTCCCTTTACCATTCCCCTTCTCTCGTTCCTTCTTCTTCGCAGCTCCCTCCTTTTCTTTTTGATCTTCTGTTTTCCTTTGTCCCTGCCCTTCCTTGCTCTCACCTTTCTTCCCCCCTTTGTTCAGGTATCTTTCCCCCTTCTCCCCCCCACATCTTCCTCCCTTCCCCTTGTTTCAACACCCCTCTCCCTTTCAGTTGTCAATTTCCCTCTCTCTTTTTCTCCCAATTCGTTGGTTGTTGCTTGGTGGTATGTCTATGATGGTCCTTTGGGTTGTTTTTCTGCTCTTTGTTTGGTTGATTGCAATTTTGTTATGTTTCTCCTAGTCTTCCTTAAGTCATTTGGGTCTTGTTGTCTTCTCCTAGTGTTTGCGTTGATGTGCTTGTTCACTTCTTCTGGGTCTTGCTTCCTTTCTTCTCTATTAGGTAGGCTCTCCCTTTTATTGTTAGTATGTAAATTTTTTGGTGCTTCTTTTCATATATATACACACACACATACACATAAATATATATATAAGTATAAACATATATACATATATGTATATAATATATTCACATAAATATATATATATAAACATAGACCTATATATTTTTATATTTATGTTTATATAAAAATATACTTTTTTGCTTTCATTTAGCATTGTGTGTATGTAGGTAGTGTGTATGTGTGTGGATGCGTATGCGCGTATGTATACACATATGACTCATATACATTGCACTTCATAGACATATATGCACACATAGGTTTTTGCAATTTTTTTAGGTTTTTTTACTTTTGTTTTTTTCTTTTGGTCTATTTTACCTTCCATCCCCCCTTTTTCTTCTTTCTTTTTTTGCATAGGTTTTTAGTCTTCATTTTGTTAGGCCTTATTATCAGGGCTACTCCAAACATTTGCTCTCTATCTTGCTTGCCCTTATCTGGTTCTTTTGAGTCTTCTTCTTCTTCCGTGAACTTTGGTTTACTTCTTTAGTTGTCTCTTTTTTTAGTCCTTAGTTTGCTACTATATTATATTTTTAGTTTCCTAATTAGTTGTTTCTAATTGATATTTATTGTTTCTCCTTTTGCTCTCTTACTGCACATATATACACTATCTTACCTATACACACACACACACTCGCACATATATACATACACACACACACACACACTCACACATATATACATACACACACACATAGGTTATGTGTATTTATTGTTCTTGATTTCCACTTTGTTTCTTTTAGTCCTTGGGTTTGGTTGAGTGCTTGTGCATTAGGTGTCTTCTTGCTTCTTGGGTATTGATGAATATATTTAATTTTTGGTGCTTTTCCTTTTGGTATCTTGGTCCCCGTGCCACCCCTATCCTTCCTCCCATTCTTTTTAACATGCTAGGTCTACAAATTATCCATTATATTTCTCTTCTCTTGCTCTTTCTCCTGATGATGGATCACAGAGTGTGATCCGAAACATTGAGAGAAAAATGAACACACAGTTTAATCCAGAAGCACTTACAACAAAATAATATCACTGCTTGGAAACCAAAGATTTAATGTAAACATCATCCACTTCAACAGTTAAAAGTCAATTTTGGCCAATAAAAATAGGACAAATATTTAACACTTTTTTTATTGTGGATGAGGTGTAAAATTGTTATTGACTGTTTGACCATTGAAGTGGATGATGTTTAAGGATTGACGTCTTGTGGACAACTATTCCTAAATATCATCCACTTCAATAGTCAAAGGCCAATTTTAGCCAATAAAAATAGGACAAATATTTACCACTTTTTGTTGTGAATGAGGTGTAAAATTGCTATTGGTTGTTTGACCATTGAAGTGGATGATATTTAAGTAGTTGTGGACATGTAGTACATGTTGAAAACATCAACCCTAAGAAGACAAAGTATAGGATCTTTCTATAACATTTTAAAATTTGCTAAGGCTATCCCTAAAGGAATAAGTATAAACCACTTGTATCATCAGGTTGAAGCAATACAAGCTTCAGTATAAAAAAAATTGTGTTGTGGCATTTTCAACTGCTTGCGGAAGCTCACCTTCCTACAATATCATAGTTTTGAAAAAATCTAACAACAAATCCCTTGTCTTGGCAGTCTTGTGCTCTATATCTATTTCCAACAAAGGCTTTGTCTCTAGATTAACATTGGGGTTTAATAGAAATTACGCAAAGATTGGAACTTATCATAAATATGGGTATTTATGATAGCGATACTTCTGAGAAGACTCCATTGAAGCCAGGTTCCATAAGACTCATTTGGGTTAAAAGGTATAAGGGAAGGCTAGTAAAAGGAGTTGTGAAAGACGTGTTGAATACCTTGAAGAATGTCCCATTGGAGGTCCCTATACATCTTGTGGGACCCCAAAGGGATATGAATGATCGATTTCACTGTTTAAAT
The DNA here is from genome assembly GCA_027924645.1 of Cunninghamia lanceolata. Classification (NCBI taxonomy): domain Eukaryota; kingdom Viridiplantae; phylum Streptophyta; class Pinopsida; order Cupressales; family Cupressaceae; genus Cunninghamia; species Cunninghamia lanceolata. The sequence continues at coordinate 797,790 of BSBN01000399.1, forward strand.
CTAGGCTCGATGGACAACATCATGAGAGTGAGAATCAAAAGTATAGGCAGTGTAGGGAAAACCACCTTGACCAAGGCCATTTACAATGAAATTTGTGGTAGATTTGATGCTTGTTACTTCCTCTTCGACATTGGAGCTAGTGGACAGGACAACACTAGACTTAGGGACTTGCAGGGAAGAATTTTAAGGGGTTTGGTTAATTACCACAGAGAAGTTTCAAGTGTTCATGAGGAAAGATTTGGAATGATAGAAGGCAGTTGGAGGTAGTGAATGGGGATTGGTTTGGCCACGGTAGTAGAGTCATCATTACTTCATGAGATGAGCACATACTCAATCTTGCTAAGGCTGATTCAGTCCTTAAAATGTGTGGATTGAAAAAGGAGGAAGCTCTCTAGTTGTTTAGTTGGCTTGCTTTTTCTAGGGCATTCCTAGAATATCCCTACAAAGAGTATTCATCAATAATTGTAAAGGCTTGTCGAGGGCATCCTCTTGCATTAGAAGTCATTGGAGCACATTTGTTTGATAAGGACTCCAACAACATCTAATGGTGCTGGGAAAACTACCTCCATAAACATGATGATTGGACTTTTAGCTCCCACTTCTAGAACAGTATACATACAAGGTATGGATATACATATGAATATGGACAAAACCTACACAAGCATGGGTGTTTGTCCATAGCATGACCTGATCCTGAAAACTATTTATGGAAGGGAACATCTTTTATTTTATGGTAGGCTAAAGAATCTCAAAAATGCCTCTCTTCAAATTGTTGTAGGAGAGTCCCTAAAAAGTGTAGATCTTTTCAATGGAGGGATTGGTGACAAACAAGTGGGAAAATATAGTGGTGGCACAAAGAGAAGGATTAATGTCACTATTTCTCTCATTGGATATCCTCAAGTTGTGTACATGGATGAGGCCTAAGGGCTTATGCAAAGGTGTATTAACGTCAAACAAAATCACCTTCCTAAAAACCATGTTTAGGTAAGTGTGATCATGCTTAAGCTAACAAAGGAAGCTATGGGGCAACTTCTACGAAACAATGAAATGAAAAATTCTTTAGATACATATGTTGGAGGTAAAATATTCATCAAGGAATATGCTTGACAAATACCCCTCTAGACAAACAACTACAACACATACAACAAACTACGACAGTCATTTGCCTATCAACTTCAAGCTGGGCATATTTCTTTATTATAAAGTTCTTTTTATAATGTTTCAACTTATTTAATGAGTTAAATGTCATGTATATGGGAAAAGGCAAAGTTTATTTATTATAATTGATTTTCAAGAGGCAATTACGAGAGGGAGAGGTTAAAAATTTAGTAATTTCTATTGTAAAAGGGATCTTTTTCCAACTTCTCATTAGGAGAGCTTGGTAAGAAGGGTTTTTCTTTTCTGCAAACTTCTGGCAGCGGTTGTTCATATTTCCAGCACAACTATTGTACAGGGATTTATGGGGAACAATGTGTTCTCTTTTATTGAAGAATTGAAGGAATATTTGAGGATATTGTGTTTATTTTGTTTCCTCTTGGATTACAAGTTTTCTTATGTCAATTTTTAATCATTCTTTGATACATTCTTGTTAAATTGTCTAGATATGAATTTCATGTAGAACATTTTGTTCTGAGTTGGTTGTAGATTATTTCTATGTTTAATGTGTGACATATTTGCATGTTGGAAGGGATAGTTGTTTATCTTATTTGGTTACTGTTCGTGGGCACAAAACATATGAGCTTTGCATCATTCGTTTCTACTCATTCTTTTATTCTAAACCTTTCTTGGGAAATCTGGGTGTTTTTCTTATGTCTTTCATCTAGGGTTTTCCTCTCTTTTCATTTTCTGTAGTTTCCTTTCCCGCTTTCTGGTCAAAAGCATACCTCAAAAACCCCAAATTAAATCATACAAGGGAGCTACCCCTCTCAAATGTAGAGGAAGATCATCATTCTATTGGTGATTTCTCCAATTGCTGTAGGCAATTTTGTCACCATTCCTTAGGCAAGTCACGATTTTTATCAACTTTTTCAAGTGACAAATCTATTTACTAAATTTTTTTTGGTGACTCTACTAGGGACAGATGCGAGGTACTGGTGCCTCTTAATCCTCATAAAACTAAGGATACCTCCCCTGGAATGGAGGTTTTCGACTCTACAGAAGTGAGATACCCGCTGTCATTATTTTAAAACTGCACCATGGCATTAAATTCTTCTTAGTCATGGGGAACTGACTTTGCCCCATTAACCTTGCCTCAATACACAACTTTACCTGTTGGATCACATAAGCATTTTCCAAAGTTCACTAAAGAGAACTCACAAGATGTCGATAATCACATTCTTGCATTCATAGTTGCTTGTGGAATTTTGGGAGTCACTGAAGAAGACATGTTTGTGTGATTATTTGTTGAAAGCCTTCTTGGAACGGTTTCAACATCTACAGGATGGATGCATTACAAACTGGAACAGTTTGAAGGTAAAGTTCCTTGCGAGATTTAAAACAACAGTTGATGTTCTAGAACTTGTATCTCAGTTTTTTCCTAATTCATAAGAAAGAAAGTGAACCTATAAAAGATTTTGTGGATCGGTTCAACTGATCTTTAAAGAAGATCCCTCAAATATACCAACCAAATGAAGCCAATCAGTTTTGTATCTTTATTGTTGCATTACATCTTGAAGTCAATTTTCTTTTGAAACGGAATAAGGTACATAATTTAGACATTGCACAAAAGGAAGCTATTGAAATAGAAGATGGTTTAATTTTACCTAGATTATTGAAAGAAAAATACACTAAGAAATGTATTCCAAAGGTTTCAAGAAACAAATCGATAAAGGAGTCTTCTTGTCATGTCCCCCATATCGATACTTTATAATTGAATCAGGTATGTATTATTCATTTATATTAAAGATGGGAATGACATTAAAAAAATCCATATGGTAAACCGAATATATTAGCATATAAATATTTTAATATAATATAATATATTCATATCGAGATATATCATATAAGTACCAATAACAAATATAAATAATATTACTAATATAAATATAAATTAAATATTATTATAGATCAATATAATATAAATATTATATAATAATATAATTATCAATATAAATATTATTATGAACATTAGACCCATGAAAAGGAACAATTAGAAAACTGTCAAAAAGTAGAGTCACTAGATGAGATTCCAGGTGAAAATGGCTCCCTGGATAATGAAGACATTAGAATCCCTTGTTCAAAAGAGATGTTGAGGAAGAAGAAAAAAAATGAAAGAACTAGCTGTACCTTATTTGAGAAATAGCAGTGGGCAAAATGCCTTGCCTAAATGTTTTGAATCATTTAGAAACATAGAGGATAACTCTGATGCTATGGAAGCAGATGAATTTTAAATGTCTCTCTTGGAATATTAGGGGTTTAGAATCCCCAAATAGAAAGTATATTATAAGAAGACTTCTTAATCAAGAGAAACAAAAAGATTTTGTTCTTTTACAGGAAGTAAAATCAATTGGTTTTTCCTTGCAGGCCAGTCTTAAATTTGTTTGGAAGGATGCATTATCCTTTTCCACAAATCATGAGAAGGGCAAGGGAGGAGCAGCCACCCTGATTTCCAACAATTGGACTCAATGGATTGTTGACCATGGAGTCTCCATTTGCAATAGGGTTGTTTGGGTTTGTTTGCAAAAAGATAGTGTTAAATTGGGTATATGCAATATCTATGCCCCTAATGAATATAGACAAAGATCTATGTTGTGGAACTGGCTGTCTAATTTAGAAGACTATCCATGGATAATAGGAGGGGATTTCAACATGAATGATAGAACATTCAAAAGACAAATTAGGTGGGATAGACATGGACTGGAAAGGGAATGAAAAGTTTTTCTGGACAAAAATGAAAAATTAGTTGAGATTGTTTGATCCTCTTGAAGGTAGAAAAAAATTAAACAAGTCTATTTGGTATACATGGTGTAACTTTCAACAAGGGGGTAAGAGAATCTATTGTAGACTTGATAGGTTTTATGCTCATAAGGACTTTTTCCAGTTTGACCAAATGGAGGAAGCTAATACCAGAGTGAAGGTTATACCATGGCCCTTATCTGACCATCACCCTATTATGGTTAGTATTAACTTTGGGAATTGTAAAGATAAACAGAAGAGCACTGCTTATAAATTTTTTTTGAATACAAGTTTGTTAAAAAATGATGACTATTGTAATGTTGTGTTCACCCTTAGGGAGATTAACAAGAATTTTAGAAAAGACTTATCAGTTGTAGATAGATGGAATTTAAATGTTCAGGGGTGGCAAAAAGTGTTTCAAACTATAGGTGAAAAGAAAGCAAAAGACTTGATGAGGCTAGAAAATTAGATGCAAAATAAGCTTTTAGAAACTGAATCTGCTTTACAAAACAATCCACTTGACCTAGATTATAATAAAGAGATGATTGGTGCTAAATCCCAACTCAGAAAAATCCAGAATTACAAGGATAAAGGTATAAAAAAAGAGCCAAAGTAAATTGGATGACTTTGGGAGATAGGGGTACAAAATTCTTCTTTAATTGCCTAAAAACTAAAGAAAAAAGAGAGGCTATAGAAGTTGTTTGGGATGAAACAAGCTTGGTTAAAAATCAGGATGAGTTCCAAGAAAATTTTTACATGTATTATAAGTCCCTCTTTACCTCTGAATGCCAGGGGCCTCAAGGGAATGAAGCTAGGCTGAGATGCAAGAGTCTTATCCCTAAAAAGATAAATAATGAGATGGCTAAATTACTCAACCAACCTATTACAAAGGATGAAATAGATAAAGCGATCTTATCTATAAAGAATGATAAATCCCCAGGAAGTGATGGCTTACCTATAGAATTTTATAAGAAGAATATAAATTAGATTAGTGAAGACTTGTTACAAGTCTACTTGGAAGCCATTGATAGAGAATCTCTAGGGAACTCAATCAATCATGGCATTATCAAGTTGATCCCTAAAGAAGGAGATAAAACCCTTATTAAAAATTGGAGACCCATTACTCTTTTGAATGTGTCCTATAAAATTTTAGCAAAACTTATTGCTAAAAGAATAGAAGAGATCCTCTCGAACATCATTAATATTACCCAAACAGGTTTCATTAAGGGGAGATACATCCTTGAAAATCTGATCACTAGTTGGGAGGCCATGGAATGGGCCAAAATAACTAATCAAGATGTGGGTATTCTCCTATTGGACTTTGAAAAAGCTTATGATAGAATTGAATGGCCCTTTATCCTAATGGTGCTAGAGGCTTTTGGCTTTCCAGAATATTTTTGTAAAATTATCAGAACTTTGTTAAAAGATGCTACTGCACAAGTAGAAATTAATGGTCAAATGACTAAAGACTTCCAGTTACAAAGGTCAATTAGACAAGGGTGTCCTCTTGCCCCCTCTCTTTTTGTTATTGCAGCCGATGCCTTACATTACCTGCTTAGAGATTCTACCCTAATCCCAAAAGTGCAGGGTCTTCTTGCCTAATAAAGATGAGTTGATTAATATACAATTTGTTGATGACACAACATATTTTATTGAATTGAGACAAATTAATTTTGATAATCTAATGAACAAAATGGAGATTTTTTTCTAGGCAGCAGGGGCAAAAATCTCTAAAGCCAAAACTACCATACTTGCCTGAAAAATTGAAAAACCAGATTGGTTCAAAGAGTATGAATTTCAACATGGGGAGGTCCCAACAAAATAGTTAGGTACTTGGGAATTCCTTTTGCTGTAGAACCAAACTTAAAAGATATGTGGAATTGGATTGAAAATAAAATAGACAATAAACTTAATTCTTGGAACAAGCAGTACCTTGCTATTGCTGGAAGAGCACAAGTTTGCCAGAAAATTCTTTCTTCTTACAACATTTATTATGCCTCAGTCTGGTTATTCTATAGCTACCAAGTTCAATCTATTCAAAAAAAGATTAGAAATTTTCTATGGGCTGATGGTAAAGGGAATAAAAAATCTCATTCTGTTAAATGGGAAATCTGTTGTAATGATAAACAGAGAGGGGGGTTAGGACTAAAAGACTTAAAGCAACAAGGAATAGCTCTAGTCGTGAAATGGATTTGTAATAGTTTTGTAGGTACTGAATCGTGGAAAGTCATTGTTAGGAACATATCTCAAATAGTATTCCTAGGGGGGACAAAACTTGGAAAAATCTTCCTCTTTGTGATCTTATTTTTGGTTGTTTTCATGTTTCCCCAACTGGATCCAGTGTGTTTAAAAGCTTGTGGAAGGCTTGGGAATATAGTAAGAAAGCTATTATGAACAAGTATCTGGTAGAACCTGAAATTAATAGAATATTCCTCTCAAGGTCCATTTGGTGGAATACATTCCACAATAATAAACCGTTGGCCCTTCTTCAAGGGTGTTCAGTGAAAGAATGGAATAAAAGAGGTATTGCTGCATTCCAGGATATAATATATAAGAATAAATTTATCTCATGGGAACAATTATGAAATAAATATGACATCCCCCTAACACAAAAAAGAACATACGAGAGAATAAAAATACAAAAAGATAGTATTGAAAAAGTTGTCTTGGATGAGAAAAAATATGATGACCAATTACTTTGGCTTAACAATGATAAATATAGTAAAATTAAAGCAAAAGATGTTTATTTGCTATTGAATCCTCCTATTGATATTTGTGACCAATTTAATAGAATTTGGAATATCAATTTAAATCAAAAAGATAGGTATAATGTGTTTTCTTATCTTTGGAATAATGTGATAGAGCCTAAAAAAGATGGTTTTAAATGGATGTTGTTACTTCAAAAATTACCTAACTTTGATGCAAAAGGTAGAATGAATATTTGTGAAATTTGCAAGAAAAATGAAACAATTTCCCATCTCTTTTTTGAATGTTTTTTTGCTAAGGAAATATGGAATATATTTTTAGTTGATGTAATGCAAAAAGGAAGGATAAATGAAATTCTGATTGGCAAAATAGATAATATTGGAAAAGGTAACAATTTGTATTGGTTGATTTATACTACTGAAATTCTTTAGTTTTTATGGAAAGTAAGGAATAGTGAAAAATACCAAGGGATTAGGAGGGCACTTACTGAACCTAATCGTAGACTCACGGTGTATAATATTTTTGTGCAAATCTCCTTGATAGTTGAAGTGTCAAAGAAAAAGTATCAAGAGTTAATTAAAAAAGGCAAAACAGAAATCATGAAAGAGGAACTGAAGTACATGAACCAGTGGATCTACTTTAAACCAGATCTTGAGGAGAAGAAAGAGAAAGACTTTGAGAGAGCAAAGAAAATTAAAAAAAAATGAAATTTATATACTATTTAATTAAAGGCATATGTATATCCACTATAATGCCCTGCGTGGCAGACAAGATAAATATAGCTTAGAAAGATCTCTTAGACTTTATCTATATCTGTATTTTGGTCTAGTTTAAAGGACCCATTTTTGTATAATATAATGAATTCAAAATTTTTTTTTTGATATATATTATATATATTGTTACGTTATATAAGAATAAATGCAAAATAAATATTATAAGTAATTATTATAAATATTATAAGGTAAATATTATAAATTAATTATTAGTGAATAATTAAATATCATAAACATTGAGGATTGACATCCTCAAGAGCCATCGAGCAAGCCTATGGCCGATCCTTAAAGGCAATCATACTTAAGCATTGTCAAAAAGGTATTATTACCGATGGGTTAACAAGATATTAAGAGGAGCACCATAAGATAAGGGCGATCATGTGTATTAAACAATACTATAAATAAATGACAATTAGTGCAAATGGTGTGCAAAGGACAACAATGAATTATCTAAAAGACATGGCCATTGTGAGAGCTTAAAAGGGTATATAAAGGATCGATAAGGCAACAATCTCTCGGGAATCATCGATGAAGAAAACACTAGAAGATCATCAACAAAATCAACAGGAAATCCATTTAATACACATCTATCAATCAATCTATCACAATCAACAATCCCAATCTATCATCATCCATCTCGTGGGAATATCTGAGTAGTCTCATATCCTCAGCAGCGATCATCAGATCGGATCATTATCAATCAACAGTGCATTCAAATATTATATCATCAACAAAACATCAAGCAATGAAGGAATGTCCACAAAGAATAAAAGCATATCGATTTATAATATCCTTCATTAGCATCGCCTATCACCGTGGGATCATGGAATTATCTAATCAAATCATTAATTAATGCAAAGGATTTAGGCATAAGCAATACGTGTAATGTATATATTTAAAGGAATCAATAATTCATCAACACTCAGCATCAACGAATTACAATACTCTTTCAATGGAAGTCATCATCCAATGAATACACTTGAAGATATTAACATCTCAGCTCATCAGCGATCATTAGCATCATTCAACAATCTCATCATTTGATACACTGCCATATATACATAAAATAGTCTAAAGGGAAATAAGAGAGCATAATCAACGATAATCTCATATATCATCCACCATCAGCAAGTAAGAACATATACTCTTGGATATATATCAAATAATAAAGAACAAGGAGATGAAGCATTAATAACTGGGCACCAAACATCACAACTCACTTCATCAGTTTTACAATATCATCCAGTTAGCATAAAACATCTGAGCAGCATCACCCGCAAGCATATTATTCTCAGCCTCAAGTACAGATAAAATATAAGAGTCTATTCATCCATTAAATCACCTTATCATCATCAAATCATATCAACAGTCTTATCATTATAAATTCTTATCATTTCACAGTCTCATATCTTCAGTAGATTATATTCTTCAAGGAACAGCCATTGCAGCATCATTACAAGGTATTCATATCATCATTATTTATCTTATCATATGAACATTATTGTCAGCAAATTAGTCAATGAATGCATACATATATATTGAGACAAATCTGATATACTAGAGGCAACATATTGCCATATATTGATCCATCCAATAAGTGATGGTATATTATCTAGTTCCCATTGAAGGAACAATATTCATAAGAAAGTATTATCTTCGTGATCCATAGCATCACTAGTATATCTCAAACCATTCAAGAAGATGAATCCCATATCGGTACGATCTCTCTAACCTTACTCATGATATATGAGGGATGAGTGCAACCTTGCCACGTTTTTAATCTTTCTGCTTTGCCCCTACGAAGGACGTTGGGTTGTTAGGGATGTACAATTTGTTGTTATTATTATTATTTTGGCTCACATGGTAGGTGAGTCTCAAAGTAGTGAAGTATTGTCGGACGTGCAATGAAGCCCTTGAGCCAAGTGGTGAAGTATTGTCGAGTGTGCAATGAAGCCCTTGGGCCTATGGTAGTGGAGTTCATTTATTCGGTGTTCTAATCTTAATATCTCCCCCTCCTCCGCTAGGGTAGATGATTGGGCTAGATTAATGACCAGGCTCGACGTTGAAAGGAAGCTAGGTGTCTGGAAATCGCTTCCTAAACTAATCTAATGAGAGGAGAGGTATGCAAATTTATTTTAACCTTTAAAGTTGTAGGAATATGAAACTTATATAAGAGATATTACAACAACAAACACAAAACAAGAATGTAGACAGAGAGAAGTAGACACAAGATGTACGTGGGGAAAACCTTTTCAGGTAAAAAACCCCACACTTTAAAACTTGCACAATATATTATCTGAAATAGTTACAGTTTACAATATACTTGCAATGCAAGTTCTTCCAAGAGTCTTCAAATGTCGATTCTGGAGTTATTCCGCCAGCATAACAGTACCTGTAAAAACCCCTATGTAACTACAACTCCAAACTATGCAATATATAGAGATTACAAGGAAAATATTGGGAGCATCTTGGGATAGGCGTCCACCTTGGCCACATGGCCATTATCCCACATCAAAGGACACTTGTCCTTGCTGCAAATACATCCCTTACATCTGTCATACATGGAAGATTTGACTTTCCCAACATAGGAGCGCTCCATGCTAAAAATAGACTACAACAGATCCTCTTACACGTCTTACAGTTGTCATAGATTTTCCCAAGATAACAACCTTAAATGTTGTAAGAGAATTAGTCATACAATGCTAAATATAGCATATTCCTCTTACAACATGTCAGAGCCCAACTTGGGCGCCCAAAGATGCCTTTCCCTCATGCAAAGATCCTTACTGTCACTTGTCATAGGAATCTCCAAACTTGGCACTTACGCGTCATAGATTCTGTCATATGGAATATTGTCTTCCACACACCACAAGATGCCGATACATGGCATATTAGTGCCACCTCAAATGGGATGCCCAAATCCATGTAGGTTTGACTTGACCATCCAAGTCACATTCCAAGTAAGATGACATGTCACCATGCCACCTCACTAAGTGACCAAACTGAATGTGCAAGTAATTACAACATTAGGCAATAAATAAATATACAAATAAATAAATAATGCTAGGAATTTGTAAAGGTTGAGACATCTTAATTCCCAACAGACGTAGCCATTCCCAAAGTATATCATGAGGCCTAAACATGGTTAAATTATAAGTATGCTAAAGCATGAGGAAATACAATTAGATATATGTACGTATTCATTATTATTGATTATCATTATGATGTTAATAACCCCAATTATGATTAATAAATATATGTATTGATTTCATTATTAAATTGATCTTTAATAGTGCTAATGTCCCTTTCTAGTAGTTATTCTTGTGTGTAGATTGAGAAATAAAGGATATCCTGAAAGGGGACATTACACTTCCATACAAAATCATAATTATCAAACCAAAAAGCATGCTTATATACCACATAATCTCAGTGCAAAAAGGATAAAATTAACACCTCCTTCAAATGATTGCCTGAATCATAGTATTTTCGGTGAAGAGGATTTGTTTCAAGATGATTCAGGTCACTCAGCATTCCATTCTTATGATTTAAACAAAGTGCAGAAATATACCAGTTACATATTGAAGACAACGATGATGAATCAAAAATTTCTTATAAAGATTAAAGAATTGATATTTCTTCAGTCCCCTTAGAAAGTATTGGCAATCATTACATTCAGACAAAAAATACAGTGATCAATTCTCCTTGAGAGACAATAAATATTGCACAATCTTTCATAGCTATAACCAATGAAGAGGCAAATACAAAAGAGTTTTCACAGATGATTTATCTTTCTTTAGAAATGGAAATCTTTGCCTTTGATAGTAGTGAAGAACACTCACTTATTTGTAAAACTAAAAGAGAAATTAAAGGCCAACTTGAAGCGGAAGAAAACAAACAATCAAATCTCTTTATTCTGCCTTGCACGTAATTAGATTACGAAACATTCAAGTTTGATGATGAAGATTGTGGGAAGGAGAGACAACTGGGAGGGGTAACAAATTATCCCATTTTGAATCTTTCTATTTTGAAGATATTATTACAACTAGGAGAGATAACGAATTATTCCATTTTTGAATCTTTCTATTTTGACTTGATATTATCCCACAAACTCCTATAGCTTCATTTCAATCTCCTATTCCTTATCACGCTGATCCATTATATGAAAGATATAATGAAGGAGGAAGAGATGAAAAATTAGATAAGCAAATGATTGAATCTAGTGAAATAGATCCGCATCCTCATAATGTCTATATTCCAAGATGGTGCCTCGATGCTTTGGATGATGAATTCCTATGTGGAGAAGATGTTTTTATTCATTCATCATCCATCACCGAAGAAGGAAGCTTTGTTGATGAAATTAAAGGTACGAAGACATCCTTTTCTTCTCTTTCACAATCCTTTAATGATAAATTTTCTATGTGTGTTATTTCAAATAAAGATGGGGATCCTTTGGTGAGAAATGCTCATATAACTATTAAAGACTTCAACTATGACATAAATTTACAACATGAACTAGTACAAGTGTTGGATTGTCATTCTTCAATTAGGAAAGAAACCTCTCTAATTGGAATCAAGTCTGCACAAGAGGGGATTAAAAATGGTATCATGTTCTCATCCCATTATTTTAGTCTTATGAAAGTCAAATTATCAAATGGACTGCAAAAGCTGAATAATGGTGTTGAAAAACACAGCCTGAATGATACTTATGACGAAAATAAGAGAAATAGAAGTTCTAATTTCATAGAGGATACATTGGGCGTACAAATGGCCAAATGATTAATGAGAAATTATGTGGTTTATCATCTTTTTCATCATTATCTTCAAGGAATACTGAACAAATGAGTTGTGATTCTAATCAGATGATAGTAGATAAATTTGAAGAGCCTAGAATGTTGACAGAACAACAAATATGTAACACACATTTGCATGATGTTCTGTTGAGTTTGCAGTCCAAGCTATCTTCTGTTTAAAGAAATGCTTGGGAACTTCTAATAATGGCTTTATTTGTGGTAATGAAGTCATCTATTCTTCTTCATCAATCATGGGAAATGCAATTTTAATCAATGTGACTCATGAAACATATTCATCATGGTCATGTGTTGTTGTGTTGTCATTGGATCATGGAGTTTCTATTGCAATTAATGAGGAAATTACTGTTACAGATGGTAATCATATGCTTCTGAGAATAAGTATTTATAATGCAAAGTTACAATGTATATTAGATGGTGATCCTCTTTATGGTGAAAATATCTTATTTACTTCTTTGGCAGCTATAGATAAAAACATTTCTACGGGGTTCTCTTTAATTCACAAGTTACATGAAAAATGTTTAATGAAAGGCTTTATTTCCTCTTACCCAAATGATCCAAAGCATATTCAGATAGGGAACATGGGTGTGTTCAGGATGATACAAGAAGACTTAACCAAAAATACACTGAGCAATGCCCATATGATCCAGGAGGACTCGGTGATATATGACGAGAAATGGTTGTTTGGTCTGTTATTCAGAAGATTTTCTCGTCTCATGTATTTCAATTTTGAAAGCATGCTGAACTCACAGGTGCTACATGAACATACATCTCTTTTCCACACAGGTTCATACTTTTCTCAGCCTATCAATGGATTTGCATAATTATCTTGAATTGATTTGAGGGAGGGTTACCCCACCATGTACATATGTTAGGTAGGAGTTTTTGTCATGTATAGTTTCAATCTTCCTTTACTCTTGTTGTGTGTTTGATTTTGGTTGTGCTCTAGTTTCTCTTGTTCCCTATCATGCTATGTTGTTTTCCAGACTCTATATCCCAATGGATAAGACACTGATCTTTGCCAAAGATTCTAGGTCCCTGCTACGTCCTTTATAGTTCTTGTCCCCAGCCAGAGCCAGTTGTTGGCCTCAATTTCGAACTTAGAAAATTTTAAACTTTTCATTGCTCACAAGTGTCATCACATTGAGTCCATCTGTCCCAATAACCTATTCAAGTCAGTTGTCCTTATTGCAAGCGCCTAATCGCCTTCAGATTGCTTATCAAAGTCAACTCATTGATTTCCAGTCATGGTCGCAAACTGACTATGTTGCAAGTCTTTTGCACCAGGTTGTCATAGATTATTGGTCTAATCTTGTTTCTATGAAGCTATTGCATTGTTCTCAGATGATTTGGTGCATCAGTTTCAAGTGCTCAAAGGAAAATTAATTCATTAATTCAACAACACTAGGAAGGTAGTTGCACAGATTAAGTGATATTCACGGAAACAATTAAATACGAAGACCTGTTTGTGCTAGTCCAAAATCATCTTATAGGGAGTTTTCTGGCTCCATTCCTCACAATGTGGTCCATCTTTCAAGACAAGATTCCTTCCTAGATTGGAGATTTTAAAAATTCCTATTCTAGTTTGGCAATTTACGGAAAACATTAAATTTGAAGTTTTATGGATGCCAGAGCAGAATGTGTTTGAAAAGGGCTTCATGGAATCATTTTGCACCATACAACAAGTTTCTAAATAGAGATATTATTTCAGTCAAGGGCTATGGTATTTTTCTTCTCCCTGCCATTTTTTTATTTTTCTTGACAGTCATAAACATTTGGAATATAAAGTATATATTTTTAATATTTTTTAAAGTTTATCAAAAGGAATAATTGCCAAAAATTTAAAAGTTTAGAAATCCGTAATTTCTGAGATTGCCAAATATTCACACTTTATAAAATATTAAAAGGGTTGAAGAACTTTATAAAAGTGGAAATATTTAATCAGTTGTTTAAAAGGTTTGCAAACTTTTAAACTTACCGAAAATTTAACCCTTGACAAAGTGTTGAAGATAAACTTTATTTACCTTTTGGGTGAAAAAGTTGGAAGATTTTAAGGTCCACCGATTCACTTTTTGCCAATACTGAAAATCAAGGTAATTTTATAAAAGTCATTCTTTATCGCCAAGATCAAAAGTTTGCGAACTCCATTTTTGGGTGACATCGACGATATCAAAGGTTCACTAAGGAAGCGGTCCTATGGAGCTGCTAGAGGATCTATTTTTGTGGAGCAAAGGGTCCCATGGAACTCAAAAAAATTTGTTAATGCTTAGATCAGAATCTTTTCCTCCTAAATAGGAGCAACTATTGTTTAGGAGGTTATTTATGAGCAGGTGCAAATGGGGTGGGGCTGAAACTTTCCCCCACTAGCTTAGGGAGTTAACTACCTTTTTTTTCATTAAAATTTTAAGCATATCGGCAACTACAAAATTCATGGGACCACCCGCTGTAAAATGCTCCTAAAAAAGCTCAGCCCACTGAGATAATTTAGGAAGCCCCTCCCATAGGATCCCTTCCTAATTCCCAAATTGGTTGATACTTATTAGTTCCTGCCTTCGGCAGGTATAACTAATGCATCGGCTAGATGCAATTTCTCAAATTATTCGTCCAATCATGTGAAAGAACTAAAAATTTGTAACCACAATGCTATAGTTCATTATTTTTTTTTTTAATTTAATCATTTAAAAAATACCATTTATCTATTGTCTGATTGGTCTATGGTGTGAACAGTAAGGGTAAAAAATGAAATAATGATTTAAAAAAATACAGTTAAGTACAGGAACTAACAAATACAGTTAAGTACAGGTCGTGCAAAGTGACGGCGCTGCTGAGCTTGTTGAATTTATTTCGTTTGCAATGTTAATTAATGATTTTTATTTCATTTGCAATGTTAATTAATGATTTTTAATCATCCTTACAAGATGACAGGTCATGTCTTGATCGGAGGTTTTCAATTTGTATGCGCTTTGGATTGTTGTTTCTCAATTTGTTTGCAGTCAGAGAGCAGTGAAGGTGGGCATCCGGAGGCCTGTGAAGCTGCATCTGTGGTAAGCCTCTATATGGACTTCTATTTCGTAATCCGTGTAGAAAACCAGTGCTACTGTTCACAGAAATTTCAAGATTTCAGATATTATATGAGTTTTAGATTGTAGAGCACTCTCAGTTATAGAAATTTTACATTTTTCTCAAATTTCTGTTAGAGTTCAGATATCTCTTTCTAGAACTTAAGTTTTCTATTTTCTATTTTAGAAACTGGGATATCAATTATAGAATTCCCAGACATTGAGGTATGAATTGCCAAGTTTCAATATATTGACAAATTCATGATTTGGGAGCATAAAAGTAGCTGTGCGACTGTGTCACTAAATAACAAAGAAGGTTGCAGGAAGAACTAACTATACAAGTGCTCATGCTATATGCAGTATTACTTGTTTTATTTCCAGATACATTGTATATATTCAAGCTGTAAAGCATCTACTTATATTCTGTTGCAACTTTCTACTCTGCAATTTCTTTGGTACAACTTACAGTTGCTTTTAAGTGATTTCATGCATGTGTTCACTGTTTAATTTACGTTTGAATGATTGAGGCTCGGAGTTCGCTCAGTACCCATCATATAATATGCTGGAATTTCATGGCAACGGTGCTATAGACCTTACTTATACATAGCAAGGGTGTGAATTTCATACCTTGAAGCAGAGAGTATTAACGAATTTAGGTAATTTGCTAGTAATCCCAATTTGGAACAGAGGCTCGCCCTCTTGTTTGGTCCTGTACCAAATATTCTGTTTTGAAAGAAAGAGTAAGGATATGTTATCGTGTCCCTGTAATGTTCAATGGCACAGATTATGGTCAGAGAAGGAAAATACCCACAAAAAAAGTGCTCCAATCTTGTGAAGGAAAATGCAAATTTATATGTGAAAGAGAATTCATGACAGAAGAACATTAGTTGGTACCCTTCTCCACACATTGGAATACTATTTTGTGAAATTCTGTAGAAGAGGTTAATGCTGGACATGAAGAGTTAAAATAAAATAGACTGTTTCCATCTGAATATCTAAACAACAATACCCAAATATATTCCAAATGAGGGGCGTTGCTACAAAATTAAATTATAAGCAAGAAAACACTGAGGTAAAATTGGGGAAAGAAGGGAGAGGTCAATGTAGGTTAATAACAAAGACAGTTCTGCTAATCAGAACAAAAAATTGCCAATTTTTGTTTGCAAGACACAAATGAAATAAAAACGAATCTTAACAACTGGCATTAGCAAAATCCTGATCATCATCATCGTCACATTTTTCCTTCAACAGGTTATTTTTCAAGCAGGATCTGGTTCGCGAAATATGATGATGACGTCTTATTCTAAGTTCGACGAAGAAGCAAATATCCCGATGCTCATCATCATCCTGATCTTTCGAGAGGGTTGCCTTGGGCGCAAAGGGGTCATATTACATTCATCATCCTGATCATGCTCCTTAGGTGACCGTGCATAATTTTCATATTTAGAAAGAGCTTGAAATTCCATGCAGGTTTGCCTTTTACTTCACTCGAAAATTCTTCCATATGTGAAAGTTATGCATGGTCAAAGTTTTGGTCAAACCTGATATTCGCAGGAGGGTCATCATATTTTTATATCCTGAGTCATGTTGTCAAGATCATCATGATCTTAGTCTATCAGCCGATAAAAATCATGCAGTCCCAATATGCGGATGTCAATCTTAGGTGGTAGTGCCCTTTACCCGTCAAATGGCCTTAGCCGCATTGTCAGCATCATGATTTCTTTTAGGAGGGTCATATGTTATAAACTCGGTTTTGGTTACATGAAGATGATCATCATCATCATATTTGAACCCCCCCCCCCCCCCCCCGATAATATCCTGAGGTTCAAATATCATGATGATATCAACTTTAGGTCAGGGTAAGTTTCCCCGTCGAGCGGTCTTTGTATAGCGAGCATCATCATGATATTTCAACATTACCTAATCTTATCATATCATGGTGATCACCCTTAGAAAATCCACCTTCGGCATATTTGCATGCACATGTTATAATCCTATTGCAAGGTCATCATCATGATATTTGCTGAAGTTCGAAATATGATGATAACTTCATATCCTCCTGATCTCCTTTTGCATAATTATGATCATCATCCTGATCTTTCACGAGGGTCATTCGCTGTAATTTGCAAGTGATGGAGACATCATCATCATAAATTGATAAAGGGGATCATCATCTTCATATCCTCCTGATCGCCTTTTTTGCAATATCATGATGATCACCCGGGAGCATAAAAGTAGCTATGCAACTGTGTCACTAAATAACAAACAAGGTTGCAGGAAGAACTAACTATACAAGTGCTCATGCTATATGCAGTATTACTTGTTTCATTTCCAGATACATTGTATATATTCAAGCTGTAAAGCATCTACTTATATTCTGTTGCAACTTTCTACTCTGCAATTTCTTTGGTACAACTTACAGTTCCTTTTAAGTGATTTCATGCATGTGTTCACTGTTTAATTTACGTTTGAATGATTGAGGCTCGGCGTTTGCTCAGTAGCCATCATATAATATGCTGGAATTTTATGGGGACGGTGCTATAGACCTTACTTATACATAGCAAGGGTGTGAATTTCATACCTTGAAGCAGAGAGTATTAACGAATTTAGGTAATTTGCTAGTAATCCCAATTTGGAACAGAGGCTCGCCCTCTTGTTTGGTCCTCTAGCAAATATTCTGTTTTGAAAGAAAGAATAAGGATATGTTATCGTGTCCCTGTAATGTTCAATGGCACAGATTATGGTCAGAGAAGGAAAATACCCACAAAAAAAGTGCTCCAATCTTGTGAAGGAAAATGCAAATTTATATGTGAAAGAGAATTCATGACAGAAGAACATTGGTTGGTACCCTTCTCCAGACATTGGAATACTATTTTGTGAAATTCTGTAGAAGAGGTTAATGCTGGACATGAAGAGTTAAATTAAAATAGACTGTTTCCATATGAATATCTAAACAACAATACCCAAATATATTCCAAATGAGGGGCGTTGCTACAAAATTAAATTATAAGCAAGAAAACACTGACGTAAAATTGGGGAAAGAAGGGAGAGGTCGATGTAGGTTAATAACAAAGACAGTTCTGCTAATCAGAACAAAAAATTGCCAATTTTTGTTTGCAAGACACAAATGAAATAAAAACGAATCTTAACAACTGGCATTAGCAAAATCATTAGAAAGGAGGTGAAGACGGCGAACCCATGCAACCAATTAGTTGGATCTCGACTTACAAAGCTGAAAAAAAATTGGACATGGCACAGTATAGAACCAGAGTTCCTCAATGTAGACATGAATGTACAGAGCACAATCTGCAAGATTCCATCTTCTATGGTAGCTTTTATAAACTTTCTGTACTTTGAGCAAAGCTGCTTCCTCTTTAAACCTGTCTCATCTCAATGAGGAAGTCTAAAAATCCATTTTCTTAGAACTGTTTGATCTCAACGATGCCAATTCCAAATCACCAGCTCTGCGACTAATTATTTCCTGGGTAAGAGTTAATAAATCTTGGCCTTTAAAATTGATGCACCTCTCTGAAGTTGTTTCTATGTGGTTGCATTTGAAGATCGTCTGAAAGCTACTAACCTCCGTTCCACATTTGAGAACCTTAAAAGATGCATGTGTTGATAAAATTGTTAGGGCTACACGTGTGCACCTCTGAGACAGGTGGCGATTGTGTTTGCAGGTGGCGATTGCATTTGCTTTTGTCAGGATTTAGATTTTAGGCCACTTTAATTTTAGTTTCAAGGGTAAAGGAACCCTAGCATTATTGTTTTCGTGTGCACTGACTTTTTAGTTTATTTTAAAATTTAAAAGACAATTTTAGATCCGCATTTATACGATCTGGTCTTTAAATTTCATCTCGTGGCTGACAGTGCATAAGTTTCATATTTAGAAAGAGCTTGAAATTCCATGCAGGTTTGCCTTTTACTTCACTCGAAAATTCTTCCATATGTGAAAGTTATGCACGGTCAAAGTTTTGGTCAAACTTGATATTCGCAGGAGGATCATCATATTTTTATATCCTGAGTCATGTTGTCAAGATCATCATGATCTTGGTCTATCAGCCGATAAAAATCATGCAGTCCCAATATCCGGACGTCAATCTTAGGTGGTAGTGCCCTTTACCCGTCAAATGGCCTTAGCCGCATTGTCAGCATCATGATTTCTTTTAGGAGGGTCATATGTTATAAACTCGGTTTTGGTTACATGAAGATGATCATCATCATCATATTTGACCCCCCCCCCCCCCCCCCCCCCGATAATATCCTGAGGTTCAAATATCATGATGATATGAACTTTAGGTCAGGGTAAGTTTCCCCGTCAAGCAGTCTTTGTATGGCGAGCATCATGATGATATTTCAACATTACCTAATCTTATCATATCATGGTGATCACCCTTAGAAAATCCACCTTCGGCATATTTGCATGCACATGTTATAATCCTATCGCAAGGTCATCATCATGATATTTGCTGAAGTTCGAAATATGATGATAACTTCATATCCTCCTGATCTCCTTTTGCATAATTATGATCATCATCCTGATCTTTCACGAGGGTCATTCGCAGAAATTTGCAAGTGATGGAGACATCATCATCATAAATCCATAAAGGGGATCATCATCTTCATATCCTCCTGATCGCCTTTTTTGCAATATCATGATGATCACCCTATCTATTCAGAAGAAGGCGATATTTCATTCCTTAAACAGCATGATCATTTTTTTACAATATCGCCCTAGCGCAATATCATGATGACCTCAAGTCATCCTTGTGCTTTGCAGACAAAATATCGTGATGACGTCACCATGATAGTTCGATGAGGAGTTCGGCATATTTGCATGCACATGTTATAATCCTGTCGCAAGGTCATCATCATGATATTTGCTGAAGTTCGAAATATGATGATAACTTCATATCCTCCTGATCTCCTTTTGCATAATTATGATCATCATCCTGATCTTTCACGAGGGTCATTCGTAGAAATTTGCAAGTGATGGAGACATCATCATGATAAATCCATAAAGGGGATCATCATCTTCATATCCTCCTGATCGCCTTTTTTGCAATATCATGATGATCACCCTATCTATTCAGAAGAAGGCGATATTTCATTCCTTAAACAGCATGATCATTTTTTTACAATATCGCCCTAGCGCAATATCATGATGACCTCAACTCATCCTTGTGCTTCGCAGACAAAATATCGTGATGACGTCATCATGATAGTTCGATGAGGAGGGTCATCATCATATTGTTTTATCCTGTCATGTTGTCAAGATCATCATGATCTTGTTTGTTCGCCCGATATTTCGTAAAGTCGTCCTGCTCATGAAATACAACCTTTCGAAAATATCCTAATGATCATCATCGTCACATTTTCCCTTCGGCAGGATATTTCCCAAACATGATCCGGTTGGCGAAATATCGTGATGGCGTCATGTTCTAAGTTTAACAAAGGCTTCGAATATCATGATGACGTCATCCCGATCCAATGATCGAAGAAGCAAATATCCTGATCATCATCATCATCACATTTTTCCTTCAACAGCTTATTTTTCAAGCACGATCTGGTTCGCGAAATATGATGATGACGTCTTATTCTAAGTTCGACGAAGAAGCAAATATCCCGATGCTCATCATCATCCTGATCTTTCGAGAGGGTTGCCTTGGGCGCAAAGGGGTCACATTACATTCATCATCCTGATCATGCTCCTTAGGTGACCCGATATTACATTTATACCCTGATCTTAACGAAAATGACGATGACGTCATCCTTGGCATTTCAATGAAGCCCGAATATCATGATGAGGTTACCATCATTTTCGTTTCCTCGGCAACATGATCATATTCCATATCCTCCTTTTCTTCTTCAACAATATGATGATGATGATGTTGTCCTTTTCCCCAATATGCAGAAGCGAAATATCATGATGATGAAGTGAATATTGACCAACATGTTTTTTTTGACACGCCGATGGCGATGATCATGCTGATGGGCAGGAAATGAAGCGGTGGAATTTTAAAGTGTTTTTTTTTTTAGAATAACAAATGATTCCAACATGAAATCATCATAAATAGATGCAGCCATCTCTTTGATGTTCTAGAAAACTATGTAAGTTGTAATAACACTGATGTGGGCAGTTATTTACAATTTGTGAAAAACACTATACACTTTTGCATGTCACTTATATTTTATGTATTGGTCTTGCTGTAGTTCTTTGGTGCTAGTTAGCTATTATTGAGTATGAATGCAAAGACATATAGCAATAGTAAATTGTAAAAAGTGTTTCTAATAGTTTTCAATATTTTTTTGTCTAGATTTCTATAAGACTTGATAACAACAAAACTAATATTGGAATTATATTCCCGTGATAGTTATATGATTTGCAAGATTCAACAACTAGTTATAATATCTTTTTTTGTGTATAGGCCAGCATTGAAGAAATCTTGATGTTACATGTTTGGTGTCCTAGCTTTGGATCTTGTTACAGTCTATCCATGTCTACTGTATTTGTTATTTTTACGTGTTATAGTTAAATTCAATATCAAAATATAAATAGATAACACAGTTTGCAAGTTGTAAGTAGCAAAATTCTATTAATGATTATATAAGTGACAAAACCACTTGAACGCATATACTGTTTAACAATGCACAATACCTTTTCACTTTGTAAAGAAATTAACACAATCCCATCAATATAATGTTGCAATTGCAACTAGTTTACAATCCTTTAGACTTTTGCAGATCATTCTAATCCTTCACCTGCATGTACAATCCAAGCACAAGCTTATCAAAAGGTACTAAAACCTTTATTTCCAAGTCATAGTCAACTCTAGAAAATGTTATTGTCATCTATTCAAGTTCATTTGCTCCTTCATATCTCTTGTTTGTTTGTTTCTTCCATTGTTTAATTTATACATTCAATATATTATTCATATATGCAAATTGCTAATTATTTGAAGCCTATGGCTCAGAGAATATGTGATGTCATTAGAGTTGTCCAAGGATTGTTCCTACACTATTTACACAACTACATAACAATTATTTTTGCAATATTTAAACAATGGCTTGGCTATTTAGTATTTTAACACTGTATTTATTTATTTTTAAATGTAAACCTCTGATTTGAAATATCAAAACCGAGTACAAAATGAATTTCAAAGTCACAGGTCTACATTGTTTTCAAATCAAAACTTGCTTCTTATTTTGAATTTTAATAAACCTTTTGTGGCTATCAATGATTAGAACTATCTACCAAATGGTGATTTCTATTTCTTTATTTTCTGAAGAAAATAATGCAGGTGAATGGATCTGACATTGCCATTGCCACTAGTTTTAAATCATTCAAAATTCTCTTCTTCATTATAATGCCTTATTTTCTTGTACAATCCAAAAATAAGAATTATTTTCATTACATTTAAACAATGCCTTGACTACTTAGAATTTTAGCATTGAATTTATTTGTGATTTGAAATAAGGAAACCAAATACTAAATGCATTTCAAAATTGCATATCGACATTGCTTTTAGGAAACAGCCTGCTTCTAATTTCCATTTGTAATATGCCTTTTGTAATTATTAATCATCAAAACTATCTAACCAATGGTTATGAATATATTACAGGTACACCATTTTTTTGATATTCTGGGATCAACAAAATTGTCCTTGTTTCAAAAAAAATGAAGAGAACATGAGTGCCAGTAGTTGATAAACAAAAACAGATCATAGATGTAGAGAAATACAAAATAGCAATTCAGACTGAAATTCTAAACATTGACTATGCATTGAGAAATGAAGGATTGTGTAGAATTCAAGTATTTAAATACAATGTAGGGGATTGCTTATTTGACTCATTGGAGTTACTTCTTCATTCTCAATACACATCAAGTCAATTACGGAATGGAGCTATAGACCACTTCTTGAGTTGCCTCACACAAGGTGATCCAGAAGCAATCACCTCATATAATTATGAACTGGATAGTCGTACATTGCATGAATTGCACGGTGTACAAAATGTTGAAGAGTACTTGCGTAGAATGCGTATTTCTGCAATGCATTCTACAAATAATAATGAAGTTGGCCTATGGGGTGACTTGTTTTGCATCCGTTGGTTGTCAAAGTGGCTAGACATACAAATATGCCTTTGGTCAACTACTTCAGGAAAAAAATACTTACACTTCAATCCGTCATCTCAAGGACAATCGTATTCTATCTTATTTCATGATACAAATCCCATCCAAGGACATTTTGAGCCACTTGTGCCTTATCTAGTACAAGCAAACAATGCAAGCCCATGTATCACATCTAGACAACTAAAACAATTTCAAAGCAGTAATCAACAACATCATGATGGTGATTTTATTAGAAAACAAAAAATTGCAAATAGCAACACTACATCACTTCACAAGATCAAACAACAAATACGTGCTAATAATCAAATGGAAAATACAACCAAGAAAACTAGACAATCAGCATCACCAATAGAATTATTTCAAAAAAAAATTCAAGATACACCGATACATACTTGTGCAATTTGTCAGACATTGCATTTTAAGAAAAACATTATCGCTTTTAGAGAGAAAGAAAAGCAAACATATTATAAACTGACAAATCAAAATAACAATGTATTGATGAATTGCATTTGTCGCATATGCCATGAAACATTGAAACAATGCAAGCTTCCAAAATATGCAACACCACACCATATTCGAATGAATATAGCTTTACAATACGTAAAAATGCTTACGCAACTAGAAGAGCGCCTTGTTTCACTGAGAATTGCATTCGCACAAATATGGGAATTAGGTTACAAAAGACCCCAAATTGGATTGACTGGGTCTATCATTAATGTCCCAGTCAACATGAACATTGTACAAAATGCATTGCCATGCTCTGCCGATGAAACATACACTATTGCAGTTGCGCTAAAAAGATGGCTACAATATAAAAATGCATATCAGAAGGGGATGGTGCGATCGACTATTATAATGAAAGCTTTGAACCAATTGAGCGAAACAACTCTATACAAAAATGAGAAATTCCAATTAAATAAGCACTGGAGACAATCTCTTGAAATAGATGATGAAAGTGGCATAGTAGACGACCCTTGCACAAATGAAACAGGTTCAGAATCTGATACAGATGAGCAAAATCCTTCTGAGACCTTGGTCCATGGATACACAGAATCTAAATGTATACATGAAATGCAAGACAAAATCATAGAAGTTGCACCAGCAGAAAACCATTATCCTATTGGAATCTTTAAAGACAAATATGCAGAAGAAATGAACTTTCCCACACTATTCTTTGGAAACCCACGTAATGACGACATTGTCAAGAATTTTTCCTATCAAAAAATTGCACAATGGGAACTACTTCATTCCAATAGACAATTTGCATATCATACAACTAATCTATTTTTCAAAACAGTCAAGATATTGATACATCAAGTTTTATCTACAATGTGGATAAGAGTACGAAAAGGTCAGTTAAAAGGAAGAAAACTAATAGCAAAAGATGTCAAATGCAAACCTAACCTAGAGAAGATTCTCAAATCAGACATTGGATATGTTGACTTTAAAAGAATAAGAATATCTCCAGATTATTTACATCAATTAAAAAAAAATGTCTTTGCAATGATTCGGCAACTTGGACCGCCTACATTTTTCCTTACATTTACTAGTGCTGAACAACATTGGGAACACCTTTCAAAAGCACTTGAAGCCTTGCATAATACATATTGTGCATCTTCACAACAAAAATACGACATACAAAATGAGAAAAATATTTTCTACCTCATAAAAAAAGATCCTGTAACATGTGTACGCTATTATAAACATAGAATCAATGCACTAAAACAATTGATATTTACAGATAGCTCTTTCTTCGGAGAGCTCTTGGATTATTTCTCTGTAACTGAATTCCAAAATCGTGGCAATGAACATGACCACTTTCTTTTATGGATTAAAGATGCTCCAATTTATGGAAAAGATGAACTTGCAAATATTGAACAATTTATTGACAAATACATCACTTGCAACACTGATGATTTGACTCCTCAAATAGCTATCCTACATAGGCACCATCATACAAAACGATGCAGAAAATCAAAACAGCACTGTTGTAAATACAATTTCCCATTTCCACCAATGAAAAAAACTATGGTTCTCGAACCACTGAAAGACAATAATGAAATTATTGTTCCAATGGCAACAAAAATCTTTTCCATATTAGAACAATCTAATTATGACCAATTATTCTCCTTTCAAATGTTTCTACAAGACATCAACTTGAATGAGCATGATTACATCACAGCTATAAAATCAACAATCCATAGGCCTACAATTTTCTTAAAACGAAAGCCTTCGCATATATGGAATAACAGCTTTTCAAAAAAAATACCAGAGCTATGGAAAGCAAATACAGATGCACAATTTGTGCTTAATGCATATGCTGCAGCAATGTATTGCAGCTCTTACATGACAAAAGTGGATAAAACAATGACAAATGCATTTAAAAGAATTCGTAGGGACCATCAACAAAATAATATCGATGCTATAAAAATGATAAGTAGACTTGGAAATGCATTGCTAAATCTGCAA
This sequence comes from Cunninghamia lanceolata, assembly GCA_027924645.1. Lineage (NCBI taxonomy): Eukaryota > Viridiplantae > Streptophyta > Pinopsida > Cupressales > Cupressaceae > Cunninghamia > Cunninghamia lanceolata. The sequence continues at coordinate 823,630 of BSBN01000399.1, forward strand.
CAAATGTCTACACAACAGGCTGTTCACATCGTACTATCACTTCCACTAAACTATAGTTCAAGAAAGTGTATATTCATTGATACAAGAGCTGATAGTGATCGAACTTTTGTTCTAAAGTCTGCAAAACAATTGAACAGTGAACCAGATGAATCAGAAAATGTGGCCTGTAGATCTTTAATAGATTACTATTTAGCACGACCTGAAACACTCACACATATTTGCCTTGCACAATTCGTATCAGAATATAGAAAAGATGGGAAACCAATGCACCGCAAAGCTAAACCAAATATTATACGTTTTACCAATTTTAACAAACATGTTGACTTGGAAAATTATTGCAGAGAGCATTTATTGCTTTATGTACCCTTCAGAATAAATGAAAAAACATTGAGGCATGGTTTCCATTCATGGCATGATGCCTATTCATATCATGAAAACACAATTAATACTAATCGTATCAAATACAATTACCACATAAACTCTAAATGGGGCGATATTGACAAAGCTATAGATGAAATCTATTCTGAAAATAGTCACATACCAAATGAATTGATCATTTCAAATCAAAATCCACAGAAAGAAACATACAACATAGAAGACGATATTCAAACACTAAAGCATAACAAATCAAAAACTCAATTCTCTAATGCATTTGAAATTGGAAAACATCCACATATTATGGACAATGTTGAATACTTCAATTTGAGACGAATGTTAAACAGTGAACAACAAGCAATTGTAAAGGACATTGTGTTGAAGAAATTAAAAAATATCAAAACTCCACTACACTTGTTTCTAACAGGTGGAGCAGGCACTGGCAAAACTTTTACTGCAAAAGCAATATTTCAATCTCTCCTTCGCATATATAATAACTCCATTGATAGTGATCCGGACAAACCAAAAGGCCTACTAGTTGCTTATACAGGAAAAGCAGCTTACAATATAGGTGGAGTAACATTACACTCAGCATTTCGAATACCTTTTAACAAATCAGAATTCATTCCATTGAATACTGAAATCTTAGATACAATGTCAAAGCATTATCAGCAGCTGCGTGTGCTATTAGTAGATGAGATTTCATTGGTAGGTGCAACATTTTTACGGTGCATCGACAAGCGATTAAGAGATATAATGCAAATGCCAACCACATACTTTGGAAATCTTGATACAATTTTTTGTGGTGATTTATATCAAGCACAACCTGTACTAGATTCAGTTGTATTTGATAATACACCAACACTGACTGAATTAATGCCATACAACTTTTGGAAACACAACATAAAATACTATGAGCTACAATCAACTATGCGGCAAACAGATGAGGAGTTTATTGCAATACTCAATAGAATACGTGTAGGTTCACAAATAGATAATGATATACAGTACTTGAATCAAACTTGTTTACGCTCACCACCCATAGACCCAACATTCCCCTATCTATTTTACAGAAGGAAAGATGTTAATGCACATAATCAAAATATGTTGTCAATAGTTCCAGGAGAGCTAATTGTACTGAATGCAATTGATGAAAATGACGAAAACTACAATGAAATACATCTGTATAATCACACAATGTCTTTACCATCTCAAATACTTTTGAAACCAAACATGCTTGTAGAAATTTATGCTGGTAATTATGATACGCAAGACGGTCTAGTCAATGGGTCAGATGGAACATTTAAAGCATATACCATATCCAATGCTTTTGACATTGTTTGGATAGAATTCAATGACCCAAACATTGGCCACCATCAACGTGTTAAATTAACACAATGTTATAACAATGACATTGATAAACAATGGACACCTGTACTTCGCACCACAAGGCCAATACAAAAAATCTCAAACAACAAGAAAATAACTATTAGAAAACAATTTCCAATTCAACTTGCTTGTGCTAGAACAATACATAGATCTCAAGGACTCACAATGCAAGGCTTGGCATTTGATCCTACGGCCATAAGGCAACATGGATTAACATATACAGCACTTTCGCGGACAAAAACAATCCAGACATTATTCTTGTTAAAGCATCTTACCAAGCAAAATTTCAAAATAAAAGAAAAAATAGTCCTTGAAATGTCTCGTCTAAAATCAACAGCAAACTGGCAATTTGAAAATGGAGATATCAAACATAAGACTAATTCAGAACTACTATTGTGCACATTAAACACTCGCAATCTACACCTACATATTGAAGACATGATTAATGACACTGATATCATGGCATCTGATATCTTATGCCTTCAAGAAACATATATCCAAGACTACCATACAAATAATTTTTTCAAAGATTTCAATTGTTACTCAACATACCATATACATGGACTAATGTCTATAACCAAGAAAAACATATTAGTCTATAAAACAATGCAACATTCAACATCATATACAGAAGCAATAACATTAACAATAAGCTCTATGAACAATGAAATTAACATATGTAACTTATATGCCAAGCCCAATGCTCCATTTGCAGATATTATAGCAATCACCAGGCAAGTATTCTCATGTATTGATGGAAATAAAACCTTGTACCTAGTGGGAGATTTCAACATTGACATGTGTACAGAAAACTACAAAAAAAAACAGCTCCTGAATCATATGCAAAACCACAATATTCATTTCTTATTAAGTAGGTGTCATGCTCTATCTAGACCATTGATCGATCATCTATGGACCAATGCACTAACAGAAAAAATTGAAGTTTACAAATCGGAAGCATATTGGAGTGACCATCTTGCTACTTTTTTAAGATTTCAACCCTCTCAGAACACTCAATGTTCTTAAATATCTCAACTGTTTTTCTTCAATAACATCCAAATCAACAAAAAACATATTTTGACAAATCCAATCTATATACAAACTACTGTTCAATTATGTATCATCCAATTTACTAACACAAAAAAACCAAATTTACAAATAAAAAGCATATTACAGCAACAACCCCACTGATTTTCCCTAATTTTAATCCTTTCACAAAACTAAATATTCTTAAATATGCCATTTGTTTTAGTTCAAAAGCATCTAAATGAACACCCTCAAAATCTTGTGAATCAAATCAATAAATAAAACAATCCCTAATGTCCATGAAGAAAACACATATGTATTACATAGCTTCATCATTTCAATACAATTTCATTTTCTTCTGTCTACAAATTGTCTTATTCTTTTATTCCATAGCACCAATTCTACATATTCTGATATAACATTAGAACAACAACATATTATCATTTTGCCTGCAGAAATTTATGCAAATGACAAATTGATAAAAAAATACAGGTTACAATGGACAATGCCAAAAGAGCAGAAGAACAAATGGACACTATTAACCAACAACAATTGAAAAGGTAAACAATATTCTTAGGTTACATGTACACTGTACCTTGTCAAGATTCTAGATTTCAACTAATTTTGTTTTGTTTTTTCCAGATCAAAAGTAAAGAGTCAAAATCAAGTTTCAATTGAAGACTTGAATGCACGTAAAGCAGGCAACATTTTCCAAGGCGATGTCATTGTGAAGTATAAAGCTATACTGGATAAGACAAACAAGACACGTGAAGTACTACGCGCAGACCTCACAGACACAAAAGGTGAAATGACTATTACGCTAAATGTAACTGCTGATCTCATTGCTCACTATGAAGACAAAATAATTCCAGGTTCAGGACTATCCATATCCAACTTCCAGATTGCACCTAGAACAGGTTATGATCGTGGAGATTGCGACTGCATACTGGTTCTAACAAAGTCCTCAATAGTGGAAATCATTCCACGAATTTGTATTGACTATAAATTCATCCCCAGCACAGCCATAAAACAATTGTTGGCAAGTACCGAACAATATGCTACAGGCACCATAGGTGTATTGGTCACAAGAGCAAAAAAAATAGGTCTGCAATATATTGTTGATGTGCAAGATGGAGATTCAGAGTTCGACAAAGCCCAGGTACACTTTTCAAGGTTCCACATACTAGTTTTAACTTTAAATCATTTTGAAAATTTTATTTTATATGGTAACTGCACTATATTTTAACATGCTTATCTCTTCCAACTCTTTATCATATCTTCCCAGCTCGAACAAAACAATGTTTCAGTTAACTTGAGACCACAACCCCTCATGATCCGCTGTATAAGTTCTCTCAAAAGTCTGCTTGCATGCTACACTGTAATAATATTCATTTTTCTCCTCTCATTATTTGCAAACAATGGTTATCTAAAGTTAAACTTTAAGCCCTTTTGGGTTCTTGTAATTTCTTGTGATTTCTTGCAACCCTGATGTGCAAAATGGATCAAATTGTAAAGACTCTCCAAGTCTGACAATGAGCGTTTGATTATTAAAAAATAGAGAAATAGAGCCGTCATTTGCAGGTCAACTGCCCCATTTTGGAGTGGCCCGGTATATTGCTACATTCTTGGGAAAACAATTGCCTGCACTAACTTATTTTCGTGCACCCATGTTGTGGAGTCCAGACCTCTCTAGTGCAAAAGAAATTGTAATGACTTCTGGAGTGATTTCATGCTGAGATTGAAAACATAAGTGTCTATCCAATCCACATTATTGTATAATTACTTCAGAAATATATGTTCCCTCTATACTTTTAAAAAGCACCGTAATAATGTCAGCTTGCAACCGACATCTAGCCAATGTCACTTCGAGTGGTCAAGTCCATTGTTGCTGAATTTTAGCCAAACTTTTCTTACTCACCCCAAGTCATATGGTGTATCTGTATTGAATAATCTCGGTCTGTCTCATACATAACAGTTGAATTGACTTAATTACTATAGTTTCAAACTCAAACAGGAAACTTAAGTGCCTCTCCAATCAACATTAATGTATAGCTACTTGAGATAAATAAATGCTCTCTAAAATACTTTTAGAAGACACTGTAATAATGTAAGCTTCCACCCAATATCTCATCGCTGTAGGGCAAACCCTGTTTGACATTTTACTGTCAACAATAGCAATAACAATTGCTAAGCTCTTCTATGAAGATTCCACCAACTGAATAGAGGTTTTGACATAAAAGCTCCAACTAGTTACGAATTGGAGAAAAACCCTATGGCAGCTCATCTAGAACATCCAAGTTTCGAACTCAGACTGCTAATAAGCAGACACTTGTCTTTCAACCTTGAGCCTCACCAGTTCAAAATTAAGCATCCAGATTCAGTCCCATTGCTATTAGATTACTGTTTGATCATTATTGATTAAAGACTCAAGTAAGTATTATTTTAATCTGCTTTCCATGTGGAATACAGTGTGCCCCTCTTCTCCTTAGATACTTGGTCTGGACTCTGCAGTGATTCAGATTTCAGGAGCAATCCAGGGAAAAAAAGTAAACACTAAATCACTTGATCTAAAGTGTTATCAACAAGTATGAATCTACTGACAACAATGACAGTACAGAAAGGAAATGTAAAACCAACCACATACACAACAATAAAACAATATTGAAATAAGAACTGACAGTACGAGATACATATAACAGCTTTGTAAAAAATAAAAGTCCGAGAAATGCATATAAGCCACAAAAAACAGCAACTAAATTCACAGAAATGCATTCAAGCCTCAACACAGAGCTGCTATCTGCTGGAATGAACAACGGTCTGATGTCACGTCTCTAAGTAAAATTCTAAACATTTTATGACACCGGTAAATTGCACATAAGTCAACAATTCACTCAGTTCGATACTTTTTAGAACATAGAGTAATGTATCTCTTCATAAATAGGCGACTACTTCAAATCGATTTTTTCATCAAATACAAATGCAAAAGTAAAAGCTGTTTGTCTCAGTAAAGCTTCAAAATAAAGCAAAAATTAGGAATTTAAAGTGGACAACATGTTCCAAATGCAAGAGGCGCATGTACTTGTTTATGCTTTGACTATCTCCTTTCTTGTTTAAATTGTTTCTAGTTCTTGAACCTAGTTTTCAATTAACATACATTACTGTTTTGCAGTTTCATTTCTTACTTACACTATTTACACCTACAGCTGCAGATGCACCGGAATTTTGAGGACCATTTTGTAAAAATCGAACAACAGCTCCGAAGCAATGAATTTCCACTTATCCTTTTCAAAAATATTGTCAAACGGATCAATGCAAAAGACAACATGCTTCACACTTGCCAGTCGACATATATTGATGTATTAAATGACAAAAGGACCTTGGATCACTTAAACAGTTTGCTGCACTCAACATTTGAGGTAACAACTCTTGAAATCTCCAATCTTCTCCCTAGCAAATCTAAAACAAAATTAACAAAAAAAAAATCTTCCTAACCAAACAATACTTTCATATGTATTGCAGGTACAAGGAACATTGAAAATAGCTAATGCATTTTCCAGTCCTTTCCACGCATTTTGCTCAAAATGCAATTATAAATTTGATACCTATGGAGCACTTGACAATGAAACTGCCCACTGTGATAGATGCAAGGAACAGGTCGCCTATATCTACTCGCACTATCTCAAGATTATTTTGACAACAGACAACAAACAGACAATACATTGCTCATGCGCCAACAATATCATCCAAATGCTACTGCCAGACCTGCAACAAATCAGCTATGACGAATACCTCAAGGATAAATCAGCAGTCATCTTCATGTTACGAGACTTCAGCAGAAAAGGGCAATTTGCATTGAATAAGTCCAATGTCATCATTGATGCATGTTGTCCTAAAGAATAAACACAAAGCATACAAAACTACATTTTTGTTACATATATCTTATACACGATACCTCTTTAATACTCTCTTTACTCTCTAAACTACACATTACTTTATAATTTTACCTAATTTTATATGTAATTGGTATTTTTGAGTACAAAATCAAACCCCTTAATCAAATATGTCTTGAATTTTCTTTTCGTTATAAGCAAATATTGGAAAGCTTCTTAAATTCTCTCAACCAAAATAAGAATGCTGTAAACTTCTCTCTCATTATGCATACTATGATAATCTGCACTAAAATCGTCTTCAACTTTCTTGCTTCATTGATTTACCTCACGAAGGCGTCAACTTTTGTGTCTGGTTTTGCATGATCTTACTGGTAGTGGCAGTTGTATATATATGATGACACATTGTTAAAAAATATTCATTTCTCTCTCCGCTATCTATAAAATCTAATTCTATATATGCAAGTGTCTAAACACTATAAAGCATTGATTCTATTTAAGCAACAGCTATTTAGTCGTTGAGAAGAATCCATTCATGTGTCAACCAACCGTGTACTAAACTGTCAAAGAGAATGACTACTCACATTTCACCAAGTTGTCTCAACTTTTATACACTTTTAAAAGTGTGAATAACTGTTATCATACATATGGTTTATGTTATCTGTTTTCTAGACATAAATTTTCAAATTTTTTTTGTTGTGATGATTTTAAGATTCATGGTACAGCTGACTTCTAAAATTGATACATATTAACATAGACATGGTACAAATTTTATAAAAGTTCAACAATGGTTTTAGGATTTTAAAGTGTTTTTTATTTTTTTACAAGTTTAGGCATTTGCATCTGGAACAGGACACCATTAGATGGAACACAACACTCCATAAATGGAACCGTTGTTGTTCCATGGCCACTGCATTACCATTCAAAATGAAATAACATATTTTCCATCTACAACAGTTGTTCAGCATTGCAGATGGGTTTTCTAATAAAAGCCAAAAAGTAGAGAGTTGCTTGCATTTCTTGCAACATAGCATTGTTGTCAATTGACTGGATATTAATGTTGCAAACGTGATGAACAAATCAACACATCCACTCAAGATATCTTGCACATGAATGTAAATGTTGCACATAGAATTCTAGCCTACCTAATTAAAGTCTTTTCCTTACCTTACCTCTTTCAGGACCTTAGCATTTTGATGTATCATATTCTCTATACCTTTCACTGACTGGACCTATACATGACACAATGCTAGACATGATTGGAGCCAGTGTATATTTCATTTTCTTCTCAAAATAAAAGAGTTCTTCTCAGACCTCCAATGGGCCGCAGCTTCACAAAAATACCAATTGAACTGTTTATGACAAAATGGCCATCGTGCAGTATAATTTTGGGTCTGAAGAAGTGCACTAGGGTAAATACAATAGAAAACTAATTAACTGCAACTAAGGGCCAGTCAAACACTTCATAGTGTTGTAAAAAGTCTCTTAGCTTTATTAAGATCTGAAAAATGGTCATAAGTCCAATCTATTTCGATTGCTGGACTGTTAAAAGCCATATTTTTCTCCCAGTTGTCAAAATTGTTAAACAATTAGCATCTTTTAGTTATGCGCTTTATTATACCTTGATTTAGTAAATACTCTACTACCAATACTGTTTAGTAGTCACACTATGTTATTAGCTGTTTTCTAAGTCACAGTCACAGTCTATCAAATTAACTGTTTTTTAAGTAATTTGATAGACTGTGACTGTCCATGCACATTTTGGCTGTAAATATGTAACCTGTAGCTTTGATCCAATATGTATATAGAAAAGCACTATGACTGTGCATGCACATTTTGAAAAGAACAACATCATCATCATCATATTGTTGAAGAAGAAAAGGAGGATATGGAATATGATCATGTTGCCGAGGAAAGGAAAATCATGGAAACGTCATCATGATATTCGGGCTTCATTGAAATGCTGAGGATGACGTCATCGTCATCTTCGTTAAAACAAGGGGATAAATGTAATATCGGGTCGCCTAAGCACCATGATCAGGATGATGAATGTAATATGACCCCTTTGCGCCCAAGGCAACCCTCTCGAAAGATCAGGATGATGATGAGCATCGGGATATTTGCTTCTTCGTCGAACTTAGAATAAGACGTCATCATCATATTTCGCGAACCAGATCGTGCTTGAAAAATATCCTGTTCAAGGAAAAATGTGATGATGATGATGATCAGAATATTTGCTTCTTCGTTTATTGGATCGGCATGACGTCATCATGATATTCCGAGCCTTTGTTAAACTTAGAACATGACGTCATCATGATATTTCGCCAACCGGATCATGTTTGCGAAATATCCTGCCAAAGCGAAAATGTGACGATGATGATCATCAGGATATTTTCAAAAGGTAGTATTTCATCGGCAGGAGGACTTTACGAAATATCGGGTGAACAAACAACATCATGATGATCTTCACAACATAACAGCATAAAACAATATGATGATGACCCTCCTCATCGAATTATCATGATGGCGTCATCATGATATTTTGTCTTCGAACCACAAGGATGACTTGAGGTCATCATCATATTGCGCTACGGTGATATTGTAAAAAAATGATCATGCTGTTTAAGGAATGAAATATCGCCCTCTTCTGAATACATAGGCTGTTCATCATGATATTGCAAAAAATGCGATCAGGAGGATATGAACATGATGATCCCCTTTATCGATTTATGATGATGACGTCTCCATCACTCAGCAAATTTTAGCGAATGACCCTCCTGAAAGATCAGCATGATGATCATAGTTATGCAAAAGGAGATCAAGACAATATGAAGTTGTCATCATCATATTTCGAACTTCAGTAAATATCATGATGATGGCCTTGCGATACGATTATAACATGCGCATGCAAATATGCCAAAGGTGGATTTTCTAGGGCTGATGCGCATGATATGATAACATTAGGTAATGCTCAAATATCATCATAATGCTCGCTATACAAACACCGCTCCACAAGGAAACTTACCCTGGCCTAAAGTTGATATCATCATGATATTTGAACCTCAGGATATTATCGGGGGGGGGGGGTTCAAATATGATGATGATGATCATCTTCATGTAACCAAAACCGCGTTTATAACATACGACCCTCCTAAAAGAAATCATGATGCTGGCAATGCACATAAGGCCATTTGACAGGTAAAGGGCACTACCACCTAAGATTGACATCCAGATATTACGACTACATCATTTTTATCGGGTGATAGACCAAGATCAGGATAATCTTGACAACATGTTCATGATGCACCTGACCTTTCACATATGGAAGAATTTTCGAGTGAAGTAAAAGCCAAACCTGCATAGAATTTCAAGCTCTTTCTAAATATGAGGTCATAGAAACAAAATACGAACTTTGACAACCGACCTCATGATAATGACCTACCTTATCCAATATCATGATGATGATGCACCTGACCTTCATTTTTACCAAACCGCCAGAAAATAGAAAAAACACAAGCAAAAGCAAAAAACAAACATCAGCAGCGGTCCCCATTTTGCTAACCAGCATAATGGGGCGTGTTGTGAACATCACAACAACTAGCAACCAAAACAAAACAATTAAATTCAAAGTGTTCAAGGAAACTAGATGAAATGAACTGATAACTTCCAACTATGTTTTCCTGCAAATTACTATTCAGCTCGAGACTTAAAGTATTCAATTAAGATGCATGAATTTCCATCTTTAGTTTACTTGTGTGCACGTGATTCATTATCCTCATCTTGAAGATCGATTGAACAAACCAATCACTAACATTAGCCTACGTAGGTGACGATATTCCCTCATAGCCAACCGGATAGACCCTTGCTGCCAGCGAGCATCTATAACCTCGGCAAAGTTATCATTACAATTCTCCCAAGTAGAGCCCCACTGCCAGCAAGCATCCATAGCCCCGATAGAGTTACTTAGACAACTTAATCTGGATTTCCAGTATAATCCGCTTTATTTATTTATTTATTTATTATTATTACTATTTTTTTTATTTTCTTTATTTTCTAATTTTGAAAGATTTCATAAGATATACAATTTGTAACTTCATGATGCAACGAGTAGACACTTGCTAAAATTAAGCTAAGAATTGTAATACTAGCAAGGGTGACCTCTGATTTTTCACCTAACATCTACACTGGTATGTTCAACAAACCCAAGGATTTTAGGTGTGTCATCATGAGAAACCTGGTTCAAATCCTCAATCACATTTATTGCATACAAAACTTCAGAACATGAACAACTCTCTGCATTCATGGCAATGACAGCTTATGTGTAAATTGCAAATGGTTAACCTGAATATCCTAAATTATATACTGTTTTGAATAGTTGCTAGTTTTGCTCCTTAATACTCTACAGTAAAATAAAGATCCCTACTAAAGAAACAACAAACAAACCAAACAAACAGGCTGTACAAACAGAAACAAAAAGCAAAAACAAACAGAAGACGAGCTATACAAATAACTAACCTAAAACCAAAACAGCATAACAAGAACACAAAAACAAAAGCAACTACCCTACCAAACTATATACAAGCCTCTGTGAGTCATCTGGTGAACAATTCTTGAAAAAAGAGGATATAGAGGATCATGGAGCTGTTGTACACAATCAGACATTCAGTGAACAGTCTAATTTTATTGACCTACAACAATCTTGATTTTGATCATTTAATTTAAAGAACTCGGTCATAACACTAGGATTTTCTTTCTTTTCTATCACTTCACTACTTTCTACAGTAGGGATCTTATCAGTTTTAGTGCATTTTAATTTTGCCAATACTTGTTTACACTTCTTTGCCAAATCATATTCATTAAAACTTTTCAGGTCAGACCCAGAGGTTTCCTCTTGACAAATATTCCTTACTAATTCCATATATTTATCAAATATATCAAGACAAACCTCACTTTCCTTTTCTTTTTCATTAAATCCTTTTTGCTTATTATCCAAAAAAGGCGCATGAGCTATGATCTCTCCTCTACATTTTTTAGGATATTTATACTTTTCACAAACCCTAATCACAACTGGATCCTAATGAAAAGACAATTTTTTTTTCTTGCCATCACATGATTCCTGGACAGAGATCTTACTATCCTTTATTCTTACAATTAGTTCCATCTTTGTATCCTCTGCACATTTGACAACCGTAGATGCTACATCCTCCTGTAGCTCAATAATCTCCTCGTTTTCCTGCCAAATTTCAGCCTTATACACATCTGACAAACAGATTAGTCCTTTCAAATATAAATCTAATTTTGTGACAAAAGATATACAATTAAGCTCACGATGCTTTGCGGACTAATGTATCCTACACCTTCCAAATAAACCATAGCTATATAGATTTTTAGGATAAAGCTGCTTATTCAAAACTTTCTAAACTCAAGCAATGTCAACTTGAAAACTATCCCTATGTAAGTCCATTGAAAATGGGACCTTCTTTCAACCCTTTAAGCCTTTCAAATTTTATGACATCTAACATATCTCAGAATACAACATTCAAAACTCAAAATTTTGACCCTAAACCAAATCAGGCCCTCCTTCTACCACCAAAAACTGTTCCTAATTACAAAATACAGTGTTCTAGCCCTCCCTCTACCACCAGAAAACTATTGATGATTACAATATACAACCTTTCGGCCCTCCTTCTAACACCAGAAAACTGCTAATGACTGTTTTGATGCAATCATAACAATAAGTTAAAATTCACATATAATAAACTGAAACTATACTTCAAAGATAACAAGGAATCATTTGAGATTCAACTAATCCCAAGTCTACAATGGTTCAGTTGGTCAAGTTCAGTTGGTCAATGTGAAGCCATAATGTTCAAGGGGCCTTGCATAGTTTAGGTTTGTTTTGTGGTTTACTAGCCTAAGAATATGCAAAAAGGTCATAAATTTCAACAAGTATTCTGTTCATTTGCATAAAGATGATACTGTGCTACAAGTTTCAAAGGGTTTTCTTGGATTTTTTGCAGCTTTCTTTTTTATCTGTCTATGAAGACTATCTACTTATAGCTCTATTGTACATGCTTCTTCAAATTTCAGACAATTTCCTTTGGATTTCTACGTTTTCAACTAAATATTTCAGATGGGTTGGGAAAAGTTACAAAGATCTACTCAATACCTCATTTAATCTACCAAAGGATCTAATAGTTTCTATCATGCACTATGTAAATACCACAGTAATTTGATCAAATCCACAGTAAAAACCCTAAATGTAAGTTCTAGGCATTTTCACAAACATACATTTAAAATTCCAAGCTCTCAGAGAAGATATTTCAAAATACAAAGAAGGGCAAGAGAACACTCAGAAGACAGATGCAGAACTCCAGATTCTATTGTTTTAGAAACGAATAGTCATACATGATGTACAATGCAGGAATGACTCTTAGTTTCATTGATCATACCACAAAGAACTTACAACCTTTACAGATACAATAAGGCAACCAGACATTCCACGCGCACCTTACTGCAGACAAACAAGCGACCTCCTTCTTCTACTTCTAAACTATGCTAACCTAACTTGCTATGTTTTCCTAGAATCCCTGTGTGTACACCCTAAAAATCCCTGTTGTCAAGTATTATAGTCTAGAGACGCACAATATAAAGACAACACAAGCAATAAGTATTTCATTTATCACATAAACAACAGGAAATTAAAATAATCGTTTAAATCCACGTAACTGTCCAAAATCGTGGAAATCAGATCCAAAATACTCTCAAACACGCCCAATATCCATTCAAACCACTCAAAATTCACTGGGTCAACCATCACTAACCGGGAAAATGCCACAGGCACCCAAAAAAAAAACACTTTAAAATTCCACCGCTTCATTTCCCACCCATCGACATGATCATCGCCATCAGCATGTCTAAAAAAACATGTTGGTCAATATTTACTTCATCATCATGGTATTTCGCTTCTACATATTGCGGAAAAGAACAACATCATCACAATCATATTGTTGAACAACAAAAGGAGGATATGGAATATGATCATGTTGCCGAGGAAAGGAAAATGATGCTAACGTCATCATGATATTCGGGCTTCATTGAAATGCTAAAGATGACATAAACGTCATCTTCATTAAGATCAAGCGATAAATGTAATATTGGGTCGCCTAAGGAGCATAATCAGCATGGTGAATGTAATATGGCCCCATTGCAGCCAAGGCAAACCTCACACAAGATCAGAATGATGATGAGCATCGGGATATATGCTTCTTCATCCAACTTACAATAAGACATCATCATCATATTTCGCGAACCAGATCCTGCTTCAAAAATATCCTGTTAAAGGAAAAATGTGATGATGATGATGATCAGGATATTTGCTTCTTCGCTTATGACATCGGGCTGACGTCATCATGATATTTCCAGCCTTTGTTAAACTTAGAACATGACGTCATCATGATATTTCGCCAACCGAATCATCTCTGGGAAATATCCTGCCCAACGAAAAATGTAACGATAATGGCCATCAGGATATTTTCAAAATGTTGTATTTCATTGACAAGAGGACTTTACGAAATATCGGGTGAACAAACAACATCATGATAATCTTCACAACATGACAGCATAAAACAATATGATGATGACCCTCCTCATCGAATTATCATGATAACGTCATCATGATATTTTGTCTTCGAACAACAAGCATGACTTGAGGTCATCATGATATTGCGCTAGGGTGATATTGTAAAAAAATGATCATGCTGTTTAAGGAATGAAATATCGCCTTCTTCTGGATACATGGGCTGATCATCATGATATTGCAAAAAACGCGATCAGGAGGATATGAAGATGATGATCCCCTTTATCGATTTATGATGATGATGTCTCCATCGCTCAGCAAATTTCAGCGAATGACCCTCGTGAAAGATCGGGATGATGATCATAATTATGCAAAAGGAGATCAGGAGGATATCAACTTGTCATCATCATATTTCGAACTTCGGCAAATATCATGATGATGACCTATCATCATGGTATTGCAAAAAAGCCGATCAGGAGGATATGAAGATGATGACCCCTTTATCGATTTATGATGATGATGTCTCCATCGCTCAGCAAATTTCAGTGAATGACCCTCGTGAAAGATCAGGATGATGATCATAATTATGCAAAAGGAGATCAGGAGGATATCAGGTTGTCATCATCATATTTTGAACTTCAGCAAATATCATGATGATGACCTATCATCATGCTATTGCAAAAAAGGCGATCACGAAGATATGAACATGATGATCCCCTTTATCCATTTATGATAATGATGTCTCCATCACTCAGCGAATTTCAGCGAATAACCCTCGTGAAAGACCAGGATGATAATCATAATTATGCAAAAGCAGATCAGGAGGATATAAAGTTGTCATCATCATATTTCCAACTTCAGCAAATATCATGATGATGACCTTGCGATAGGATTATAACATGCGCATGCAAATATCCCGACGGTGGATTTTCTAAGCGTGATCAGCATGATATGATAAGATTACGTAATGTTGAAATATCATAATGATGCTCACTATACAAAGACCACTCAACAAGGAAACTTACCCTGACCTAAACTTGATATCATCATGATTTTTGAACCTCAGGATATTATCGACGGAAGGTTCAAATATGATAATGATGATCATCTTCATGTAACCAAAACTGAGTTTATAACATATGATCATCCTAAAAGAAATCATGATGCTAATAATGCACCTAAGGCCATTTGACGACTAAAGACCACTACCACCTAAGATTGACGTCCGAACATTGCGACTGCATGATTCTTATCAGCTGATAGACTAGAGTAAAACGCAAACCTGCATCAAATTTCAAGCTCTTTCTAAATATGAGGTCATAGAAACAAAATATGAAATTTGACAAACTGACCTCATGATAATGACCTACCTTATCCAATATCATCATGATGATGCACCTGACCTTCATTTTTACCAAACCGCCAGAAAACAAAAAAAAACACAAGCAAAAGCAAAAAGCAAACATCAGCAAGGGTCCCCAAATCATTACTCACATGACCTTTTCTCATCCCATCAACTTTTCATTTCTCACCACATACTACACCAACATTAAATGCATAAAGGCAGGAACATGACGCATTGCGTCTCTTGTTTTTTATTGTAAAGTTTGAAGTTTTTAAAAGCCACCGCCTATCCATGCAGGTCTTTTCGGTGATATTGACCAGTGTCCACATGGGATGGCTGTAAATCGTAGTCACATTGACTGGGATTTATATTTTAAGCTTTCCATTCTTGTCAGTCTTACAATTCCGATTTAACATCTAGGCCTGTTTTAGAGTACGACAATTTAAGGATAGCTATGCGTGAGCTTTATAAAATTATTTATCCTTGGCTTGTTCCAAATTAGTATTTATTTAAGAATAGAAATGGTTAATATGAAAAGATACGAATGGAGATTGACATTTCTATATGTTTTTTATATTATTAAATATTGCTTAAAATTATATCAAGCATCAATGTCAAATATAATAATCTAGAGACAACCGTAAATAATTTTTAAGTGTGAAATTTGGATTAGAATAATTTGTTAGATAGTATTTATTAGTACGAGCCTCACTTATCTAGTTATTATTCTATTGATTGTAAACCAATCAAAATATAGGATTATTTTTCTTGTGGGTAAATTTGATTTAAATTTGTACTTTTCCTATATCAACATGATAAATTTTTAACAAAAAATCATTGAAAAAGGGTTTATCTTTATTGTCATTGGCTCAAAGAAAATGACCTCTTCTCCGCGGATTGTCCAGAGTGTAACAAAAAACTATAAATCTGGAGAGAATTTTGGTTTGATGGGAGGATATAGCAAGTAAACAAATGATGAACACAAATTTTGTCTCCCACTAGTTAAATCATTAGCGATAATTATGTACAAATATGCAAGCTTTGTAAAGTTTAGTTTTATAGTTAAGGAAATATTTTAGTGCTATTTTATTTTTACCAAATTAAATTATTTTTGAAATTTCAATTTTATTTACTCAAGACATTCACATAAATTTTTTGTAAAATTTAGTTTTATAGTTAAGGAAATATTTTAGTACTATTTTATTTTTACCAAATTAAATTATTTTTGAGATTTCAATTTTATTTACTCAAAACATTCACATAAAATTTTTCCTTATAAATTTAGTTCTAGAAATATAACAAATTTGAAATGATAAACAATTCTTTATCTTTAGAAAAAATTATTACTTAAACCAATTTTGACTAAGATCTAATTATTATACCAATTTTGAGTAAGATCTAATTATTATATTGTGTAATTATTCTTCAAACTTACAATATTTTAATGCATTTTAAATTGTAATAGTATTCAATATTATTACATTTTAATATTTTATGCAAACATCATTTATTTACTCAAGAGTTAAAAATCTAGGATTTCAATTTTATTTACTCAAGAGTTAAAAATTTAGGATTTCAATTTTATTTAGTCAAAAGTTAAACATCTATAGTATGATGAAAAATATTTTGCCATGTTATTACATTTTTATGAAAATAAATTATTTTTGGGATTTCAATTTTATTTACTCAAGAGTTAAAAATCTAGGATTTAAAAAATCTACAGTATGATGAAAAATATTTCACTATGGTATCTAGGATTTCAATTTTACTTAGTCAAAAGTTAAAAATCTACAGTGAAAAATATTTCACCATGGTATTACATTTTTTATGAAATTAGATTATTTTTGGCATTTCAATTTTATTTAGTCAAAAGTTATAAATTTAGTTCTAGTTACAAATTTGAAATGATAAACAATACTTTATCTTTAGAAAAAATTATTACTAAACCACAATATTAGATTAATTAAAATAATTAATATCATATTCTTAAACAAAAATTCTCAAATATTTAATGTATTTGTAGTTTTCTATAGTTTTAAGCTGTTAAGTGCTACCAATTTGATATAAATTTGAACTTTTCCTATGTCAAGATGGTAAAATTTTAAAAAAATATTGAAAAATGATTTATCTCTATTGTGATAAAAATAAATATAATATAATATAACAATATAATAAAAAACACTACTTAACACAATACCTCAACTCATTTTTAAAGAGTGCGATGGATGCTGGGTGCGAAACAGAGATTTTGAATCAAGTCGACTGCAGAACACAGTGCGCTGATGGAGGGACTGTGAATTTGCTCAAGCCCGCGTCGTTGGGGGGCAACCAGGTGGTTTGGGTGCCTCCGTTTTGGCTAAGGATGTTACCGTGACTACTCTTGTTGGGCAGGTGCTTGGCCCTATGACTAATCCTGGGGGTCTTTTTTCTGTCCCTGGCTCTGGTGTTGTGACTGAGGTTAATGCTGGAGGTGGTCCTGCGGTGGGGATTCGGGCCCCGAGAGGCCCTAGGAAGATGTTTTCTATTGTTGTGGCCGGATCTGGTGCTCGGACCTCTTCCCGACCTAGTTCTCAGCTGATCCCTTGCGCCGTGAGTCGCCTATTGTGGTTTGTGGTTCAAAGATTGCTAAGAACAAAGAATTTTATCGCAACACTGATGTGATTTGCAGATTTAATGGTTTCTGGCCCTCCTTGCCCAATCTTCACGATTGGGTCTTGGAGTCTTGGAAGCCACTGGTTGAGGGTAAGATTGAATTGTTTCCCTGTGTTAGAGGGTTCTTCATAGTGACATTTGCTTCATCTGAGCAGAGAGACTTAGTGCTCGATGGCAGAGTTTGGTTGTGGGGGGAGCATTCCCTCTCTATCAAACCTTGCACCCTCTCCTTCAATCCCCTTACGGAGCCGCTCAACATCAGACTTATTTAGGTCTGACTCCCTAATCTCCCTCTTCAGTTTTGGGAGGATTCATGCTACGAGCGCATAGGCAATGCCATTGGTCATTTCCTCAAGGTTGATTCTACAACCTCCTTCATGGGGCACCCCACGGTAGCGCACATTCTTGTGGATATTGACATATCTAAACCTCTTCATGGGGATGTGGTCTTGATGGTAGGGGAAAGGCTCTGGAAACAACTATTGGATTATGAGGGAATTCCTTTTAGATGTCGAAGGTGTTTTGCTATAGGCCATTTGGCCTTTGGTTGCCCCCTCTCACATCGTAAGGGTGCTACTTGGTGGAAAGATGCTCTCCCGGATCACCTAACTATTAGTGCTTCGGAGGATGATGGTTCGTCTTAGGGAGATGATTCCTCTGAAGATGCTGACCATTTAGTGACTGCTACTGACGGCGTGGTGTCGGTTGCTGCTGTGGTTCCCTCTCATTCTTTGAATTCTTCTGGCCACTCGGCTGCTCATTTGTCAGCTCCTCCTGTTTCAGGTAGGCCTGTTTCTTCTAGACCTGATTCTTCTACTTCGATTATGCCCTCTTCGGGCTCGACTTGCCCTCGTGGGGCTTCGCTAGTGTCATTTGGGGTTCATCGAGAGCCCAATTTACGTGTGGTTATGAGGGAGGATCCCCTCTCTCCACGAGTTGTTGATCCTGGTTCTTAGCCCTCCTAGACAGTGGTTTAGCGTAGGAAGAAAGGTCCCTTACCCCCTTATGGCAAGGGTGTTAGAGTGTCTAGATTGGGATCTGATGTTGTGTAGATCCCTGTTGTACTCCAGCTAGGCTGTTGTGCCTGTGTTGTCAGTCTGTCGTTTCTGACCTGTTGCTTCTGGGATCTAGTTCTCTTGGCTTTTCCCCTATTTATCTGCCCTTGTGGCCTTATTTTTGCCCCTTGTTCTATTTCTGGGCTTTTTGTAATAGAGTTTAGCTCCCTTGTTTAGCCGCTTATCTTAATAAAAAATAATATAATAAAAAACAAAAATAAGATGGAGAACATTTTTATTGAATGAGATATGTGGGTTATAATTTTTAGTCAAAAATCATTAGGTATGACCACATAAGACTAGATAATGGATGACAGAAAGGCTATAAGTGTAGTTCACATGTGCCTTTTTGATTCAAGAAACTTGAATGTATTAAGAGAAAGTAACACCAATAATCTACAAATGAAGTTTGGGAAATTGCATCAGATGAAGTCCCTTATCATCAATTTTTTCTTGAGATTTATCGTATTCATCAAGAAGATGAGTGGTGGTGATTCCATGATAGAGAATCTAAATTCCTTCAACATAACTGTGATCTAGTTAGCTTCTATGAATGTAAATATGAATGAGAAAGACCAATGTATTACCCTATTGTGTTCTTTGCTAAATTCATGGTACAACCTTTTCATGGTGATTAGTATTACATGTTGGCATGTGCCTTAAAACTACGAATTCATGCTTTAGTATTTGCACATGCTACATTAGTAGCCCTATGTTCGTAACCAGCCTATGAAAACACATGATAGGGATTACTCTTTGGTATGGGGTTGTGGTCCTTGTGCATTATCATATTCTTGTATAATTTATTTCATTCACTTCATAGTCTATGTACCTATGTGTATGTCATGGGCCCTTATGTACTATTTCAATGTTAATATAATGGGCTCCTATGAAATTAAATATATCAAGCTCTTAAAGAATGGTTTCCTTAAACCTAGGTTTTGATCCTCTATATTTTTCATGTTCTACCTAAGCATTAGAAAGCTCAAGTTGTGCATTCATGGATTCTTGTGTAAAGTATTAATTCTCTAATATGTCTTTTTATGCACTTCTATGGTGCCAAAAATAACTATTCTAGTGAGGTGGCTCAACATATGAAAATGCAAATGGTGTAATGTCATGTGGTTGTATGTTAAAGATTGTTGTGGGTGTAATGTTAAAGATTGTTGTGGGTAGCACAAGTATGTATAAGAGAGATTTAAATGTAGTTTTAGAGTCTAATTTGGTTGTTTTAAAGAGGACTAGGACATGGCACATGATTGTAAAGTAGTTTCCCCTTTTATAAGTTATTTTCATGATTGTAAAGTCATCCTCTATTAACAATGGCATGCATGCTTACCTTGAGCTTCATGGTTTTCTTATTTATATTTTAGTGTAGCATTTAAGAACTAATGGATATTCATGTTTTCCATTTGAGTGATTATGTGTAGTCTTGGAAAGTACCTTCTAGTTTTCAACAAGGGTAATTACTAGAAACCGTGTTATATCTACTTGCAACTAGGGTTCCACAATTTAGGCAACTGTAAGTTTGTTCTTCTCTTCCATAGCATGCATGTTTTCTATTTATGTGTAGTAAGGTTCCTAATATCCACACTATTGATTATCACAACATGTGGAGGACTAAATAAGTTGAGACAAGAAGGCTATATGAAAAATAATACACTTGTCTTATAGAGTTAATAATAGGGTAGGAACCAAGGGCTATATATACTCCTACATGAAAAACATGCGAATTACAAAAGAAAAAAAATGACATTTCAATGTGCCGCTTTCTAGGATATATCCTTGAAACACTTTTGACACACAACACATCCAAATCCAAAGGAACAAAAACTTAGCCAAACTCCTACACTAAGCACAAAAGAAATCACCTCTATGCAATAAAATTGATGCACAATAATTGAATCCCTAGCCATTGTGAGATTCCTTTTCCAACATCTGATAATTTTCCTTCACAAGATATATCATACCCTGCATCAGGACTCATCATCATCCTAACCTTTTCAATAATTTGGTACTTGAGGTAAAACCTATGTGTCATTTGTGCATTGTATTGATTATTTTCTTATTTATAGACCCACAACATATCTCCTTAAGGTCACCATGATACTTATATCATGGTGCATCTTAATGGTATACTAGTTCATTTTTTTTTCTTGAATGATTTGTTTGTTGGTTGTCTCTTCACATAACCTCTCAAGGTCATTCTGCATCTTACAATTATGTTAGGTCATCCTCTTGTTTGTAGTGTCATTTAGACTTAGCTCTTTACACATAGGACACATCATCACCATGGTCCTTACACCTTCATGCATAACCTCAAGTACTATAACAAATCTAGGTTTCTCACCATATTTTAGCATGCACCTACATCCAACTTCAAATGCACTCATGATAAAATCCATCGTCATCATTCCCATATCTATCATTTTACTTATCTGTTAGGGTTAGTCGGCAGAAGATATCAATTAAATGCAAATAAAGATTAAACAGAGAAATGAAAATACACAGAAATAATAACAACGAGAGACAAGTTTTAACGTGGTTCACCCAAACTCGGGCTCCATCCACCAAACAAAGAGTCCAATATTATTATCCAGTAAATCAAACCGATTACAATCAGCAATCCCTGCAACTCAATACCGCTGCAAAATGCTACAATACAATACCAAAAACCCTAACCCTTAGCCGCTTTTTAGCAAGCTTTTGTCAGTTACAAAATAGGGTTTTCTTATGTCAGTCAATGAAAAAATTAACTTCCGGTGCATTATAAAATAATAAAAAACCGTGTGAGGTTTCGGGGGCACTGCCCCTCGACCTCGCCCTGTATCGCGACAAGGAACGCGCCAGGGGCACTGCCCCTGGACCCCGCAAGGGGCGTTGCCCCTTGACCCCGTCTTGGGGGCGCTGCCCCCAAACCCCCGCAAGGGGCGCTGCCCCTTGACCCCGTAGGAATTTGGGGGGAAACCGCGCTGATAAAAGTGGGGTAAATAGAACCTCCGAGTCTGATTAGGCTCCATATAACAACATTATCATCATTGTAGAATTTTTATCATTTACTAACACCATTTTCTAACTAAAATTTTCTTTTATCCACATGTGTCATAATCGAAGGAATACAATTCAAAAGAATACATTCATAGACATCTATCTATGGATCATCATAAACATCATCCATATTCATAAACATATACAATCATCCATCACATGCATCAATCCATAACCATAAAACATGATGCATTTATGTTTTATAATTTAAGAAACTGGTCAAATTAGCACCTTAAAGTTTGAAAACTAACTCTACACTACTTTGGTTTACATCTATGCATGTAGAAGTGAACTAGTGTGTGCACCTAAACCTATAGTCGTAGAAATGAACTGACAGCAATCTAATTCTTAGAATTTGCTTACCTTGATCTTATAGTGTTTGAATCTCAACAAGAATAAAAAGCAAGCATGCAATATGGACATGTTCTCTTGACTTAAACGCTTAGGAAGATCACTTTAATAGTTTTGCAATGATAATCAATGATAAAAAGAAAGCATGCAATATGGACCTAGGAGGATGCATATTGATGTTGCAACTAGATTCACCCATGATGTTGTTATGATTATATGCAAGTGTATTAGTGCATGTGGCATGATTTTGAATGGCATAATGAATTTCTTAAATACAACAACATAACACACAAATCAACATAAAAGTGTAGTAGGTCACCTCAAAATGACTAGCGATAGGGAGTCAATAAGATTTAATTTAAATTTGAATTTTAAAATTTTGAGGTTTAGATCTATGGTTTTGGAAATGCCTTGGCTCAAGTTTGCACCCATGGATTTGATCCAAGATGGGGAATGAGATGTCTAGGAATTGAGACTAATATGTAGGATGGATGATAATGGGACCAATATAGGATACAATTATAAGCCAAATTCATTCAAGAATATATCACTTATAGACTTGTTATTGCATACAAGACACTCTAATAAAAATGAACCCAAAACATTAAAATAAAAAATATGAATTTATACAATGTTCATGATTACAAATTTTTTACTACCACTAAAATTACATCTCTAAACATAATTATTTATATAATTAATAAAAATGTTAAACCTATAAAACACCAAATGAACTTTAAATCTAATATGACAGTCCTAAGACCTTACTATTCCTTTTATCTTAATTATAGTACCTACCTTGTAGTTTTGTAATTATAGTATTTGTTTTAGTTGTAATTATAATTGTGTTGTACTTTTAATTTTTTAATTAATTAGTTAAACTTCAAATTTACTTTTTATTTATTATTTATAGTTATAATACTAATAATAATATTAATGAAATAGTATATAATTAATTATTTATTTATTGATAATAAACAATGTTTATATTATAAATATGACAATAATATATTTATATTATTACATTATTCTAATATTATAATATTTTTATATAATATTATATTATATTTTTGTTTTTTATTATATTGTTATATTATATTTATTTTTATCACAATAGAGATAAATTATTTTTTATCATAATAGAGATAAATCATTTTTCAATGATTTTTTTAAAATTTTACCATCTCGACATAGGAAAAGTTCAAATTTATATCAAATTGATAGCACTTAACAACTTAAAATTATAGAAAACTACAAATACAGTAAATATTCCAAAATTTTTTGTTTAAGTAATAATAGTAAGTACTTTTAGAGAACATGATATTAATTATTTTAATTAATCTAATATTGTGGTTTAGTAATAAAAAATTGTTTATCATTTCAAATTTGTAACTAGAACTAAATTTATAACTTTGACTAAATAAAATTGAAATCCTAAATTTTTAACTTTTGACTAAATTAAATTGAAATCCTAAATTTTTAACTCTTAGGTAAATAAAATTGAAATTCCAAAAATAATCTAATTTCATAAAAAATGTAATACCATAGTGAAATATTTTTCATCATACTGTATATTTTTGAAATCCTAGATTTTTAACTTTTGAGTAAATAAAATTGAAATCTCAAAAATAATCTAATTTCATAAAAATGTAATAACATGGCAAAATATTTTTCATCATACTATAGATGTTTAAATTTTGACTAAATAAAATTAAAATCCTAAATTTTTAATTCTTGAGTAAATAAAATTGAAATTCATATGTAGATTTTTAACTTTTGACTAAATAAAATTGAAATCCTAGATTTTTAACTCTTGAGTAAATAAATGATGTTTGCATAAAATATTAAAATGTAATAATATTGGATATTATTACAATTTAAAATGCATTAAAATATTGTAAGTTTGAAGAATAATTACACAATATAATAATTAGATCTTACTCAAAATTGGTATAATAATTAGATCTTAGTCAAAATTGGTTTAAGTAATAATAGTAAGTATTTTAGAGAACATGATATTAATTAATTTAATTAATCTAATATTGTGGTTTAGTAATAATTTTTTTTAAAGATAAAGAATTGTTTATCATTTCAAATTTGTTATATTTCTAGAACTAAATTTATAAGGAAAATTTTTATGTGAATGTCTTGAGTAAATAAAACTGAAATCTCAAAAATAATTTAATTTGGTAAAAATAAAATAGCACTAAAATATTTCCTTAACTATAAAACTAAACTTTACAAAGCTTACATATTTGTACATAATTATCGCCAATGATTTAACTAGTGGGAGCAAAAATTGGTGTTCATAATTTGTTTACTTGCCACATCCTCCCATCAAACCAAAATTCTCTCTAGATTTATAGCTTTTTACATCCTCCCATCAAACCAAAATTCTCTCTAGATTTATAGCTTTTTGTTGCACTCTCGACAATCAGCGGAGAAGAGGCCATTTTCTTTGAGCCAATGACAATACAGATAAACCCTTTTTCAATAATTTTTTGTTAAAAATTTATCATGTTGACATAGGAAAAGTACAAATTTAAATCAAATTTGCCCACAAGAAAAATAATCCTATATTTTGATTGGTTTACAATCAATAAAATAATAACTAGATAAGTGAGGCACGTACTAATAAATACTATCTAAAAAATTATTCTAATCCAAATTTCACACTTAAAAATTATTTAGAAATGCACAGTTGTCTCTAGATTATTATATTTGGCAAGCAATATTTAATAATATAAAAAACATATAGTTTCTTTTAACGGGATCTGTTCTGGTTGACTCTTTATTTTGATCTTTTTATTATATCTTTTAAGAGTCCTACGCCTGTATTTGTACTATATTTTAGGGGCATGTCTAGGGAATTAATAATAGAAATTACTAGTATATTTATTTTTATAAAAAACTACCTAAAATATGGGGAGATATCTTTCCAAGGTGGTATTCTACTTATATATGACAAAATATTAAAAACAAGACACATGGAGAAGGATATATATATGATTTGGATTTGTTGAACAGGTTTAGAAACCTTCAAGCAAATGCAATTTACAGATGTAAAGTCCAACGCCTCAACACTAGCCAGTCTCCTTCAGCCTGCGTCAAAATAGGAACGGGCATCCGTCAAAGCATTATGAAAATGGAAAATTTTGACAGATATTATAGTCTGAAATGCTCTGGAATATAAGTATACGAAGTGTGGAAAAAATCATTTGTCCAGGCGTCTCATGGAACCAATGATTGCAACATTTGTACAAAATGGATTCATTTCAAAGGCTTTAGAAACTTTCAACAAATGTAACTGGTGGATGTAAATCCAGATTCCACGCCCTTGACAGCATCATGCCTGGCTGCCCCAAAATGTAATCTCACGAAATGCAATGATCACAAGGGCGTGATAAATAATATAACTGCTTGGAAACCAAAGAGTTAATGTCATTTGATATGGTTAATCATTTGAAGAAAGGATCACCGTCTTGTGGAAAGGTAGTACATGTGGAAAACATCAACCCTAAGAAGACCAAGTATGGGATCTTTCTATAACATTTTAGAATCTGCTAAGGTCGTCCCTAAAGGAATAAGTATAAACCGCTTGTATAGTCATCAGGAAGAAGCAATACAAGCTTCAGTATAAAAAAATGTGGTGGTGTGGCATTTTCAACTGCCTGCGGAAGCTTACCTTGCTACAATATCACAGTTCTGAAAAAAGCTAACAACAAATCCCTTGTCTAGCATTCTTGTGCTCTATATATGTTTCCAACAAAGGCTTTGTCTCTGGATTAGCATCGGGGTTTAATAGAAATTACACAAAGATTGGAACTTATCATAAATATGGGTATTTATGATAGCGATACTTCTGAGAAGACTCCATTGAAGCAGGGTTCCGTAAGACTCTTCTGGGTTGAAAGGTACCAAGGAAGGCTATTAAAAGGAGTTGTGAAAGATGTGTTGAATACCTTGAAGAATGTCCCATTGGACGTCCCTATACATCTCGTGGGACCCCAAAGGGATATGAATGACCCACTTCACCGTTTAAATATGGGCTCAATGGACAACATCATGAGAGTGAGACAACATCATGAGAGTGAGAACCAAAAAAGTATAGGCAGTATAGGGAAAACCACCTTGACCAAGGCCATTTATAATGAAATTTGTGGCAGATTTGATGCTTGTTACTTCCTCTTCAACATTGGAGCTAGTGGACAGGACAACACTAGACTTAGGGACTTGCAGGGAAGAATTTTAAGGGGTTTGGTAAATTACCACAGAGAAGTTTCAAGTGTTCAAAAGGAAGGATTTCTAATAAGAGATTTACTACGAGGAAGGAAGATCCTTCTCATTTTAGACGATGTGAATGATAGAAGGCAACTGAGGCAGTGAATGGGGATTGGTTTGGCCATGGTAGTAGAGTCATCATTACTTCACGAGACGAGCACATACTCATTCTTGCTAAGGCTGATTCAATCCTTAAAATGTGTGGACTGAAAAGGGATGAAGCTCTCCAGTTGTTTAGTTGGCATGCTTTCTCTAGGGCATTCCTAAAATATCCCTACAAAGAGTATTCGACAATAATTGCAAAGGCCTATCGATGGCATACTCTTGCATTAGAAGTCATTGGAGCACATTTGTTTGATAAGAAGGACCCCAACAACATCCAATGGTGTTGGGAAAACTACCTCCATAAACATGATGATTGAACCTTTAGCTCTCACTTCTGGAACAATATACATACAAGGTATGGATATACATACGGATATGGAAAAAACCTACACAAGCATGGGTGTTTGTCCACAGCATGACCTGATCCTGAAAATTCTTTCTAGAAGGGAACTTTTTTTTATTTATGGTAGGCTGAAGAATGTCAAAAATGCCTCCCTTCAAATTGTTGTAGGAGAATCCCTAAAAAGTGTAGATCTTTTAAATGGAGGGATTGGTGACAAACAAGTGGGAAAATATAGTGGTGGCATGAAGAGAAGGCTTAATGTCACTATTTCTCTCATTGGAGATCCTCAAATTGTGTACATGGATGAGGCCCAAGGGCTTATGCAAAGATGTATTAATGTCAAACAAAATCACCTTCCTAAAAACCATGTTCAGGTAAGTGTGATCATGCTTAAGCTAACAAAGGAAGCTATGGGAAAACTTCAATGAAACAATGAAATGAAAAATTCATATACATATGTTGGAGGTAAATATTCACCAAGGAACATGCTCGACAAATACCCCTCTAGACAAACAACTACAACCCATACAACAAACTACAACAATCATTTGCCTGTCAACTTCAAATTGGGCATATTTCTTTATTATAAAGTTCATTTTATAATGTTTCAACTCATTTAATGAGTTAAATGTCATGAATATGGGAAAAGGTAAAGTTTAGTTATTATAATTGATTTTCAAGAGGCAGTTACGAGAGGGAGAGGTTATAAATTCAGTAATTTATATTTTAAAAGGGATCTTTTTCCAACTTCTCATTAGGAGAGCTTGGTAAGAAGGGTTTTTCTTTTCTGTGAACTTCTGGAAGCGGCTGTTCATCTTTCCAACATAGATATTATATAAGGATTTTTGGGAAACAATGTGTTCTATTTTATTGAATAATTGAAGGGATATTTCAAGATATTATGTCCATTTTGTTTCCTCTTGGATTACAGGTTTTCTTATGTCAATTTGTAATCATTCTCTAATGCATTCTTGTTAAATCGTCTACATTTTAATCTCATGTAGAACATTGTGTTCTTAGTTGGTTGCAGATTATTCTTATGTTTAATGTGTGACTTCTTTGCATGTTGGAGGGGATAGTCGCTTATCTTATTTAGTTATTGTTCATGGGCACGAAACGTATGAGCTTTGTGTCATTCGTTTATGCTCATTCTTTTATTCTAAATATTTCTTGGGAAATCTGGATGTTTTTCTTATGTCTTTCATCTAGGATTTTCCTCTCTTTTCATTTTCTATAGTTTCTTTTTCTGCTTTCTAGTCAAAAACATACCTCAAAAACCCTAAATTAAATCATACGAGGGAGCTGCCCCTCTCAAATGCAGATGAAGATCATCATTCTGTTGGTGATTTCTACAACTCTTGTAGGCAGTTTTGTCACCATTCTTTGGGCAAGTCATAGTTTTTATCATTTTTTTCAAGTGAGAAATATGTTTACTAACATTGCCCCACATGCATGTCAACTCTAGTAGTTATATTAGAATTTTTGTAACACCCCGCTACGTAACCCCCGAAGGGTAAGAGCCAAAAGAGGACAAGATAATTTTTTTTTTGAAATAAGAGATAACATACACATAATACGGTTGCCGATTCAATATGTTGACAACATTCATGGCCAAGTATGGCCGAATGTACAACCCACGAGAGAGGACTAAATCACTCTCCAAAGGAAACATTGTTAAAACTACATTCATTTTAAACACCAACCTAAATGTTCCTATAACCCATTCCAAATATAAACATGAATCCATAATTATCATAGTACAAGCGGATCCGATACCCACACCGGAATCCATAAGTCAAATAAGAATCATCCCATTTCTTCTCATTAAATTACATGATTACATCTCTCTTAAGAGAGTACAATTACATAAAAGAATATATATATACAATGGCATAGCCATGAATATGATACAATAACTGAATGAGTACAACAACTGATAAAGTAACAGAGAGAGAGAACATCTCCAACTAGTGCTCTAATAACCTGTTCACCAATCCCCAATGGCGGTGGCAATGCCTCCCAACCATGTGGACTCATAGGAGACCACCCCACTGTGCTCAGAGGTAGTCACAAGGCCCAAACAAAAGTAACAAAGCAAGGGTATACAAGATGGCCAACACTCACATCAATCACGGAGTAGACACAGAAAACAATGCATAAAGCCAAAGTCATAACATAGAGATGCTCATCCAATCATAGGTCAGGTACTACTCATGACTACTAAGGTACTAGATACTAGTGTAAATCAGATGGAGTGTCATCATGCGTGCTCGAAGGGATGGCACCGCACAGAACTAAGTACACCTCTCATACAAATGAGGAGACTCAATCATGCCTGAATCAACGCCCCGCAGACGGATAGGCCTTCTCGAATGCATCCTTAGCCTTTACAAGCACTCAAGACCATGCACAAGGACTCATTATCTTATTAGTGTTTTGACCCCAATATTTTATTATGTTATCACTTGTTTACTATTACTCTGCTACTAGTTCCCCTGGCAACCACTTGTGGGCCCCGGGCCCGTAGAGAGCCACTGCAAAAGACCCCTCTAATTACCTAGGCCTAAGCTCATCTCGTTTAACCAAACGAGGTATCCATAATAAATATGAAGCAGTGAATAAGCCACAGAGGGCAGGGGACATGTCCCAAGGACACCACATCTAACTCAACAGAAACACAATATGTTTTTAAATATTAAAATACAAAATTGCAAAAAGTGATCTACAAGTCAATAGCTTTCGATGACAAGGTAATTTTATTGAAAACAACACTTTGCCAGTTAGGTCAGTTGTGTAATAACTCTAGTGACCCCAATTTGATCACTCTTCACAAAGGAATGCATGGATATTATAAGAAAAGCACGACAAATGGTATTGCAAGTCTACTCACAGCCTGAATTTTGCATATTGTCTACCATTTTTAACATAACCAAAAAAAAGTAAAAACAAAGACTTACACAATGGAGATCTTAATTTTCCTCCTACAGTAGTTCCCTTAGATCCTTGTATTGCATGGTAGGTTTTTCCTAATTAGAAATTATGTGACCAAATTTCAATGCACAAACATAGATCAATGAATCTAAGGTATTTTAGTTCCATAACATTCTTTGACTCAAAGACGAAGGTTTCCACATGGCTGGTGATTTAGCAAAACTGACCAAATTGACTAAAACAAAAGGCTGCTCAGTTTTCTTAAGAAGAGCTGCAATGAAAATATCTTCAAAATAGTCAACATATAACAAAAGGGTTCCATGGGACTTAGATCTCCTCAATCTCTATCATGGCGTCCTAGTATTTGTAAGGCTGCCCTCATTACAAGATGCTTCCCAATTTTGTAGTATGGCTACCCTCATTATATTCTCTAAAAGAAATCGACCCCCCTATTTTGCCTAAAAATTATAAATCAGAAATCGCCTGATCTTTCTTTGAAAACCCTTTTATCTAAAGAATTAATAAAATAGTTCTGCATGTTAAAATGAATCCAAGGAAAGAGGCGATGTAAAAATCTTGCATTGAAATAAACTTTGGCATATATTTTCAACCACGGTAGTGTGTTTCAGTTTTTCTATGGTTAAAATTGCAGCAAGCAGATTTTAGTTTTTTGTGTTGGAA
The DNA here is from genome assembly GCA_027924645.1 of Cunninghamia lanceolata. Taxonomy (NCBI): domain Eukaryota; kingdom Viridiplantae; phylum Streptophyta; class Pinopsida; order Cupressales; family Cupressaceae; genus Cunninghamia; species Cunninghamia lanceolata. The sequence continues at coordinate 854,678 of BSBN01000399.1, forward strand.
AAACAAAGAACTAATGCAAGTACCTTTTGATCACACTCCCTCTCCTCACCACAAACCTTGCAACTGATATGCTCACCTGGGTTAATGCTTCCTCATGCATTTTTTCTTCCTCTGTTTCTGTTCTATATTTTCTTTTCAGAGCCTCTGCCTGAGGCGTCTCCTTCACTCTACCTCTCTTTCACCGTATCCAGGTTTTTCCACTAAAACCAACAATCAATTTGTTCTCCTCCACAAGATATTTTTTGGCTACATTTAACATTCTCACCCACCAAATCCCCCATGTGACTCAAAGCCACGACTTCACTCCTATTTTTTTTCATTAAAAAAATGACTTGTCGTGTATGAAGGGAGTGACTAGCAAGACTCTCTCTCCAAAAACAGATATTTGATCACCAACTTTCAACAGATATTTTCAGCTATCATAAATCAACTCACCAACCATTAATAAGAGCCATCGAATGGCATGGAGAAAGGAAGAATTAAAATGAAGAAAAACTACCCTCAAAGAAAATCCAACATTCCAAAAAAAAATATAAAGCTCACCAACTCCGATTTAAATAAGACTCTAAGAGCTCACAAAAAGGATAAATAAAATCATTTAAAATAGAGTATTTTAAACCACATAGATAAACAATCTAAATCTCCATTACGATGCCAGAATAACCACAATGAACAATCAACGGAAACCAAGGAGAAAAGCCCCAACAACTGCACTGGCAAACTACACATGACCATGTGGGGCAATCCAGACATTACCGTTAGGTAATCAGATGATAAGACAACTACACTGAAACATTGCACTAATAGGGTACAGTGGGCTAGGGTAGGGAACAGGGCCTATGATTATCTCCAGTAACCACCATCAAGGAATACAAGTACGCTCAGGCCTGTGAATCCAGGCGGAGTTGATACTCAGTACCTTCAACACTCCAAGCACACGTCAAAATACCTGTGCATATAACATATATCATATAGCCGAAGCAACATCAACCATCAGGAAGAGGGCCATGATATCGTAAGCCTCTCGAATACGAATGTTACAACATCATCCCTTTCCTGTCCATAATCAAACAAAAGTAACAATAACAACATCTAATCATGTAAGCATAAAATCCATCATAAGTAATAATCATGTCAACATCATAATAGTATCGAGATTGCACATCACTGATGCCAATACAAAATAATAATAGGACGCATAATCCAATACCAAATACACTGTATCAATCCATCAAGGAAAAGTAAAAGCAAAATGCGAACACGGGGGTTGTTGCACTTTTTATAATTAACATTGCTCTCTTCATCCTTGAATATAGGATTATCATAGACTTAAAAGTCCAATAGAGAGAAACCACTCATTTCAGCTTTATTTTCTAATCTAACTCATTTATGAATTTCTTGTTCTAGTTTATGATTTAGATCATCTAACAACACAATTATATTTTCAACCTTGAGGTACAACAAATCAATATCTTGGGTACAAAATTTGGACACCTTTCATCATTAGATTGATTATCAACATTCATACTCATTTCAAAGTAATGTTGATTGGTAATGAACAACTCATAAGATTTTTCAAATTCCTACCTCAAAGTCACTAGTAAATTAGAACTACTATCATTGTTACCTTCTGTGAAAGGGGGATGTGTCTCTCTGTTATAAAAAATAGTGTCACCATTTTTATCATCTTTGTCCACATAGTTAGTTAAATCATAATATACTTCTATGGTTAGACCTATGTGTGACTTCATTTCTTGATCAACATGGTCATGTAGACTTAAAGTTTATAATTTTTAAACTTTACGCAATAATTTCAATCCCATTTCGAATGAAAAGACAATGTATAAACCTTAAAATCAAAATTATATAGCGTGAAAGTTTAATATACACTTTTATTTTCTCTCTTTTATATCAAAGAATTTATCATTTACCAATTGATAACCCTAAGATGATTAATTTTTGTGCCAATTTGAAAGATTTTATTTTTTGAATTCTATAACAAAGTATGAAATCAAAATCAAGATTACCATACATAAAAAATTAAGTGAAAACTCTTTAATTTATGCCTTGTATGTAAAAAGAATTCATCACTTTGTAATTTAGAAAAACCCTGACATTAAAATAAGAAAATAAAACCAAGATTGCACCAAGTAAACCTATTCTAATAGTAATATATAAAAATATTAAAAAATGGTGAGAAAAAATGATTAGGAAGCCTAAGTTCGTTAGTCCTAAATTTCAACCATTCATTGAATAGATAAATTTGACATAAAACCTCTTTTGGCATGATCCAAAACACCATGGCCAATACACAAGATAGTGCAATCTTCAAAGAAAAGTATGAACCACAAAAGTCACAACCCCAGTCACCTAACTCAAAGCGTAGGCTAAAGAAACAACTCCCATAGTCAAAGGCATTGAATACATATTCTTTTTTGCAACTGCATTGAAGTGTTCAGATTCATCAAATATTCATGAATTAAGTGTAGAAAATTTGAGATAACATGCTTAACGATTGAAAAACCACAAAAAGCAAAGAAAAATCAAGAGATAAACCAACAAAGTTGAATTGTAATGATTTTCAAAATAGGTTTCCATCCATTTCCAACATTTCCAATTACATATTTGTAGGTTTAATGGATAGGGGAATATGAAAAGTTTTCCCTCCCAAAACCATGTTAGATAAATTACAACAGAATATGAAGAGTCATATATGACTTGCACTTTGACATTTTGATTCTCCATTACCCTCAAGCTTAAATTTGACATGCAAATGCATGCCCTCACTTTTACAAGTTGTCTTTATCATCTTCCTTGAATTCCAAATCATTTTCCAAGTATCATGTACTTTAACATTTGTCAATCCTACAACATACAAAATTGAAAGTATTGTAATCTTTTAAGAAAAAATAAAATATAATGTATATTGAAATCAAATTAAATTCCCCAAAGGGATGAAGGAGTTTTCTTGTGAGTTTGTATGCTCGAGTCAAGGTTCTAAGGTCCACTTGCACATTATGGGTTTTGAACCTTTTTGCATGTTTGCATATTCTGAAGTTCCTAACCTTTTTCCACATTTATACATTCTGGGGTTTTAGACTTTTTTACACATTTGCACATTATAGGGTTCCAATTTTTTTTGCATGTTTACACATATGTAAGTTGGTTGCAAAACTTGTAAACTTCTGAAGGTCATAACTTTTGATATCCAAGAAGCATTTTGAGCCCACTTTTTGAAAAATTAAATATATTAGAGAGGACAACATCTTTGTGAGGTTGAAAAAACCCTTTGTGCAAACTAGAGTTTCAAACTTTTTATGCATGTTTGCACATGTGCAAGCTAGTCACAAAACCCCTAAACTTTTGGAGGCAATAACTTTTCATCCAGGAAGCATTTAAAACCTTTTTTGAATTGAATATCTCAAAAAGGACAACACCATGGTGAGGTTGAAAAAACTCCTTGTGCAAAGTAGAGTTCAAACTTTTTTTGCATGTTTTCAATTTTCAAGTTAGGGACAAAACCCCTCAAAATAGGCAAACGAGTAGTGAAGTCATTTGATCCCATTATCTTTTAGATTGAAGCTCTTGGAGAGGACCATGTTGTAGTGACTATCTTGTGCTAGTCTGGGATTATTTTGGTATTTTTCAAGGTTGAATTGTACCATCGAAGGCCTCAAAAATACATTTTAATGATTTTTTTTGGACATATTTAGATTTTAGCCCTCATAATAGCATGTGTGAGCATGATATTGGGCTACAAAACACTCTTAATGTCCATTTAGACACACAAAGGTAGGAGATAATTATTAGGCCTTTTCATGAATTCTAAACCCAAACTAAAGGTACATACTTGACCCCCTAAAAATTGACAATCATGACATAAAGTAAAATTGGCATAAGACCCATGAAGTGAGCCTATTTGAAACCCTATGAGAAAAAAATAAAACAAAATTAAGAAAAAAGGTCCCCACTTTTGAAGAATAGGGGCATGATGTGGAGGCCACGACAAGCCCAAACATTATAAATTGTTAAATTATTACAAAATATTAAATTTCATGGTTTACAACACATAGTCTTAACATACATCACTATGAATCAAATCTAAAACCCCTAAAACTCTAGTGGATTTTGAGTAAAACTTAACATGATTTGACTTTCTATAAATAAATTGTTCACAAGATTCAAAATTAAGGGAAGAATTAGTTAGCCCTGTAAGATTTCATGAGAATCCAAACACTAGAGCCAAGATCTAGGCAATTGAAGATGAGTTATAGAAGCTACAAGAAAACAAACAAATGATGTAGAATGTAATAAATAGGTATTCCAATATAGAGGATGTAGAAAAAGATTTAACGAAAAGGATTCATTAAAAATACATGGTCTTCATGGATGCATGATTCAAGGAGGTGACATGTCCAAGAGGTCATGAATTAGCTCTCAATCACTCCCAATCAAGAGGTAAGTTAACTCAATCTTACCAAGATTGAGGCTCCTTTAACTAAATAGAGATGGCATCTAACTACCTTTAGTCAGGGATTGACAAGGTAGTGGTGGCACTTATCTATCTCAAATCAATGTGTACACATGTAATTGTTAGCTACCTAGGTGAGGGAAAATAAATATTCCTAATATCTGAAGTAAACTTACTGAATAAATGCAATTTCACACTTAGGACAAAGTACCATCCTATGTTAGGTATTAGTATTACACCAACACCCCCATAAGTGTAACTTAGGAGGAATTAAAAATGGGTCCTGACAAATGTGTAGCCATGTTAGGTACCCATGTAAAAAATGTCTCCCCTCACAAGAAGAGAAAGGAGAAAACCCCTCATAAGAGAAGGGAAATTCCCCCTACCCTCAAAGAGAGAGAATAAAGAAGGTCTAGGTGAGCCCCTAGAGATGAAAAAGCTTCTTGCACCCAAGTAAAGCTTGTGGATGAATAAACTCTCTTTTTGTGAAGGATTTGGTGAAGATGTTCGCAACTTGCTCTAAAGTTAGGTAATACTACATGTCAATGACTTGCTCCTGAATCAACTCCCAAATGTAATGCATGCAGATCTTAATGTGTTTGTTCTGGTGACGATGGATTGAGTTCTTCTAGATCGAGATGGTACTTTGGTTGTCATAAGACATAATTGAAAGCCTCTAAAATGGATGCCAAACTTGGTAAAGATGTTCTAAATCCGAATAGTCATAGTGGCAATATAAACTACCCCTTGATACCCAACCTTAGTGGATAAAGAGAAATAGCATGTTGTATCTTTCTCTACCAATAGATGGATCCAAAACCAATATGAGAGATGTGGCTAGAAGTAATCTTGAAATCATCAATATCACTCATCTAATAAAAAATCAAAATAACCAAGTCTAAGCCTATAACTTTCTTATAGTGAATCCCAAAATTGTGAATGCCCTAAACATAATAAAGGATCCATTTGGAAACTTTATAATGAATCTCATGAGGATCCTACATAAATCATGAAACCATGCTAGTGGCATATAAAATTTCTAGGTGAGTGTGTGTTAAATAAATGAGGTTCTCAACTAGTTTACAATACAAGGTGACATCAACTAATGGAATGGAACACTTAGCCTCAAGATTCACTCTATATAGAAAGGGAGTTAGTGTAGGACTAAAATTATTCATGTTGATGAGTCTAGTTTATTACTCAATTTTGTTAAACTTTATTATCCACTTGCTGTAGTTATCTTGGACTTTGGTACTTTGATCCTGATCTTTTTATGTCATTGCCTCAAAACTATAAGATGTTGAGCATAGGTTTTTTCTTATATTCTTTTATGACAAAGACATGCTATATGAACTATCTATGTTAATTTTACATATGGTTAATGAATGTTACTCCAAGGCAGTTACAGATGTGCAATTATTGTGTGTACTAATATTGTTACACAGATATAATCAACATCCATAAAGTAGAGGAAGATTTTGCTGGTTGGTTACTTGCCATAAAAAGTCAAACATGGTGATCGTTCAAATTTCAAATGGAGGGAAGACAACCGCCTTGTAACTAATCTTAAATACTTGTTGAGCAAATTTAGGAGTTACTATTATGCTAGATCTGCTTTGAAGCAACTTGCTTGACCAGATTCCATGCATGCATAACCTCCTTTCCACTTTCTATGTTTTCCATAAAGAGGCATCCTCCTATTCTGTTGGAGTTGACCGCCTTGCTAGGTAGTTAGTTTTGTAGTTTTTCTTCTATAAATAAAACTCTGATGCTCCTTCTGAGGGGTTGTTGATTAATCAGAGATTGTATTTGCATTATCCAATTTTTGGTAATACAGTTATGATGTTCAGTTGTACTCATCTTTTCCAATGAATAAAATGAAGTTATAAGTTTGCATTTATGAGTTTACATTTGTCTTAGCGAATACTCATCCAAGGGGGCCCACTTGGTGAGAATTCCATCCTCTAGTTTAGTTATATTTTCTGTTAAGCATTTAGTTAAATCTGGCATTGAATGTTCCTGCAGCCACTAGAATTCTATTTTGTGTCTGTTCCTACAAGCAAAGAAGACAGAGTAGTTTCCTGTTTGTTTGCCCAGACTTTTATTTTCTGTTATGTACTTGAGCTTAGAATAGCTGTTAGTTGATTTTCAGCATTCCTGTTATTTCTTTCCTAGCAGTTTATCTTCAGCATTATGTCTTTCTTAGCTATAGAATGAATGTGGCTACTTTGGAAGTTCTTAGTGCACATATCGTGTTGACCCATTTCAAGTTCACGTCCCTGGGTTGACAAGTGAAATGCATCTCCATAGTGATTAAGACAGCTATTCAGGTTAGATGTCTAATCTCTGAGTTACAACTTTAAGAGCTGAGTTGTTAAATCATTGTAAGAGACCAACATTTTTGGCGCCATTGCCAGGGATGGTGTCAAACTAAGAAGATCTTTGGAATCATCTTTAGTATTATTCCTTGTAGTTTTTTTGCCTTAAAATGTGTTTTTAGTTAGGAAGTAACCATCTACAACCCATCCACAACATTTTTTGTGTGAGAGGTGGCTGATACTGAGTATATTGCATGCGTAGAGGTAGGAGAAGAGATGCTTTAGGGAGATTCCTTCCTAATGATTCAACTTACCCAGCAGAAGAAGCAGAAGTAAATCCTTTCCTTGATGCATTCCCTGATTTGAATAGTTCTGAAACATCTTATGAAGAACAAGTTACCCCAAACCTGGTTGAAAATCCATTTGCCTTGATAATAGGTCAAGCAATTATGGCTGCCCAAAATGTACCTAATGAACCAACCTTTCCATTTCCGATTGCTCATCAAAATGAAGTGGATAATCTCAAGAACATCCCTACTTCAGCTATCCCCAAGTTCTATGGACTTGCAACAGAGGACCCAGACATCATCTTGTTTGAATTTGATATCTTCTGTAGAAGCTATGACTACACTACTGATGCTCATAAACTTAAGTTGTTTCCTACTACCATGAAAGAGGTTGCATTAAGGTGGTTTATGAGTCTAGGTAGTGATATTGTCAATACTTGGGAAGAAATGAAAGATAAATTTCTTGAGAAATATAAAGACTACTGTAGGAGTGGGGATATGAGAGGAAATGATATTTGCAGAATGCAGCAGAAAGAAGATGAAAGTTTAGAGGATTACATCTCAAGGTTTATGTTTTGTTTACAAAAGTCTCCCCATCATGCACTCAATGAGGAGTCTCAAAAGCTCCTCTTCCTCAGGGGAATAAGTGAGCATTGCACAGATGCCTTGGATTTAATGGGAGGAGGAGATATTACCCAAGTGTCTTGGGATGATATTAAGAAGTTGTGTCAGAATTATTCCAGAGCAACCATGAAGAAAGGAAGAGGTTACCATTCCCTTATGGGCAAAACCTCTACCAATTGAGTTTCAAGGATGGAGATAAGCCACTTTCTATCTGATTTTAAGCAAGATATTATAAATAATATGGCCACCCAGTTGGACACACTCCAGGCAAAGAAGAAGCATGAAGAGGCTGAGGCAATGTTGGCAGAATATTGTCCTCAATGCAGACAAAAGAAGAGGGACTGTAGATGCAAGATGGTAGCTAATATTGACATTAAGCAGATTCCACCTGAGTTCAAGCCAATACAAGTTGAAGAAGATCAAGTCTTCTATGTTGCACAAAGGAGGCCATGGGCTCCAAGACAAGGTATGTCACCAGATCCATTATCATATGCTGGACCACATTTTAATACTTATGCATCTGGTAACCAATGGCAACAACCATTCCCATCTAGTTATGGAGGATATCCACCTCAGCCTTGGAACAACCCTCAAAATACTTGGCAAAATTACCAAAACCCCGCACCTCAGTGGCAATAGCCTCAGGGGAATTGGCAGTCACTCCAAGAAATTGGCAGCAAACATCTCAATGGAGAGGAGAACAGCAATGGCCAAATTAGACCACTAATTACATGTAGTCACCTCCTCAGCCCCAACAACCTGCTATAATGCCTCCACCTGCTAGCTCCAATTCAAATACACCTAAACCTACTTAGTTACCAGCTCAACCCTCACCTAACCCAAATAATAGACCACAACAATAGCCAGTATATTCTGTTGATCCAAACTAATTCCCTGCATATGTTGTGAATGTAAGTGATATACATCTGCGTTCAGGAACTACCTTGGTAGCTCCTTCAAGACCCATTATTACTGAGCTTTCTGAGGAAGAAGATGAACCTATCAAAACCCCCATTCAATCAAATGTACCTGGAAATCCTGAACCAATGATAGTCAAACAGACTGCCCAAGAACCACCATTTCCACAAAGGTTAGAAACTATGAAATAAAAGGTAGAAGAAGAGGAACCCACCTTTGATATTTTAGAGCAGTTGAAACATATATGTGTCAAGATCCCTCTATTTCAAGCCATAAAAGATGTTCCTATATATGGCAAAGCAATTAAAGAAGCATGACTTAAGAAGCCAGGCAGAAAAAGGAAAGACCCCACTATGGTTCATGTGGTGGGATAGTTGGCTGACATCATGCTTGGAAAAGTGATTGTTCCCAAATATAATGATCCAGGAAGTCCTGAGGTAGGAGTTGTTATAAATGGGATCCAAATCAGAAATGCTCTGATTGATCTTGGAGCAGCCATAAATGTAATGACAAAGGATATCCTGCAGCAACTGAATGTTGCAACCATGCGACCAACTCCTACTATCCTGTAGCTTGCTGATAGCTCTACTGTTAAACCTAATGGGATAGTCGAGGACCTTGTGGCATCCCTGGACTCATGGGAATATCTAGTTGATTTCATGATACTTTCTCCTAAAGCTACATTGGGAGGATACCCCATCATTCTGGGAAGGCCGTGGTTAGCCACAACAGATGCTTATATTGGGTGCCGGTCAGGAGACATGACCATCTCTGATGGGAGAAGCACTAAAACACTTGTTCTTTACCCACCTGCACAACCATCTCATGATATCGATAATTCTGTTTGGCCTCATGTTGGTGAAGAGGCAGAGGAAGCTAATTATGCGGAGCAACTTATGATGTTAGGAAGAAGTTCTTTCTTGTAGCTTCAAGGAGAGGAGGAGGTGTTGTCTAATATAATTCAAAATCATTGTGAAGTAGAGGAAGCATCATCCTCTCATTCTGCTGATCCAGTGAGGATACTTATTCTAATTTTTCCTGGAGCATTAGGTATGTTACATACATTGCTTCCACAAGAAATTAAGGTACCAAGCATTAATGAAGTAACTATGGTTGACTTAACAACTCAAGTGGAAATTTCAGAAGAAAGATATCTCAATATTAACAGTAACTTGACTCAAGCACAACAGCTGTCCTTGACAAATTTGTTAAAGAAACATAAAAATGCATTTGCATGGGATTATCATGACATGAAAGGATTAGATCCTACATTATGCACCCATAGGATTTACATAAAGGAAGATTGTACACTAGTAAGACTACCACAAAGGAGAATCAACCCTGCACTAAGATAAATTATCAAAGAGGAATTGTAGAAGCTATTAGATGCAGGATTTATCTACCCAATCTCAGATAGCCAGTGGGTGTCTCCTCTAGTTCTTGTGCCCAAGAAGGGAGGAAAATGGAGAGTTTGTATTGATTATAGAGAATTAAGCTCTGCCACCAAAAAGGATCATTTTCCCCTTCCTTTCACAGACCAAGTATTGGACTCACTTGCAGGAAAGCAGTACTTTTCCTTTTTGGATGGATTCAACGGTTACAATTAGATTCAGATTGCACTTGAAGATCAAGAGAAAACAACATTTACCTATCCTTGGGGGACATATGCCTACTCAGTACTTCCATTTGGCTTATGCAATGCACCTGCAACATTTCAAAGGGCAGTCATTAGCATATTTTCAGATATATCACATGATTGTATGGAAATCTATATGGATGATTTCACTACTTATGGTGCTACTTTTGAAGAGGCATTAGTAAACTTAGGGAAGGTGTTGGAAAGATGTGAAGACCACAGCCCATCCTTAAACGGTGCAAAGTGCTTCATGATGATGCATGAAGGAGTAGTACTTGGCCACTACATTTCTCCAAAAGGAATACAAGTAGACCCAACAAAGATTGAAGTCATCATCAATCTACCCATTCCTACAAAGAAAAAAGATGTCAGAAGCTTCTTGGGTCATGCATGGTATTATATACATTTCATTAAAGATTTCAGCAAAATGGCATCCCCATTGTATACTCTTCTCACAAAGGATGCTGAATTTCAGTGGAATGAAGACTGTAACAAAGCATTTTCTGTTTTAAAGGTAGCATTAACCCATGCTCCTGTACTTAAAGGGCCCAATTGGGAACTTCCTTTCCACATTCATACTGATGCATCAGATTATGCCATAGGAGCAGTTTTACGCTAGAAAGAAGGAGTCATTAAGCATGCTATTTATTTTACTAGCAAAAACTTACTGGTGCTGAGTTCAACTATACAGTAACAAAGAAGGAAATGCTAGCAGTCATCTATGCACTTAATAAATTTAGGCACTACATAATCGGCTATCAAATATTTGTGCACATAGATCATGCAGCCATTAGGTATCTCATGAACAAACCTCTAATATCTGGTCGATTAGCAAGATGGGTGTTGCTAATGCATGAATTTGACATCACTATTGTGGATAAGCCAGGGAAGGCCAATGTGGTTGCATACTTTCTTTCAAGAATGACTACATCAGAGGATAACCAAGTCATTGATGACTCTTTTCCTAATGAACATTTGTTTTCACTCACTGTGTAAACACCCTGGTATGCTGACACAACCAATTATCTGGTAACAAGAAGAGTCCCTCCTCACTTCTCTCCTAAGGAGAGAAGGGTACTCATTGAAAAATCTTTTCCTTTTTCATGGATTGTTGGATGTTTGTTCTACACTGGATCAGACAATGTCATGAGCAGATGTGTGAGAGAAGATGAAACATATGACATTTTGCATGCATGTCACAATGAACCTTGTGGAGGACATTTTACAGCAAAGCGAACAACAATGAAGATTTTGAATGTAGGTTATTACTAGCCTATACTCTACAAGGATGCAGCAAGATATACCAAGAAATGTGACAGTTGTCAGAGGATGGGACGACCAACAAAATCTGATGAGATGCCCCTTTATCCTTGGCTTGTGATTACTCCATTTGATAAGTGGGGATTATATTTTATAGGACCCATTGATCCTCCATCTAATGGTAAATCCTATATCTTAGAATGCACTGATTATGTAACTAAATGGGTAGAAGTTAAGGCCATGAAACATGCAAGAGACAGTAAGGCTGCATAATTTCTCTATGAGGAAATCTTTACACGATATGGAGTTCCTAGAGAATTAGTGACTGATCAAGGAGCTCAATTCACCTCAACCCTAGTTGCAGCACTAGTACAGGTGTACAACATAAGGCACAAGAAATCTACTCCTTATCACCCTCAGGCTAATGGCCAAGTTGAGGTGACTAACAGAGAAATAGAAGCCATTTTGACCAAAATTGTGGCTATCCATAGGAAGGATTGGGCGAATAGGCTACCAAAAGCTATCTGGGCCTATAGGACAACCTGGAAAACGACTACTGGCTTCACCCCTTTTGAGTTACTGTATGGAAAAATAGCCATGATGCCTATTGAATTTGAACATAAAACTCTTCGGACTGCACTTGACTTGGGGATGGATATCTCTAAGGCACAAAAAGAAAGAATCATGCAACTCAATGCTTTGGATGAGATGAGAAAAGCAGCTTTACATCATACAGAAGTGGTGCAGAATCAGAGAATAAAGTGGCATGACAAATACATCAAATATAAGAAATTCCAGCCTGGTGACTGGGCTTTGCTTTATGACTCAAGGTATCAGGATAATGCAGGGAAATTACATACAAGGTGGCTAGGACCATATGAGGTTACTGAAGTTTTTTTCAATGGTGCTATTCAACTTACTACTATTGACCTTGTCAAATTTAAGCTGTTAGTCAATGGTCATTGCCTCAGGTTATATCACAAGCCAACTTCAAAATAAGAATTCCTGCAGCAATTCACTCAGAATGCAACTCCTGAACTTCCTGCAGCCAAAGGTAGTGGACCTAGTGTCCCTCCTTCTGGCTAATCAAGGTACGACACTTGTCATAATAAAGACTTCCACATTTGTGGGAGTCCACTTTTTCACTTCTTCACCCATCCACCCACCCATATCCATTATTCTCTCTTCCATCACGTGTATTGATTACACTTCATCCCACCTCGCTTCATCCCACTCCACTTTCATTCATTGCTCAATAAATTCTTAAGTATTAACCGGTACTTTCTCCATGATTTTTGCAACCGATCTTCCACAAATCAAGGTACGCACACTTTAATAATTCTCTCTTAATTATCTTTTGGTACATTCATTTAATTATTGTACATTAATATCGATATTTCCCATCGCATGTCATTATTCCCTTCCTTGTCCTGTCATGCATCACCATTCCGCATGTGTGGACACATGCTCAAATTTAGGTTGGGGAGGGAGTGTTAATATGATGTCCATGTGTCAGTCCATATGCTTTATGCCAGCATGTTAGCAAAGTTTTAAAATTGAATGATTTGAATTCTAAGTGAGGTGACAGCTCGCAAGTGTGAGATGATAGCCTTCATCGATCATTCATTACTTCCTATACCACCCTTGTCTTGTGTTCCCCCAAAAAAAAGTCAAAAAGGAAAATACAGACAACATGAGTTATTGAAAATTTAACAGAGTTGCAGGAAGGTGAAGTTAGTTTTCAAACTTTTTGCAGAAAAAAACTTTGCAGTGTGATCGTTTTCAAGCAGCTAAGTCAATGGGAGGTGGATTAATTCGGAATGAACCCACAATTCATGATGTATTATTGTAGGATGCACTTAGCCAGGCCGAGTTTAGAAATTGTGGATGGATGGACTATTTCTTGAAGCTGAATGGTTTTGATGAAAATGTTGCGTTAGAATTTGCTCAGACATTGTCTGATGGTAAAGCCATGGTAAGGGGGTTGGAGGTGTTGGCTATTGAAGAAAGAATTACAGAAGTTACAGGTATGCCTGTTGATGGTGAGAATTACCCTATTGCTAGAGATGCCAGGTCAGCTAGGGTCGAATTTACAAAACTTGGTGATCCTCAATTGACTATAGACAAGCAGGGAACCAAAAGAACCTCTCTGCCTGAGCCATGGAAATAGGTAGCTGTTCATGTGGTGAAGTACATTACTTGTGAAGGTCATCTATCAAATCTTCATTCTGTGCATTTCAAACTGTTGAATCATATGAGGCATGGGAGAAGAATGAATGTGCCAAATGTGCTATACCACCTTCTCTCAATCATGGTCGCCGAGACCCAAAAAGGTAGGGCTAATTTTATCTCTCACCATTGTTTGATCAAATTGCTAGTTGAAAAGTCTCTACATGATGTGTCTGATATGACTTGGGAGGAACTTATGAATATTGATCAAATAAGACCAAGCCATTTGCGACCTGTGGTTGTGCTGCAACATTGTAGAACTAGGAGAAGAGTGTGTTCTGTTGAAGCTACTCCGGGAACCTCAACTTCCAGTGTAAACCCTCCTGCAGCAAAACAAGCTATTGAGATTAGTTCTTCTGAAGCAGAGCATGCAGACAAAGAAAGTTCTTCAGATTCTGATGATGATGATATTCCTCTTAGTAATTTAATTCAAACTAGGGTACAGAGGAGAAGGAAGAAATAAAGAAGGGTAAACCAAAAAGCAAACCGTAGGAAGGAAGGTGCCGCACTCAAGGAAATGGAAGGCTGACACTGTTCTTCTTGCAGCTGAAGAGAAACATGAGAGTCCTAGTAAATCAAGACCTGCTGAGCCTGCCTCCGGTGCGTCTACACAGACAAGCCCTAGGGTTGAAGAAATGACAGTTGAGGATATAGAGGCCCCAATGGGGCATGTGAATGTTATAGAAAAAGACATAATTGAGGAAGCAACAAGTGTAACTCTGGCATACCTTGTTGCTACTGCTAAACATATTGAGAGACAAGAACATGAAGATAAACAAGAGTTCCTGCAACAAGACACCCTGCAGCCAGAATTGGCTGAGCAATCAGAAACTCTACAGCTTGTGCTATATGAAGGTCAACCATCTGTGCCAGGAAAGCCTTTGGTAGGAATACACAGACCTCCTAATTTTTTGATGCATATGGTAGCCATGAATTTGTGGTTTGAGATGCAGAGGAGAGAAGAAGAATGGAAGAAGGAGAAACACAGATTAAAGGATGAAATTCAAAAGAAGGATGAAGAGATTAAAGACAAGAATGCAAAAATTGATTTAAAAGAGAGTGGATAATATGGCAGCTTTGGTGCCTCAAGTATTAGAATGCAGGACTCCCTCGAGAGTCTATGCTCTGCATTTAAAGGAAAGATACCTCTCTTTTAAGTTAGCAAGTATTTTTTCTGGTTTGAACCCTTCCATTGAATCTCCTCTTGAATTTTTCAATGCTTATAGGATTGCTCCTCTAAAAATATAGAATTTGTTGTGTGAATTCTATTTACATAATTTTGCTGTGTCCCAAGACCATGAGTGGAACCCCTTGTTGTATGTTGGGGATGTTCAATTGAGGGCATTTATGTCCTGGATGCAAAATGAGTTTAGTTGGGGACAATAGTTCAGGGCTTATAAACAATTAGAATTCAATACTCCATTGCCCATTAGAGCTGAATCTGGAAATCCAGGAAACATTTTCAATGATTGGCATAGAATGCTTTATAGGCCAAGCTATGGTAATAGAATCCTGCCTGAGAGAGAAGCAACTTATAGAGAATATGAGAAGATTGCACACACTATTGGAGAATCTGTGAAGGGACATTTGACACAAAGGTGGAATAGTTTGTCTGATGAGCTAAAACAAGCAGAGCCTCACTCTCTGCATAATTATACTGCAACATGTAAAAGAGTGGATAGATATATACAGATTGGGAGGACAAAGGGGCAATTCTGGCTTCCCTTAATCTTTCAACCACCTATCCTATTGTGGCCTATGCCAAATTACAGATTTTACCAGTATGATATTGCTGAAGAGAGGCAAAGATGGAACAGATTGGATAGGCAACAAGGGTTCTATTGGGATCCTAACTCACGCAATAGAGAAATTGATATAGGACAACTGGCAGTTGCTAATTTCAGGGCTTTAACCAAGCAAAAGAACAACCCTTCCTCTGCTAGAGGACCAACAAAGTCTTAGGTTGGGGAGAGTGATGAGTCTAGTTTATGACTCAATTTTGTTAAACTTTATTATCCACTTACTATAGTTATCTTGGACTTTCGTACTTTGATCCCGATCTTTTTATGTCATTGCCTCAAAACTATAAGATGTTGAGCATAGGTTATTTCTTATATTCTTTTATGACAAAGACGTGCTATATGAACTATCTATGTTAATTTTACATATGGTTAATGAATGTTACTCCAAGGTAGTTACGGATGTGCAATTATTGTATGTACTAATATTGTTATGCAGATATAATCAGCATCCATAAAGTAGAGGAAGATTCTGTTGGTTGGTTACTTGCAATAAAAAGTCAAACATTTTGATCGTTCAAATGTCAAATGGAGGGAAGACAACCGCCTTGTATCTAATCTTAAATACTTGTTGAGCAAATTTAGGAGTTACTGTTATGCTAGATCTGCTTTGAAGCAACTTGCTTGACCAGATTCCATGCATGCGTAACCTCCTTTCCACTTTCTATGTTTTCCATAAAGAGGCATCCTCCTATTCTGTTGGAGTTGACCGCCTTGCTAGGTAGTTAGTTTTTTAGTTTTCCTTCTATAAATAAGACTCTGATGCTCCTTCTGAGGGGTTGTTGATTAATCAGAGATTGTATTTGCATTATCCAATTTTCGGTAATACAGTTATGATGTTCAGTTGTACTCATCTTTTCCAATGAATAAAATGAAGTTATAAGTTCACATTTCTAAGTTTACATTTGTCTTAGGGAATACTCATCCAAGGGGGCCCACTTGGTGAGAATTCCATCCTCTAGTTTAGTTATATTTTTTGTTAAGCATTTAGTTAAATTTGGCATTGAATGTTCCTGCAGCCACTAGAATTCTATTTTGTGTCTGTTCCTGCAGCCAACGTAGACAGAGTAGTTTCCTATTTGTTTGCCTAGACTTTTATTTTCTATTATGTACTTGAGCTTAGAATAGCTGTTGGTTGATGTTCAACATTCTTGTTATTTCTTTCCTAGCAATTTATCTTCAGCATTATGTCTTTCTTAGCTATAGAATGAATGTGGCTACTTTGGAAGTTCTTAGTGCACATACCATGTTGACCCATTTCAAGTTCACGTCCCTGGGTTGACAAGTGAAATGCATCTCTATAGTGATTAAGACAGCTATTCAAGTTAGATGTCCAATCTCTGAGTTACAGCTTTAAGAGCTTAGTTGTTAAATCATTGTAAGAGACCAACACATGTGATCCCATAAGGAGACTTTGTAATCTTGACTATAAGAAAGTAATGTAGCAATCCCAAGTTAGTCATTGCAAACTAGTCCTATAGAGTAGATTTGGCTCTAGCAATGATCGATTAAGTAATCCCTGTAATGATGAGATCATCAACATAGAAAACTAGAAATAGAAGAGAATAATATTGCCATGATGGAACATAAACATTCAAATCCAAGTGACACCTAAAGAATCTTGTTGAGAGAAGAAAGGAGTCCATCTTGGCATACCAAGCCTAAGGGGCCCTATTTGAGGCCATAGTGAGAATTCCTCATTCTATAAATCATTGAAGAATCCCAAATGGACCATGTGGCTGTTCCATATAAATCTCCTCCCAAATATCCCTATGAAGGAAGACACTCTTCATATCTATATAATACTATGTAAGATTTAATGAGAATCTAAACACATGAGCTAAGATCTAGGTGATTGAAGATGATTTGCAAAAGCTACAAGCAAATAGTCAAATGATGCATAATACAAATAAACAACTATTCCAATATAAAGGATGTAGAAAAATGTAATACAAAGGATTGCTTACAAATAGATAGGCCTTTTGGATGCATAACTCAAGGAGGTTACATTTTTGAGAGGTCATAAGTTATTTCTTAATCACTCCCAATCAAGAGGCGATTTAAGTTAGTCTAATTTTTTCCACAAAGGTGGAACCTAACTACCTTCAATAAAGGATTGATTAGGTAGTGGTGGAACTTGTGTACCTGAAGTCAAGGTGTACACATCATTATTAGCTACCTAGGTGAAGAAAAAATAAATATTCCTAATGTCCTAAGTAAACTTAATAAATGGGTGCAATATACAACTTAGGATAAAGTACCATCCTATGTGAAGTATGAATATTACAAAAATAAGACCCTGTATCATATTCTTAGATTTAAAGGACTTAAGTCCTTTCTCATTGATGTCGTCCATGTGTTCATGCCACAACATAGTCTTCTCCATAGGAATCATTTGATTCCTAGAATTAATAACCTTATAAGTATTAATTCCATAATGCTAACATAAAGGTGAAATGGAGTTTTAAAATGAACTCCATTAGCCAAACCCTTGATTCTATGCACATGTTACATCTATCCTTGCTAAATACTACCTACACACCCACATCATTCATTTTACTCATAGGCAATAGGTTCCTTGCCAAAATAGTAATGTGCAGAATGCTAGAAAGATATTTGGTCCTTCCATCTCCCAAATAAAACTTCCCACCATAAATGCTATCATAATTAGAAAATAACTCTTTGTGGAGATTCATGTGGAAAGAATCTCTAGTTTCAGTTATGATTACATTCTCACATGCATGTGTAGAAAGGGTTGCAACAAACCCATCACTATTGTATTAATTCAAAGTTCTTGAGTCTAAATCATCATCAAAATATTTCTCGTCCTTCTTCTCTTTGCATTCCTTCTTAATGTGGATAAATTTCCTATAGTTCTATCACTTAACCTAGATCTACTAGGAGACTTAGATCTCCCCTTAGATTTGGATCTCTTGGCTTTCTTGTTCTTTCCTTTTTCCTCTAAATGACCTCTGAAAACCAAAATTTTCCTAATATTATGATGTTTTCCACCTCATGTATTCTAAAAATAATACACCAACTACCTCCTCAAGTTTTAGATTCAAGATAATAGTATTGATTTCCATGAAAATGTTGTCCCATGAATTTGGAAAAGAATTTATAAGATGGTAATAATTGATTTTCCTAATCTATTTTTACATGCATAGAAGTTATCTTGCTCACCACAATGTTGAAGGAATTTTGGTGTCCTATCATTGAATTGTCATTGTTCGTTTCCAATCAATACAAATTATTCTAATGAAAAAAGTTTGTTGACAAGTGATTTTGTTTGATTTAAGTTACCTCACTTTGTCTAGAGGTTCTTGGTGGTGGTTTCTCTTGATACATTTAGGAGCATTGAATAATAAAGGTATATGTAAATCAAACTTCTAGCCCTTCTATCAATCACTTCCTAGTCTTATAGAATCACGGTAGAAGGTTTTTTATGCCAAAACTACAACCCATAGATCTCTATAAAAAATAAGGTCCTCCATCTTAAGCTTCTAAAGCTCAAAGTTAGTATTGTTGAAATTTTTAACCATCATTTTGGATGTGTTTTCCATTCTCTATACTTGAAAAAAAGATCACCTATTCAAATCTCCAACTCAAACAAGGATTAATAACAAGCCCTCTCCCCCATGGATCTAACAGGACATGTTAGCTTTGATTCCAAATAAAAGGAAACTAGACTAGATCCACTAGAATCTTATGAGAGAAATAATACAAATATGTTTAGGTATACACAAATTTTAGTAGAGTAATGAATAAAGACACAAGATATACCCTAGGAAAACTCTTAAAAGGGAAAAAAAACCAACAACAAAGCACACTTGATTAATTAAACAAATCAACAAAATTATTACAATACACTCACATAGTCTCATTGCTTCAATGGAATTCTTTAATATTTGGATTCAATTTGATAACTTAATCATGCAATAAAATTCAAATACAATCTCTATTCTAAACCCTCAATATATAGGCCAAGAAGATCCTAGAAACCACAACCCATCTAACAGTCTCTAATTTATTTTTTACCTTGAATGGCCTCTATTTGTGATGTTTCTCCACTTTCCATGCCTGATCTTTAGAGTCCATGTTAATATTTCTCTAAGTTTAACGCTCATCAGTATATGTGATATCTTTGATCTTCTATCTAATTCGTTATCCACCTTAGTAAATTCTCTTTGATGTTAATGCATGGGTTTCTTCTCATATCCATCTAAATTACCATGGGCATACCTCATAGAACATAATACCCACTTCTACTTTGTTTAACTTTCCGCATCACATGTGATCAACATGCATTCCAACCAAAGAATCATGACATTGAATGGGGTAAAATATATTAGTGAATAATTTAATAATCTAAATTTTCATTTTAATTTGCTCTATTTGATGAGTTCCATATTATTCTTAAAGTATTAACATTAGGCATACACATTTAATAGTCATGTGCTGCATATTAGAATTCATGAAAACACTCATACATTTGCTTGAGTTCTACTAAATCTAATCAATTGGAAATAGTTGTATTTTGAATAGATAATTAAAGATAGATTACATTAATCAATATCTAATGCTCAATCTAACACACATCCAATTCATAATTTATTCCACAATCCTCAGTCTTATTATGGCTAAACTACTATATGAGTGGGGATTTTTGGGCTATTACATCCTCCTCCCCTTAGGAAACTTCATTTCAAAATTTCATTAAACAAATCTAGGCAAAAAATGTGTATCTTTGCTACATCTTTTATGTCACTAGCTTGGGGTAATATATTGGTTCCACTAAACCTCCAACTAATAGATAGTTTGTTGTCATAGATAGAGTGATTGATGATCTATTATTCACACTGGTTATACCTAGAAGAAAGTATCTATCCATTTATATGGTTTACTATCTAATTATGTGTGTGGGATCAAATACATGCCTTATTAATCCTATAAACAAGAAACACTCTGTACATCTTACGCATGTTAGTTGACATCTCAAGTTTATGGGAAACTGAACTTTCATGCTTAAAAATTTTTATAGGTTCATGACACAAACTAATTTGGGAATTGGCAAAACATATTAATCTAAAACATCACACTAAACTTGAGATCGATCCTTCATGGATGGTATCCTACCATACTTATGACTCCTTAATTATTGATCTAATTGTATACTTGACTCATGGAAATAAATAAGGAATCCCACCACAATCACTAGTAGATTTTTCATTAATACTTGAAATAACAAGGAGCTTAATCATTGCACAAAGAACACATAAGTGGAAAATAAGAGCTAAATTCAGAAATGCGAGGAAATAGATCAACCCATGTTAGCCACCTTATGCTTGACTAATTCCTACAGGAATTCATAATGCAGATTTAAGACTCCAATTTGGTTTGCACTGCTCAATCATGGCGCCACCCAAACACCACTACTCCTATTTTCATGCTGGTAGTTTGGTTAGAACAGGTCAACGCATTCATACGTTGGTTATCAGTTACCAAGCGCTACCCACATTCACTTTATATTGCACATTATGTGCTTTAATCCCCAAGCAATGTAATTGCATGTGATGTATTTTCAATGCACTAATCATAGCCAGTATGTTGTTCTATAGTCTTACCAACTATGCGCTTTGTTTAACATTCACATTGGTTACAATGCTACGCTCTATGCTATCAAAGCAACGCTTAAGAGATATTAACATACATATATATGTATGTATGTAAATGCAAATATATATATATATATATACACACACACACACACATGTTCCCATTAACGTCTATACATACATACATACATCCATGCATATATATATATATATATATATATTCGTTACTTGAAAACAACATAAAACTCATTAACCCACATATCCACCGACGACGTATGTGTATGAAATATACATATACATATAGATATGCTTCATCCAATTGATACTTTTATACCTACGAGCAATACGTTCATGAGCATGCGTAGATATGTCTACCTACGTATACTCATGCACGTATTTTCTCATATGTATGAGTCTATTATGGACATGTATCTACATATGTGTATATTCATTTCACGTTTATACCTTGTCGTTTGCAATTCCAAACTTTATCAAAAAAGAATTCAATTGACACTCAGACTAAATCACATTCCTTGCTCAAAAACTCATAAAATCATATCCCAATAAGCATTCAAGATCATTACCACATATTACTTACCTTTACCCACACATACTCGACATAACCTAGACTAAGTAGGATAGTGGTGTGTGTGCTTGCTCAGTTTAGGCTTCTGTAAGGATTACCAGACCAAGTCCTTCTCCTGAGTAATACTTCCCCTCATTTCCAGAGGAGCAACATGTTTCTGCATTCAACTTACATTATCACAACTGTAGTTAGCCTATCACAATATAATCATATGCTTTGTACATTTCATAACTAGAATCACTTATAATACATCACATTGCATCATTTAATCTTTCAACATATTCCATTCAAGATTCACAATACACATTAATGCAAAGATTCATAAACCATTCATTTATTCAAGCAAATTAACTAGTTAAGGTAAATAGTAAATAGTTAGAACACACGGGGTGTAACAAGAAGAATGATCGAGAATCCTTATCAATTGAGCAAGTATTAGCTGAAATGGTGCTGATTTAGTGTGAAGACAAACTAAGACCCTATTTTCCAAAGAGGGAAGAGGATGGTTACATAAGGATGGAACAAGTTGATAGGGGCGATTTGACATCATAAAATTATGATGTGTTTGATGTGAATGTCAAAGCCTCTACCTTGGAGCAAGTTAGTGGAGTTTGTGAGAAACTTGTTGGCCTTGAAGACACAAAGGAGAGTGATGAAATTTTAGAGGTCGTAGCTAAAAATCCAATGACAATTGAAGAGGAAGAATGTTGGAATTCTCTTGTTGAAGTTAGTGAAGTCCTTAAAACAAAAAAAATAGACCTTGCAAGTCCAATATTTGATGAAGAGTTTTATGATTTTGAAGATGTCTTTTCTCTAGAAACTAAAACTAAAATGATTAATTGGATCATGGAAGGTGATTTTTCATGCAAACCTGTGATGTTACTAGCAGAAGGTCTTGTTCAAGACATGAAGAACAAAGTTGTTACAATAGGAAGAGAATTTGAAGCTGCTGAAAACTGGGGAACAACCCTTAATATTGAGCATTTTCATCATCCTAGAGAAGGTAATGTTGATTTCACATGGGAATTTCCCATGCCAATTGAAGATCTATTTGTCATTTTAGATGGTTTAGTTGTTAAGCAAGATGAAGGGGAGCTTATTGTAAGCTTAAAATTAGCCCAAAGTGTTGGCTCAACACTGGATTTTGGTGACACCACTTCTTGTGTTCAATGTGACCATGGAGAGGATAACTTAAAAGCAACTGATTTCAAGAGTCATGCCTCTAAGGATAAAACAGAAACATTTTGGTGTGTAACTGATTTGGATTTAGAAGATAGTAAACTACCTGATTTTAAGAATCGGTTGTTAGCTACAAAAGACAAGATTGTGCAATCTTTAACGCACTTGGACAACACACATAAGTTTGTAGAGGATCACATTTGGAGGGCACAAGTTGAAAGGAGACAAAAGGACATGGAAGAAGGATCTTCACTTGATGATTGACATGTAGTCAAAGGGGATTTAGAAACATTGAAATCATATTATTTGAATATGCTTTTTGACAGAGATCATGTCCTTGAGTTTGCTAATCATACCTGTGATGCATTGAAAGGAAGAGAGGTTGAAGTTGATAAGCTTACATATGAGCTTAAGTCAACTATGGATTCTTTAGAATGTACCCAAATGGATCTCTTAGAATTTGAAAATTAGCTTGATATTGTACATCAATTAAGGGAGCAAGAAGAGGTTGTAATAGCAGACGAAATCAAGCTGGTGATTGAAGAGCTTGATTTGATCCAAGAGGATTTTGACTTAGGACAACTTCCTAAGTATGCAGTTTCAGAGTTGGAGCAATATGAAGATATATCTGAACACGGAGGTGAAAATAACTTGCAATCATTTGATAATCCCCTTTTTGATATGGAAGTTGAGTTAACTCTAGACAATCCACTCTTTATGTTGAATGATGAGGACCTATTTGATGTTAGCAACATGGAGGAGGATAGTAACAGGATATGGGATTCGAGTGAAGTATACTCATGGGATGTGATTTTGCACAGAGACTTCACTAACTTGAAGCTACCATCAGTGGTTGACTTATGGCATGAAGTTAAGGTATGTAATGAGTTAAGCTCAATGGTGGCTTATTTTCATAATAGGGTTTATCCTCAGGGTTTTGTGGAGGATAGTGATGATGGGAGGAATGTTTCATGGATGATTTTGGAGTCAAAATTCTATCATAAAGCTACTATCCTTAATCTTATCAGCCATCATAAGTGTTCATTTGCATACATACTTATGGGTTGGAGAGAAATTTCAGTCATGACTTTGTTATATTCTAGTTTTAGATGGCCCAAATCTCTTGTTGTTTTTAGAGGATTTCATATTTGTTGTTGTTGTCTCACATTCAAATTTTTTAGATCAGGTTTTTAGATGTTGATTTCAGATTTTTTCAACCATGAGATTGTTCTTTTTGTTGTTTTGGGCCCTTTATGGAAGACTGACAGAAGATTTTAGCTGAAAAGAACAAGTGTTTCAGCTAATATTTCTCTTTTGGTTCTTGAAAACCGAGTGATTCATGGTTGTTCGGAGTTACTTTCAGCTTGTGTTCAAGCGGATTTGTGTTCTTCCTTGGAGGAACATTTCAGATTTTGGTTCCCAATATTAATTTCAAGTTGGATAAATTGTATTGATGACTTGTTGAAGGATGTTCACTCCTTCACTCCTAGGTTTAATGATGATACAGGTGTTTGGGATCCAAAAGGTTGTGTGATTGGTAGAATGTTTCAGAGTATAATATAGAGTGTTAGTTGTGCAATTCCCAGATATATCAGAGTGGCGCAACATAAATGGTGTGGAGCATTCTTAAGATTGATTTGGGATCCAGGTTTATTTTTTCTATTCATGCAGGTATCCTTGTTGGATGGTATGTATTACTTGAGGACAAGCAACCTTGAACGGGGAGGACTTGTAATGTCCCCATTTGGCATTTAGCCAAGTTTGTGACCAATAGCCTATTTCTTTGAGCTTCTGTAGGCTATCTGGGTTGGTTAGGGAGCTCTGTATGTTGTGAAGAGCTCAGGTTCAGTTATTTGTGATGTTTTGCCTTGGCTTTGAGCTTAGTGATGTCTTAGAATGGCTATGCAACTTTCAGAAGTTTGTTCAGCTTCCTGAATAGCTCTCCAAGATTCTTGGAGGAGCAATCTATTTATAGTAAGTCACTCGGATGACATCGTTTTTCATCCCAAACCTCCTAGAGTGTGTTGGTATAATTTAATTTGCAATTCACTTAAATTTGGGATTTTCCACAAAGTTGGGTGGATTAATGAGCTATTTAATTATTATTTTCACTTAAGTCTCCTAAGGGTGGAAATAATTAAAAAGTACCTAAGTGTTATAGCTCATTGGAAAGGTAATTAAGTGTTTTAAAATATAGACACTTAAAAAAGGGGCCTCACACGTGACAAAATAATATTATTTCAAAAAAGGTATATTTGAGAGGAGAAATATGAAGAGATAAAAAAGAAAATAATATTTTATTACTCTCAACAGGTTATAAAAGGGGATGTGAGCTCATTTGGAGGGTTATGCTTGATAATTTTATATTATAATGCTGCTGGAATGAATCTGGAGCTCTTCCTACCTTCTTGAGGATGAAAACCCTCTAGAGGAAGATCAGTTTCGGTGGTGGAATATCCACCCTAGATGATAATGGTAATTTCATACAGGAATCACATGGTGCTTTCATGAATTTGTGGAGTTTTGATTAGATGATTGATCTAATAACATTTTGATAATATTTTGGCTTGTTGATGGAATTACTGATGAGATTTTGTGAAGTTTGTGAAGAATGATGAAATTCCCATGCTGGTCATACATCCTCTGGCCCTACCAGCGCATGAGGGAGATTTGTTTGTATGGGTGTGAACATTGAAATTTGTTGTTGTTTGCATAAGGGAAAATTATTGTTGTGAGTGGACGACTAATCTGGCTTACATTCCCTGGAGTTTAATGCATATTTGAGATAGTTTTGACCAGCCGTACCCTTATTGGGTCGTACATGGGCATTGGGATGTTGCTTTTCTAAAAAGATCATATTGTATGTTTGAAAGGACTTTGGAATGTTGATTGTCATTTTATAATGATTATTTATGAGTAGTTTTTATGAGAATTTTGAAGCAGATTGGGACTATTGGGTAAGCTGTACATCTATAGGGGCCAAAACCAGCTCCGTCATAGTGCGAGATTTGATGTTTGATGTGAAGGGATTCAAATGTGGTGTCTCTATTGATAACTGGATTGTATTTGCTGAATAAAGACATTGGTTTCTGAGCAGTTTGTAGGAGAAAATAAGTTGTTCCAGTTTGCCTTATACTTGCGTACCATTCCTGGCAGGTCCGTACATGTGCACCTCGCCCATCTTGGGAACTTGGTGATCAGAAAGTGTGGAGATGTTCTATTTAGTTGCATGCATTGTTGTGCTAACACTGTGATATCATTGTACAAATTTGAAAAAATATTTCTGGGTAGCATATTATAGCCCATGGCATGGATCCATGGTCTACCAAGAAGGATATAGAAGTACTCTAAGCATGACGTGTACAACAATGGATAAAGTAACGAGATCCAATGCAATAGGTAACATGATTATGGTGAGATTTTTCCTACCTATGTTATTAAAGCCATGGATATAAAGGTTTGTTGGAGAAATACAAGACGTATCGATAGTGATATAGTTTAATAGGTCTACACCACATACATTAAGACCTGAAACATTGTTAATAAGGGTAATGATGAGAAGAGGATCATTTTGTTTTTGAACTTAGAGAGAGGATAACTCATATTGTTGGAAGACGATATCAATAGTATTGGTGTATATGTAATCAAGTAAGGCAACTATGCCATTAGGCCTAGTAGGATATGACATAAGGATCTTTTGTAGGGCTTCCTAGAGCATGTCGTGGTAACTAGGAGAAGTTTGAACAAGATCTTAGAGAGAGATCTTAGCAAGAGTAGCATGAAGCTGCTCTGTAAGATCATAATCTCTAATAGTCTTTTAAGGAAGACAAGGAGCTGAAGGAAGAATGGGAGAAGATGTAGGAAGAGAAATAGGAGTAGAAGTAGCCTATTTGTTTCTATGAGTGTTATAGGTATGGACTATTGTATGGTAGGGAGTAGCCACAAGCACATTTAACATAATAGATCTTGCATTTTGAGTAAAATAAGTGGAAGGTCAAGGTGCATTAAGAGCGCCTTAAAAAGTAATGATTGGTATAGAAGGTTTTTGTATACCAAGACGACAATAAATGTTAATTTTCAGTTTCACAAGTTCTTGTGTAGAAATAGAAACAAATATTGTGTTGATCAATTAATTTGAAGGAGAATTTATTGTTATAGAAGTGGAAGAAGTAACATGGATGAAATCATCAAGGGCTTCATCTAACATGTCAAAATATTCGCTAGAGAAAGGATCATTGAAAGATGTGAAAGTTTGGAGAAAGAGATTCGACATGGTTGATTGTTCATTTTCATGAAATCGAAAGATGATAAAATTAGAAGTTGAAAGGTGAGTTCACTAATATATAAAAATGAACCACTAAAAAAGAGGAAGGTATGAGACAACAAGGTTCACCAAAAATGTAATGGTGAAATTAGAATTTAACTAGGAATGTTCTTGTTTCCTAACTAAAATAATTTCGACAACATTACACTAGGACTCAACTAGTTTAAAGGGAAATGTATTTTGCTGCTATCCAAATAGGAAGAGCAAAACAACTCCAAAAAATCCTAGAAATGCTTTAAACTTAGAAAGAAATCATTTTTAACTAAGCTAAATCACAAAGAAAGTGACAAAGTAGCCGTTTTTCAGTAAATGAAGTATAGATTCATAGAAAGAGATACAAAGTAGGGAAGAGAATGAAAATGGAACTTGGAACCAAAGAATAGAGGACATTGTCTAGGATGCCAACATGTCATGTAGACATTTGTGCATCACGTTGTCATCTGTACAACAAAAATATGAACAAAATTTTGAAAAATGAGTTCTTCTAGCTTAGTACTCATCTAGTCTACACAACAAGTAACTAGAAAACACCAAAAACATTTGAAGTAATAAAAATGAACATTGAAATGAATAGATTTGAATGACTAAAACAAGAAATAGAGAAGAGCAATAAAAAGGGAAAAACCAACAAACTTTCGTGTAGTAGAGTGTCCCCAAAATACCTACAACTACAAGACAAAGGAAAAATGTTTGGGGTTGTTTGGGAGCTTTCCTTTAGGTCAAGCCCCTATTTTGATCTCTCAACCTCCATAGACAACTAATATTGAAAAAAAATAAAATAACAAGTGTGTGCTTTTATTTCCTAAGCGTGTCTAGGAAAATAACAATAGTGACAAATAAATAAAATCTGAGTATCAACCCTGGTCTACGAGGAAGAATACCCTACTGTGGTGGTCTACATTGAAGATTTGCCAATAGGTAATGGAAGATGCAACATAGAAAATGTAACAGTATCACCAAATTCACAATGTGGAAGATAGGTTGCAAACTCTTTGGAGGATTTGATAAACGTGCAATCAACATGATCCTTTTGAAAGATCCTCAACAAAAGCAAGACTTCAATAGTGTGCCTAATAGAATTTGAGAAAGAGAGATGTTTCAACTGAGAGCGTTTCAAAACTAACAATGGAGAGCCAAGAAGCAAAAAGAGAATCAAGGGTTTCAAAATTAGCTTTTATGAAAGAGTAGAGGAAAGATGAAAGGTCAGACCTATACACTTGTAGGAGGCATTTTATATCAGATGAGCATTGCAATTGGCAAAAGCCGGTATCTAGGTAGGAAAGTAAGGGTTCAAATCTCAAAAACTTCTGGGACACTAGCATGTCACGCTCATGTCTTGGGAAAATTCTATATAATTTGACACATGTTTCCAGAATAGATGAAGGAATAAGAGTTTGAAACAAAATCTTGGAAAACCTTGGTGAAGGGAAAACATGCCAAGATTAGGCTTTAGTGTCCCTAGAAACATGCTATGGGAGCAAACACCAAAGTGGGTCCAAAACACAATATGAAATTGTGAGGGTATGCAATTTTTGACGTTACAAGGTGCAAAAATGTAAGTGGAGATTACAAAGTAGGCAATTTTTGACCTTACATGTGAAGGATTTGTATATCTATAGTTTGAAGTTAGGAGTACTACCTCAGGATATGAGGGAGTCAATTTTCCTAAGTTTCCAAAAGGCACGCAACAAGATAACTTATTCCTCAATTTTATTAGGCTAGGATAAAATTTATGCCTCTAGGCATTCATCTTGATTATACCTTCAATGACATTGATGGTGTGGAATATGCCTTTGCCTTTTTGTTACCTTCTTTCAAAATGTACAAACTTTCAATTTGGGTTTGAAGATATATAAACCTTGCCAAAGTTTGGATATATGAAATGCAAACTATAAACCTTCTCATCCAATAGCATTTGAGTTTTAAATCTAACATAAAAATTGGCTTCAATTTTACATGTTTGTTTAGGTTCATTCTTTTTCTCTAATTTGTTAGTAAATCTTTACAATATAATATTTGTGGGACAAAAGATTAATCCAATCTCATTTAAAAAAAAATATTTAGAATCCAATCTCATTTAAAAATATATATATTTAGAACTATGAGAGATATTTAGAGCTATTGTGAGTATGACAAATTATTTTGGTTAGATAAAGTTAAAAATGATTAACTCCTTAACTTGCAAACTTTAACCGAGATTAGTTTCATTAAAAATCATACAACTGAAATAACATATTCAACTCCCACCCACAAAGCCCCATTCTTTAACTCTCCCAAATTACCTTATTTTTTCTTTTTGTGTGCATCTTTGTTTTCTATCATCATTGTTTGGTACACAAGTACTCTTCAATCTTATCTTGATATGCATTTTCAAGTTCATTTGTGTAGTATTTGTTAAAGTAGCTTGTAAAACAAGATCCAAAATATATTATATGTCTACGAGTAATTAGTTCTATCTCTATTATTTTCTTGAGGGAATTTCTTCTTCAACTTTGTATTATATTTAATTTTAAATTAAACATCTTGTTGATGCCCAATTCATGGAACTACTTTTAACCTGTGAAAGCATAGAGTTTCTTAATGAGTTTGGATGAAATTGTAAAACCTTAATGGAAGCCTAAGAAATTGTGTTTAGAAGTATTTGTAATTATATAATTATGGTAGGTTGAATGAAAATTATGTCCAATTTCAACATCCCTCAACCATTTTTAATGAAAAAGAAAATCCAATATTTAGCAGGTAGGCTATGTAGGTTGCAACTTGTGCATAATCTTCGAACACTTCTTTATATGTACCAAAACAATTAACAATTCAAGGAAATCTTGCTACTCTAATAATTTATAAAAAATTGTATATTTTTTATATAAGAACACAAAGAATAAGCATAAAATATAAAAATTATGAGATTGGTGGCCCAAAAATTGCAAAAAAAATTGAGTGGTCATTGACACTAAGTTACACTTGTTCTTTATTTGGAATAAATACTTCAAATAAAGAGTTTAGGTAAAGTATGGGGGTGGTATAACAAGAAGTTGGGAGTGTAGACATCATAAGGTGTTGTGTTCAATTTCCATAGAGATGAGGGACATTATGGCCTTCCTAGATTTGATCAATACAAAAGGAAGAATAGAATACAATAGAAGGTTTTTAACATCCATGAGGCTAAATATAGCCTAAGAGATAGCTGATCGAGTGATTTTAACTTTTTGCATTGTTTATCTTCTACTATTTATTTTGATGATGAACACCCCTATTTTCTCAACATTCTCCTCTTTAAATAGATTGTGTAAAGAAACCACTACTAAAGTGCCCATGTATTTGGCTAGAATGTCATTGGATAAACTTTGCAATCTAAAATAAATTATTTTTGACAATTGCGTCAACTATGCAAAAGACACATATTCTCTCCTCCCATTCTTCTTTTGGCCTCTTCCATCTACCTGTTTCACATTGAAGATGATGTGAGTTAGCCCTCAGCTGGGCTATGACCATCTTTGATGTCCAAGTGATAATTACCCCTAGATAGGCCTTTTGGTGATGATCATACATGGGGTTAAATTCATAAAGATAATATTTCTTCTCTCCCTAATGCCTTTTCTCATGTAGACTTTCAAAATTTGTCCATAACAAAAGTCTTTATTTCTTTGTTAATATTTAGATATGGATTCAAGTTGATGTTCCCTTTGTTCAACTATTTTTTGTTTTATTTCATCCAAGTCTTCTTTCTCTTGTTTAAAACTTCTTTGGTGACAACCTTAGGCCATCTATTTACCTTTATTTGTTCATTTTTTTAGATATCATAAGAGATGAACCATAGCAATTACCTCAATAGGGAAGGTACCTATTTCTGCTACAATCCCATAGGGAAGTTAAGCTTTTATTTTAAATTTTTTTGTGATCAAGCATTTTTGAATCCTCTATATTTGTCTCCATTTTATTTCTAAAGTGTTGCTAGGCCATAATTCACACCTATAAATCACTACCAAAATTGTAATTCAATCCAGATAGTTTTCCAATCCCATAACTTTGCCTCTTTACTTCTATATTTTATAATGCAAAAATTTATCTCCAACTTCTCAAAGTTCTATTGCCTTTGTAGGTTTCCCAACTAAGCTTGTTGTTGAAGTCTATCCCAAGATATTTGCACTTTGTTACTTCTTCTAGGACACTCCCTTCAAAATAAAAGTTAGGTTGATTTTTTTCTTTTCAGTTGGAAAAGACGATAATCTTGGTCTTGTTGGTGTTAACTTGCATGCTCGTCTCCTTACAAAAGTGCTTTAATGCATTTAAGTGCTCTTGTATTCCTTGAGTAGACTTGAAAATCATATGAAATGAGATCATCAGTGTATAAAAGAAGCTTCACAACATACTTTCCCAAAAGAGCACCATCCCCTCCTTATAGATTTATCCATTCTTCTAGTATGTTGATATGTACTTGCCAAATAGTGTAGGAGATAGTGGGCATCTTTTATTAGCTCCAATTTTACTCCTAAAACTTTCTTAAAGGGCTACTTGAGTTTTAAATTTTACTTAAACCTCCTCATAAACTCTATGTAATGTCACTTTATACTACTCTAGTATGCTTAGATACTTCATTCTGCTCCATAACTTAGTTCTAAGAACCATGTCAAAAGCTTTCTTGAAGTCCATAAAACAACAATAAGTTTCTTCTTTTTTGTTCCGTACATTTTCAATGATATGTCTCAAAGTAGCGCCATGATCTATTGTTTAATGTTTTAGTCTAATACTTGCTTGCCCTTTTGCCCTCTTATCTTTTTCTTCTACCCACTTGCTAATTATATTGTCAAGCATGTTTTCAAACAACTTTACAAATAAAGGATTAATCATGATCAATGGTCCAATAGTTAGAAGGATTGTTTAGATCTCCACTCTTGAAGAAATACATTGCTATATTGGTTGTATAATATCTTGGAAACCCATGTTGAATGATGTTATTAAATATTTTCTTAATGTGAAGGGCGAGGTTTTTCAATCCCCATATTAAGTATTTTGCTTGTAGCCCCATCTATATTGCAAGCCTTACTTGTACCCATCTTCTTAATACCTTCCTTCATCTCTTGTAAGGTGAATATTTTTATTGTTACATTGACTACAAGAGGGCCTCTTCCTCTAAATCATGTTCATATAATTGCTTTTCATATTTTAGCCATTGGGTAGCTATAGTGTTATTCTCTATTTGGTTATATCTATATATTAGTTCTTATCTCCTTGTGTTCACAAACTCCTCTTTTTCTCTTAATATCTTTTTCTAAATTTTTTTGTTTATCACCTCTTTACTTGATTCTTTTAGATCTTTCCTTGCAGTGTTGCAATATTCATCATACAAACCATTTCCTAGAAAATAGTTTATTTTCTTCTTCCAGTTTTTTTTTGCTTTTTTACATCTTTTAAGTGCCTCTTGAATTATGTTTGCTAGCTTGCGACATTCAAAAGTTTATATTTTTATTCAATTTTCCTCCTTCTGGATTCTTTTCTTTAGTGCTTCCATGAAGATTGAACATTTCTCTTCAATTACAAGAATGTTTTCCTTTACTAGGAGTTATTGATTGGGTTGCACTTTTAATGCATGCTGATTTCTTTTTTTTCCATTACAACTTCATACATATTGGGCTATGCCCGAATTTTACTTCTGTAGGAAAATCTTCAATCACTACCTCCATTATCCTCTCCATCACAATTTGTATGTAAATGACATAATCAACAATGCTTGCTCCATTGTAAGTTCTGCATGTATAATTTCCACATTTCTTCAACCCATCCATTCCATTATAAATAATCAAACCATACAATCCACACAAAGTTAGTAAATTCTTCACCAAAATGATTAATGTCCCCTTTATGCTCTAAAAATCTCAACCATTAATGGTTTTCCTCTTTGGCAAGCCATAAAGTATTGTTATTTTCTTTGTTGCATAAAATTTTGTTTGCCCATTTGTTGTCTTTGCATTGAAATCTCCTAAGTACTTCTCTATGTTGAGAGTATGATGATATATCTTTCTTTAAGGTTGTGTATGGGTGCTCACCATTCACCCCACATTTTTTGTAGGTTTTGTGGCCTATGGGGCAAAATAACAAGTTGCAATTTTGATGTTTCTTTGATTTTTTTTTAATTATTTTAACCCAAATATATTTGCTTATTTGGGTTTTTTCCAACTAAATATTTCTATCCTAAGTTTCTTTTATCAAAACCATTATTCCTCCACATCTTTTACCATTTCTTGCTATTTCATTCCAAACTACAATCTTCTTATATCCTTAGAAAGTAGGAGCCTTGTAACCACCATAATCATGTGTTTCGTGAGACAAATTATAACTCTTCCTTTTGCAACGGGGCCTAACCCATGTACCCTCCTCCAAGGGATTCTTTTATAGTTCCAACATACTAATTTTAAATGCTTTGGGGAATAGGGGGAGGGAAGAGAGAGGGGCTATTCCCTATTTATCTTGGAGCTGATGTCTCAAAGCATAAGCCTCACCTTTTTTACCAATGTTTATCAATTTCATTCCTTATTCTCTATTCTTCTTTTACTACCTTTCTATTGTGTTGATGTATTTTGGGACTTTCGATTGACATTGAAATCTTTTTATTTTTTAACCACTCCATTT
Source organism: Cunninghamia lanceolata (assembly GCA_027924645.1). NCBI lineage: Eukaryota > Viridiplantae > Streptophyta > Pinopsida > Cupressales > Cupressaceae > Cunninghamia > Cunninghamia lanceolata. The sequence goes on from BSBN01000399.1 coordinate 888,551, forward strand.
ACCTTTATTCTTTGTTGCCCTTACTTTAATCAATTCTCCCCTTCTCTTCTCTTTTTGTCTTCATCTAAAAAATAGGCGAACCTTTAAAAAACTCCTATTTCTTAGACTATAGGAATAAGCTTACTACTTTCTTCTATTATCTTTCAGTCCTCCTTACAAAAATTTATCGTTTCCACTATAATTTATCTCTAAAAAATCTCTTGTTTAATTAATTTTATTTTTAATCACCCCTCTTATTAGTACTTGCCTTTGGCAAATACTATTGTAACCAACATTTCTTAACTAGTTATTACTAGTTGTACTTATCAACAAATCATAAGCTAATTTTTTTTCTACCCAAAGTAAATATTTATCTTTTGCAAAGTTAAGATACAATTTTTTTAACTAAAAATATTTAGAAAATGAATTATTGACAATTTCATGTTGTTCAAAGAAAAAATAATAACTGATGAATTGGTAAAATTCTTTTATTGCAAGATCCTATGAGTGGAGTACCTTACGAGTAGTACTTTGACCTAATTTCTTGTACGACCATATTTAATATTCTAGTGGGCTCTTGCTTATTGGCTCCTAATGGGACGACAACCACCATCCCCTGGGAACACTAATCCCATCGGTGACTTCACTTCCATCGCATACCATTGATATGGATTATCATAAGTGCCATGTACTTTGATGTCATTAATATTGGTGCATTTCTTTGCAAAGTGTAAGGTGTCGATTCATTCCCTTAAGCTTTGACAAGCATCTTAGGACGATTCTTTTAAGATAAGTGCCACTTTAGACAAATTCTAAGTAGGTTATGTAAAGTGCATTTCTTTACATAAAAAAGATGTTAAAATACAATAGACATATATTAAAAACTATAAAATAACTCTTAGGTAAATAAAATAACTCTAAGAAAAAAAATTCTTAAATAGTTTCTAAAGTAAAATAAAATAATTATAAAATAACTCTTAAATAAATAAAAACAACTCTTGAGATTAAAGAAAGTAAACTATATAGATAAAATCTCTTGAGATTAAAGAAAGTAAACTATATAGGTAAAATAAAATAATTTTTAAATAGTTCTAAAATTAAAATAAAATTAATATAGATATTTAAATAGATTTACATAAGTAAAGATATCTTAAATATATTTACATAAATGAATTATTATTTTTAGTTTAGAACAATTTAAAAGTTATTATATTTTATTTACTTTATTTTTGTCTAAAAAAATATTTTTATTTACTTAAGAGTTATTTTATGTAAACTATTTAAGAATTATTTTATTTTATTTACATTGTTTACTTACTTAAAAATTATTTTATTTTTATTTAATAAGTTTTAAACTAAAATAAAATATAGATAGATATTTTTATTTATACTAATTTAATTAACATATTGATGACATAATACATTATAATAATAATAATGAAAAATTAAAATTATTACATTATAATAATAATGAAAATTTAAAATTATTACAACATTATAAAATAAAAATAAATTCTATTAAGGGAGAGGGGCCACGCCCCAATAACCGCTATGTTTTTGTGCACCTTACCCCCCAATAAATTTTTTAAAAAGAACTATTACATGTAAAAAGAATACCTAATAAATTACCACATATGCACCAATACATGTTCACAACTCCATGTGTAGATTACCATTGCAAAAAACTAACACACATGCTCTTCCACTTGCATTTTCAAGCCAACTTGATGCAAATTGGAGAACTTCCAATTTAAATATACGCTTTATTGTTTTTATTACAAGGTCATGTTTGTAAAAAACCACCCATTTGGTCATTACATAAAGTCAAACTGGTCACATTCACATACTTTTGTGCACAGCTATTGGTACCTAAGCTACCATAAACACACAACACTCCAATCCCAAAGGGCTGTCAATTACACATTTTCCCATACTTGTTATCACATCCCCCCACTTGTTGTCACATTCTCCCATACTTGCTATCACATCCACTTGCACCTGCACAAACACATAATGGTATCGGGCTCCCCATCCAAGCAATAATTTAATAAAAAAACAAAATTAAATCAGTTTAAATAAAAAAATGTGAGATTTATAAATCACATCATCGAATACAATAGCTTCTGCACATTTAATCAAATTCATTGTCAACGGTTAAGAGTTATATATATATTTGAAGGTTCATTGTCAACGGTTAAGAGTTTTATCATATCATTGTCAATGGTTAAGGGTTTCATTATATCAGGGTTTTGAATGCTTTGAATCCTACAGCTTTGTCTCTATAATAATTTTACAATCAGATTCTTTCCAATTTTGACCGAATATATATTTATTAATTATTATTACATTAAATATTTACAATTGTTTTCCTATGTTCTCATATAATCTATCTAGGGTTTATATGAAAAGCTTCTACATATATTCGGATTTAATTGTTAATGAACTATATATGTATACATGTTTATCTATCGACATATGTATATCTATAGACATATGTATATATGTATACATATCTAGATATCTGTATACATATCAGTGGAATATGTATTCGGACCTGAATGAACATTGAATAGATTTAATGTTGTTTCCTGTCCGCACCTAAACAAACATGTTACCATGCATGTTGTCCCGTAAATCATATCTGTTAAATCATTCAATAGATTAAATCATGTCTGTTAATGCACTGTATATTATACATGTCTATATATACATATGTATATAGATAGACATATGTATATCTGTATACATTTCTACACATTTGTATACACGTGTATATTTGTATACATATGTATACATATCTACATATCTGTATACATATCTATAGACATATGTAGATCTATAGACATATGTATATTGATATATATATGTATATGTATAGACATATGCAGTGTAGACAATGGAAACATTTCAAGCTGGTACTTACTTAACATTTCAGCGTTTCATTGAATTGATTAAATTGTGTCTGTTACTGTGCTGATTATATATTGGAAACACATAATAATGAAACCCTCAACCGTTGATAACACAGTCTAAAATGAAACAACACAATGGAACACTATAAAATGGAACATGTTATGTTTGTTGTCCATGCCACTGCAATAATGATGCCTCAATCTGTTTTCAGTCATTGCACTAAGGATGCCATTTTTTTTCTACAAATCACTTCTGGTACTGATTATGTTTGCATTTCTTGCAAGTGTATAGATACTTATGGCTTAAGGTAAAATGGGGAGGAGAACTTCTGGAAGGAGAATAGTCAGAAAACTTGGGGGGTGCAAGTTTCCTAATGTGGTGTCTAGGGACAAAGATACACATACCACAAAACCAAATCATGTTGCAGTGGAATGTATATTTCCCTTCGTACATACAGAGGATTTATAAATCAATACAGATTGCCTTCAAACTACTGCTGTGGAAACAAGTTCTTCAAGGTCTGCGCTTCAAGAAGACATGAGGCCAAGTGATAGCTTCCAAGTATCAAATGAAGACAGTTAAGGTTCTATGGCCACTGCACCAGAGAATCAGGCCTTTGCAGTGGATGATGATCCTGAGATAATTGCACTTGAAACCTTCTTGCAATTCGCTGGATATAAAGATGCACAAATTGAGGAATTCATCAGCACATTCCTATTCCTTTTCCTAGATTTATGGAGAATTGAAGAAGGTTTTTTTTGGATGGAGATACTTGACATTAGTGAAATTTCTATGCGTATATCTCATTTAGTCATATCATTATGTAATATTTTGTGAAAAAAAGAACAGACTGATGTCATGTTTATATGTTTGTATGTATGTAAATGTTTAAAAAAAAAACAGATCAATGTCATGTCTATCTATTGATCTTTTGTAATATTTTGTGAAAAAGGAACATATCGATGTCATGTTTATATGTTTGTATGTTTGTAACTGTTTTAAAAAAAAAAAGAGTTCAATGGTTATTTCTGAAATATCTGTGTCGATCTCATGTTTCTATGTTTGTATGTTTGTATGACTGTAACTATTTTTTGAAAAAAAAAAAGACTTGAATGGTTTGTTAGCATGGTACTACAAGTTGTCTACATAATTTTCTTGTAGTAGCATGTTGTTTTAGCATTCTGTTCACATAATTCTACCTTAATTGAAATCATTAAAGAATCTAAGTAAATGTAGTTCCATTTAAGTAACAAGGAAATTTAAACTATTGAAAGGAACCTAAATTAAAGTATTGTAAATTGATTGATTGATTAAAAGTAAATCAAAGGAAAATGATTGAAAAGAACCTAAAATTAAAGTAAAGTAAATTGATTGATTAATTAAAAGTAAAGGAAAATGATTGAAAATAACCTCAAATTAAAGTTGAGTAAACTGGTTGATTGATTAAATGTTTAGTAAAGGAAAATGGTTGAAAAGAACATAAAACTACTATGAAGAAAAACCTAAAGTCTAGTGGGTCATTGCCCGAGTAAAGTCTTATAAGACTTTACCTGAATTGATTACTCTCAATCGAAGGTGTTCTAGAAAGCATTGACCATGGTTGTATGCCTGCAAACATATAAATGATAATCGAGGCAGTAACGAATGTACATCATAAACAAAATCATTAAATTGAACTGCAAGTGCATTTATCTAAACACATCGTTCCATAAGATGTAATAAACAGAAAAAGGTAAATGCATTGTTACATTTATATTACATATCACATGTACATATATATAGATATACAAATACATATAAACATTTATATAGATATCAACTAATAATAATCCGAGCATAATAATAATAAATGTTTATTAATCTAAGCATAATATTCATTTGTCGATCATTATCCTTTTGTTTTTAAATTAGAATGAACTAAAATGCATAGTTCAATTTATATTAGACATTGAAATACATATACATATATTACATATACACATATGTTATGTACATGTATATACATATATATGTATATAGATAGACATATACATTTAGATATACATGTATAGATTTTTATATATACATATAGACATGTATACGTATATATACATATAGATATACACATGTATACATATAGATATATTACTTTAGATTGACTGGAAAAAGTAAATTCAATGTGCAATTTATATTACTTGTTCACATATGTATAAATTCACTTTCACTTAACCGAGGAGATTACATAATCACATGCAATAATTGCAAAAAAAAACTGTATATAATAAGGCATGAGAGCAAAATATTCCATCGGAGTCATCATAGCAAAATATTCCATGAGTAGTGGTGTGTTAACAAACACAATTGCATAGTACAATTCGTCAACTAGTGTTTTAAGTAAAGTCTTATAAGACTTTACCTTCATCGAGTGCTTGCATTGCAAGGTGCTCTACAAACCTCACATGCCTGCAATCATATAAATCAAAAGCCGGTAGTCATCTGGGTAGTAACGAACAAACATCAAATCATCCAAATAATCTCATGCATTTACAAAAGAAAATATGAACTGCATTCAGGGATTTTAATTTAAATAATCACATGTAATTGCAAAAGAAGACTATATAATATTGTAGTAGAGCAAAATATTCCATCAGAGCAATCAGGGCAAAATATTCCATGACTAGTGTGTTAACAAACACAAATGCATAGTACAAATCGTCAACCAGCGATGTAAGTAAAGTTTTATAAGACTTTACCTTCATTGAGTGTTTGCAATGCAAGGTGCTCTGTAAACCTCTCACATGCCTGCAATCATAGAAATTATATGTCGGGCAGTCATCCGAGTAATAACGAATAAACATCAAATCATCCAAATAAATTCAAGCAGTGCAATGATACAACTATATATTGCAGACATATATAGTGATACACACATATATATACATAATAAAAATATACATGTATCCATATATATGTATATATCATTTATATCCACTCCACTAAAAAGTAACACAGTTGATCCCTTTTGTAGTTAGGACAGGTTTAAAATATGTTTATTAACACCCCACCATAAATTAAGTTGGTGGAGCCTTGGAACTTACCCACCCATTTCCTAAACCTACTGACACCCCTTTGATGTGTTAAATAACATATTTGCAAATTAAACCAACACCTTTGGTTTTGTTCATCCATGATAAGGTGAATGTGGTGGCATGGACTACAGACATAACGTGTTTGAATTTATATAATTTATGCACACACATATAGAAATACGTGTATAATATATACATGTATTCATATATTTGTATGTATATATATATATATATGACATGTATTTATTTTTGAGGATGCATTATAAACGTTTGAGGGTTTCAACAATTTCTAGCAAACAACTCGAAAAGATGTAGCAAAGTTTAGTGCAAACAAATTAGACTAAAATTGAATATAGATGTGTTGCAATTGTAAAATTCTTAAATGTTAAGTACCGGACAGGTTTTACAGCGATCCTTCAGGAATTTATGCTAAAAACAATGTCTACGCTGCATAATGTTCCTCTTATAATGGATCTAAATTTGAAAAAGGAATGCATTGAAATTGTTTGTTGAGTTTGATTTTGATTAAATGTGTAGAAGCTATTATATTCGATGATATAATAAACAGAATTGAATATGATTGTTGATCTACATATGTTTATAGATATGTCTATAGATATGTATATAAATATGTATACAGATATGTATACATATGTATAATCAATATCATAAGTTATTTGTTAAAAAAATGGCATCCTTAGTGCAATGACTGAAAACAAATTGAGGCATCATTATTGCAGTGGCACGGACGACAAACATAACGTGTTCCATTTTGTAATGTTCTATTGTGTTGTTCCATTTTAGACTTGTTATCAACGGTTGAGGATTTCATCATTATGTGTTTCCAATATATAATCAGTACAGTAACAGACACGATTTAATCAATTCAATGAAATTACCCATGCAACAAACAACTAGAAAAGATGTAGCAAAATTCAGCAAACAAATTGGACTAATCTTTCCAACATGTATTTCTAGAATTGTAAAATGCCGAAATGTTAAGTACTAGCTTGAAATGTTTCCATTGTCTACGCTGCATATGTCTATACATATACATATGTCTATAAATCTACATATGCGTATAGATATACATATATGTATACAGATATGTATATATGTATAGATATACACGTGTATACAAATATGTAGACTATAGATATACAGATATGTATATAGATATGTATACAGATATGTATAGATATACACGTGTATACAGATATGTAGATATGTATACAGATATACATATGTCTATGTATATATATACAGTACATTAACAGTCTAATCCAAATATATGTAGAAGCTTTTTATATAAACCCTGGATAGATTATATAAAATAAAACCCTTAATACATTATATTACAACATAGTAAAACAATTGTAAATATTTAATGTAACAATAATTAATAAATAGTATTCGAACAAAACTAGGAAGAATCTGACTATAAAATTATTAACGAGACAAAGTTGTAGGATTCAAAACATTCGAAACCCTGAAATAATGAAACCCTTAATCATTGTCAATGAACCTTCAAAAATATATTCCCATATATATATATATATATATATATATATATATATATATATATATATTACATTAACAGACATGATTTAATCTATTGAATGACTTAGCAGACATGATTTACAGGACAACATGCATGGTAACGTGTTTGCTTAGGTGCGGATGGGAAACAACATTAAATCCATTCAATGTTCGTTCGGGTCCGAATACATATTCCACTTTCCACCGAAAAATTAATCATTTTACTGACTGGTTTCCCTGTTCTCCACGGTGCGATGGAAAGGTGAGGGTATTCAGTCAAAACTAGGAAGAATCTGACTATAAAATTATTGCGGAGACAAAGCTGTAGGATTCAAAACTTTTGAAACCTGATATAATGAAACCCTTAACGATTGACAATGATATGATGAAATCCTTACCGTTGACAATGAACCCTCAAAAATAAGGTATACCCATAAAAATATACGAACCCATTTGTATGTATAGAAAAAAAACTATCATTATATAACAGTATATTATTCTGTAAAGTGAAATTATCACAAGACAAAGGTTGCCTCAGACAAAATAATGAAACTTTTAATCGTTGACAATGAACCATAAAAAATATATTCCCATTAAAATATACGAACCCATTTGTATGTATAACAAAAAACCCTCATTATATAACAGTATATTCTTCTGTACAGTGAAATTATCACAAGACAAGGGTTGCCTCAGACAAAATAATGAAACCTTTAACCGTTGACAATGAACCCTAAAAAATATATACCCATAAAAATATACTAACCCATTTGTGTGTATAACAAAAAACCCTCATTATATAACAATATATTCTTATGTACAATGAAATTATCACAAAACAAGGGTTGCCTCAGACAAAATAATGAAAAATCTAAAATTAAATTACATAGCAGTACCCAAATCACAGGTAGCATGAGAGAAAAACGAAGCTAAACGACTGTATAATAATTGTATAAACACCGTCGTATGAAACCAAAACAATGGAGTGAAAGCAAAGCTGAAATCATATGGAGAAATGATGTTAATTCGTTATCTGCATGGAGACGGATTTGCATGGAGAGCGACAACTGGCGGCCACGTTCAAACCCTCGCCTTTCCATCGCACCGTGGAGAATAGGAAAAGCAGTCGGTAAAATGATTAACTTTTCGGTGGAAAGTGGAATATGTATTCGGACCCGAACGAACATTGAATGGATTTAATGTTGTTTCCCGTCCGCGCCTAAGCAAACATGTTACCATGCATGTTGTCCCATAAATCTATGTTGGAGTAAACTTTAAAGATGTAAGGGGACGCAACGATGGGTGTGGGGATGTTTAAGAAGGGGGCGGGTAAGTTTGAAGGCCCCACCAACGTGATTTATGGTGGGGTGTTAATAAACATATTTTTAACCTACTCTAACTATAAAAGTGATCAAGTGTGTTGCCCTTTTAGTGAAGGGGTGAATTTTTTTGGGGGCCATGGCGAGCGGTTACTGGCACATCGGTGCACATGTATGGGGCGACATGTTGAAATGACCATTTTTCGACCCATGTGCACATAACGCATCCTACAGGGAAATGTATAAGTGCCCAGAAGTTGAAAGAATAGCTTTAAGCTCTTCACTTGCATACGGAAAAACAAAAAAAAAAATCATCGAAATTCGATATGTCTGGCTATATGCTTGACGTGCGGCTACTGGCCCCTCTCCCTCAGAAACAAATTTTATTGTCACTCATGCTTTAAATTCTGTTGCTTATATCCCACCTTATTTTGTAAGACCTCTTTTACCTTGAATGAACGAATGAATGATTTTTAATGACGTCTAAAAGGCCAGCAGCCTAAGGGACCAAGAGCTGCAGCCCTAAGACACTTTCCAATCTTTTCGATGCGACTCTTCCGCTATGTATCTTGACCAAGAAGCCATTATGTGGAGATTGGTTTCCTATGGAACCTTCCACCATTTGTGCCCTTAATTTGACCTCCTTTTAAAAAATAAGATTTCATTGTGCTTCTTCGTAGGGAAGACCATTGTCTGTAGACGTAGATTGGTCTGTAATATCCGTCTACTCCATTCGATCGCTGTACGAGTAGCTCATTGATGGGTGTCGGTCGGCCTTTGGAGAGGTGGCGCGGCGCAGGTGTGAATGATGTCTACCTTAGCTATTCCACAGCAGTCGCGCGCAACAGTAGCACCAAATTCCCGATAAAGGCTGTCATCTATGACATGCTCTGCTTTATTCAGAGGACACCCCCAAACGCAGTTTCTCCAATTGCCTCTGCTTCTGTTTCTGATGGGGAAAGAGATATGAGCAATCTCATCCCCGCCTCTACCAGTACCAGTCCTTGCTCTGCTGCAGTGACTGCTTCAGAGGTGGCGCAGAGGTTGGGGGTTCACAATCTTCCTGGGTTGCAAGCTACAATTTTGACAGAAAGCAAGGAAAGGCTGGCGAAAAAGCAGAAGCTGGAAGAGGTGATGGGCGGAGGGGACAGTGTGAGAGCCAAGTACATGGACCAGATCAGAGACAAGAAGATGATGGCTCAAGCCAGGAGAGAAAGGGAGAGGTTTTCGATAAACACCAACACTAACGCTTACACGGCTCAGTCTACATCTTCTCACAAGGCCTGGAGTGTCACACCCAGTTCCGCTGCGCTTCTCCGCTATCTCGAGGTATGCTTATCCTCTGCTTCTCTTTCAAGTATATTTACATGATAATGCATTTTTGTTTTGAGCTTTCATATGGTAGCAAATATCTGGAAAAAAATGCAAGTTATCACGGCTCAGACTGCCCTGATGGCCAATTATTTTCAGACTCGGCATGAATCTGGATTGCTATTTTATCAGATATCGTGATTTACTCCCGATTTTATGTGCTAATTCACGAATTAAATCCAATTGGTAATGAAATTTTAAAAAACAGCATATTTTCTCTGTTTCATCTGCATTAGGCTTTTTTTTCCCATGGAATCATAGGTTGGTCACAATGGATCCTTTACTGACCTGTTATCCGGAATCTCAACTCGTTGCCTGACACATTTGCTATGAAGTATTAAAAGTTGTATTTTGTTACAGTTATGATTTAATTGTTGCATCTTATGAGGCGAATCTTAGAAATGCATGTTGTATTAACATTATAGTATTGTTCAAATAAAAAAATATCATGCTATCTCAAAGTGAAAAGCATTCAAACCAAGGGTATAGAGCTTGATGAGATTGTCATAATTAGATTTTTAATTTGTTTTTCTAGGGATTTGAATTGCAGATGACCTCTACGAGTAGTCATTACACTAATGACAGATTTCCTGATCTTTGTGGATAATAATTATAACTAAGGGGACCCACTCAGCACACAAGTACCTTAAAGCATTTGTAATTATTTTTGTTTTCAAGTTGGTGTTGCTTGAGGTCAGGTTTTATCCTCCAAACTTGTTTCGTGTTTTGTTTATGTGGATGTTTCAAATTTTTGTTTTGGCTTTCCTTTTTATGTGGACGTTGCATGTGGCATACCATACTTTGGTGCCTTAGTTGTTTGGTTCCTAAATGGTTTCACAGTGATGGAACTTTGGCTATCCTTTTTTGGCTATTTGCTAATGAATAATTTTCTGTATATATAACCTGGCTTAACTGAAATTCCATTTACATAACCACCAGAGTAACCTCACCTGTGCTTCAGCAAGCTATATCCAGTGTGCAAATAAGCATTTAAACTTTCTCAAACTTAAGCAGATGCAATGCAGATCTAAAATCAATGACACCCATTTACACTAACATAAGATGAAGTGTAGGTTGCTTGCCTTTCATATTTTACTCTATGGAGAGCAGGTTGTTTGTCTTTCCTATTTTACTCGTACGTAACATGAAGAACAAGTTGTTTGTCCTTAATACTTTTTTAATTAGCAAATCACTGGGCCCAGACAAATTGAGGACACAAACAGGGGTGTGAATTCTCTAGCCCTTTGTAGGCCGCCTTAACATGGCGAACTTTATTGGCCATGCACCTAGGGTGCCCTTTGGGCTGTAGGCTGCTCGACGTGCTGAGGAGATTTGAATTTTGGTGTCCTCTGTATCAATGTACCCCATTAACAATTACAACACAGATTTTTGGATTGTGCTTCTTTTATATTTAATTATTAGAGCTCTTTACTTTTACTTCTGTTTGGAAGGAGATTCTGTTGAGTCTTCATTTGATTAATCAGTTCTTTCATTTGTGATATATAATTTTTTTGTATGTTCGTTGACACAGAACTGATGAATTATGCTTCAATAGGAAAGGGGAATACCACAAGCACTTATAGCACGAGGAGATCAGTCACAGCTTAATGAATTGCTAGAGGAACTCAGAAATTACAAGTTCCAGTATTTAAGGAATTTAGAAACAGACGAAACAGAGAAGTCAAGTTCAGAAGTTACAGATTCTGCAAATCACTAGTTTGCCCCTGGCCTACTTGTTTCTTTAAATTAATTTTGTGAAGACAATTTTTGATGTCATTTATATCTATTTGTAATGACAGGCCCTTCTGCATTTGCTTTTTTATTTGCAGTAGTGAGATACTGAAATCATTTTGTGCAATCTGGGGCCTTCCACCATGGCAGGTGTTACTGGTGAGCATTTCATTTGTAGGCTTCAAAACAAACAATATAAGTAGACTTCACTATGGGTGCTCATGGTTATTAAAGTTTTTTTCATGATTTGTTTAACTGCCGTGTACTTTTCACAAGTGCACTGTCTTGCACGTGTGCGCTCACACACATATAGTATACATATATCTTTTCTGGTAATGGGATATACTTTTGTTTACTTTGAAATATCTATGTAAAAAGCAAATTGGGATTTTTACTTTAGTGAATATTGTGTGTGCATATACTCATTGTATGAAGGATTTCACTTTTGTAAAACCCACAGGCCTTCCAGTTTCAAGGGTTTCACCTTTGTAGAACTTGATGCTTTCTATTTTTTTTTTTAAACATTACACATGTAAAACCCTTGAGACTTTAACTGAGAGATGTTTTTAATCCAGATTGCAATGCTTTGGATATCAGGATATCTCATAAAATCTTTTTGCGCAAAACAAGAATTAGGAAGCAAAATGAGCATTAAGGATAGAATATTCAATGGGACTTAAGTGTTTGGATTATAAGAACTGGTTTGCCCAAACCTTCTCAAACACACACAGATATATTCTATAAAAAATTGTTATAATATCAATCATGCAATGTCGTATTAAAATGTAATTTTTGTCATCTATCATGATTCAAATTCAAAACAATAGCAGGTTACATCTAACTTCATTCACGTTGGAAAATGCAATTATCAAAGATCATAATTTGCAATTTTATTTCTCTTTGCATAAAGTTTGAAAGATGTCAAATTTTAAAATTACAATGATATAGTGTTATTGATCACTTATGACAAGTAAACATACTTAGTAGTCATTTAAATTGTACTGATCCAAGAAGTCACTTTAGGGTGGTTTTCTCTCAGATTTTGTTATTGGTGGAATGGGAACCAGTAACGACTGACTAGGGTGAGTTTTGATTAGGAGCGAGCACATATAGCATTCTTATTTGATCTCTTGCTGAACTTGCCAATGGAAGACATTTTTTCATTCATCTACAGGGTTCAACTTTGTGCTTTGGTTGCCGTTAAGATAGAGCCGAAAGAACAGGTCTTGTGTCTTTTTTGAGGTAAGACAATTCTGCATCATGGAATGAATGTGCATATTCATTATTCTGATGGTCCATCACCTTCTAAGTATAATGGGTGAATGGTCTTGATTCTTATTGTGATTGGATGTAATAATAATTAGGGTTAGTTATGTATTTTTGCTAAGTTATCGATCTTGGTTTGGGTTCCAGGTTTCTGTTTGTGGATCTGGTCAATTTTTTTTTTTGGGGTTGGGTTCATTCATACAAAAACATGTAAAAATCATAAATATATACATTTTTGCAGCAGTAATTAAGTTCAGAATATGACATAGTATCATATAATAAACGAAACCACCATAAAACTTAAAAATACTAGAATGTCAATTAATCAAACTTGAATGTCATGATATATATTCGTCGTTCAAACTTCAATATTAAAATTAAAAATAATAATTTCAACAATCAGCCATAAGGCTTTAGCATCATATGGGTTTTCAAAAATAGCATCATCACCATCAATATTAGATGATGAAGGTATTGGTATATTAGAGGAACTAGAAGCAGTGCCATTGGCACTCACATGCTTGCTAGTTGGCTCATCCTCAACTTCAAGTGCAGCAAGTTGGGAAGTAATATTTGCAGCAGTAATTAAGTTAAGAATACCACATAGCATCATATGATAAACAAAACCGCCATAAAAATTAAAAATACAACAATGCCAATTAGTCAAACTTGAATGTCATGATATATATTTGTTATTCAAACTTCAATATTAAAATGAAAAATAATAATTTCAACAATCAACCATCAGGCTTTAGTGTCATATGGGTCTTCAAAAATATCATCATCAACATCAAGATTAGATGATGTAGGTACTAGTATATTAGAGGAACCACAAGTAGTGCCATTGGCACTTGAATGTTCGCTAGCCGGCTCATTCTCAACTTCAAGTGCAGTAAGTTGGGAAGTGGAAGCATCCAAGTCAGTATGCTTTGGCTAGACTTCCTACATCCTCATGTTCTCTTCTTTGTAGCCAGTTTGTTTGTGTGAAAGGAGGTGCAAGTTAGAATGCATGTACACTAAGTCCTTTGATTTTTTTGAGTGTAGTTGGTTGTGCTTTACTGAGTGGATGAAGGAGTATGTGCTCCTATTCCTTTCATATGTAGATGGACTAGCAACTATTAAGACAAAGTTAGAGAGTTTAAGAGTTATAAAATTTAAAATTATAAATGAAACTTCAAAGATAAAAAATAAAAATTTATAAAACTTACTTGCAACAAAACTTTGATCTAAAGAGGTTGTAGGTGTGAGAATGCTTGTCCATAGAAGTACCATCAACTGTGAGCATCAACTTCAAACTTGTCATGAAGAGCTTTAATACTTTGACCATTGGAGTGTACAAATTCTATGAATTCAATTTTGACTACACCCTGCAAACTAGGATAAGGGAAGAGTCTATGAATTGCCCTTAGTTGACATTGAAATCTCTATATGGGGCAACGCTTGGCGACACAGAAAGGATCTCAGCACTATAATATTTTGGACTCAATGCAAAGACAAAAAGATGTAGTGCGGTGGTCATTGTGTTCCATCTCGTTTTAATAATTTTGTGCACTCGTTTGAAGAAAGTTTTGCTAGGATCTCGCTCTCTCATTTATGATGGTCTTCATCTTCTCAATTATTGAGTCCATGCCATCATATATCTCTCCTAAACAAAGCTTATCCTTGTCGGTGTAATGGATCATACTCAAAATGGGCTTAGTTTAGGAGATATTTGACACAATTGCACCAAATGTCATCTAGGATCTATTGATTTGATATTTGCTGCCCTCTCACTGCTAGATTGCCTCCATATGGACCAATTTTGATTGATGACTATGTTAGGAAGTGTTTCCCGAACCTTCACAAGTTGTCTCAAGATGATTGTGTTGGAGGCAAAATAGGTCTCAACAACCTATTCAACAATCAAAGTTCAAAAAAAACAAAAAACAAAGAAGAAAGCATAATTAAGTTAAAAAAATAACTAAAGTGAAACATAAATATTAAAATGAATCTTAATGTTTTACTTACCTTCAACAGTTCCAATTTCAAGAATGATTTGAATATGCCTTGCGACATGTGGTGGATGGTGATGAACATTTGGATGTCTTTAGCCTTGGCATACACTTGTTTGATTCAATCAGTTTTGGTGCCAATCTTTTGTAGCATAAGGTTGAGGGAGCGGACAACACAAGGTGTCAAAAAGATGTGTCAATAACACTCCTCAACCAACAAACTAGTTGCTCTCCAATTTTTGACGGTGTTTGTTATGACTTGAACAATGTTTTGAGGTCCCACTTCGTCAATGGCCGTCACGAGGATGTTAGTAATAAATGCACCATCCTTCACCTCCCCTCACAATCCCTTAGGGAAAATTTCAGTGACATTGATCAATGACTGATTTTTTGCATCCTTCCATCCATCGGAAATGGACACCCTTGCCTCGACCCACGAATCCCTTATGGGCTTCAATGAATCCTCTACAAGCTTCACCTCCTTTTCCAATAAGGTGCTACACATCTCAAAACTAGTGCCCTTGTACCTTTTCAGAGTCTCGTTAATTTTTCTCACCGTTTGTTGCTAATATGGAGAGTGAACAACATTGAAAGCCAATCCATTTGCATAGATATATCTTGGAATGTGTTGAGTGACAATCTCTTGAGACTCATTGTGAAATGCCATTTCCATTGGTTTCTTTGGTCTCTTATGTGTAATGGCTACAGGTTGTTTTATAGGTATGGCCAAAAATTGGTGGCTCTCTAGCACAAGTTTAGGAATAGATGGGGCAAGAGGGGGCCTCATTCCCTGAGATTCTTTCTTTTCCAAAAGATGGTTTAATCTACAACTTGTTGCTTCATTTGTTTTCTCCTGCTCACTAATATATGCTATGACTTGCTCTAATGGAATGGATACACCATTCTTTTCTAGGCAAGATTTGGTGCTCTGTCTAGGAATGCCACACATATGGGCTTTCACTTGACTGTTTTGACACCACCTCCATTGTAAATCCAAACATAGCCCCCACCACTTGGAATTGGTACCATTTCAACATATTTCCAAAGAGTCTGTTTTGAAGCAGTGTTGACCCACGTTAGAATTGGCTGCCATTGCAATCCTTATGGCAACAAGTTTGATAAACAACACATTCAAAACAGAAAACACACAAGCATATGCCATAGATTCATACAAGAATGAAAACAAAACAAGAAGTTAAAAACAAAAGAAGAGAGTTCATTTGTAAAACAAAAATGCAGAAAAAAAAAAAACCAAAAAAATTTACCTCTTTTGCAAAAATCTTCCTCTACGATCTCCTTGGCAGCAAATAGGCACTTGCACATGTGTAGGAAGAGCAAACCAACCACTTTGGAACCTTTACTAATTAATCTTCAACCCTATTTGTGTGATGGCAAGCAAAAATGAATGTTAGCAAGAATGAATGGTTTTTGTGTTTTGCATTCACAATGAAGTAAACTAGTTTGTTTTAGTTTTTTAAATGCTTTAGAAGCCACTTTTTAGGGTTAGGAATTTGTTTTTATCCATCCAAGTCAAAGTCAAAGTCAAATGCCAAAAACAATTTAAAAAAAACAAAAGAAAAGAAAAAGAGAAGAACGACCAAACTATTGTGGGTTCCTATTGGGTTCAATGTGGGTTCTCGTGTTCGTTTGGGATGAACCAAGAGAGGAAACACACCTGTTCGATGACCCCTAGCCAGATCGAATCGAATCTCGAATTAGGTGCGGATGGGATCCGGATTTGGGCGGGTTGAGCATAAAATTGGTAACATAGTATATTTGTAAAGACCGCCAAAAGACCTCAGTTTATTAAATAAACTGCATTTTTTTGGCGGTTTCTTCAAAAAATTGGTTGTCATTTACCAAAAAGATTGGTCGACTATTTTAAATGGCTGGCCGGTTCAAACTGGTATGGCCCCAAGCCCGAGCCATGGTTAACCGCAGGTTTTACCCAGTTTATGCTTCTATGATTGATATACTTGAGCTAGTTGTTGTGTTGTTGCTGCTCTTCCCTAAACACTTCTTGTTCATTCATTGCACCCATTCCTAGCATTGATAGTTTGGTTGAATGACTTGCTGGTGGTGTAGTACAATAGCTATGTCGTTGTTAGTGCTACTTCTAATAATAAAGTTTAAACACATATGTTGTGCATATTGATCCCATAGTCTACATACTTAGTCTACATACTTTGCATTGATAATTAGGCTGCTATGTAGGTGGCACCATCTCTTGTGGTATTGAGGTTGCTGTTGAACTTAAGTTACAACCACTCTTGTGGTATTGACATTGCTCTTGAACTTAAGTTACAACCACTCTTCCCGCCAGTTCATAATGCAAGCATTCTTGTTTCATTTGTCTCTCTGTGCAAACATATTGTGCATCACATCTTTGGTATTGTTTCTGCTCTTCCCTAAACACTTTTAGTTCATCCATAACATCTATTCCTATCACCGATAATTGTGATGGTTGAATGACTTTCAAGTGGTGTAGTACCACTATGTGGTTGGTGATGTTACTTCTAATAACAAACACATATGTTGTGGCATGTGCATATTGGTCCCATACTCTACATACTTTGTGCCATAATCTTTCCCTATATATGGGCTATTATGTAGACAGTGTCAACCCTTGTAGTATTGATGTTGCTCTTGATCTTACAACAACTACTCTTCCTGCCACTTCATAATGCGGGCATTCTTGTCTCATGTGTCTCTTTGTGTTTCTACATACTTTGCACTGTAATCTCTACTTCTCCTTGTGATTGCTACTTCTCCTTTCATCAAAATTTCTTGTTTTAGCCTTAATGAGCTAATTCTATCTGTACTCCAGTCAATTCATCTTTCATTGCTGAGTCATTCTCTCCTCCATGACTGTGCCTCTAATCTAAGCACAAATTCTATGCTTCTAAGAAGCTCCTAAACAACTTGCCATCCATAGATGTTCCCAAATAGGGTGGTAACCTCAACAAGCACCATTCAACCTTCTATTTCTCATTCATCAGTTCTAATTTCTATTCGGAATTTTGACCCCTATTGTAGGCGAATGATAGACTGGAATGATGAAAAATTAAGATTATGTATTCAGATAATAGTCGATGGCACTGTAAAATCTATCTAATAGTATGTACATAAGTAAATGGAACAGTATGCATTCACAAGATTACACAAGACACAGATTTACGTGGGAAACCCTTTTGGGAGAAAACCCACCAGCAAAAGACTTTCACAGTTATATTATTCAGAATCAACACCAATTCAATACAAGGTTTTGGGAACCTTTATACAGAGTCTCAATGTACTACATACCCTTCTTCTGCAATTGCTCTAATGATCACACACCAGCAATGTACAAATGTCTTTAATGTTTAACAAGTGAGTTTGTAACAATAACCTTGGCTCATTCACATGAATTGACATATAGACATGTTCATGGAAATCAACTGTCTAACTGTCCAACCAACCCACAGAATACCAAGAGTCATGCAACTAGATCCGACTATACATGACGTCAACACATTGCAAAAGTCACCAAGTGTGAGGCCTCCACATAGATAATCACCTTGTACATTCTGCCATTGCCGCACACTATGAATCAATAGTTACAACTTCAACACTATTAGTAGACATGTATGTTTCCGATATAGCCACCGCTACCAGCTCCTCGCTTGTGGTAGCTCACACCAACATAACATTTCTCTTGATTGCTTGTGGTATTGTGTGCCATCTTCTAGGACATTATCTTGCTCTCAGATTGTACTGCATGATCTCCAAATCTATTGCAAGTGCTCTTACATCATTGGTCATGCTCCAACAAACACTAAACTCATATGCGGTTGTGAGTTCTACTAGATGGCCACTACATGTAGACAAACCATGTATGCTGTACCACACCTATTTGCTACACCACTACCACATGTTAGTCAACATAAATGCTATACCGCATTACCTGATAACTCACCACATATCACAGCAGCACTATTGAACCTTTATCATAAAGTGAACCATTCTACCCTTGCATCAGATCCCTATTTTTATTTATGTGTTTTGTTGGAATGTGAGGGCTATGGTAGTCATTTTTCAACGTTGCTTCCAATTTTGGCCATGTCAGTTTGTGGTTAGGGCTTAATTTCATGTTCCATTTCAATACTTAGTCTTTCAAAGTTCCTATAAAATCAAATTATCTTCATTGATGATTTTGTTAGTCTGTGACATCTCTAGTATGAGTCTAAGATTACTTGCCACTACATCTTTGCCGCCTCTTCTGAATATTGATAACTTCATTACGTTAAGAGACATTGGTGAGGGGATTGGGTATTCCTTGTGTTATCTTAATTGGTATTATTTCCTCCTTAGTTACTACCATGCTTGATCCTCCACTGCCTTGGTTGTTACTGAAATGACCTAGACACTCAAGGGACTTCAAGGATGATGGAAACTAGTCATTTGTGATGGTTTCAACCATAGCAGCAAAAATCTTTTGGGGAAAAAATCGACAAACCAAAAGTATAAGATATTTTAAAAAATCGGGATTTAATTGGGAAAGAATTGATTCAAAAAATGTAGAAAAACACAAAAAAGAGAAAAACCTGTTGTTTTTTAAATTTGAAGGCATTTTAATAGCATAGAGATATAGAGAGCAAATAAAAATGAGTTAAAGCCGATGAAACATAGAACACTGCTTTATCCAATCATTTGCTGTTTTGTGGAATCCTATAATATAGGTTAAAAACTAAAAACCCTATCCCAGTCGAAGTCAAAATCAACTAAAAATGGTAAAAAAATCGGGATAAAACATGACCTATATCACAAGGTTTGTGTTCATATTTGTGTTCGGTGAAGAAAAAAATTCAAAACAAATTTGTTGAGTGATAAAATTCGGGAAAAAAATTTTGTGATTAAGTTTGAATATTATATATATATATATATATATATATATTTTAATAACTTATACTAAAATCTAATAAAAACCTAAATGCTAATTAAAATTAAATATTAATAATTTTAAATTAATTATAAAATTTATTATAAATTTTTTTAAAAAAAAATTATCATAAAACTTAATAATACATTATAAACTATTAAAAATGTTAATATTAATAATAATTTATAAATATTAAAACTAACATTATATTTAAAACTTAAAATCTTAATCAAATATTATAGGTTTTGATTGACTCCATTGCCGTTGAAGCCCAACGCAGAAACCGAAAGTGCTGAAACATGCCTTTGTTGTTATGGATAAATAGATTAGTGTTGATAAACTTCACCCCATTCACAACATTCACCCATTGTCCCATGCACAATGGCCACGCAATAGAATAAATTAGAAGGAGATGGAGTGCGTGTGGATGAAAAATAAAAACCCTTAGAAGTAAAAAAAAGTTGTATGCATTCGTATGGCTGAATTTGGATGGAATATAAATGATTTTTTGTGTTTGTGTTCACATGCGTCAAATTTCAAATTTCATGGATGAAAATTAGCAAACCCTGTGATAGCACATGACTAGATGTGATTTTGATGTTTTTTTGCCTTTTTTTATGATAATATTGGAAAAAATCAGTAAAAGAATGTTGACTGTGATATATTAAAAAAATGCAAAACTTGGCGATTTGTAATTTCTATGACTAGTCATGTTTTTTCACGATTTCTGCTACTATGGTTTCAACCCTCGTTGAATATGTTTCGGTTGCAACGAATAACTGATGAAAATGGTGCAAGTGGATGGTTTCATGCTAAAGATGTCATAGAGTCAATAGACAAGGAAGGGTTTCAAGCATTTGGAATTTTGTCTCTTGGTGTTTTCTGAAGCAGTTGGGCATTCTCTCAAAGATCTTGTGAAGGGGTTTATGCCATAGATGGAAAACTCGTTGTGACTTGTGACTCGCGAGTCATCTAAAAAAACATTCTTAGTCTATGCGACTCGCAAGCTGAGTCTCAACCGTGTACTCACCATGACTTGCCTGAGTCTCTGCAAAAAACTCACCATGTCTCTGGAGGTGACTCACAGTTTCTAATGTCGGACTCATCTGTCATGAAAGCACATAAAACCCATCTGCCCATTTTATTTTTTCATTCTATTTTGACTCGCATTTTCAGTGTTTTGTCTCTCTTTTTGACAAAGCAAAGTTGCAGGTGACAAAGAAGGGTTTGGAATGCTTTTTGAAGACATGTTTTAAGATTCAAATGACTTCGGAGTGTTTTGTACAAACTTATGAATCTATTTTTTTTGAATTTGAAATGACAAATGTTGAAACCTGGGGGTGATGCTGCCCATTTTTTTTTTGGACCCCTTGCCTTCCCCCCTTCGTCCTTTCCTAAACCTACCACATACTATTTCATTCTATTGTATCTTATAAATGTTTGCCATAACAATTTTTTTGAAACCTTGTTGATTTTTTTTCTATGTTAAAATCAACAATGGTAAGTTTAGGGCAAAACATCGGTAGGAAAGACCTTGCATGGAAGCATGGGATGCGAGGTGATGTTGGGAGCACGGTCCGTTGTAATTTTTGCAAGCTTCTTATGACAGGAGGAATCAATAGATTAAAATGCCACCTTGCTCGAATACCTGGACATGATGTGAGAGCATGTGGTGATGCACTCGAAGAGGTTATAAGAGATATGGATGCCCCACTTAGCTCCACTTACTAGTTTTGATATGGAAAAAATGGAAAAGAAGAGGACAAAGGAAGCAATGGCAGCATTGATGAATGCCAATACCGATTCATCTTCAGATTCATTTGTTGCCCCATGAAATCGTCATCCGCTTTCCTCTACTAGTGAGACTCTTGAGAGTTCTAGCCATCTTCCTTCTTCAACCAATTTCTTTATTCCATGTAGTGTTCCAGGAGCACAACCTTTGCTTTACGGTACTACTTGGAATAAAGAGAAACACCATGAGGCTAGGATGGGACAAACAAACTTTTGGTACTATAATAATTTACTCTTCAATGTGGTAGACAATCCATATTGGGAAGGGTTGATAAATGCATTGATAGTTGCCAGTAAGGGGTTTAAGACTCTAACGGCTAAGGATTTAAGTGGGCCATTGCTAAAGGAAGCCATAAAAAATACATGGCTTGTGTTTGATGATAAGAGGAAAGTATGGCGGAGAAAGGGCTGCAACATCTTATTAGACGGATGGATAGATGGTCGAAATAGGACTCTCCTTGACTTTTTAGTGGCTTTGAGTGGCACATTGGTGTTCTTGAAGTTTGTAGTTGCCTCGCATGAAGTCAAAAATGCTGAGACTTTGTGCAATCTATTGGATGAGGTGATCCAGGAGGTTGAGGTTGAGAACGTTTCCCAAATTGTCATGGACAATGCAACGACATATATCTGCGGGGGGACTTATAATGGAGAAGCATCCCACTATTTCGTGGATTCCTTGTGTTGTACATTGATTGGATTTGATGCTAGAGGACATTGAGAAGTTTGGATGGGTCAAAAGTGTGGTTGAAGACGCTAAACAAGTTACCAAATTTATTTACAACCATACTTGGGTCCTTTCTTTGTGTGAGATCACATAGCTAGGAGCTTGTGAGATCGAGAGTGACACGATTTGCTACCCACTTCCTCACTTTGTAGAGCATTGTAGCTGCAGTTCCTTCTCTCAAGTGGATGTTTGTGAGCAATGTTTGGATGGAGTCTCTATAGGCCCAAAAAACTGAAGGGGAGAAGGCCACAAGAATGGTTTTTGACGAGTTCATAAAAATGCAGAGTTACTCAAGGTAAGGAACAATTACAAACATAAATTTTGTAGGGAATTATCTATTTGCTGTTTTTTTTAAGTTAATTTTGTAATAATTTAAAATTTATTTTCAATTTCTTAGGTGACAAAGGATTTGCATTGGGTGGATAGGGATGACATGTTGATGGGTTACCTCTATGAGGCCATGGATAGGGGCAAAGGAGCCATTTTGCATTACTATGGTGAAAACAAAAGAAAATATGAGACCATTTATTACACCCATTCTAATTTAAGAGAATATAAAATTAACTATTAACAGAATTTGAGCAGAAAAATTAACTTGATTAACTTTCTATGCAATAACAATTTCACGTTTACAACTAACTTTCATTTTCAACTGAAGTAATCTTTTCTAACTAATTATATGCAATCAAAACAATTTAACTAACTTTCTTCAACGAATTTCAAATAATAAGAGAGATTAAGAGAAGTACAACTTGAATAGCTTCCTGCTGATTTTGTTTGTAGATCCTCCTCTGGATATTGGAAAAAGAAATATCAACAAGGGTTTTAACCACCCAACCAAGACTAACTGGTCTCCCGTGCTTCTTCAACTAAAGAAACCCGACCTTTCACGAGGGTGATGACAGGAATCAATTAACAACAATGTGCCTCTGAGCCTGGTGTCAAGACCTATACCTCCTGATCGATCTTTCCCTATAGGTACCTCCTAACTGGAAAGATCATTTTGACCAGTGGTATATCTGGTACTTGATCGTTGACAGATGCCTATCTGCATCGTAACCTTGGCCAAGGATTTTCTAGTGTATATATATATATATATATACATATATTTGACATTACTGTGTCGTCAGCCTTCACCCTTGCTCGATCGACATTGTTATTAACTTAATGCTTTCTTTTTTTTTATTATAAATGCAGATTTTTACATAGCATCATTCATGACTTTCTTGACAACTTTTATTTGCATTAAAATTAGAACAGAAACACATAGACAGAAATTGCTCAAAAGAGTACAGCAAACTCTTATTATCAGTATATTATAATACCCAGGTTGACAGTCAAAGAAATGGATTCTAAGCATGTATATATATATAAACATATATATATGTGTGTGTGTGTGTATATTATATATACATATACTTATACATGTATTTCAGACGTAAATCAAATATCAAAAGTATCTCGGCTTTAGAAATCTCATAAGCTTGAATAAAGAAGTACGAATACTGATTTCAGAGGATTGATTCAGAAGCGCAGAATCATAACAAGCGAAAGATAACATGATACGATTTGCTATGATCATCAAACTTTAAACGAATTGCTAAAGATGATTTAAGATCTTGCCTGACAAGTGATTGGAAAATCGAGTTAAACTAGCCGCGACTGTTCTATCCAATGCAATCGGTAACAAAGGCCACTTGATAAATGCACAACACAGTGGGAAATTCTCAGAAACAAAGCGCCAACAACATGCACGCAAAAAGGTAATACTCCACAAGGATACTACAGCTCGATCTCTTCTTCTTTTCTCCCTGTCCGCCTTACTCAGAAAGAAAATAAAAATGCTTAATGGAATGGCGGATGTTCCCTCTATCCTCCTATATGAAAGAGAATGCATGCCAAGAAAGAATGGTCAATCAAAAGAAACCGCTCCACGTAGTGGAGAAGAAGAGGAGTTACAAACAAGATTTCAACTCATACACTTCAAGTGCTCCACAAGGTAAGACTCAAAGTAATTTATTAAATAAACAAAAGAGATAAATCTTTTTCTCTACTAAATATATTTATATATATATACTCATGTGCCTTGGCCAAGGCTACGGTGATTTTAGGATTTTGGCTAAATTATTGTTTTTCGATTCCTGTAATCACCCTCTCCTTGTTGATATCCCTTTTTCTTAGCCCCCTGTTTTGTCCTGCATCCACTTAGACAATTAAGGAAGGTTAAATCATTTCCATGGTACGAATAATAATTAATATCATTTTCATCAATCCATTTTCATATATATAAATAATAAAATATTTGCAATTAAAAAAAAATCATCATATATATTTTTCCAACGAATAATTTCACGTTCATATGAAAGTAGTTGTTCTCAACTAACAACATAATTAATATTTAATTGTTCAAGCAAAAAGGGATGTAACACATTTGGCGCATCATTGATTGCAAATGGACGAACCAACTCCATCAGCTAATAAGTGCTTGGCCTACTACCTAAACCCAAAGTTCTTTTTTGATACATTTAAGGCTGATGAGGAGGTCATCGTAGGGGTTGTTTCATGCATTGATATGATGGTATTAGATAATAAGAAGAGAGACATAGTTCTTGATGAGTTGGAGGTGTACAAGGGCATGGAGGGGAGGCTCTTTTCATCAGCTCAAGCAATTCAAAGGAGGAAATAACAACAACTAGGTAAAAAAATAATCTTTTAATTTTTAGCTTAATACTAGAAAGTAGAAACTTGAAAGTTTTATTAAGTTCTAAATTTTTTACGCAATTTCTTATTTTTTAAAAATGTTTTATTTGTAGATTTGTGGTGGGAGAATTATGGTGTTGGCACACCAAATCTTTAGAGGCTTGCTATCTTTGTTTTATCCCAGTCATGTATTGCTTTTGGGTGTGAACTCAATTAGAGCCTATTTGAGAGCATTCACATGAAGAAGAGAAATAGGTTGACCCAGGAGCACCCCAAGGATCTATTGGAATATTAGTATAGTATATAGGTTAGATAATAAATAGAAATTAACATGTTAGTATGTTAATGTTAATTTATAAATAAATAATAGTTCTGAGTTTAGTAATAAATTAATATTTGGGAGTTACTTTCCTGTATGGAGGTAGGTATTTGGGTGGTTAGTGCATAGGAAAGATGAAAGGCTTTATAAAGCCATATTGTATCAATGTAAATCATCTTAATGTTTGTGAAATCCTGATTGTGTGTGAGAATCCCAGTGAAATCAACACAATAAAACATTTGTGTTTATGAACAACAATAATGTAATTTGAGTCTTATTTTTCTTTATGCTCTACTATTTTCAATGTGGTATCAAAGCTCCTTTTATTGCCGTGCTTGTGAAATTGCCATGTTTATTTTGGTATTTGCTATTTGTTCTAGAAAATGATATTTGGACATGAAAGTGAAGCTTTTGAGTTTTGTCTTTTCTCATCATGCTTATGTTTGTAGGTTTGTCTGTAGTGTTTGGGGATACTTGTCTCAAATTTATATCTAGACAATTCTCTTTACCGTCAAACTATTCCTCTTATCATCTCTTAAATTCTCAAGTCCCCATTTCAGGTTCAGTGCTAGAGGGAACAACTTTTAGAGATGGGAGAAGAGAGCTATTGTTGGAAGAGAATTGCCATGCTACTTACAAGCCTTGGAATGTTTTAGTGACTGGAAATAAGTTACTATTTGTTATGCTTGGTGGGATTCCAAACAGCAAGTTAATTATTTGCAGACTAGAATTCAATCGGAATATGCGTATGCAAGGAGTCTTGCTCATTTCTCAATAGAGCTAGGTCTTGTAGCCTGGATGATTGCAGTCAAGAAGATTGAAAAATCTTTGCCTATTAATGTGCCATTTGGTCTAGAATGGGTATGCGAGTATGAGGTTCCTCACATTGTCTTGCTATACCGTGTGGGTCAATGGGGTTTTTGAGTGCTCTCATTGATTGGGAAGAGAGATGGTGTCAAATAACTATTTTACAAAATGGGGTGCATGCACTACATGTTATTTGGAATACATTTGCACTTTACATTGCTTGGTGGCCGCACTTGCTTGTGCATGTTTCTTTTTTTTCGATAATTCAAGCGAGGGGTAAGGGCCCTCTCCCTTTATATTATATTCAAAAAAGAATTTTACATCATGGATTTGTATGACCTTGACACTTGATTTCAAAATAAAGAACTTATAGGCCCCGCTCCCATGATCCTAGCTGAAAACAAAAAATTAGAAGTTACAAAAGGTGACTTTTGACACAAATAACTAGTCCCAGAGAAGACATCCTCCATTCGAGCAAAGAAACCAGCAACATTTTCTTGAATGTGTTGTTAGGATACTGAGTGTCATTCCTGAAATATCCTGTCTCCTTCACCATCAAGAATGCTCTGCATGTGTGAAGGGTATAAGTAAGTCCAAGTGATGTATGAATTCGGTTGTGAAACGAAGAGATAATCTCCATTTGAGCGAAGAAACCAGCAATATTTTCTTGAATGTGTTGTTAGGATACTGAGTGTCATTCCTGAAATATCCCATCTCCTTCACCATCAAGAATGCTCTGCATGTGTGAAGGGTATAAGTCCAAGTGATGTATGAATTCGGTTGTGAAACGAAGAGATAACTAGCATCCTTCATGATCATTCCAAAATCCCTCGAACCTTGGCCACTACTTTCTATCATCACTAATTATTAATTCATCTTCTTCATTGATCCCAACATTAGAAAGGAAATCCGCTAATTTATTTCCTTCCCGATAGCAATGGGAGATGATAGAGTTTGAGAATCCTTCCAAAATATCCCACACCTCTTGTAATATATTGTTAGTTCTCTAGTTTGTAGAGTGTCATTTTCTTAAGTTGAGTATAATCACTTGAGAATCCCCTTGTAAATGGATCTTTTGAAGATTACAAGACTTTACCAAGAGAAGCCCAAGGAGCAGGGTCTCGGCCTCGACCTCATTATTTGTTCGAAGGTGCTTGTCCGCGTTTCTTATTGCCTACTACCTGTCATGTTTTACTGCAAATCACAATGCTGACAATTTGTATCGTCGTGCTGGTGGATGAAAATGTGGAGAAATTTATATGCTGCAATATTTGTATTAACATCTTCTTGCCTTTCATGGTGTAAGCAAGCAACAGGGGTGTCAAATTCTTGTGTGGGAGAAGAGAATGTTAATGTTGCCAAAGGGAGGACAAAATAGCAAACATTATGAAGGAATGAAGTTTTGATAGTTTATATGCTTTATAGAGCATATAAATGGTGTACTCTTGTAGACGCTGATTATCATGCTTACCATTGCCAAACTGCCTATTGCTCATAAATCTGTGGAAGAATAGTGAATTGGTTGCGCCAATATCTTGCATAAAGTTGAAGTGATACACACAAACTATCAGCTGCCCTCTTTTTGGGTTAAGTATGGCGAATATAAGGTACACATTTTAATGTTTTTTATTTCTCATGCACGTGAAAGGGTTTACTTAGAGATTAATGGGAGTGTATAAATCTTTTGTTTTGGTTTTGTGAGGAGAAAGTGAAGTTTGTTTACTTCATAACAAACAAAAATGGGTAGATAGGGTGGTAAAGTTATTCAAATAGAGATAAAAAGATTTGAAGTTCAAATCTCTCAAAGCATGAAATATATTGTAAACTTTTTGTAGGAGATAAAAGAAGTTTTGTAAGGGGTTATTAATATGAAGAGTGTGTCTAAGGAAGATTGTTTTTGGAGACTTTATAATTGGAGGTATAAGGACATTTTGTATACACATAAATACCACATTATAAAAGGAGTATTATGATTTTTTTTATCATGTCACCTTATGCTTGTACTTTTGGGACCATCCATACTACATCTGATAGAGTTTTTTAAGCTCACATGCGACATCAAGCAAATAGATTGTAATAGGACCATAGAGGAGGTTGGAGGACAAAGGAGGTTCGAGGATTTCCACATCTTGAGATAGCTTCTTGCTTCGAGATGGTAGATTGTTTGAGAAGCATCGACACATTTGTGTCCCTTCATGGAGCAAGGGAGGGGCTTGGTAGTTCTTGACAATATTTGTGGATAGTGTAACCTCTGAAATAGGGTGGGTTTACCATAACTGAACTTACTCATTTTGTGCTTAGTGTAGCCTCTTACATTGGTTTTGTTCTTGCTATACACTGGAGGAGGGATCTGGTTCCCACAACACTAGAGGTGGGATATTGACACTTTCAGAGGAAATTGGACTATTATAGGAGAGTTCTCTCATTTGCAGGCACTTGAGGAGAGATTTTGACACGCTCGGAGGAGGGTGGGCTCTCAAAGGAGAGTTCTCTCGTTGTGCATGGAGGTTGGGATATGTTCCCTCATGTGGTACAAAGGATTTGCAGGTTTGACAGTCAAGACATCCGTTGATGCAATCAGTTTGATGTGTCTTGGGTGAGTGAGGAGATTTGGTGGAGGAGTTTCATTAGATTTCCATATGGGCTGCTATGTTCAATCCTGTAATGTCCCCATTTTCAGAGTGGTCACAGAAGGAGGCTTGGTGGTCTCCTATCACTTGTTTTGCTCTCGAGATTGATTGCTCATGGTGGATTGCCTTGATGGACGATTTCATTCACGTCGAAAGAAAGATAAGATATAATAATGTGGTCTCATGTATACACTATCTTTATGGGATCTCATTTGATGCTTCATGGATTTGGACGACCTTGGAAGAAATAAAGAAAACAAAATTCGTATCTTCAATTTGAATTGGATCTAGAGGCTAGTCAGCCTAATTGACAAGGGGAAAACAAATTTTTAATAAGGAAAAAATCCCAGTCTAGGTCGGCCATATTGAGTGGGCGCCAAGAATTCTATAAGGTCGGCCTTGAAGATGAAAAAAGGGTAATAAATAGTGCTAGGTCGGCCAGCATTGGAAAGAAAGTCATGTATAAATACAAGTTATTTTGGTGGCAATTCAATCATCATTCAAGCATTGATTCATTCAGCAAATTAGAGTTTATCTCTTGGCAAGATCTTGGGACGAAAACCTCAAGCATCTTAGAGGAGTTGGATGAAAACCTAGCTCTTCTTGTGGAGGATTCCGTGACGGGAGTTCACTTGCACTTCATTGATTTTGGAGCAGAATTGCATATCAGATTTGAAGATCATTTTGGAGGGCATTGCTATCATTATTTTGCATTGTTTTTGGTATGTACAACCTTTTAGGGTTTAGGGCAGATTTGAGCTGGGCTTGTTTGTCTTGTTGCCCATGCTTTTTGGATGTAATTGAAGACTTATTAAGTTCTAATTTTTATAGCAGCAGACTTCTGGATTTATTTCAGTCATTTGTGGTTGCAAATTGAAGTGATTTAATTGCATATTTTGTGGTGGAATTCAAATGTGATGTTGGCAATATTGTTGGCAATGATATTATGAAGATTTGTCATGTTTCATGGGAAGTTATATGCAATTGTTTAAGTCTGATTTTAAGTGCAGAAGTTAGGGTTAGGGAAGAAAACTAAAGAGCAGAAAACTAGGGCAGATTTAAGGTGCAGAAGTTAGGGTTAGAGAAGAAAACTAAAGTGCAGAAATTAGGGCAGAATTCAGAAAATTCATTTGAAAATCCCGTGAACCTGAAATTGTCCGGAATATCCCCATTTGGGATATTACAAATCCATGCAGTGTTCTGTCCTTTGTTCGGATTGATGTAATAAAGGGGGGAATGTTGGAATATTACATTTTAGTATAACATATAGGTTAGATAATAAATACAAATTAACATGTTAGTATGTTAATGTTAATTTATAAATAAATAATAGTTTAGTAATAAATTAATATTCGGGAGTTACTTTCTTGTATGGAGGTAGGTATTTGGGTGGTTAGTGCATAGGAAAGATGAAAGGCTTTATAAAGCCATATTGTATTAATGCAAATCATCCATAATGTGTGTGAGATCCCGATTGTGTGTGAGAATCCTGGTGAAATCAATACAATAGAACATTTGTGTTTATGAGTAGTAATAATGTAATGAGTTTTATTTTTCTTTATGCTCTACCATTTTCAATAGGATGTTGTCTTCATTCAGTGCAGCCTTCGAACCAAAAGGGTGGAGGGTCCTTCTCACGATGCCGTCAACTTGGATGACATCAATCCTTTTGCTGATTGGATTGTTGAAGAAGAACATAATGATATCATGTTTACTGATGAAGATCTCGTTGAGTTGGAGAGAGCGGTAGTAGAGTTGGATGTATTGGAGGAAAATGAAGATTGAGACATTTTTGAGGAAACAATCAATTATCATGTTGTTACTGACTTACCTTCTAGCTCAAGGCCCAAAAAATTAAGTTACATTAGAAGGGGGAAGAGGAGGATGTAAATTGTGTTTGGCTGTTTTTTGACATATATAAATGGTTATAATGTTATACAATTATTAATTTTGTTGTCAGACACTGTATTGTTTGACTTTGAAACTTTGAAATTTTATATTTTGAGCATGCGAGGGTCATATGACATATGTTATGTTTGAATTATGACAAATTGATGATCATTATAGACTTTTGTGTTCTCTAAATGATTTTTTTTTGCCGCATTTGCTGAGTCCGTGCTGAGTCCCGAGTTCAATTCAAATATTTGGACTACCAAGTCCATGCTGAGTCCGTGTTTTCAAACTTTGGTTTATGCTATAATTGATTGTAATTGCACTTGGTTGCATTAGTCCACTAGTTTTATGTACGTTCAAGTATATTGGGGAAGGTTAGAGAGTTAGCATTGCTGTATAGGTGTTTAGACATCCAATTGAATGTGTAAGGAGACCATGTAGGCCTCAAGAAGGCAGTAAACCTCTATAATCAGCAAGGAGTTAGCGGCTTGAAAATATGATCCCTCACTCTTCTGGTTGTTTTTTCCATATTGAGTTGCTCTAGGTCAAAGGCTGTGTTTTGCTCCATTTTCATGTTTTCTTGTGCTCTCTAATTGTTGTTATACTCTTCCTCATGAATGTTTGTACAAAATGAAGATGTTAGGACTCTGTTATCTGCATGTTTTGCATGATAAACAACTATATCAGTCATATTGTGATTGGAATGTAGGAAATTCATGTTCATATGACAAATAGTGGAGTATCCACATTGTTTATGGATCAGACATTTTTCATCTTTTTGTGCCCTTGGTTTTTGATTGCATCGTGCCTCCTTTTTTCTTTGCTAATTTGATGTCAAAATTGTCTTATCCCAATATTTGATATGATCTTTTTTCCCTCTTTCAATTACTTGATATTTTGTTTATGTTCTTCACATTGTATCGTTTTCCCTACTCTAATCTATAATTCTCTATTGTTTTCCCCACTCTAATTTGTAATTCTTTTGTGCCTTTACTACAATATTCCCCATCTAATTGCTCCATTTTCATGTTTTCTTGTGCTCTCTAATTGTTGTTATACTCTTCCTCATGAATGTTTGTACAAAATGAAGATGTTAGGACTCTGTTATCTGCATGTTTTGCATGATAAACAACTATATCAGTCATATTGTGATTGGAATGTAGGAAATTCATGTTCATATGACAAATAGTGGAGTATCCACATTGTTTATGGATCAGACATTTTTCATCTTTTTGTGCCCTTGGTTTTTGATTGCATCGTGCTTCCTTTTTTCTTTGCTAATTTGATGTCAAAATTGTCTTATCCCATTATTTGATATGATCTTTTTTCCCTCTTTGGCTCTTTCAATTACTTGATATTTTGTTTATGTTCTTCACATTGTATCGTTTTCCCTACTCTAATCTATAATTCTCTATTGTTTTCCCCACTCTAATTTGTAATTCTTTTGTGCCTTTACTACAATATTCCCCATCTATATCTATATGATTTTCAAAATTGACTTGTGTTTGCTCTTTATGATTGTCAAGAAGCATGGGGAATGATGATTGCATTGGGGGTTCATCTCAATATATGGTCTTTTTTGATTGGGGCTCTAAATCGAGGCGTCCTTATCTTATAATTGTTCATATCTTCTTCATTACTTATTTGTAATTGTTCTTCATTACCCTCCTCTATCTCATCTCTCTCATTGTCTCTTTCAATTCTTCCATTATTTTCTAAAGAGTTTATTTCTACATTATCTTTTATACATTATGTTTCTACATTATCTTCTACATCATCTTTTCCTAAACATTCATCTACCCTTCTCTCTTGAGGGTTCCTCTTTGCTTTCAACACTTCATTTTAATTCTGTTTTATCATCTTCTAAATTTTATATTCTAACTAATTAAGGGGATAAGATGGGTGCACCTCTTGGTCCACCACTCCTATAGGTGCTATTTCTTCTTCTTCCTTTTCTCCATTCTCTGATTTCTGCTTCTTCTTCATTCTGCTTCGAGTTCTTTAACCATTCTTCTCTTTACTAAATTAATTTCCTCTTTATCTTAACACTCCATGTGTCGTTATTTGTATCCCCTCTATATTCTTTGTTTCTAACACCGCTTTGTCTTTTCTCTTCCTTTTTTCCTCCCATTTTTATATTTTTGAGACAATTAGATTTTTTTTTTGGTATATTTTACAAATTTTGAATTGTGCTATTCTCTTTTATTTCGTATTCTTTCTAATTTAACTTCGTATTATGCTCCCTTTTTAGTCACTTTCTTTTCTCATCTCCTCTGATTCTTGATCTACTATGTCCTTAACCCATTGAATGTATTGGGATATGTGATAACCAACTATGTCTAACACAATCCTTATATTGGTCACTTATTAGTCCTTGAGTATATTGTAAGCTAGGTCAGCCTCATTGGGATTAGGGGACCAATATTGCCCAATGATGCCTATAAATAGAAGGTAGTGAGTAGTTGTTGAGCATGGCATTGCAAGTTCTGTTTTTATTGTAAGACTTTTGGAGGTTGCCCCCTTGAAGTGGCTTATTTAATAATGTATTGGCATCTTCTATTATCTTATATACTTCTCTTGTGCAAAGTAATTTCATTACAAGTGGTATCAGAGCATGTTCTTGGCACCTTGAAGGTGAGAAAAATGGTAGTATCTTTTTTGGTTTAGGAGGTGGTGTTGTCAAGTGCAAATCTCTCTCATACTTGTGGTTTTTTTTAAATGAAATTTGGAGGGGTGATCAATGACACATTAAAGAAGCTACATTTTAGATTTAAGGAAATTAAAACATTTTTGAAGAAGTTTTTTCAAAATTAGGGTTTTACACCAAATTCATTTCCAAGGCTGCAGTACATCTATTTTTTTTGAGATTTTTTCATCAAAGAAAGGACTGGATTCAAGTAAGTTTTAGTAAAAAAATCAATAAATTTGGATTTGTTTTGAATAAGTTATTGCAAATTCGTTTGGCGACATCATGGCGGGGGCTTTAATAAGAGGCAAGGGAAGGACTCCAGTCACACTAGGAAAATTTCTTGACAAGGAGGATCTGATTATAGAAGAGATGGAGCTCCTAGATCTTGAAGCTACTCTAAATACAACAAGCACCAAGGTCAACAAGATTTTTTTTTTGTATTAGCTTTCAAGTCAGATCTAGATGGCCTCCAATCTGACTTATTCGACCATCTTATTTCAAGGGGTTTTTGGATTCCCTAAGGGCAAATTCACATCACAAGACTCAGGAAGTAAATGTGTCTTCTCAGGGTAGTGAGGATTCTTGGTTTTGCTTTGATTCTAATCTAAATCAGGCCAGCACTCAACTAATTCTATTGCACTCAACTAATTCTATTGCAAGCCCTGGACACTTCTTGCCAAAGATGGATATGCATAAGTTTGATGGCAAAGATCCAACCAATTGGCACTGCCAAATGAAGCAATTCTTTGATCTTTATCAAGTTCCATGTCAACAAAAGGTCTTAATGGCATCCTTATATTTGGAACTAGATCACTTCATTTGGTATATACGATTAGAAGAAAAAGAAGGGATGTGTTGTCACATGGCCTGTTTTCCAAGAGGAACTTAGAGCACATTATAGTAGTAGTCTTATGGACAACTACTTCAGCCAACTCACCAAATTAAAGCAAACAGGTACAATCAGGGACTATACTCAACAATTTTGAACCTTATCATTAAGAGTTGAGCATGTTATAGAGGAAAATTTGAATGAACTATATCTTGGGGGACTAAAGGACTGCATCAAATATGTGATACACATGTTTAATCCAACTTTTGTCTCTCAATCCATTATTATGGCAAGGAAGGTAGAGGAAAAGTTTTTGGCCACTAGGAGACAAGAATTAACTAGTGTCA
The DNA here is from genome assembly GCA_027924645.1 of Cunninghamia lanceolata. NCBI lineage: Eukaryota > Viridiplantae > Streptophyta > Pinopsida > Cupressales > Cupressaceae > Cunninghamia > Cunninghamia lanceolata. The sequence goes on from BSBN01000399.1 coordinate 923,375, forward strand.
AAGATTTTAACACGCCACCACTAGCCATCCCTCAACCTACTAGGTTGATGCCCCAACAAATTGAAGAAAAAAAGGCAAATGGGTTATGTTTTAGTTGTGATAATAAATGTAGTAAGAGACACAAGTGTGTAGAGAAGAAGCTTTTCTATATTGAAGGCGTGACAAAAGATGAAGAAGAAGATATATAGATAGAAGTGGCATCAAAAGAATCATTGGAAGAGCCCAAACCAACAATATCCTGTCATGCACTATTAGGTATTAGTACCCCATAAACCCTTAAAGTAGTGGGATTTCTGAAAAAATAGAGAGTGACAGTATTAATTGATTTGGGCAATTTCATCAACAAAAAGATAGCTACACATTTGAATTGTTTTATTTTTCCAGCACCAAAATTTCAAGTTATTGTTGTAGATTGGGGTTCTATTAGTTGTTTAGGGAAATGTCACAATATCAAACTTAACATGGAGGATTACATGTTGACTAGCCCTATGTTTGCCATTCCTATGGGGTGAGCAGATATAGTGTTGGGAGTACAATGGCTCACAACTTTGGGCACCATTGAGATGAATTTCCAAATGCTCTTCATGCACTTTCTTTCTGAGGGTAAGAAATTTGGATTAAGGGGATTGCAAGCAAAGGAACCAAAAATGGTAAGCTCTCATCAAATGCAAAAGTTGCTCAAGAAAGGTTCAAGAGGTTTTGAGGACCAATTATTTTCTCTAGAGACTCCACCATCACCACCAAGAGTTCACACTATGGAAGATCACATTCTATATCAACAATAGGCACATTTTGGTCTCAAGGAAAATTTGGCTATGGAACTAAACCAAATGAAGCAACAAGTAGACCAACACCATAGTGGAAGGAATTGAGATTGGGTTTTTTTGAGATTGCAACCATATAAGCAAATAAGCAACAAAAGAAGGATAACAAGCTCTCACCCAAATATTATGGTCCTTTATTAGATTTTGTAGAAGATCAGCAGCGTGGCATACAAGCTAGAGTTACCCCCAACAACAAAAATAGATCTAGTTTTTCATGTCTCTTGTTTAAAGAAAGTGATTGGACAACAAATTCTAACACAGATAGTGTTGCTTGAGCTCAATGAAGAGGGAAGAATCATCTTGGACATTGAAGAAATTCTCCAAACATGCACAAAGAAGTTGAGGACTAGGCTAATCACAAAGTATGTCATCAAGTGGAAAAATTTGCTTGTTGAAGATGCTACACGAGGAGATGAATTTTTCATGCACAAGCATCCATAGTTGATTTGCATTGAGGACAACAACACTTGTTTGAAGGGGGAGGGCATGCTACGTCCTTAACCCGTTGAATGTATTGGGATATGTGATAACCAACTCTGGCTCACATAATCTTTATTTTAGTCATTTATTAGTCCCCAAGTATATTTATTGTAAGCCAGGCAGCCTCATTGGGATTAGGGGATTAATATTGCCCAATGATGCCTATGAATAGGAGGTAGTGAGTTGTTGTTGAGCATGGTATTGCAAGTTTTGTTTTTATTGTAAGAATTGTGGAGGTTGCCCCCTTGAAGTGGCTTATTATAATAAAATTTTGCATCTTTTGTTGTGCTAAGTAAATTCTTTACATTATCTAATCTCTTTCATTCCTTTTTCTCTATCTACTTTCGTCCCCTCTTTTCCTACTCTACTCCCCATCCACCTACCTAAATTTCAGTTTTCTTTCATCATTGATTCCCTCCTTTTCTCTACACCATCTCTTAGGTGCCTATGCCCCTAATTGATTTTCAACAAAGTTAATGCGAATTAACAATGAAACTTTGCTTATAAAATCCCCTCTTTCTTATTAAAAATTGTATCTTCTTAGTATCAAAATTGGACAACTTCTTGGATGGCCCACGTGATGATAAAGGAATCTATTGTAGTCTCAAACTAATAATTGATAACCCTCGTTCAAGATTTATTAATATTTTACAGTTCTTGCAACTTCTCAGGTGTCCATTTAATAGTTTTATAAAATTTGAATTTGCAAAAGGATGTAGCTTGTGGTTGCCAAGATCCAAGGGCACAAGGGAAGGAAAGAGCACTAGAACTCCTAGTTTTGATCTTGGAAAAACTTTCTTCTCACCATTGTGAAATGTTCCCCTTTTTTCTCTGCCTTGGACTCGAAAGTTTTTGTAGTTTCTGTTGCGACCTATCTTCTTATTCCTTGAGTGCAGACTTCTAAATTGTAACTTGTATGATCCTTGGTGTGATGTCCCGATATTAAGGCATTGTGTAAATTAAAGATTTAAACATCATGATAAAAGACGATGAAGTTGCTTTCATAAAATATCAATTCGAATGATAGAAATAACTACTAATATATGTATTATTTAATAAATAATATTAAATAATATTATATGAATATTTTAATATAATACATTTATATTGTTATATTTATAAATATCAAATATGAGAAATATTTATTACATTTTTAGTTTGCACTGTTTGCTGGCTGACTCACGAAAAGGCAACACCAAGTTAAAATAAACTAAATTAAGTGTGGCCGACTTCTCTATGTTAGCACCTCTTTAGAAGAAGTTAAATAAATTAATTTAACAATGTTTGATATGGTCGACTCTAGTTGCCTCCCTGGAGGAAAGAAAATCAAATCTAAATAATGGCCGACCACACTTTGGTGCTATGTGAAATACATACATGTATAAAAGATTAAAGTCGCCCAAGTATATAATGAAGAAGCATAGCAATCAAGCAATTATTAGTAAGGCAGCGATTATCATTGAGAGGGCAGTAATTATTAATATGGCAGCATACGATGGAATGTGTTTTGGACAAATTGAAATAAACGATTCATTAAGGGATGCGATCATACCATAAAGGCAGCGCTAAGGGTGCAATCTTAAAGGGACATAACTTTCCATGAAGGACAGCATCTTTTAGGATGTTTAAAAGGGAACTCCTCCCTCTCTAAAAGACATCGATCAAGAATAAGAACTTCTGATTTATATACAGAAATAAAAGTATATATTTCAGAGTTGGGGAGGCAGATCGAGAATAAAAGGTACAACAGTATATTGGGCTGCAAGGAAGGAAGTCCTTAAGAGTTCTAAGAATACAAAGTTAAGAATTATCTTGGTATGATATATCTCACCTTATGCTTATTAAGATGAATGCCATATGTTAAGCAGTGACAAATGCATATAATTGAAAGATTAACATTATATATATATATAAACATTGTGAAACTTGCTATGAAATATATAAGAGAAAACATGTATAAGATGCTACCCCAATTTTTTTTTCATATATATATATATATATATATATATATATAAGCATTGTGAAACTTGCTATGAAATATATAAGAGAAAACATGTAAGATGCTACCCCAAATTTTTTTTCAAAAATAATGAACAATGATATGATAGTGTTAGCATAAATTGCATTAACCAACTAAAATGCCTCACGTTTTCTGATCACCCAGATCCCAGGATGGGCAAGGTGAGAGCATACAGTGATTGGCTTACACTAAGCAATTATGCAACAATAAGAATACAATTCATCTGCTGTGGCTGGCATCCACATGTTGTGGGAAATCACCACTATCAGTGGGTATGTATGCAGAATTGGAAGTACAAGTCATCCACTTATTCAGTGGGTATTCTCCACTTATTCAATGGGTAGGAACAATAAAGAAAGGTTCATTTCTCCACACTGGCGGTAAACCATCCAGGGGTTATTATGTGATTGCATAAATAAATTACAATGAAAACTATGCAACAATGATCAGGATAATTGATTAAGCAATGGTTTGGTCAACTACTTTTAAAGTTCTAGAAAATATGAGATCCTACCCAGTATATCAGCAACTTAAATATATATCAATCCATTGCTAGCCTTTATTGAGTTGTTTCACTGCCCAGACTGTACTGTGAAATCAGATTTCTGAAGTTGTACGGCAGTCCTGATCAGTCATAACATCACACAAAACCCACACAAGAAGATATCCCTTTCAAACTTCACAACTAAATACCACAAACATATATAAAATTACTGCAGCTGACAAAGATCATAGTTATAACCCTGCATATCCAAGATCCCTGAATTTGTGTCTGGTCCGTATGGCTCATATAGTGCGGATATTCTCATAGCACATGGAAAAATCATCCAAATCACTGCAAACTGCTCTCAACATGATCGCCCAACAATAACAATCAGATTACAAACAAAAAAGAATGCAAGGAAGTCAAGGATATTTTCTGATCTTAATTGATGCCCTCCAAGTATGTACGGCCATTGCTGTACGGATATCCTTCAAACAATTTCTAACATGCATCAAAACCAATGCAAGGCTTGGATGAAGCGGTTTATGCATACAATGCCATCACCAATTACTTTGATCTCAAAATCTGCCAACATAAATTTCTAACTTCAATCCGTACTTGCAGCAGGTACGGCAATGATAAGTACGGCAGTGTCTAAAATCATAAAATCAAGTTTAAATCATCATTAAACTGCCCAGAAGTTTAAGTAATCACATAACAATGACAATACAACTGACCAAAGTGTAAATTCAAATCGAACTTATGATCTCTAACTTGGATAACTTCTGAATGTTGGATATTTGTATTGCAGACTTAATTTATTACTTTCTTTTATTTTGCAGATGCAATTTCCACTTCTCATACACTTCCGATTTTTGTGTTTTTCCCGGTGGTATTGCAGGGCAAAGACGTTGATATATATATATGTGACGGTAGGAGTCACATCTGTGATAGACGTGACTCCTCAAGGAGTCACACCTATCACAGGGGTGACTTCGTCACCTTTCCATTGCTTTAGTATTTGCTAATCACCGTTTGAATTGTAGTCGGTGTTTATACTTTGGTAATATATCATTCGATCATGCTATATTCATATTTATTTTAACATACCTTATATATTAAATATGAATATATAAGTAATATTTAATATTACTTATATATTCATATTTATTATGATCATAATAAATACGTTATCTGATCGAAGCTACAAACAACTCAACACTTCCTCTTAGCTCGGGAAGATAACAATATCACAATAATCTCTGTGAATATCAATTATCTGATCTGTAATGCATTACTCAAAGTAATTTAATATCACATAACTCATGATATATAGTATCACCTATCTCGTGATATGTAGCATCACCTACCTCGTGATACTAAAGGATATACTATACTCGAGAACATTACATTCTCCTTATATATCCTAGTTATGGTATGTGCACTGACATTAAGTCACATAATGTCTACCATAACTTAATCATGATAACTCTATGATTCATACAAATATCAAGTCACATGATATTAGTCTAATGAACATTATAAGATCGTCACCTTATAATGTTAGGTACAAGTGTAGATTATCCAAAAAGTCGTCACCTTTTAGAAATAAACACAGAATGGGTAGGCCCATAATGTCATAGAGTCGCACATATGACACAAGAAGTTTACACATTAAACATCTTTAATATATTAGTACAAATCAATTAGAATCTTACATTTCAATTATACCAAGATTTTTCCTGAAGTATTCAACTTTCACCTTGAGGAGTGGTTTGCTAAGAATATCTGCAGTTTGATCTCCTGTACTGATATACTCCAACTGAATCACTTTCCTTTCCACCATATCACGCACAGTGTGATGAGGAATCTCAATATGTTTAGATCTATATGGAATACTGGATTCACGGATAGCTTAATACAGCTTTGATTGTCGCAGTGGATGATAGTTGGTTTCAGAGGTTTACCAAATAATCCCACAAGCAGTTTTCTAAGCCATACTGCCTCTCTAGCAGCCATAGAAGCTGCAATATATTCGGCTTTTGTAGAACTCTGAGCAACTGAAGACTGTTTTCTGTTGATCCACGATATCATTGCTGACCCTAAACTGAAACAACATCCGAAGGTGCCCTTCCGGTTAGTTACATTTCCAGCCCAATCAGAATCTATGAATCCATGTAGATCTAAGTCAACCTTTTCATATTTTAAGCCATAATTTAGAGTACCTTGAAGGTATCTCATTATATGCTTCACAGCCACAAGATGTATCTCCTTGGGCTCACACATAAACTGACTTAAGGCATTTACAGCATAGTAGATATCAGGTCTGGTATTGACCAAATATATCAAGGATCCAATTATCTGTCTGTAAAGAGTGGGATCTGCCAACGGAGAATCTGCTGCTACTTCCTTCAATTTATGAAGATTTGTTTCCATGGGGGAAGACATAGGTCTACATTCCATCGTACCAAACCTTTTTAATATATCAATTGTGTACTTCCCTTGGTTTAGAATAATATAGTCTGATTTCTGCCATACTTCCAGTCCAAGGAAGTAGTGTAATAGACCTAAGTCCTTCATGTCAAATTCTGAAGCTAGATCTTTCTTACACTGATCAATAAGGTGATCTTCTCCTGTAATCAATTGATCATCAACATATAATATCAATATTAACATATCACCTTTGCTTTGTTTGAAGTAGAGATTTGGATCTGCATCATTCTTTGAGAAGCCTAATCTCAAGAGGTAACTGTCAATTCTTTCATACCAGGCTTTGGGGGCCTGTTTAAGTCCATATAGAGCTTTCTTTAATTTACATACATGGGATCTTGCATTGTGAATCTCAAATCCTTCGGGTTGCTCTAAGTAAACCTCTTCTTCAATGGTTCCATTTAAGAAAGCAGTTTTTACGTCCATTTGATGGACTTTCCACCCTTTGGCTGCTGCAATAGCTAGAACTGCCTTGACTGATGTATATCAAGCAACCGGAGCGAAGGTTTCGTCGTAATCAATTCCTTCCTTTTGTGAAAATCCTCTGGCTACAAATCTTGCTTTGTATTTCCCTATACTGCCATCTGTAGCATGTTTGATTTTAAATAGCCATTTTGAAGAAACAATAGATTTCCCTTTTGGTGTAGGCACTATATCCCACACATCATTCTTCAGGATGGATTGATACTCCTCTGTCATGGCATCCTTCCATACTTGGTGCTTAAGGGCTTCTATAGCACGAGAAGGTTATGATTTAATGAATTCACTCATTAAAGCTACATGACTAGAGAATCTCTTAGGTCTTGTGCTTTCCCTAAAAGTTCCTGATGGAGCGGCATAATTTTTAGCTTCTTCCATTGTTTTGGTGGCCCAGAGTGGTCTTTTCTTGGGATTTTCTAGTGATGTGATTTGTTCATGGTTTACATCTTCCTCAGGATACTCCCTCTGAAACTCAGGTGTAGGATCCTTTTCTATGCTTGAGTTGGAAGTTTGAATTTCTGACTCAATAGAATTTCTGGCTCTTTTGAAAGCTATGTCTTCCTCAAAAATCACATCTCTGCTTAGTTCAATCTGTCTTCGACCAGGTATATATATTCTATAAGCTTTTGATGTTTCACTATAGCCTACAAATATGCCTTTTCTCCCAGAAGGTTCTAGCTTAGTTCTTTTCTCTTTGGGCACATGAATGTAAACAGGACAACCAAATATCCTAAAATGACTAATGTTTGGTTTTGTGCCAGTGAAGGCTTCTTCAGGAGTTTTGTCATCAATATGAGAGTGAGGACATCTGTTCTGTATATAGACAGCAGTACTAGATGCTTCTGCCCAAAGTGAAGTGTCTATATTCTGATCAAGTAACATAGCCCTAGCAGCTTCTACAATGGTTCTATTTTTTTTTTCTGCAACTCCATTTTGTTGAGGATTATAAGGTATAGTGAACTCCCTCTTAATCCTAGTGTTTTTACAAAAGTCTTTAAAAATGTTTGAAGTGTATTCACTCCCATTATCTGTTCTTAAGGTTTTGATTTTTCTCTCGGAAGAGTTTTCAGTCATGGATTTGAATTCCTTAAATCTTTTAAGGATTTCCTGTGATTCTTTACATTTAAGAAAATAGATCCGTGTCTTTCTGGAGAAGTCATCAACGAAGATTACATAATAGAGAAACCCACCTAAGGAGGGTACAGACATGGGTCCACATAAATCTGAGTGGACTAGTTCTAATACATTATTTGTTTTGCTAGAACTATTTTGAAAGGACCCCTTTGTATTTTTCCCTAAGGCACACCCCTTGCATACCCTTGAATTACATTGTTTGAGTTTGGGTAACCTTGTAACTAGTCTTTCCATGGAAGATAGGGCACGAAAATTTAGGTGTCCTAGTCTTCTATGCCATATTTCATTAGAGTCTGCAATTTCATGAATTAGGGCTAGATTTGGTTCCGTACATAACTCGTACAAGTACCCTTGTCTATGACCTATGGTTTTGGCTTTCTTAATAGTAGAATTCTTTGGCCATGCCAATACTTTGCTATCCATAAAGGTCATCCTATATCCATTATCTTCAAGTGCAGATATGGAGACTAGATTTCTTTTGATGCCTGGGACAAACAATACTCCAGTAAGTTGGATGGAGATGCCAGTCTTTAATTTGAGGGTGCATGTGCCAACACCCTTGACTGGATGTACAGAGTTATCTCCAATTGTTACTTCTTCATCAATCTCTTCTACCATGGTGTCTAGTAGTTCCTTGAACCCTGTGATGTGTCTTGATGAACCACTATCTATAACCCAGGTGTTGGATTTGTTTGTTACTTGGTTTGAAAGTGCAGAGTAGAATACATATTTCTCGGATTCATGCTCCTTTATTTTTGCATAAGATGCTTGTTGCTTGGTTCTGTCAGGACATCTAACTACATAGTGTCCATATTGGTCGCGTCTGAAACATTGGATGCGAGAAATGTCTTTCTTGAATGAACCTTTCCTGTGATGATTTTTCCTCCTCTTGAAGCGTTTCTTCTTCTCTTTCTTGTGAGAGTTTGTATTTAGAACATGAAGATTTTCATCTATATTTTTCTGTTTTGACCTTTTCTTTGTCTGTCTAGATTCTTCTTGAAGACAGTCTGATCTTAGGCGGTCAAATTTTGGAAATTTAGACCTTGCACTAATGCCTTGAACAAATGTCTCCCAGGAATTTGGGAGACCATCTATGGCAATAAGTGTTAGTTCCTTGTTTTCAATTTGGTACCCAAGTGTTGATAGTTGATCCCTTAGTGCAGATATTCTCATAAAGTATGCATTGATAGATTCTCCTTTGTTTATACTTATATGATTTCTTTCTCTCTTTAGGGCTAAGGTTCTGCTGGAGTTATTAATTTCATAAGTGCTTTCAAGTGACTTAAACGTATGATATGCAGTCTCATGTTTTGTTAGAATCGGCACGATATGATCTCTAACTCCATCAACTATGATTTTCATGGCTTTGTCATTTCCTTCAATCCATGTCGTTTTATCAGGATCATTCTCTGGTTCCATTTTGTTTTCTCTCTCAAATGAATCAACTTTATTTTCTTTTAGTATCATCATAATTCTGAATTTCCATGATGAGAAGTTATTTCCTCCTTCCAATCTGTCTTCGAATCGGATTGCCGCTGCCATTTGAGAAATGAGATGTATTAAATCTGAATTTCTCAAGTTCGATTTTCTGCCTTGATTCTGCTTAACTTGGCTCTGATACCATATAAATTCAAATCGAACTTATGATCTCTAACTTGGATAACTTTTGAATGTTGGATATTTGTATTGTAGACTTAATTTATTACTTTCTTTTATTTTGCAGATGCAATTTCCACTTCTCATACACTTTCGATTTCTGTGTTTTTCTCGGTGGTATTGCAGGGCAAAGACGTTGATATATATATGAGTGACGGTAGGAGTCACATCTGTGATAGACGTGACTCCTCAAGGAGTCACGCCTATCAAAGGTGTGACTTCGTCACCTTTCCATTGCTTTAGTATTTGCTAATCATCGTTTGAATTGTAGTTGGTGTTTATACTTTAGTAATATATCATTCGATCATGCTATATTCATATTTATTTTAACATAACTTATATATTAAATATGAATATATAAGTAATATTTAATATTACTTATATATTCATATTTATTATGATCATAATACATACATTATCTGATCGAAGCTACAAACAACTCAACACAAAGATGCTAATATTCATCTATAAATTTCTGATCAACAATAACCATTTACAGCCTGTATGGCCAGAATGTATGGACTTCACAAGCACACATCCAAAAACATGAAATAACACCTATATCTCTCACACCAAAACAGATGAAATCCCAACTCCAAATCATAAACTGAAAGAAGCATAACAAAAACTTCACAAAATCTTGAATCCATTCAGCTCCATTGGTTTCCTGAAGTAGAAACCACCATTACCAGCTAGGGTAGATATCACACTACCGAAACTGATCTTCTTTGAGTGGGTTACCGTCCACAAGAAGGTAGAAAATGGAAGAACACGCAAGTTCAATCCAATAGAGTAACAATACAAATTCCAAGCATACTCCCAAATGAGCTTTTATTGTCCTTTTATAACCTTTTGAGAGGAATATAATATTATTTTCCTTTTTTCTCTTCACATTACTTCTCTCAAAAAGACCTTTTATTATTTTCCCGCCTTAGCTTAATGTTAGAAAGTGACTTTATTGAAGAAAGCTATCATGTCACTTTATAACCTTTTAATATAATTATTTAATTACCTTTTAAACTTAGCATTTTTGCCAGGTAACATTAAATAATTAGAATAATAATTATCCCTTAGGCGGAAGGACAATTGGGGACATTACAAAACATCAATAGATTATATTCACAACACATTTGGTATGTTCAAACTCAATACTTATTTATTTCTATTGCCCACAACCATTGGGAGAGGCAAGGTTTTGTTAGGGAGAGGCGGAGTAAATCCAGCCATCGAGTTGGTTTCATCGCGCCCTAGACAAGTAAATCCCTGCCCAAGGTTGAGGATTAGAAGAGAAATAAAGATTTAGACTTGAACACCAATACATAATGTGCTATGAATAAATGTGATCATTTGGTATGTTGAAGTATATCGAAATATGTTCAAGTTAATACTTGTTATTTCTATTGCCACAACCATTGGGAGAGGCAAGGTTTTGTTAGGGAGAGGCGGAGTAAATCCAACCATTGAGTTGGTTTTCATCGCGCCCTAGACAAGTAAATCCCCGCCCAAGGAACATAGTTGATACTGAATTGTGTTATGAATTGAATTGATTGTGGATTATGCTATGATGAATTGATCTCATTATTTGTGTTATGTAGTATTGTTCTCATTATTAATTATGCTATTATAGATGAGTTTAATATGAGTGATAGATGAATTCAATATGAATGATGCTATGAACTGAATATTGTCTTAATTTATTGATCTTTAATGTTTCTAATGTCCCTTTCTAGTGATATTATTGTATGCAAGTAAAGAAATCAGGAATATCCTAAAAGGGGACATTACACTTGGGTATTAGATAACGGTATAACCAATATCATAACAAGGAAACCAAATGATGACATAAGTCAAATGTATTTATGCCAACTTATGAAATCGAGCTTGGTTAGAGTTAATTCAACACAATAAATAGTAAGATTAACTTTAACTAACTCTTATTCACGTAAATGCTTCAAAAAATGATGGGCGTCCGTTATTCCACTCATTTTCTAAATATAACACAGACCACAAGTATTTTGAACTCAATCCGACTAACTTTATTCAATATCAAATCTTAACATTCTGTCATTCACTCTCTCCTTGTATGCTTCTATATCCTATTCCTTGCTATGCTTCTGTATTTCGTTTGTTACAACTCATTACAATATAGCAGCATATATTATGCCTCAATAACATACAAAATGAAGGGACATGGCCCTTGGTCATATCCTCTCTTCATCGAAATGGTACTATCATGCTGCAAACTTTGTACAACACCGCACATGTTCAGAGCCCATTCTGTCCTAAAAGTCTATCTGTCCTCATACTTGATGCCATGGAAAGTTGAAGATCTCTGTGGTTTACAAGGTGGCTCAATTTGTTTTGATGAATAAGCCTGTCAACACTCAAAATTCTGAGCCGAGAAGGAATTAAAAGATGACTGACTGAACCAATCTCAACTTATGAACTTACACAATCCATGCTGTCTCCTCTAGTTCTCTACATTTCCCTCAAACCAAGTATTCTTTGTAACCTCGCCGCCAATTTTTTTGTGTCAACTTTGATCAAGAATCTCCTAATCTTCTGTGTACTTCTAAAGAATTTGCCTCTTCCAGTCTGCTAGTCATGCATCATTGAATTCAACTTCTGCACTGCCACAGAACGCATACAAGTACATCGTGTGGAAGATGGGTTAAAATTTTAAATGTCTAAACTCTTTGGTAGCTTACTCTACTATTACCTGAGAGTTTTCTCAAAATTGTGCAAGGACCAATCTTATGATTCAACTTGTAATAAGACTGCTTCTGATTCATCTCAGATTTTTTCCTGGATTAGGAGATTTTGGTAAGCAAATTTAGTCAACATGATTTTTTCATCTGCATACCAACGCAACAGTGTGGCTGACAACTGAAACCAAAAGATCTAATATAGTTGTAATCACAGTTTGGAATATACCAGTCAACTATGTATTCGGTGACATTTCAACCAGGTTCTGATATTCTAATACTAAAGTCTCCATGTTACCATGATATATTCTAATAGTCATGAACATTTTTTTTGGCCATATATTATCCATATTCATCCACACATATATCATGCTCTTGTAATCAAAGAGGGATAGACTGGATAAGAGGTCATATGAAACTTGTTTGTCAGCCACGTGTTGGAGTTGCTCATCAATGGCATCACTGATGAGTCTGCCAACAAAGCTGTTTGAACTTCAAAAAGCTATTTGACAAATTATAACATGTAGGTCTTAAAGATGAACACATTATGTTATCCCATCTATCTTTGTATCTTTGCTTGAAATCAAATTTTTAGTCACTTGAAATTAACACATGGTGCCTTTTCGGTCTTTGTAAACATTTATTGATAATTGCTTTTACATCCACTTACCACATTAAATGCATTTTCTCAGGAAATGTCCTCTGTCTGAAGTTGTTGGTTGAAACATTTAATGTGGCTTGGAAAATGGTAATCTCTACCATAGTAACTTGTCTTGGGGCTTTGACCATTTCAATTCTCTAGAGTTTTTGGGTTTCCAAGCTTCCAAACATGGTCTAATAATCATTCTAACTAAAATCCTTTTGTATATGGGTGCTTGTATAGACTTTGAGAACAAACCAATACTGAAGAGAAATGCTTAGAAAGATCAACTATAAACCAAAGCGCTTTGAAAGGGAACTAATTGTATGTGTCTTATAAAACATGTAAATTTTTTTGACAAAGTAAATGTTCAAAAAAACAAAGTTCAACACCTCCCATTTTGGTACCATTTGGCAATGGCATTGACCCAAAAGTGGGGATGATTTTTCAATGTGGTCTTCCATCAGGTGCTTGCTGTTGGGCTGTTTCACCCAGAGTTGCCCGATCCATCTCGTTTTCAGTTACAAACTAAAAATAGATCTCTACATCATTTCGAAGAAATATCTATATTGTTCAGGATTGCTTGCACCTTTGTAGATACTGAGAAGTTGCAACCTGTTTTAGTGAGTCTTAAAAGTGATTCACATACTCCCTAACTACTAGTAAGACCCATATGAAATACAGGAGTTTCATCAGACAAGCCTGCAATGCTGATTTTATATCATATTCTTTTGATAATTAAAAGAGCATCTGCAATTTCACCAGAGGTGTTCAAGTAAAAAAATATTCACTGTTCTCTTGAATGTTTCTAGTACTCAAGTTGGGTCAATATTGTTATAAGACATTTGCCAATAACATCCTCCATTTTATAATTTAATGTGTTTACTGATTGCTTTAACATAGTCTGCTTTCATTGTATGGTTCAGAAGCTAATCTTTTTACCATTTCATTTTTACTCCCTAGTAGGTGGAATTTTCCACCAATCTATTTAAGTTAGCAAGAATTTTATTGGAGCAAGTTTTTATTTCTTATCATTTTCTGTTTAGGCTTTTCATTTACAAAAAAATTAAAAATACTATTAATTTTCAATGTGGACCTTATTTGAATTCACCAGTTTAAGCTGGTTATGTTTATTGAAACTCAAAAACATGTAACCTTGTAAACAATAGATATTGCTCAATTAGATATTACTCAAGCATGATGTAAAATAATTCAAAATGATACGAGGATAGTGGATGTGCAGTTGGAGAAAACACCTACGGTTATGAAGAAGTAATCCCTTAAAGATTTGATGCCTTCTAAGTAAATTATCATTATACCAACATCTTGAAATGATAAGTTATGAGGTTTATTTTATTCATGGCATGCTTTCTGGACAGGCACCAATGTTTTCTTCATTTGGCAGAAAATTGCTTTTCTTTACTTCTTTATTTTTGCCAGCTGCACAGTGCCTCTTCTGCTGCCATATATATTTTGGATTATCGTATTCTCGAATTTCAAGGTAGATTTGATATTGTGAGCAGCAGATATAATGCTAAATATAAATCCCTACAATTACAAAGAATACGTTGTGATCAAAAGCTTGAATACATTTACTTACAATAGGTTTTATATTTCAAATTGGTGGTTGATGAAATTTGTGCATAAATGCAGCACATGAATGGGTATTCCTAACTTTTGTAATGTAATTAGAGATTTTTCTTTAGGACACAATCTCATGTTTAAGGATACATGTCTTATTTTTCCTACAGGTCATTGGTGATGAGGCACACGATGAATCTTTACGCAAGGCAATTGCAGGTTCACAATTATTCGTTTGCAAGGTCAGAAACCTATCATACCCCAAAGATGTGAATTCTACTCAAAAGGAACTATCCAATGCTGGGCATTCCAAGAAATCAAATTACAATCTAGGACCCTTTAAGTGGTTTAAAAGACTTTTTGAAGGTACATTGCACGAGGATGATGTTAGAGAGAGTGGTGGGCATAATTCAAAAGATGTTCATTTTGAGGTCACAGACATGAGAGGTTTGAAATTGATTATAGAGGATATGAATGGTGTATCTTATAGAACGAGTACCTTTGTCCAAGAGTTTCAATAAGAGAGGAGTAAGGATGTGGAACTAATAACTGTGCTCAAATAAACTAGTATGGTGATCTATGTGTGATTGTTTTACTAATGTAAAGAAGAAATAAGCAAATTGTTTGAATTATGTAGGCTACATTTGAGTTCATTTCAATGACATTTTTGACATTTTGTAATTCTGCGATCAATACTTTTTGCTTCAAGGTAATTATCTTGAAATGACTTGGAAGATCAAATTTACTTAACATGATCTGTGAAAAGACCTTATTGTTGGAATGAAATGTAGAACAATTGCCAAAGGTGTCTTCTGTAATGCTCCACTAGGAAGACGCCCCTTCTGTGTATCTGGTTAGAGCATCTGTGGATGATGCCTATACCCCCGCACTCTATTTTGATTGGTTGCAGGCCATTTGTTACATGCTGAAGTGAATAATCGATCTATAACTGGGATATTTACTAGATTTAGGTATGATTTTGTGAACACTATTTCTGATGATTAATGCGATAGGTGTAAACCTATTCACCTAAATTATGAACTGTGTATTAAGATGTAATCTTAAGCTAATTTAATAGTATATGGAGATATTGAAATGATGGATCCACTTGATGATGATATTTATCTCTGATAGGGATTCTAATGTTCAATTATTTTATGCAAGATGCTGTGATGCTGTTTGGGTTAATATGCATATTACAGGTAAGAAGAATTTCCATACAGAGTAGAATGGGGGTGTTTAGTTCCATGGGGTGGTAACCGAGTCAGCAGAGATGGTTCATGTGGCAGCAAGAAATTTAAGACAGTGTGATCATCGATATACAAGACTTGGCTCTTGAAATCAGTCCTTGAGAAAATAGAACTGCAGAAGGGAAAGCTCTTAAAAGAAAACAATGGTGAAGTAAATGAAAGGACATAACATAAGCCTTGAGGAATGCTATGAGCATCCTTAGAAAAGATGAGGTGGAACTCAGAGTTTGACAAGCCTCAGAGGAATTAAATGGGGGAAAATTGGAGGTTGATGTCTATTGAAGAGTCAATGAATGATAAAAAGAGGACTCTGGTTTTTTAATAAAACAAATCTGTAGACAAATCCAAAGATATATCCTGCATTGAATTTGATGAGTGGTAGGAAAAAGCGCAAGGTGCATGAAGTGGTGAGAACAATTAATTAGAGAGTTAAATAATTTGACAAGGAAAGAGAAATGACAGGTTCTCTATGCATAGTGAACGATCATCAGACTTTCCAAGGAGAGGAGGAGGAGAAAGGATATAAGGAAATCAGAGAGAGTAAAGGGAGTAGCAAAAGTTAGAGAACCAATCTGATGTCTTGCTAGTGTTTCAATTATTAGCACGTGAACAAGGTGGATGCTGAAAGGAGGAAAAAAAGCCTGATTGTCTAAGAGACCAAATTCTAACCTTTGTGTTGTTTGTGTTTAAGGTGAGCTATTGTTTGTTTTGAAACCATTGTTGATCTGTGCTAGTCCTTTTGAAACTGTAGACTGTTGTTTTCCTTCTCTTTCTTGTCTGCATGTCTCACTCTGTGAACTCTGAATATATGTGTATAAACCTATTCCAAGGCACTTGTGGCATGGGGAATGACTATTAGTTAAAGGTTTGAATGATTATGTTTTGATAAATTGCAAGGAAATTTTATATTCTGATAAATAAATAAGGGGTTTTTCATACCTCAAGGCCCTATATAGCATGGGTTTCAGCATGAATAAAAATGTTGATCAGCTAGCCTCAGTTGAGTTGGATGACTTGGCTTATTGGGTTAGACGACCCAACAATAGGTTAGGTGATCCTGATTATATCTTCAATACAAGCCAATAGGCACTAGGCGCAGAGGAGGGGGAGAAGCCTGGCTAGTGGTCATGTTATTTTCTTGAATATTTATTAGTGAAAGATTGATTTTTCATTTTTTAATGTTTCTTTGGCTAGTTCAATGGATATTATTTTGTTATTGAATGTTTGTGAGATTCTTAAGCGTGGTCATGTTATTTTCTTGAATATTTATTAGTGAAAGATTGATTTTTCATTTTTTAATGTTTCTTTGGCTAGTTCAGTGGATATTTCTTTGGTTATTGAATGTTTGTGAGATTCTTAAGCGTGCTCTCTTTGAAATTATTTACTTGAATGGGATTGGCTGAAATCTGTCGTATGTGTGAGCCTGTGTTTGTGTCTGTGTATCACTGTTGAAATTTAGGTTCACTTTTCCCTGGGGAGTGGAAGGAATGCATGGGAGAAAATACAGAAAGATGCCGAAGCAGTAGTGTATGATCAATGGAAGTGGAGTTGAGGGGAAACCTTTAATTGGACCAACGCAAGAATTTTCAAGTCAGAAGTTCTCATTATCCCCTATGGAACCTAGAACTTGCTATAGGGTGGCTTGGTGGAACAACATATCCACTTCCTCTATTTGGTGTGGAGGAGTCCAACTAACGGAATGGACCATGAGCGTCTGGTGAAATCCATCCAACACTTCATTCCTCTCTTTTTGGTTGATGAAAATGGATGTGTATTTAAACTAAGAATGAAAGCTTTCGAGTATGAGCACTCCTCTTTGGTTTTCTGAATAAGAGGCCTAATTTGTCCTCTGTTATATTTCTTTGAGGAGAATTGTAGGAAGCATTATGGAGGATCTCATGAGCAATTTTTGGAAGAGAAATTGCTTGAAAAAATATTGGACAAAAACTTTTAGTGTTTTTTTCTGTGGGATAAATCGTAGGATATTGTATAATAATGCAAACTTAGATATAAGCTGTAATTAGGCTTGAAGTTGATACTCATTCTGTGTTAAAGGAAATGTGGAGTTGTAGCTTAGATGACTAACTGTATGATTGAATCTTTGTTGTTACTTAGATTAGAATAAAAGAATCCCATAGAATCTTTGACAAACTGTCTTGTTTATCCTAAAGCTAGATTAGATATTAAATCATATGTAATTGAATCTTGAACTTAGGCCGTTGGAGACTATGTAAGGGAGCTCAACAGGTTTAGTTTCCTTAAACCCCAACTGAGTATGAGTTGGGGACGAGTTCATTTAGGTAATGAGTGCAAATTGGGAATGACATGGATTGTTGATTATCTGATTCCCAAGTCTCCTGACCTTTGTTTCTTGAAAGAATTTGTAATATTACACCTAAGTCCTAAGTGGAGTAGGGGTTTGAGTGCCTTATGACTTTAGATTTTTAATATTAATTGCAGAGTTATTTGTGTTGAGCAGAGGATTGAGGTATCAGTTACTCAAATATTTCCGAGTCCTATTTGTTATGTTTTGAGGATTAATTTTAGGAATTCTTAAGAGAGCACCTGGATGTGCCCTGTTGTAAAATGATGTTTTTTTTGTTCCTCTAGAAATGGACAAGTAGGCATATGCTCATAAACCAGATAATCTATGGTGCAAACCTGAAGGATAAAACTTCTAATTGTTGTGTACTATTAGCAATTCTTAAGGGAGCATCTGGATGTGCTCTGTTGTAAAATGATGTTTTCTTGTTCCCCTAGAAATGTACAAGTAGGCATCTATTTGTAAACCAGATAATCTTTTAGTGCAAACCTGAAGGATAGAACTTCTAATTGTTGTGTACTATTGTAAGCCTTAGTAAAGGCCGTTGTTAGACCTTGTAACTGATCCTCTGATGTAAAGAAAAAAAAGGAGAAATTGTGGTTTGGTAGCTGAATAGAAATTTCACTTGTACGATAGTTAGTCAATGGTAAGTCTTATTCAATCCATTCTAATTAACTCAGTGCCTGCTGAGGAGGCTTTGAGGAGTTTAGGTGTTTAAATTTCCTTAAGTCACTTCGGATGAAAGGTCAAGATGAACTCTGAAATTTACATGGTCTGTTCCAGTTAATTAAATGAGAAAATTTAGTATTCACTGTTTGAGATCCTTAGCTCTTTTTGCTTGATAGTGTTCTTGATGTTTTTTTTTTCTAGAGACCCTAAATCCCTCCAAGGGCAGTGCGATCGTTTTCTGTAGTGGTAAGGCAACTCAGAGTCAAGTCTAAGTCATTTGGGTTTTGGGTTCACCATTTGATTGACTTTGCATTAGTGGACAAACCTTGGAGATGTTATTTTCTTTAAGGTTTTCCTATGGACATTCCCTCATTTTTTCTTGAATTCAGACTTGGAATTCCTTACAATGGTTTGAAAGATTTGCTTTTTTAAATCCCCAAGCAAAGAATGTTCTTTGCAAAATCTTGAGAGTTCTAAGGAAATCCAAACAATTGCCCATTAATGATTCACGTGAATGCACACGAGGATGCTAATTGTTTGATTTCAATGTGGCTAAGGTAGCGGTCCCATGGAGGGATGCTTCCTAAAATATTTCAGCAGATCCGTTGAGAATTTTTAGGAGCTTTCACAAGTGGGTGGTCCCATAGATTCTGTGCGCTGCTTTTCTGGTTTGCAGATCTGCAAATGAAGGGATAATGACTCCAAAAATTTCCCTAAATTTATTGGCGGGAATCTAAAAAGTGTAGAGGATAACAAGTGGCAGTAAAATTCCCTAAGTTGGTGGGGAAATTTCCAGCCCCACCCCAAAGGCACCCCCTCAAAATCTAAAACATTAGGGACTTATATTTTCTTGGATAAGATTCTCATTTATCTTGTAGCAATTTTTTTTACGTCTCATGGGACCCCCTACTCCACAAAAATAGTTCCTAAAGCGGGCTCCATGAGACTGTTTCCTAGGAGTTTCTAGAAGTTAATTGCCTAAGGTCTAGTTTAAGTTGAGTTCTAAGTTTTCTGACTATCTGATGTCTTGAGATCATGACAGGTGATGAAATCGGCCTCTTGCATACTTGGGGCAATTTGTGTTGGATCGTGAGCTCTCATAGGTTTTAGATTCCCTGAGACCCAATATTCTTCCAAGTTGATGACTTCAATTGCAGAAAGACTAAACACAAATATACTTTATACTTTTAGCTCATAGGTGCTGCGTATGCTTTTAACTTAGAAATTAATTAGGTTTCTTGAGGTAACCTTAGTTTATTGGCTGTCAAATGTTTGGGCTATCTGTGTCAAGTTTATGTGGTAATGGATTCCGTTAGAAAGGGTATTTTTCCTCTGGGAATATTCTTCAAAATCTTGGTCGCTTAGACTTATCTACTTCTGAGTGCCTTACGTTTTGTTTCAAAATATTGGCTGATGGTTGAGTGCACGAGATTGTGATAAATGTCACAATCTTGGTTTCTTGGGCTCTCCACAAATTGTAGATTGTTTGCCTTTAAAAGTTTACTTCGAGTCGTTCTTTGACTAGTCACAAAAAGAAATACATTTGCAATAACCCAACCATGTGTGGATGGGATTCAAAACTTTTAGTCAACATTGACAAGTTGTGGTGCCTGCCCCAAATTTTCTCATGTTTCTTGCTACCTTAGCTATGTATTAGGACTTGTAGTAAGTTGTTATAGTTGATACATTGTCTCTCTAACTCCACCCCGTGTTTTGATTATGTGGAATTAGTTGACTTGTGTTATAATGAAGGGCTTGTAGGGTAGATACCTCTTGATCACTCCTCTCTTCCTCCTCTCTACATGATTAACATGCATTGATAATTAACTAGATTGATTATGATCTATAAACATTGGGTTTATAATCCTAGTGAGCACCAAAAAACAGGTTCTAAAACTAATTGTCAACAATACCAACTCTTAAAACATTGTTTACCACTTCAATCACATGGGGACAACAATAATACATGCTCAAGGACTTTAGACATCATGTAAAAATGTAAAAATGTAAAAATGGGAAAAAGACATCACAAGAACATATGAAACGCCATGTACAAATGGAGAAAACCTTTCAACAGGTGAAAAATTATAAGATGAGTATGTTTCCAAGCATCCCATTACTATCTCAGGCATCAACATACAAAGGTTACATAATCAACATGACTAATTAAAGCCATTACAACAAATTTCTAGCTCCTTCGCCCTTGCTCTATACTTGCAACTAGGAAAACCCTGATTAAGTTTAATGAATCTTATGAACATGAGCAATATGAGAGTTACAATGATAAGTCACTCCCTTTCCAGACATGCAAGAATGGAAAACTAGTTGACTAAATTGAATATCAAATGCCAAGACACTCTAAATTCTTCTTGTATATTGAGATCCAAACAATTGATCCAACTTTCGGATCAATTTAGACAATATATTGAGATTGTTACCAATTGTGTTCCTACTATCATGAAGATGATCCAATTATTCTTGTAGTTCTGATTGATCTTTATATATGCATTTATGTCTTGGATACAACGACTAGTTGTGGAGATTGTGCATTGCAATAAGTTGATCTCACCAAAGGAAGGCAAAGGTGCCCCCAAAGAATTCCACTTATCACTTGTGTGTTAGTGCTTCGTGTTGTGTGTAAAGTTATACAACTTTCCTAGTCTAGTGTATAGGTATCATAGTCCTAAGTGGTGTACTATGTGATTACATTATGTGGTTTGACATCTAATGTTAGCCTAAACTCTATGTCACCACATTATGTGGGCTTGACAAACTCCATTTTGCCTAAGGCTTTGGTGAGGTTGAAAAAGACCGCCCAAGGGATCGACTGAGGCAATCTCCTAAATAGCCTAACCCAATTTTCTTTTCCCTATAGCTTTAGACTAGAATATCTAGAGATCAAGGACATTTCCAGGGGATCTATCAACATATTTGGGACTATGACATAAAGATGACAGACTCCAAAAAGTTTCATGGCTCTAACAAAAAATACACAAGCATATCTAGTTGTCTAGGTGACCTATAGGAGTGCCTTTGTGTCTACTTGATTTCTAGGAGCATTGCACTATCCAAGTGACCTGCAGGAATGCCCTAGTGTTTACTTGGCCTACAATAGCACCTAGGTTGGACGCTGGTGTCATGCACAAATCATAGAGACTTCAAATTTGTCAGATCTACTCCTCTGGTCTTTTGTAGCAAGCTTGTTTAGTCATCTTCAAGTTTCAAGTTATTTAGGGATGCATGTGCTTAATCTTATTCTATTTCCTTACCTCTTTCTATTCCTAGCTCTAGCATTAGTGTAGTTTGATTGAAATGATCTATATTTTCTCTATTGTTTTTTAGTTGCATGTTTCAAATTTACTTAGATTGAACTAATGTATGAAAGAAGTGAACCTATGTTGAAGTTTAACAACCTATAATAAACAAATAAACCTAGGGCTTTCTAAATTTTAATCTTTCACCTAGGAATAGCAATTGCATCTTGGGTATCACAATCACATCTTGACATAGTAAAATTCCAAAGTGACTTCCCAAGCCCATCGTTTAATGTTTTCTCTAGTGTTTAGTGAAACTTGAAATTAAACTTGACCTCTAAAATGGGAATTAATAATAGTTTTTATTTATGCCCTTAGCACAAATAGTAAGGCGCAGATAGAAGCTAACCTCACATAGATATTTTACCACACCTCAAGTATACAACAATCATAAAATCCCAAATATATCAAGACCAACATCTCAAATTTGGATCTAAAATACAAAGATAAGTGAAAATCCAAAAAGTATGTTTCCCAAGGTAAATTCTAAAATTGGTTCACTCACTCAATTCCATTCAACTCATAAAACACTAAAAAATTTAACTCCTGATAAAACACTAAAAAATTTAACTCTTGATAGGGGTTTACTTTCAATTCACTAAATAATAATTTGTTTAATAATTAGGCATTAGTTTTTTGATTAATTAATGTGGAATTTTTAATGGGGTCCACACCCCTTACAATACAATACATCATCCACTAAGGACATATAAATCCAATGCAATGAACTTCCACCATGGGATTTAAACATGAGATCAATTGTTTAACAACCAACAAGCTAACCTTTGAACCACATGCTTGCACACCATGCTTCATTTTTTAAAACTAGGGTTTAGGGTTAGTAGTTTAATTAGCTGAAAACAATTTTGATCTTGTTTCACTATAGTCTCAAATCCCCCTTTAATGTTTTCTTCATGGGTTTCATCCTAACTGGTTTCCATTTTAACTTTCTTAGTTTCCATCTAGTTCCCCATACATTTATATTTTATTAGTTTTCAAATTTATTTCAAATAGTGTATGGACACTATACTTGTACTAATTCTATTTAACATGATATCCATAATTACAAATTATCTCTATGGGTTCAAGAACCGATCTCTCAATACTTTTCAAAAGCTTGTAAATATCTTTGATGAAAGCCTTTAAACCCTTGATCCTTGCTTGAGCCCTACAAAATAATGATTGTACATGTAACCCTGTGCATCCACACTAAAGCTTCTAATGCCTTTTAATAATGGTTAGATTCTATTTTTAAGCAATGCACCACCTTGCTTGCTTTCTAAGTTTCATTTCTATAAATAGTCTAGTTCTTCTTATCAAATCTAAAACTTTGAGACATTTTAACTTTTGATTATTCATAAATAATTTCTACTGAAGATATAGAATAATTAAATCATAAATCATTTAATAAATCTTCTTTTATCCCAACTTCTCAAAATCTCATCCTCTAGTTTCTATAAATATCCCTATCAAAAATATCCAACTTAGAGATGTAGGATAATTTAATTCTTAATTAATAAATAAAAAAAATCATAAATATATTTGCTTTTCTATTTATTTATTCTCTTAAAGAATTATCCAAACACAATTTTTTATGAAATCAATTTCTATTCATAGTGTGGTAAGGATAATTATTCAATTTTTAAAATTAATCTTTGAAATAAAGTCAACTATCTTGATCCACCAAAAATAGTTGCAACTAAAATAATTGAATAAACTTCTAAACATATTCTTAATGGTCTCAAAAAATATTAAAGAAATTATTTTATATTTGCAAGACAAATTTCACAATTATCTTCATCAATTTATTTTCCATAAATATATTAATAATCTAAAAACTAATTATTAATCACTCTATCAACCAAATAATCCAAAACTTTTGAATTTTGCTCCACAAAATTGCTCTAAATAATTTAATAAATTTTAATTACACTTTCAAATATTTCCTTCATAATTAATCCATAAAAAATATTTTTTCTCCTTAATAAATCAATTGTATACCAAGTATCACAGGAGGAAGTGAAAAGAGGGGGAAAGAGGGGATCGAGGTTTTAGCATACTCAATGTCATGGGAGGGAGAGGAAGAGTTGGAAGTTTGTAGGGGTTGGAGGAATAAAAACCTTTATGTTGCATGGAGCGAGGAATGGGTTTCAAGATTATTGGGTACCTCATGTGATATGGGGACTAGGGGACGGGAAAGTCTTAAGTACTATAATCGACAATGAAGGGGGAGTAGGGATTGGGGAAATGGAATACTTGATGCTGAAGGAAAAGAGAAATCCAAAGCCCACCAAAATTTGGGTGTCGGGAGTGTGTGAGGTAAGATAACGAGGAAATTCAAAGGCACAAGGAATTTGGGGAATGAAGGAAAGTTAGACAAGTACATAGAACTATGAAACTTTGACAAATGAGTCAAGGTGGGGGTTTAGGGAATGAGGAGAAGAGAGAAATGGTATCGAGGTAGGGGAAAACCTGAAAGCTCACCCAAGGCTAGAAATTTACCCAAACACCCACATATAGAAGTTTTTGTTGTTATTACAATTTAGACACATGCCAAAAGTATGAGGGGAGGAAAATCATACTTCCAAGCACAAAATTGACCAAGGGGGCCCATTGAAGGAAATATTTGATTAGTTAACAATGATGGGAAAAGTAGTCTGCCAAGGCAACATAGAGGGGCACTAGACTTAGAAAATTTTGCATTTTTGGGACCTACGAGAATGGGCACTAACAAAGTCTATAAGTTATTGATCTGTGAATGGTCTATGGTGGTCATTCTTGTTCTTGTATGCTACTTACTTTCCTTTGGAGATTGCATCATCCTTGTTATAGGTTGTGTTTATTGACCATCACACTTGGATGCTTTTTTAGAGGTTAATGACACATATCTAGAGGAGTATTCCCACTCTCTTTTTTTCTCATCCTTCATTATCTTTTGAATTTATTTCATCCTAGTTAGAGTAGTTTAGAGTAGTTTACATTAGTTTTAATTTTATTGCATATGTTAAGCATGTGAATAATTGTAGTTAGATTCAAGGAAGTTATTCATGCATCCTAAACTTGTGTAAGGGAATGAAATGCAACCTTTAGAGTGTAAATAATTAAATTAATTATTAACTAGGAAATGGTAACCAACAAGGCCCCCTGTGTGTTGACATATAACTCTCCATGGAAAATTGTTCTTAGTAGCCTTGACTAGGTAATCAAAGACTTGGGGAAATTTGTTTCCTTTCAAGATAAGTGTTAGAATACACTTAGTCGGTGTGCCTAAAAAACACATCAACAAATTGGTGCTAGTAGGAGGATCTGAAATTTTTATTTTCTAGTTGATTGATGTCTTTTTTTTGTTTTTTAATGGCTAATCAACTATAGTTTTCTATCATTGATATACATTAGTTTGGAAACTATAGTCTAGTTAATATCCCTTGGGATGCTATTCCCAAGGATGCTATTAAGATTCTTCCAAAATATTCTCCTAATGATAGAAGAGCAACACAAGAACATATAGTTGTATTTAAAAATACTTAAGGATTATTAGGTGTTGTTCATGAAGATGTTGCTTAGAGGTCATCCACTATAACCCTAGAGGATGTTATTTTTTATTAGTATCATTAGTTAATGCTTGATTTCATACATTGCTAGGTGGAATTAGAAAACTCCTTTGTGAGGTAGTTTGGAGAGATCATTCATACAAACTAAGATTTCAATAAATTTACAAGCAATAAATGGACACTTGGTGAGTCAATTCAAATTTTTAATCTTACATTGTAGAAAATGCTAAATAGACTAACTTGCCTTTATACTTTTTCTATATAGAAAAAATGAATTTGTATTTCAATTCTCTTGATCCCTTAACTGCAATATTTGTGAGAAGAGCACATGGAGTGTAAACTATTGCAACTGTGTATAATGGGACCATTACAGTAGATCAACAACTTAGGTCTCAAGGATTTAGCTTGGAATATTTTCTTGTGACTTATCAAATAAATTCTAATCATGTCCCTTGTTTTACACTATATTTTATTGATCAAAATCTAGTAATTCTTTTATATAATATCTAGTCAATGTATTGTTCATTTCCCATAATTGTGTCTAACTTGATGAAATTGATCCTATTCAATATAATTAGATATCATTTACATATGATCAACCTTCAACTCTTCCTATGAATGATATGAATTCCCATACATTACCCATAATTGAGTCTTTTTCTAACAATACCATTGTCCCAAAAATCAAAGAGTTTTATTGTTATGATTTAGAATCAAAGGACGATGGTGCCTGAAGTGAGGTGATAGATCCATTATAGGTGGTTGAAACAATTAAATTTGACTTAGATAAAGTTGACCATGTTGATTATATTAAAAACCTTATCCATGGAGTAAGTACTAGGGTACATTATGAGATAGATAATTCTCAAGTGGAAATTGAAATGCCCTGAAGTTTATACCCAAAGAAAACATAGAATAATCAAATGATAGATATCCCCTAGGATAATGAGATTCATAATTTTTCTATTTTGGACCTTATTTTTTGTTTGTCACAGACATCCCTATGAGATGGATGTCATTGGCTCTATCCCTACCAAAATCCTGAGAACTTTGAGTTTACTTGTCCTCGATGATTTAAAATTTTAAGGGTAAAGTACACATTTTTCCTACATATACAATAGTATTATTGTTATAATCACAATGTAACAAAAGATTTAGTCTTGACATACTCAATATTATAGATTAAGAAATCAAAATACCAAAATCACTTAAGAAGCATAATTTACATTTTACATTAATTGGGTACCTCATTCGAATGCATTGATTAGTGACTTGTCTTCCAATAGCGTTATTTTTGTTAGAATCTGAAAAGATTATTAACCCAGAAAACTAGTGCAAAGAATAGATATCTAAACTATGAATGCAAATGATACGAAATCAAAATAGCAACACATAGTCTCCAAGAGAGTAATGCAAATGCTAGAAGCAAAATAGCATTAAGAGGATGCAAAAGCAAAAGATGCAAAATACAAGCTAGGTAGCATGCTTATATAGACTAGGGAGAGAGAGGAGGTGGCAACACCGACCAATGAGGATTAACCATCTATCGGACTAAAGATAACAAAGTATCTTCCCAAGATAGCTAATGGATGCTCACATGTAGGAAGGTGACACCTCGCAACCACTCACCTAATAAGACATGCTTTATTAACCTAAGCGAGATTAATAGAAGTGTAGGAAAAACCTAGGAAATAAAGGGAAAAATAAATAACCCACTAGGAAATAAAAACCTACACTAACACCCCCCATAAGTGAAGCTTAGGTGAATGTAGAAATGGGTCCCGACAAATCAAGCTTGATGAGGTACCCATGTACGTAAAATTCCCCCCCAAAGAGAGAGAAAAGAGACCCCCCCAAAAGTAGAGAGAGTCAA
This sequence comes from Cunninghamia lanceolata, assembly GCA_027924645.1. Lineage (NCBI taxonomy): Eukaryota > Viridiplantae > Streptophyta > Pinopsida > Cupressales > Cupressaceae > Cunninghamia > Cunninghamia lanceolata. The sequence goes on from BSBN01000399.1 coordinate 950,849, forward strand.
GACTCCGAGTGAGAGGAAGAAGCCCCCCAGAAGATGAAGCATTCTGCACCCCCAGCAAAGTTTGCAAATGAAGGAACTTGCTCTCAGTGAAGGGTTTGGTGAAGATATCAGCAACCTGCTCAGAAGTCAGACAATAGTGAAGGTTGATGACGTGGCCATGGATGAGCTCCCGGATGTAGTGCATGTGGACCTCTATGTGTTTGGTCCGCTGATGATGGACCAGATTCTGTGAGATCTGAATGGCACTCTGGTTGTCACAAAATATGACTGATGGCCGTCTGATCTGGATACCAAACTCAGTGAGAAGATTCTGAAGCCAAATGGCTTCAGTGGCAGCATTCACAGCCCCCCAATACTCGGCCTTAGTAGAAGATAGAGCAATAGCAGACTACTTCTTGCTCGACCAACAAACAGGACCTGAACCAAGGGAGAAGCTGTAACTTGAAGTAGACTTGTGATCCTGAGAATCGCCTGCCCAATCTGAATCTGTGTAGCCCACCAAGTCAAGCTCAATACCCGCTGCGTAGTGAATCCCAAACTGTGAGAACCCTGAATGTAGTGAAGGATCCGCTTGGTTGCTTTCCAGTGCAGCTCATGAGGCTCCTACATGAATTGAGAGACCATGCCTACAGTGTATGAAATGTCGGGTCTCGTATGAGTCAGATAAATGAGACTCCCAACAAGCTGTCGGTACAAAGTGCCATTAACAAGTGGAGAAGAACACTGAGCCTCAAGTTTGACTCCAGAAAGAAAGGGAGTCAGAGCAGGCTTACAGTCAGCCATATGAAACCTCGAGAGAAAATCTAGAGCATACTTGGACTGTGTGATGGTGATCCCGGAAGAAGACTGAAAGATCTCAATCCCGAGAAAGTAATGCAACAAGCCCAAGTCAGTCATCAAAAACCTGTCATGAAGGGCAGTTTTGACAGCCCCAATGGTGGATGAAGAACTCCCTGTCATCAGCAAGTCATCAACATACAGAACCAAAAATAGGAGTGAATCATCCTGCTGCAGAATGTAGACATTAGGATCAGAATGGCACCGAGTGAACCCAATTGATAGAAGGAAGGAGTCCATCTTGGCATACCAGGCCCGAGGAGCCTGTTTGAGGCCATAGAGAGACTTCCGAAGATGGCACACAAGTGAAGAATCCTGAAGGAACCCCTATGGCTGCTCCATGTAGATCTCCTCCTGAAGGTCACCGTGAAGAAAAGCACTCTTCACATCCATCTGGTGTACTTCCCAACGATTAGCTGCAGCAATGGCAAGAACAAGTCGGATGGAATTCATTCGGGCAACTGGCGCAAGTCTCAGAGTAGTCAATCCCAGGAACCTGGGAGAATCCTTTGGCGACCAAGCGAGCCTTATGCTTGTCAACTGACCCATCTGCTACAAATTTTGTCTGATAGATCCACTTACATCGAACAAGTTTTCTTCCCTTAGGAAGAGGGACAAGATCCCAAGTGTGGTTCCTCATCAAGGAACTATACTCCTCCTGCATAGCTGTATCCCACTCAGGAATACCAGAAGCCTCATGAAAAGTCTGTGGATCTGAGGCAGTAGCAATGAAGACATGTGGAGCATCTTGGAACTATGAACGAGTTCGCTTGGTGTCTGATGGATCCCCAACCCAATCACCTGCAGACTGCAAGGTCTGTCTAGCCCAAAGTGGACCGGAAGATGGAGAATCTGGAGGAGAATCATCAACCTCTGAATGATGACTAGGAGAGGAAGGAGGTGAGTCCTCTGAATCACTCTCTGCATCGGAAGTGGAGGTAGAAGACTGCTCAGGTGAATCTGACTCATCAGAAGATATGTCATGTATCCCAAGTGACTCCAATGTCAAAGTAGAAGGAGTTGGAGAAGTGATAGAAAGTGAGCTCGAAGAGCCCTTCTCAAATTGAACACTCCTCTTAATGAACAACTCATGTGTATTAGGGTGGAGCAACCGATAACCCTTCACACCATCAGGATAACCTACAAATATGCAAGGTCTGCTCTGCGGATCCAAGGCCTTGCATTTCTCTGCAGGAATGTGGGCCCATGCAGGAGAACCAAAAACTTGAAAGTGCTTAACTGATGGTTTTCGACTGCTCCAAGCTTCAAAAGGAGTGACTCCCTTCAAGGCTCGGTGAGGAACACAGTTCTGGATATAACAAGCACAGTTAATGGCCTTTGCCTAATACTGTGGTGCAAGAGATCTAGAGTGAATCATGCAGTTTGCCATTTCCTCCAAGGACCTATTCTTCCATTCTGCAACACCGTTCTGCTGAGGATTGTATGGAATTGAATGCTGCAAATCAATCCCCTCTGAAGTGCAAAACCTCTCAAACCGATGGTTGACATACTCACCACCATTGTCAGTGCGCAAAACTTTGATGGCTTTCCCGGATTGCTTCTCTACAAAAGTCTTGAAGTCTTGAAAATGATCAAATACCTCTGACTTCTGTTTGAGAAAGTACACCCAAGTATTTCAAGAAAAATCATCAATGAATGTGAGGACATATCTAGCCCTGCTGAAAGAAGGATGCTGAAATGGACCAGCCAAATCACTATGAACTAACTCCAGTATCTGTGAAGCTCTCCATGCCTTACCTTTGTCAAACTTTTCCTTAGGATGTTTACCAAGAATGCAACCTTGGCAAACACCACCTGAAAACTGAACTGAAGGCAACCCTGTGACCATGCTCTGCTGGTTGAGCTGCTGCAAGTAGCGGAAGTTAAGATGGCCAAACAGCTCATGCCACAATCTACTCACATCATTAGAATGAGTGAGCAAAACAGTCGAAGGACGATCAGGAACAAAGTGAGAAAATAGATAGAGCCGTGACTGATGATCTGCTCTCCCAACTGCAACTGTAGAACCACTATGCAACTCACGAATCTCCACTAAATCAGGAGTGAACTCAACCCGCATGCCTGAACCTGTGTGAGTGATCTGGTATACCGATAGGAGATTAGTTGATAATGAGGGCACACAAAGAACATCATGAATGTGCCATCCCCCACATCAACAGATCCTCTCCCACACACCTCAATAGGAGTGTTATCACCCATCAAAATAGAAGGCATAGTACACGGCTCCAAGGATGCAAGTTCTTCCTTAGATGAAGCCATGTGGTACGAAGCATCCGAATCAAAAACCCAAGTGGATGGTGAAGAAACAACTGCAACAAGGGCCTTGCCCTTTCCTTTCCCCTTGCTGTTTTCTTTTGCCTTATTAGACCCCTCATTAGAACTCTGTTTGACAGAGTCAGGAACACTGATATTATTCTTCTCAAGAATGTGTGTCAAGTGATCAATTTGTTTCTTTAGACATTTATGTTCATCATGACCGGGTCTTTTACAATAGGCACATTGGACCCTCTCTTTCTTAGGCTTGTTGCCCTTGGAATATTGGGTCTCATTAGTTGCTTTTGAAGCAACCATTATCTGATCCTTCTTCTCCTTGCTATTCTTCTGTTTCTTATCCTTACTATTGTTGTTACTACTTTGTCCTTTCTGTTCTTTTGTGCCCTGGTTGGCAGCCAAGGCATGTGACTTAGAGGACTTAAGAGTGCCCATCTGGATTAGTTTGTTCTATTCTCGAGTGAGATTGACAGCAAAATCATCGAAAGATGGCATGGTGAATTGAGTACCAAGTGCACCCTTAGTAGCATAGAAAGTAGAAACAAACACAAAATATTCTGAACTTAGCTTAGAGAGAATACTAAGAATCAATTGTTCATCTTTCTTTTCAATTCCACATTGTTTTAACTGCAGCCTTAGTGATTTCAATTTGGTAAAGAAATCCTGGATTGTGTTGAAATTGCCTGGACTTAAACTAATTAGTTCATTTTCCAACATATGACCCCTCATCGAATCTTGTGTGCCAAATAGTGTTTCTAGCTTTGTCCAGATTTCATTTGGTGCATTCAAAGACTCAATGTGAAAGAGCAAATCAGGAGAAACAGACAAACACAATGTTCCATATGCCTCATCACATTTGTTAAACCACTTAGGCTTATCTTCATCTTTAGCAGGTTTATTTTCAAGTCCCATAGTTATCCTATTTAATCCAGCTTTCCTTAAGTGAATTGTCATGCGTGATTTCCACTCAAAGTAATTGTATGGAGTTAGGATGGGCAGATTTGTTTGATCTATGATGAAGAAATGCAGAGAAGAAGTGCTGAAAAGAAGAGAACACAACCAAGACAACCCTCTCTTTTCACTCAATCAAAGAACCCCCCCAAAAAAATATGATTTGGCACTTTATATTAGTGCATTTACAACTGCCACTAGTAAGAAATACTAAGTGGTCTTGATTTCAATGCATTACAAAACCCTCATGAAGAGCATATGCTACAAATACAACTTTGGCACAATACTCAGAGAAATAAACAACACCACTGCGATCTACTCAAAAAATCATGCACTTTCAAAAAAAGAATCGCTTCGATACGAGGTCGTATGTGAAAGTTATGATCCTCCGAAGTTCTCAAAACGAGAACTGTGCAATGTCACGACTGAGAATCTGTAATTTCTGAAAAATCTTGGCATCAAAATAAAAAAACGTCTGCACTAGTGCATAGAGCACGAAAAAATAGCCAAAATCAAAAAACAATTCGTGGGAAAAGGAGTCCGTATGAGCAAGAACGGAGCATTTGAAAATTGTCTTCAAAACTGCAGCTGCCAACGGAGAGGGGTCCTGTTGTAGCTTTTTGAGCACATTTCTACAAAATATACAGACTACATGCAAAAATGGAAAGATACCCAGATGGTTTTTCTGTGTTGTGAACAAAACCCAGAAAGCATTTTTCTTGCAAATGCATAGACGATGTTGCTCTAGTGTAAACAAAACGCCTTTAGCTACAAAAAATGACCCCAGCAACCAAAAAATGAGATGCAAAGGCTGAATCAGATGCTGGAACTTGCAATATTGATTCAAAAGACCAAATATGCAAGCTGGTTGTCAGATTTGAGCTCGAAACCCCGGTTCCGCAACTGTGTATGACGATCTCCGATTTTGGTGAAACGAAAGCCAAATCTGACTTTTCTCAAGCCTCCTGGACACGTTGGAATAGCCAGAAATGCTGCCAGTATAACCAGAAATGCTGCAATCACCTAGATTTCATAAAACACATGTGCAAACCCCAGAGATTAAAAAAAGTTTCCGTCAAACTTTTCTGATTCTCAAGATCATTCGAAGATGCAAGAGAAGAGCATACTGGGTTTTTAAAAAAATTGTAATAAGATTTATTAGCCCCTCTGAATCTCTCAAATATGGAAACTAAAATCTACTCTTGCACATAGAATAGCTCTGATACCATGTTAGAATCTGAAAAGATTATTAACCCAGAAAACTAGTGCAAAGAATAGATATCTAAACTATGAATGCAAATGATACGAAATCAAAATAGCAACACAGAGTTAGTCTCCAAGAGAGTAATGCAAATGTTAGAAGCAAAATAGCATTAAGAGGATACAAAAGCAAAAGATGCAAAATACAATCTAGGTAGCATGCTTATATAGACTAGGGAGAGAGAGGAGGTGGTAACATCGACCAATGAGGAACAACCATCTATTGGACTAAAGATAGCAAAATATCTTCCCAAGATAGCTAATGGATGCTCACATGTAGGAATGTGACACCTCGCAACCACTCACATAATAAGACATGCTTTATTAACCTAAGCGAGATTAATAGAAGTGTAGGAAAAACCTAAGAAATAAAGGAAATAAATAAATAACCCACTAGGAAATAAAAACCTACACTAACAATTTTTATGAAATTGAGCTACTCAAATGAATGTCACAACCCTTGACATCTAAGGTCACTCAATGTCCTTGGCACCTCTAGACACAACTCAAACTTGTTACCTTATTGCATCGATCGTGTAACCTGACATAGTGAGACTAATATGTTAGATCATGTGAAATGACAACATAACTTATAAGTGTATTCTCAATATGCCCTCACTACACATTAGGAGAAGCTTCACCGACACTCACATCTATACTCAATAATTCCCATAGTTATCCCTTCATAGTATTGTCTTTTAATTAGGTGCTTAAATAGGTTAATATATTCAACCTTTATCTCATGTTAGTGACTTATTATCTAAGTGTATTCTCAATATGCCCTCACTACACATTAGGAGAAGCTTCACCGACACTCACATCTATACTCAATAATTCCCATAGTTATCCCTTCATAGTATTGTCTTTTAATTAGGTGCTTAAATAGGTTAATATATTCAACCTTTATCTCATGTTAGTGACTTATTATCTAAGTCTATCCTTAGATTTAGGTTCATTTTTATCTATTAAGTATTTCCATACAAATTAGGCTTTAGGGTGAGTTCAAGAATATGAAGCTTATTTGGTACATTAGTTTTGCTATATTTAAATACAAATATTGAATCTAATATAAGCATATCAAGTTCATATCTATCACATAATTGAAGGATAAATACCAAAATGGATGAGTCATCAACATATAGAGTTTTGATGGAATCTCTTGCACTTAGGTTAGTTATTGCACAAGTATATACCAACTATAATGATGCAACAATAAAAATTATCTTGTTATTCTAGCCTTTTCTTTACAACAAAGAAGATGCCAATGATTTACAATTACAACCCCTATCCAAGAGTGTAGAATGATATCATATAGAAGAGAACCGATATTTTCTAATTCTAGTAGCTAATAGGGAATTATCTCATTGTACAAAGGTAAAATAATAATACAAGTTACCATACTATCGATATACAATAGCTATACATCCAAGGAAAGTATCAATCCATCCTCAAGAGTAGAATAATCACTACTCATGTACATGCATAAGTATTTGTTAGGAAATAGGTGTGTTGTACACCTTGCATAACATTGAATATTTTAATTATGTAAAATAAATATTTATTTTTGGTGCATCTAGTTGATGTGTTTAGACACATTAAATATTTATTTGGGTCCACTTGTAAAGTTGTATGTAACATTAAGAAAATATTTAATGTGGGATTGCACATTGGGAAATCATTTAACATTGGGAAAACTTAGTACCAAAAAGAAAAAACTTAGTATCAATTATTAAATAAGGGGTCAATAGTTTTGTGTACTCATGGTTTTGAGACACATGGTTTACCCAATACCACAAGTTGTATTTGTGTAAAGAAAGCACATGGTTAGTGGTTTGGGTTGATTGGTTGGCTATTTGGCTTGTTGAGTGGGCTATCATTGTATTGAGTTTCTCTTGGGAGTGCATTTGTGAAGCATGGTATGGGATGTGTGGTTACATGCTTGGACACATGGATGATGCATTAGAGGAGCTTGATGTTTCATAAGAATTCATGGAGACTCTGTAAGTGTATTGTAATGTTTCATTGTTGAATAATACATTGAGTGTGGATGCTTTTAGAGGCTGGGTTCTTCCCTTTTGAGGGTTTTCCCAGGGTTATTATATGATGATGCTATATCTTTACATGCTAGATTATATTCTACTTCTATGATGATGAATGTTTTATAATATTTGATGCAATTGAAATTGTAGAATGAGCTAATTGAGTTGAGGAAGCATTACGTCGATTTATGATTCCATGATCCCGATCGTGTTGTTGAAAGAAAATTTGATTTGGGAAAATAGTGAATTCTATCATGTGATATGGAAGTGACCTAATTGAAATGTATGAAATCATGCGATCATGTGTGTGTGTGTTTTTTTCTTTGGCTATGATATACATTGGACTATTGATGTGTGCGTGTAAGTGTGCAGGTTATTTCCATGGCAAATGGAAACCGGAGGTCTTACAAGTAACCCCAATAATTATCCCTATGATGCCAACCTAGTCCCTTAGGTGGACAAATGTTATTTGTTGTTTGAGCATTAATGTAATGTGTTAATACTTTATTTTGATTTTAATTTGAGTCTCCTAAGGTTGACTTAGGATGAGGTGGATGATGAGTGTCATCCATGTGTCATTTTCGTTCATGGGTTTTAAGGTCTTTTTAAATGATGTTTTTTGAGCTTTTTAATGTTAATTTCATGTGTTTAAGGGTCCTAGGTCAAGTACCTATGGGTTAGGTACCTTATAGACATCAAATCATGAGTTTTAACTCATATTTGACTACTCTAATTGACCATGGGAGTTAAGTGGCGAGATTAGGGTTTTGGATTGAGGATTGGGTGACTTGTCACATTCAAATCCCACAACCCAAGGTTCATGTAAGGGCTTGGGAAGAACCCCAAGTGCTTCCCTTTTCCCCATATGCCTCACACATGTGTGAGGAGGTGGGTGGTGAGGTGTGCTCTTGAGGAGGAATGAGAGGATGAGAAGTGTCACCTCCCTACTCCTCAATAGCTCACACATGTGAGAGCACATATGGGGAGTGTTGCTTGAGAGAGTGAAGGAGAGGGTGACAAGTGTGACCTCCCTACTCCTCAATATCTCACACATGTGTGAGAGCACATATGGGGAGTGGTACTTGTGAGAGTGAATGAGAAGGTGACAAGTGTCACCTCCTCATTCATGGGGATGGTTTTTGAAACCCTATTGATCTCCCTCTTGTTGAGGTGAGAAGGGTTCTTTTTTTTTTGGATTTTATTATTGGATTTGGGAAGGATCTTCGTCTGGGAAGGAAGATTTATGCAAGGAATTTGGAGCTGGCTTGGAAGGCTTCACCAAACATCCTTCTTCACTTGAGACTTGAGAGGTAGGCTCTCAAGGCTTCAAGTTCTTTTTATTTTGCTTATTGTTGCATGTATGCTTGTAGAAATGTTATGTACTTTGTTTATGTGAGTTTCTTTATGTGTTGTAATAGGTTTATGGGTTGTAGGAGTGAGCTCTCCATGTGTGAGAACTCACCATGTGTAGGGTGAGAGAGGAGAGAACCTCCTCGGGGAAAACCTCTCCTTGAAAAGGAGTTTTGGTGGGTAAGGTCTTGTTTGTGGGAAGTTTTGATAGTATTTTGTATGGCAAGAGTGCCTTGGTTCTTTTGGAGTTATAAGATGTTTATTGATAACAAGAGGCTATGAGACTTTGGATGGATGAGTTTTGAGTTCTATGGTTTTGGTTGGTTTTTCCCCTTGAGTGAGTGAATCCACTCTCTCTCCCTTGAAATCCATTTTCATGGATGTAGTGAGTAAGTTTCCTTGGATGGGTGTTTAGTGTTTTATTGTGAGTGAGTGTGTTTTGGAATCCTTTGTGTGTGCATGAACTTGGGTTATTTTGTGGGCCTCCTAGCTCGGGGGTGGCTTGCATGCAAGCCAACGGTTGGGAGGTGAGCTTCCCTTAGCCATGGGAAGATGTTTATTGTCTTGCAGGTTTGACTCTTGGAGATGAGCTTGAGAGGAGGCTTCATGAAGTGGTAGTGTGGTTTTGGTTATGTTGTAAAAATAAGGCAATGTAAATGCCTTGGCTCTTTTGAGCTTTGTAAGGGTTGGGTGTATGAGAGGAAATCTCTCTCTTGGGAGATCCTATTGTTTGTAATGATTCCCTTGTAAAAGTATTTATCTCAATATGAAAATGAGTTTTGAAGCTTTGCATTTTTCCCTACTTGGTATATATATATATATATAGGTTTACTACTTTGGACAAAAATATATGTATATAGTCTCATCATGATTTTTTTATCCTTGCTTAAGTTCGAAATGAGAAAATGATTAATATTATTGTAAAAAGAATTATATATATTCATGTATAAATTTTGTGGAATATATATTTATTTATCTCTATTTTTTTAAAATAGCAGTGAGCATTATAATATATATATTAGCATATACTATAGTAATGAAATAAATGAAAGTTAGTTTTATTTTTGGTATATTGCAAATGCCAAAGCAAAGGCATGTATTACAAATTTTGTTTAGGGTTATAGACAACATAGAAAAAAAATTGCAGGCTTTGTGGGGTGGGAGCCCCTGCCCTCGGCCGGGTAGGCCACAGCCTACATAGGCTGTAGACCTTGGCCCGCAGACTGTGTAGTCCGTGGCCTCAGGCCTCAAAACCCCACGTTTGATTAATCTCTGCAACTTTATTTATATTTGTCCTCAACATTTTAATAATATAAAAACCTTCTGTGTATTGTTCATGGCTGCTAAATTATCTTCAGTTTCATCTACTGCAGTATAAGTATATATACAGAGGGCTTTTCCTCTTCTTTTGTCCAGCATTTTTGTGATTTATATATATATATATATATATATATATAATTTTCTTTTGTGAGTAATTGCATTGGAAATAATATTATCTTATTTATAAATTTTAAACTATATAGAAAAAGAAAGAGGGAGAATTATTTAAATCTATTGTGAAACTTTTAGAACAAAAAACAAATGCATCCTTTGTTCCTATTTTAAACATTCATTCCTTAATGACCTTGGAGGGAAACATTTTTGAAAACTTTATTTCAAACTATCATATTGTAAAGGAATAGAAAACTTGAACTTTTGAAATCTATAAATTTTGTAAACCAAAACATTAGGAAACTTTTGACTTTGAGAAATGATCTTCCCATGAGGGAAGAGATTTCTCTCTCGCCTTTCCTCCCACCTGCCAAAAAAAAAAAAACTTGTTAGTGTTAAATGGGATTTGGTATGCTTTTATAAACTTAATTTAGGGCTAGATGTGTTTCCCTCATTATTAGGGTGTTTTAATCAACTTTTAAACTTTAATTGCTTTCCAAAACTCACTTAAGTGATAGTTGCAATTTATTATAAAGTTATATAGTTGAATTGATTATTTGCTTTTTAATTTAATTGCACCTAGTTCATTTTAGTAATGTTATGCTGCCAAAAATTTAGCAAATCTATCTTCCAAGAAATGTTATGCTGGCGAAATTTTCAGAGACCTAACTTTTGGTTTTGGTTCATTTATGGCATTTGAGTTGGTGAATAATATGACATTTATTATTGAGTTGATTAATTAATAAATTTGTATAGTTGATTAAACTTTCTCATTTTAATTTATTATAGTTTAATGGTTTAAAAAGACATTAAATTTATTTATTTCCATGGTTAGATTATTGTTGTTTAAATAGATTAACTAAACTATAGTCTCTTTTATTTCCGCAATTTAGTGTAATTTAATTTGGTTAATTAATTCTAGGGTTAGGGATTCGACTTAGGTCGAAACCTTTTTCTCACCCCTAGGAAACCCTAGGGATGCTTATTGATGGAGACCACCCCTCTTAGCGACGCAAGATGCGACACTCACCCCCTTAGTTTCTATCATCATCGAAGGGATTGCGAAAGGAGTTTCGCATTACCCCGCATCATGTTTGACTTCCCCCCTTGCGTGGCATGCCTAACATGTGTTGTGTATACATCCACGTTACGTACGTATGTCACTGAGCGCGCATGTTGCACGTGAGGGGGTTTGGAGCCAGGTTGGAAATTTTTTTGATATTTCATGTTTCATGACCACATGTAAAATGTGGGCATGATATCTTGTGTCACCTTGTGGTATGTTTTGCCTATTCTTTTTAATGTTGGATTCTAGTTATTGTAGTTATGATTTGTTTGCATTTTTATCTCTCATGGGGTTATGTGGAAATGTTCTTCATGGCTGTATTTTCCTTTTAGTATTTACAATAAATCGAATTACAACTTCAAAGTTAGCAAACGATCTAGTTGTCATAGATCAAACATCCCGAATAGGACATCATATTAATCAATATTGATGTATGCACTAATGCTCTCCATATAGAATAGCTTCATGAATGTGAGAATAAGGGAAGGATTGAATCACATCATATGAGCCCAACCTAGGATCACCATCCAACTCCCTTACCAAGGCTATGTAAATAGGATTCTACTTTGACACAAGATTTACCCAATAGGAGACCAAATAACATCATGACTTAACATCTTGATAGGAATAAGGAAAAATATACACATTCATCCTTTATTTAAGCATCCACCCATTACCCTTGAGTGGATAGGGCTAATAATGAGGACTATATATCCTTCACCCTATACCCCATCTAATAATATAAGTAGTACAACCACAAGATCATAGTCCAATGACATTCAAGCACACCATATTAACAACCTTTAATTCCTTGCTCAAGCAATGCCATAATTCAAACATAACACTTTGACAATGTAAATTACATCATTCACTTATAGCCAAACATTCACCAAGATAGTAGTAGCCCAATGTGTCATAATGAAGGGTTTCCAAGAATATTGAAACCTTCATAATGTCAATAGGGTTATAGTAACATTTATATCCAAGGGAATTAATTTGATTAATGAATGATAGAAACCCTAGACATAAATATGAATCATTACTATAGTTTGACAAGTTTTCAATATAAAACCTACAATAGTAGACATTCAAATATCATAGAATTGTCTTATTTTTGTCAACACTAGTGGTTCATCTTAAGAAGTAATTAATTCATTAAATGAATTAGTTTAGACGTTACAATAGTTCAACAGGGGTTCCATGTAGGTCATCAAGCCAAACATAATAGACTCACATATCAGATTAGGATGTTTGAACAACTCTTGACTTGATATTGGATTCCCTTGTTACAATTGTAGTAGTTCTTAAATGCTTACAATTTCCACCATTGTCCTAACATAGATTATTTATCTAGCCCCAAGGTTAGCAATTATACCATAGATCTACACATTGCCCTTTTTATGTAATAGTAATGTGCATCCTAGAAACAATGAGCAATCATTCTTACAAGTATTATGACTAATACTCTGAAACCCTAGCAGGGTCACTCATGAGATAGGCTAATAATAATTATAGGGTCACTCATGAAATATTACTTAACTTTTAAAATGATTTCCAATTTTCATCAATTTAACTCATAATAATTACCTCCACATGTGCGAAATTACTTAAAGTAAAGTCAATCACAATAATTGTTCAAAAAACTAGGATAATCATATTGTTCACAAAAACGAGATGTGACATCCTTCCCCGCTTAGAAGAGATATTGTCCTAATGTCTTATTAAACATCAAAACAATAAAGTGTCCATCAACCACCAATAAAGTATCAAGGTGTCATAAAAAAATATCATCAACTCAAAGTATCAAAGCATAACTGAACTCAAAGTATCATAAAACAATAATCAAACTCAAAGTATCATAATCCATGCATGAATAAGAAATCTATGCTATATCCTCAAATGAGGAAAAGATCTATCAATCTCCTCTGCATCCTCCCATGTGGCATTGTCCTCAGAATATTGATCCCACTAGACCTTATATTGCACCACATCTCTGCTACACAACTTAATGTTGTGCTCCCCCAGAATTCGAGTGGGCTCCACCAACACCACTCTTGGATCCTAAACTTGTAAAGCATGCCAATCAAGAATATGTGACGCGTTAGGATGATAAAGCTTAAGTAAAGACACATGAAAAACATTATGGATTCTGGCAAGTGTTCGCGGGAGAGCAAGTCTGTAAGCTATAGGATTAATCACTTCTGAAACTTCGAAAGGGTCCTACAAAATGAGGAGCAAGTTTGGATGCTTTGCCAAACGATATTGAACTCTTATGAGGTTTGACCCTCAAAAAGACTTTGTCACCAACTGAAAACTGTCTATGAGTTCTATTTTTATCTACATAACTCTTTTGACGATTTGAAGCTTGCTTCAACTTCTCCTTGATCAACTTCATCTGATCATCCAATTCTCTTAACATTTCAGGACCAATCACAATTCTATCCTCCACTCTATCTCAACTGATAGGTGTTCAACACCTATGCCTATAAAGAGCTTCGAAAGGTGTCATTCCCAAAGATGCATGGTATGAATTGTTATATGCAAACTCAACCAATGGAAGGTACTCCTATTTATATTGTTGATCCATACAATACATTCTGAGAAGGTCTTCTACCACCTGATTAACTCTTTTAGTTTGACCATCCATTTGAGGATAATAAGATGAACTAAAATTCAACTTTGTAACCAAAGCTACATTAAGAGTTGTCCAAAATCTAGATGTCATGTGAGTGTCTCGATCTGAAATGATTGTCTCAGGCACTCCATGCAATCTAAAAATCTCCTGAAAAAACTTTTTAGCTAAGACCATAGAACCATCTGAAAGGTTCCCTAGAATAAAATGTACTACCTTTGTCGACTTGTCCACAACCACTAAGATGAAATCATGTCTATTCTTAGACATAGGTAACCCTTGAATAAAATCCATGCTTATCACTTGCCACTTGTGCTCAGGGATAGTGTGTGGATACAACAATCCTACTGGATGCACATGCTCAGCCTTGACTCGCTGGCATTCCAAATATCAAGCTATAAGTTCTGTCACATCCCTCTTCAGTCTAGGCCAAAAGTATAAAGGTTTCAAACCTTCAACCATCTTTGTCACTCCAGGGTGACCTGAATAAAGTGCATTGTGAATCTCTTCGAGCACTAACTTCCTCAACTCTCCTGAGTTAGGAATATACATCATCTCCTGAAATCTCAAAAATCCATCTGATTCAATAACATAACCATCAAACCTGTGATCTAAGGGGTCTACTTCCAAAGTTTGTTTTACTCTTTCATAATGATCATCCCCTTAAAGATTCTAAATTACTTTTTGTTTCAAGTTGGATCTCATAGTAACAATGGCATCCAGATGTCTTCTCCTACTAAGAGCATATGCTACTCTATTCTCCTTTCCTTTTATATACTCAATTCCAAAGTTATACTCACTAAGGAATTCTAGCCATCTTCTCTATCATGTATTAAGGTTAGATTGAGTAAATATATACTTGAGCCCAAGATGATATGGTATGGTCAGGATAGGAGCAATTGTGAGCTTTTCCTTTAACACTTGGAAAGCTTGCTCACACCTTTCTGTCCCGTCCATTCAAATTTCTTACCCTTCTTTTGTAGTGCAGTAATCGGTGCTGCTATGGTTGAAAAACCTTCCACAAACTTTCTATAATAACCTACAAGTCCCATAAAACTTGTGACTTCTGTCACACTCTGCAGTGCAGGCCACTCCACTATTACTTTTATCTTCTCAGAATCAACTACAATCTCTTCTGCTAAGATCACATGACCAAGGTAGTGCATTTTATCTTGAAAGAATGTACACTTAGATAATTTACCATAAGGCTTTCTTTATCTCAAACGCTGCAAAACAATTCTCAAATGCCTTTCATGCTCTTCCACTGATTTAGAGTATATCAATATGTCATCAAGGAAGATCAACACGAAATCATCTAAGCAATCTCTGAAGATACTATTTATCAAATTCAAGAAAGTTGCTGGAGCATTAGTCAACCCAAATGGTACTACTGTGAATTCGTAGTGACCATATCGAGTCCTAAAAGTTGTTTTAGAGATGTCCTCATCCTTAATCTACAATTGGTGATAACCGGATCTAAGGTCTATCTTTGAGAACACCGTTGCTCCTTTCATCTGATCAAAAAGCTCATCTATTCTTGGAAGTGGATACTTGTTCTTTATAGTAGCTTGTTAAGCATCCTATAATCAATGCAAAATCCCAAAGTACCATCCTTCTTTACAAAGATTACCGGTGCGCCCTAGGGTGACACACTAGGTCTAATGAACCCTTGATTTAACAACTCCTGCAATTGTGCCTTAAGCTCATACAACTCTGTAGTAGTCATTTGTAGGGTACCTTAGATTGTGGCTTAGTCCCTGGTAGTAAATCAATTGAGAAGTCAAATTCTCTCTTTGGTGGCAATTATGTCAACTCTACAGGAAATACATATTTGAAATCTCTAAGGATTGGATAATCATTGAACACTAGTTCTTCTTTATCGAGGTCCTTTACTTGGACAACATAAATGGCACATCCTTTCATCTTAGCTTTTTTCAATTGCATAGCTGATATTTGTCTAAGCTCTAAAGGTTTCTTGGTTCCATTAATTTTCACTTGGTTCCCTAGGTCATCCAAACATCTAACCACCTTGTCTTCGCAGTTTACTAGAGACTTATGTTCAGTTAACTAGTTGATTCCTATAATTACATCATAATAGTCTAAAGGTGCTACCTACATATTTACTTGCGTCTAAAACTAGGAAGCTCTAACTCACTGCATGCTAAACATGAGTCTACTCTATTTTCTGCACTATTGCCATATTGTACCATCCACTGATTTAGAGTATATCCGTATCTCCAGGTCTAATGGATAACTTAGATACTACTCTAGGATCAACAAAACATTATGTGGCACCAGTGTCAATTAAAATAGAAACAGGTAGTCCATAGAGCTTACCTTGGAACTGAATAGGTGCTGCTTGAAAATCTGCTTGCCAATTATCCACTGCGGCATGAATCTGATGTTGCAGTGCTCCTTGTTGATTCTTGTTTCCTCTTTTATGTGGACATACATTTACATAATGCTCTCCTCTACAGATGTAACATCCACCCCTAGGTGCTCTCGGTCCTTCAATTCTTTCCCTATGATTGTTGTTTCTGTTGTTATTGCCACCTCTTTTGTTTCCACCATTCCCATCCTGGGAATTATTACCTCTCTTCAGATTCCTGATCTACTTATTATTGCCTTGGTTGTTATTCTATTGATAGTTCTGCTGATTATTCTGTGGTTTCTTGTTGGAAAACTTAGCATCTCTTTGCTTCTGATAATTTGTTGTCTCAAAGGCGACATCCATAGTGAGTGGGTTATGAATGTCTACCTCGGCTCCAATCTGTGGCCATAATCCCAAAATAAAAGTAAATGAAAAGCCCACTTCTTCTGTTGTCTTTTCTTGATTATCAACAATAGCTCCAACTTCAGGGACTGGAACTTATGTCCTTGGGTTTTCATTTTGTGTCTCAACCCTTGGGTTTTCATTAGCATTCTTCCCTATAGAAATTCCTCTAATCTCCTATTCAAGAGCATTCATCCTTGCGTCCTGTTGGATTACGAGAGCAAGAATACGGTCCAATCTTCTGTCTTGATCAATGTTTCTAGTGTTCATGATGGACAATTTGTATCATGTTTGCAACCTTAGCACAATAGTCCCAAAACAAAGGCCGTAGTGTTAAACCTAGAGCTTTGATACCAAATGTAAAGCCTCACAAATCATGTAAAGGCATTTAAACCAACTCAAAAATAATTGAAGTAAATAATCTGCTTAAATACAACATCGCAGTAACCAAAATAAAAAGATGTAAATAATCCACTTAGATACAACTTTCAAAGATAAAAGATGTAATTAATCCACTTAATTACAATATCTCCAATAAAAGATAATCTCAAGAATATGAATCTCAATGTCAATAAATCTTACATAATCGAGTGCTTAATCTAGGTAACAAGCACTATAAAACAATATACATAAATCCTTTGGCAACATGCCATAATACATCCAAAATAGATACAATAAACAAGTACGTCAATCATAAATAAATCAACACACTCTTCAGCTGCATGAACCAAGTGGTCCACCACCTGCAAACTGAGAGACGAGAACATGACTCAGGTGCTTTTCCACCCAACCATGAAGTATTTACACTTCCCTGGATCCCTTCATGAAATAAAGGAAACCCAGCCCTGCACGAAATGTCTAGCTACCTAGTAACAACTGCAAGAGGGAACACCCGATGCAACCCTAATGTCTGAATGTGCAATTCTAAGTAATGAAAAGCAAAATTGTCTCACAATAGGATGTGGCAGAGATATCAATAAATAAGTTTGCTAGACAATAAACATCTATTTCAATGTTATTCCAATTAGATCTAATCATTTAGGTAAATTGGTCAATTCCCGAAAAGAGGAAAAGTCATCTCTGATAATCCACATTCGGCATCGCCATCCCAAAAGTAACCCAATAACATTCCTAGATGAAAACTACTTCCTTCCCTAAGAAGCAAGAAAATAAAGTAAAGAATCACAAATTCAATATGCCCAATAAACCAATCCCTTTTCCCAAATCATCAAATAAGGAAAAATTACATACACTTTCAAGCAAGAATCGATCTTTTGAACATACAATGGCAATCATAAGTTATCAATTTGATATAGTTTCTAATCTTGCATTTCAGTCACAATGTCTTCAATAATAGTCATTCTAAAATATTAATTTATCTTGTTGTTATTTCGGTGACAAGAGGTTCCAAAATAATAAAAACATTTCAAACAGTCCATAGGTTTGTTTAATTGACATAAACCTCAAATCTGAATTTCAATCATATTGCCTAATAAATATTCAACCAAATTACTTTCAACAATCAGAGACAGGAACTATTTCAATCCAATTATCTAACTAAAGTTCATGATTTAATTAAAATAACTTACTGTCAAAACTGTGGCAGGAAGTTCAAAACAACCAAACAGTCTTCCTATCGCAACTACGACAAGAATTGTTGCAGAAAAAGAAATAAAGTGAGTAGAGAACAGAATTAAATCACTTTTTCTGATCATGAATATAAATATAAATGTTTTAGTATTAGCCTTGACAGGAAAATAATATAGAAATCTATTGTCTCTGTTTCTAGTTATCACATTGATTTTAACAAATTTTAAACAAAGCTACATGCTTGATTTGTTCAGCTACAGAAAGTCGAATATGCTGCTACAGGAAAAATAAGAAGTTTGTCGTCATGAATATAACTATAGGATCTAATTTCTCAGTCCATCGGGACAACGAAGGATCCACTATAGTCAAGTATTACTCCAAGGAAGCTACAGGAATAAGTTTTGTCTATTTTAAGAGGTTGTTTTTCATCTATACAGAGGTTGATTTGCTCATTTATTTTGATTTCAGCCAACATATAAAGAAAAATAGTCATACATGGGTTTGATAGGAATTAACCACCAACGATCTAGAGATTATGTTAAGAGCTTCTCTATTAGTCAAATTGCAAGATCTAAGAATAACGATTTGTAAGAAGCAACAGTGAAAACATGATCTAAACATCACACTCAGCCTAAGGTAGGTGACATCAGGGTGAAAGAGCGATCCGATCAACAAGGAACAACGGTCAACAGGTATTAACAAAGGGTCGATTTTCTAAAATCACCCAAGAAGGTCGATCCAGGCAATATAAGAGAGGACGGCCAGAATCTGGAAAGAACAACCATGAAGAAATACAAAGCTAACAGCCCAAAGATAATAAGGTCGACGGCCAGGTAAGGAAGGTGATTTCCTTAGCAGAATGGCCAAATAGAAAATAAGCGGCCAGGAATAAAATAAGATAACAGCGACCAGGATAAGGAGAAACGACCCAAGGTTGCAGGTCGATCTAAGTTTTCAAGTTGTTAAGGCAAAACAGAGGGGATGATTCATCCAACAAGGTCAATCCAAAATGGTAATCAGACACCACCCAACAGCTAACAAAACTATCCTTTTTTACAGTCAATTAAACATGATTTCAATGAAAAGATTTTTAGAGAAGAAAAAACTGGAAATAAAGAAGAATCTGTAGCTATTGTCGCTGCCTCCTTAACTTTCCATGTCTCTAAAATTCCTTCTACTCCTGTCGCCTAGGAAAAGTCACCTTTCTACTACTAAAAACGTGGGTCCTCCTTGATGAACGATCTGCTCTCTTATTAATCTCCTCTGACTCTTATTTTTGGCGATCATCCTTTAGGTTTACAACTGAAGTTTGCATTCTTGTTTGCATGATAATTCGGCCAATAGAATTTGAGAAAAATGCTATTTAAAATAGTATAATAATAATATCTTTTGCACTTACTGTTGCATGGGTGACATAAACATATAATTTTTAATTCTTTTATCAAAACTCTAAAATATAATAATGCTAATTTTAATATTATTTAACCATTTTAATTAAATAAAACAATTTAAATAATCAAAAAGAGAAATGCAATGCAATATTGCATGTTTATATATATAATTTAATATATTTATTTATTTTTAAGAATCATATTGTCTTCCAAACATCTTATAAACAATATTTTATTATTTATTTAAATAACATATAATCCATCATTTAAATTTTTTTTGAGAAGATATTAAGTTTAAGTAATCACATCATGCATTCGAAAACAATTAACCACCACACATTAATGCAATCAAAGCCATTCAATTATGCATAAGCAACTACGTGATGTGTGTGATTGCATCAGGGTAAACCATCCATCAGTTCTTGCCAAGTGGCTAGAACATCTCTACCTCAGCCATGCTCTCGTCTTCGACGAGTACCTGCATCCATTTGCACTCAACTCAACGTCAATAGGTTAGTGTCTCAAAAAAACATAGCCGAAGCATATCATTGCATTTGCATCAATATTACTTAACTTTTAAAACAATTTCCAATTTTCATCAATTTAACTCATAATAATTACCTCCACGTGTGCAAATTTACTTAAAGTAAAGTCAATCACAATAATTGTTCAATAAACTAGGATAATCATATTGTTCATAAAAACGAGACGTGACAAGAGCTCTGCACTTGGTTGTTTGAAAATGCTAAAAGACCAACCCTTGAAAAGAGTTCAGATCTTGCCTTTATAGCCTTCACATGCATGTCTGAGAATGAACTGGGTGCCAAAATCCTCAACAACCTCACCACTGTATTAAAATAATTAATTTCAGCCACACACTTTGCATTAATGGCATTCTTGGAAGTAGTTGGCATGTTCCCAGGTGGTTGGAGGAGTTTGGAAGGCTAGGAAGTCAACCTCTGACAAATCAAACTTCAGAGGTTGGGCCTTCGCTTTGCACTGTGCACTCTAAAGGAAAAGTAGAGAACACAGACTTAGACAAATGAAGACCACCGAGGGTCAGGCCTCAAGCCTTCTTCCTTCCGCCTTCCAAAAGGAAGAAGGAAGAAAAGGAAGTCAACCTCCGTAAAACATAGATGTTATTGAATAGTTTGATGGGCTTCAAACTTTGGGCCTTTTGCCTTCTGCCTTCCAAAAGGAAGAAGAAAGGAAAGAGAAATGCTCACCTATCGATGCCTGCAATACTTAGCGCAATTTTGAAACCATCAGGGATCGACTGCCAGACCTTCTTCCTTCTGCCTTCCAAAAGAAAGAAGAGAAGAGGTAACTCCCGCCCGCCAAAGCTGCCATGTGTCCTCTTTCCACAATTCCGCAAGCCCATCATGGGTCTAGCCAAAAGGCTCAGTGGAATGGTAGAATGCCTTAGAAAGAATACTTTTCGGGGGTCGGTCGTCGGGCCTTCCCCATTTTGCCTTCCAAAAAGGAAGAAAGAAGAGCCAACCTCCGTCGTCCGCTTCCCACTTCATACTTAGAATAATTTAAACAAGTAAACTTGTTGGACTTCAAACCTCGGGGCTTCTCCCTGACACGTGCCTTATAGAAGATCGAAGGAAAAAGGCCTGAACTCCGACCTCTGATAAATCGATTAATTTTTCAATAACTTATCACTTAGGCAAATTTAGCCTTGGAGGACTTCGGAGCCAAGAGGAAAAGTAGGACAGAAGAAGGAAGCCTGAAACTCTGAAGTCCGCCACACTTAGACAAATTTTAGAGCCTGATTTCGGAGCCGATAGATAGGGCAAGACGGAAGACATGAACTCCGAACTCCGAAACTCCGACAAAGGTAAAAAACACAAGTAAACACCTAGAATTTTTGACTTAGTCATTTTTTGGGCTTTTCCCTTGTACTTTTCAAAAAGCAGACATATGAAAACCTATGAAAGATGTCTCTGATCGATTATAAACTATAGGTTCAAGTGGGATTCAGATGAAATTTGGGGGCAAAATGGGGCATTTTGTGGACAGGTTTTTTAAGTCCCAACAAAATAAATTTAATTTAATTTCAGAAGTTCCCAAACCCATGATACGTTTTCCAATCCTTTCAAATAAATTATAAATGAGTTTATAAAAGCAATTTTTGGATGGAAAAACCAAAAGCTTTTCCTCCAAAATAGTCACAAAATAACAATAAAAAGGAAATTTGAAGAATCATAAGACTGTCTCTTCACATTCAACTTCTCTTTCAAGACCTCTTTATTCTCTCCTTATTTAAATAGATTCTCTCCTTAGCTTGCAACATTTTCAAATATGCATTTTAAATTTCCTTTGCACATTCAAAACAATTACATTTTTAGACCGTTCTCTCTGTTTTGGACACAATTTAAAATGAATTCTACATTCATAGACTTGACCAAGCAAACAAATTCCCAATCCTGAATCAACATTTTTGAATTGCTCTGCAAATCTTTGTAACTTGAATAATCGCTTGCACCTTCTGCTGGTACAATTTTCCTTGATATTGAATGTTGTATGTAGCAATGCCTGATATTATAATCTAAGACTCCTTCAACCGCCAAGTATTTGTTGGCATTCAACACTACTCTCAAGATTCCAATATTATTCTTCCTTGGAGCTCCCACAACAAAGTTAATTCATTTAACATCTAAGGGATAAGAAGGGGTGTCCATGAGTGTCAACATTAAAATGCACACTTGTCTTCATCTAGGCTCAATAGGTTTTAGTTTTCTTTAATTTTGGAGGTATTTTGTCAAATACCTATGCATTCTTCTTTATGAATTCACTTTGTTGTGGGAGCTCCAGAGACGATCTCTAGAGATTTTCTTGGAGCTCCCACAAGAAAGTTAATTCATTTGACATTGACATGGATGCAAAATGGGACATTTAACACGTACTGTCAATGTCCCATTTTGCATCCATCCACATTCCTCATTGACCTCTGTTGTGGTTCAATTCAGTATCACTCTTTTGGCACTTTTATATTTTGTGCCATACTCCTACACATCTTCTTGTTCCTTCTAGCAACAATCCTTTCTCTTCAAGCATGGCGCATCCATTTTCTAATTGTACATTTTAATTTAACAAGTAAGCGCAATGATTTTTGCATTCATTCTTTGTTCTTTGAGCATTCATTTTGAATCATTTTGGCAAACATATCACTTTTCTCTTCACTTCAAACAACCCACACGCCTTGTCTTTGTCTCATTTCCTTCTGACATTTTTGTCCAACATATAACGTTCTACAGTCTTCTTTTGCCAATATATCAAACATTTCACTTTCCTTTGCAGCCTCTAAAGTGGTCTTTCAACAAATCCATTTTTTTAATCTTTTATTTAACTTGTCTAGGCGTGGCCTTTAACATAATTTATAATTCAATGCCAACATTAATTATTGAACACAACTTAAGTGCCAAGTCGCAGGTCTTTTGATGAAGCATTTTGTCAAGTAGCTAATGGGCTTTGTCTAAGGCATTTCATCTTCTTGAACTCCCTCCGCTTTCAAATTCCTTCGAAGTTCAAGGAAATATGCATTTGGGAAAGGAAATCACTTTTTGCAATTCGCACATTTTAGGATTCGCAAAAGTTTGCAACTCGCCATTGGCGAAAATTAGAATACTTGTAGCTTGCAATTTCACCTGCGATAAAAAGATTAAAGTATTAAAACTTAAATATCAAAATTAAAAAATTTAAATCAACTAAATATTTTAAATATTGTAATGAAAAAAAATTAAAATTTAGTCACAAATATTTAATATCAAAATAAAAGATTTAACATTAAATTTCAATCAAGGACATTGGCCAAATTTCTCATTTTCAGTGACTGGTCTATCTCTAATAGTTGTTGTCTTTCATCCCTTGTGAGAATTGGATCTGATCATAACCCTCTCCTTTTATGCTAGGACACAGAAAATAAGAGAGGAATCCACCCTTCAAATTTGAAATCATGTAGACTCTTCACCTAGAGCTTAAGGATCTTATCAAAACTTGGTGGTATATGCTAGCTAGAAAATTGAAAATAAAACCTTAGAACAAGAGATCTTTCAACAATATCTTTGTTCAAAGTAGGAGGCTAAGAAAATACTACTCTTTATTCAATAGGAAATGGACTCTATAGGTGCTTCAAAGGAGCTATGCCTGGAGGAAAAAAAAGTTCTTTGCTCATTACACAATATCATAGAAGAGGAAGAGATTTTTTGGAAACAAAAATCTTATATTCAATCACTGCAAGCTTGGAAAAATAAATGCTAAATTTTTCCACCAATCTGCCCTCAAACATAGAAGAAATAATAATATTTCTAAGCTAATCAAAGAAGATGGAATTAGAATCACTCAAAAAGAGCCCTTCGGGGCACAATGTGGTGGTGAGTTCACTTGGTTGTGGTGATCACCACCTGGGTTCAAATCCCCGTTGGGCCAACGAGCTCGTAGGCCTTGTGCCTTCATTGGGTTATCGTGCTCATAGGATCCTTCCCGAGTCCTCCGCTGGGCTGGCGTTTTTGCAGGCTGTGGGCCTCCGCTGGGCCAATGAGTTCACAGATTTGAACTAAGGGCGCTAATTCTCATTAGGGACGGAGACCCCCCCAGTTGTGCTCTCAGGCGGCAATAAAGCCATGGGAAGATATCCCCCGTAAGGGTCCCTCTGGGCTCGGACCAGTCTAAAAACCTGGGTATACCCAAACCAAAAAAAAAAAGAATCACTCAAAAAGGGGAAATCCAAAAAGGAGTCAATTTTTTCCAGTCCTTACTTAATTTCGACCAAAGAAGAAGAACTACTATCCATAATTCCTAATGTCATTTCAGCCAATGATAATGATGATATTAGATAGGAAGTCTCTAAAGAAGAGGTGAAGGTTGTTGTATTTTCTTTTGACCCATATAAAGCTTGTTGAGTTCATGTGTCTCAGATTTACAGTGATCGGCAAGAGTCACAGCGATCTTGGTGTTCATAGTGGGATGTTCTTTGTATCGGGCTAACAAAACACCATCGACGAACACTTAACTTGTTTCATCGATAGTTATGGTTACACCGATGAAGGAAAGCTATCAAGTTGACATTTCCTATCGGGCTTGCCAGAAGATGTCACTCTGATGTTTTGTCTCACTCCGATGAACTGTGGAGGTTTTGGATCGGTGGGACTTACCATTGTTGGAGCAGCTTGGGAGACTTCTTTCGATGTGCAGGGTCTTACCGATGAAGAGCTAGTGTATACTCTATCGGGAAGACTTTACTATCGGCATGGTTTAGAGTGCTTTCTTCGATATGCTGTGTTACTCCGATGAAGGCTTGGTCATCGGTATGAAGTTTGCTGTCGGCGAAGGATGAGGAAGTTGCTCCGATTGCTATGTGTTCCTTCGATGGAATCAGGCGTTGATGTAAGGACTTCTATCAGCGTTGTGTTAAGTTTTTGGGTCGATGGCAGTGGCTCACGCTGACGAAGAGTGAAGACTTGGTATTGGGGAGACAAGGAACTATCGGAGTGCATGGTTGTGGTTGGGCTGATAGTTTGAGTTGTGCCGATGGGGATAGACTGGAGTCTCGGCGGCAAAAGTGCCGACAATAGTCTTACTAATCCGTCAGGTATATAAACTTGGATGTCCAACTCGAACTGGTGCATGTGGGACAAATGGGTTCTCACGGATATGCGAACGGTCAGAAATGATTGTTTTGATAGTTGGTGAGCGTAACTGAAATAGTTGGTTGCTCAGACGGTTGAAGCAATTGGATTGCTAAAGCAATTTGGAATCGAAAGAGTAATGTGGTGAGGACAATCTGGTGAGCTCTATTTTTTATTCTTCAGTGACGTCCTATGCTGTATGTTGTACACAACATGTTAACAGTATGAGAAGGGACTGAGGAGAGATAGTTAGAATAGAGTTCGTAAGAATGGGATTCAGGCAGAGAGGGTGATGTCCTGTACTGTATGTGATTTGAGGCATGATAACAGTATGAAGGACGAACCCGAGTGCTGTGAATAGAACTATGGAGAATTCTGTGCAGGGTTATACTGTTAGCTATTCTTCAGAAGGAACAAGATGTTCATCTCCTGCAAAGGCTATGAGATTGTAAATGTATTGTAACTATGTGGTTGCTGAATAATACAATGGCTCGGTGATTTGGAGTGTGGGGTTTTTTACCTGTAAGGGTTTTCCCCATGTAAATCTATGTTCTTGCTCTGTCTTTCATGTTTAGTATTTCTGCTTTTGAAATTGGTTAATGTTGCTTGTATTTCCTCTAAGGGTCAATGTTGGAAATGTTCTATGTCTGTTTTCGCTTTAATGGCATAGTTGTGTGTGTTTTTGAAGCAATTGAAAAGAATTTAAATCTGTCGAAGACACCACTGTTCTTAGAAATACGTTGTGAGATGCCACCATTTCCTTACAAAGCTCTAGGTCCCAATATATCTCCTCCTACTTTTTAAAAAAAATATTGAGACATTGTGGGCCAAGATGTCACAAAGGAGGCTAAGGAGTTCTTTGCAAATTAAAAGTTAATATCTTGAGGAAATTGAATAACACTTTCCTAGTCCTTATCCCTAAGAAGATTGGTGTTGTTAATCTCAAGGACTTCCATCTATTAGCCTTTATAACATGGTTTAAAAAATCTTGTCTAAACTTCTAGTTTTAAGGATTCAACCCTTCCTTGATAAGATCATAGACAAAAATTAAAATGGTTTGGTTTTGGGTAGAGAAATCTTGGATGTTGTCATAATAGTCTATGAGATCTTCCACTCTATGGATAAGAGTAAGAAGGAAAGTATAGCTCTTAAACTTGACATTTATAAAGCCTATGACAAAATTTCTTGGGACTTCTTGACCTAAGTCTTGGAAAAATTTGGATTTCAAGAGAAGATCCTAAAACTTTTGAGGGTTTTCTTTAAAACTCCTTTGTACTCAGTCATCATAAATGGTGCCCCCAAAAGTCATTTATCTAGCAATGGGGGGCTTAGATAAGGGGACCCCCTATCTTCGTATCTTTTCATATCCTTACTGAAGTTCTTGGATGAAATATTTCTAAATGTATTAACAATGGAAGCCTAGTTGGGTTCAAACCAGCCTCTTCTACCAATCCCAACTCTCATCACCAATTTGTTGATACAATTTTTCTTCGAAAAGCCACTATTGTTGAAGCCAAAAAATGGAAGAACATATTGTTGGATTATGCTATTGTCTCTGGTCAAAAAATAAGCATGGATAAGAGTGGTTTCTTCTTCTTCAACACGATCCCAATCCTTCAAACCAAAATGATATCACTCTTGGTTGTAATGTTAATCAATTGTTTGCTACCTATCTAGGAATGCCCTTGTGTTTGGATAGAATCTTTGGTCATTTTTAGAACACGCTTTTGGAGAGAATTTAAAGAAAACTTACTTCCTAGAAGGGTTGCCTCCTTAGCCATGTGGGCAAGATCCATCTCATCAAGACCTCTCTACAAAGTATTTTAGAATGCCTATTATTTCTCTTTAAAATTCCAATACAAATGGTTGAAAAAGTGGAGCAAGTGTAGAGATGTTATTTATGGTCTAAAACTAAGGACAAGCAAAGATTCTCCCTTATGGCTTGTAACAAAATATACCTTCCTAAGAGTCATGGTGGTTTGGGCCTCTATAAAATTAAGGATATGAACAAGGTCCTTCTTGCTAAAATGAGTTGGAAATTCATGATAGGAAACAATAAGTAGACCAACATTATGCAACCCAAGTACATGGCTAGTCAGAATAGACTCTCTTTCAATTCTACTACTAGCCTACCAAATAAATCTACCATCTAGAACAACATGGTTAAATCCACACAATTGTTGAAAAAATGAATTCAATGGAGGGTTGGGAATGGGGAGCTTGTCTGGTTCTATGATGATCCTTGGTTGACCAACATTCCTCTTGCTTCTTGCCAACCTTATGCCAGACTAAAGGAGTTTCTTTGTAATCTCTTCAGATACTCTATAGCTAATTCCTAGAACCAAAATAGGGAGTGTAAATCTTGGAAGATCTCTAGAGATTTACTTGGAATCCCTAACATTGCTTCCTTGGAGGATCTCTTAAAAAAATTAAACTCTTTTCGCTTTAATTTGTTTTCCAAAAGGGATAAATGGTTTGGTGTACTGCCCTGATAGGTATGTACTCAGTTAAATATGGTTTTAATCTATTGATAGAGTTGCTTGCCCCTAGATTCAATTGGAATCAAATTTGGACTCACTCCCTCATCTGTAAAATCAACCTTTTTTTGGCTGGCCACTTGTCATGGCAAATTTGTTATGGTTGATAACCTCAAGTAGAAAGGTTTTTCACTTTCTAATAGGTGTATTATATGCAAGAAAGCTGAAGAAATTATCAGTAATCTATTTATTGAATGTCCCTATGCTTGGAATTTGACACAAGCTGTCCTAAGTAAGTTTGGAACCCAATAGGTCTACCCCCAAGATATCAGTTCATTGGCCATTAATGGGACCCCCCTTTCAGGTATCCTATTATTAAAGAAACTTGGCTTCAAACTCTTCCTCATGTTTTCTAGAGACTTTGGAAAGAAAAAATAATAGAATCTTTTGGGATAAAGTTAAACCCTAGAAAGTGGTTTTTTTCTAAAATCCTACTATGCTATTCAAGAGAATGTGGAGTCTTCATAGACCAAAAATCCTAAATCATCTCCCATGGCTATTGAGAGACAAATTTCTAAGAATTAGAATCTTAGGTCCTCTCTTGACGAGGTTGACATAGACAAGCAAAAGAGGAGACCTTCTACTATCTAGAAAACTCCTGATACAGGTTGGATCAAACTCAACTTTGACAAAGCTTCCAAGGGAAACCTGAAATAGGCTAGAAGTGGAGGAATTCTTAGAGACTTAAAAGGATATATGATAGTTGCCTTTGCCAAGAACTTGGGCATTCAAACTAACAACATGGTGGAAGTCTCTACTACCCTTTAGGGAATTTCCCTCGCCAAAAACCTCAACATTTCCAACCTCATATTTGAAGGTGACTCCAAGAACATTATAGAGGCTTTGAATTCCAGAGCTAACATCCATTGGTCCTTTAAAGATATTATCCTTGACACTTTGGAGCTGCTGAAATCTTTCCATAATTTTAAAATCATTCATATTTATAGGGAGGGCAATGTTTTAGCAAATTTGCTTGCTAACATGGGGGTCTCTATTAATGATCATATGTATTGGTATGAGACTATCTCTCTACCATCAAACATAAGGGACAAAATTCACTATGATGTAAAAACTTCTTCATAAATACAAGCCACCAAATTGCTTGAGTGATGGCTGGCAAGGTATGCCTCCTATAAATTCTAAGTACACTATGGATAATTATGTCTACGTTGGAACTCATGCGGACTGGAATGCACATGAGATGTATGATGTGTCCCCTCTTTTTAACTTCAATAATATACTCTTCATTGGTTTTTGCATATCTCTTTGAATTCTCAATAGAGGGATCAACATGGCTCTCAAAAGTGTTGGTGCAATGGGAGGAAATAGACTAGGAATTAAACCATCCTCTCATGACAAGATTAGGAAGAATCCCATAATTTGGCATATCCTCAAAAGAGGAGGGATCACCAACTATCTTGAGGACGTTATCAATGGATTCAACCTAGTTATCTCAAACAAATTTGTTCATTCATGGAAAAACAGAGTAGTCTATGTAAATGGCATCTCCTTCAACATCTCAAAGAAAATCATAGCTGACGTAACTAACCTGGAAATGGAAGGGTTCAAGCTGCAAAAGATAGTCAAAACCAAGAATACAAAACACATGAACACAATCCTAAAAAGAGGAGAGGAAGTAAGAAGATATCAGATTGGGTACCAAAGGGAAGATCTTCCTACCCATGGGGTGAGGTCACCAATGTGCTTATCAAGTACTTTACTTTGGAGGGGAGATACAAGTGTATCTTCTCATACCATTTCCCCATGTTGAATCATTTGAGACAAAATAAAAAGATGAGTTTCCCATTCTTTTTGCTCGGTTCTCTTGAACAATCTATTGATAATGTTCTCTTAGGGAAGACTGAATTGCCTCTGTACCAAGGTCTTATACATAAGTTGTTTATATTTGAGCTTTCTAAGACACCCTCCCTCAGCTTATACCCTAATATCATTAACCCTTCTAGGGTTCCCCATAAGCTGAAGTAGGCCTCTATCAACTCCCCTGATTCTACCCTAATTAATTCCCTTAATAATGATCCCTTAGCTCCTAAAGATAACCCTACCCCCTTTGAGCCTACTAATGTAGTGAGGGTGGACACCCTAAAAGCTCTACCAACAAGCCTCAAAATCCCCAACTGAAAGGGGCTCCTAAACTAGTGAAAATCATTATCCCTCTAGCTTCTTCTACCTATGATAATCCTTCCCATTCGTGCAACCTATGTTTGATTTGAATGGTGGGAGGTTTGTCAAGTTCTAGCACACTATTAATAAAGGCAAGGATATTATCAATAAAGGCCCTTCTTAGAGAGGCTATGATGAACCCCATGAGACCTATGATAAGTCCAAGAATGACCATACTCCTCGCTATCAAAGCTATGGCAACCTAAAAATAGAATTGATATGTTGGAAGAAAATTTTAACCTCCAACACAATATATAGAAGTGGTTCATGCTACAATACTCTAAGCCTAAGAAACAAACTCCAATGTCTTGAAAATCAATTGTATGGTGATAATGAAAGAAATGACAAGATAAAGTTTAGTTTGATGAAGAGCAATGGGAGGAGGCCAAGAAGATTTGCTCTATGTTTCACAAATGGGAAGACCTGGACAAGAGAATATTGATGTTGCAAAAAAGGTAGGAGGAAATTAATGACAACCTTATCAGAGTGGTCAACTTCATCAAAATTCCACTAGTAATGAAGGACCTACAAGAAGAACCACGGTCAGTTCATCCCACAATATTGAGGTCATCAACCTTGAGATGGATTTCTTGGAGAATTCCTTTGAGGATTGGGTCAACTTCCTTACAGATGAATGACAAGCAACCTTTGGCCTCAAGAATTTATTTGATCTTAGCTAGTGGTGGTGTTTTGTGTTGTTTCCTTTTTCTATGTATGTTTATGTGTTGTTTCTCAATTGTCTCTTTTTGCAATTCTTGTTTGTAATTGGTAGTCACTTCTCCTTTTGTTTGTTCCATTCCTTGTGGAACATGTTTTACTCGTGTTTGGCTAATATGTTGTAAAAAAAATTGGGCCCTTTCAAAAACTCACTTTTACCTTAATCAAAAACATCCAAACATCCCTTCAAATAAGTCATGAGCATTTGTTGCAAGGGGGATACAACATCTCACTTAGGTCTCACTCTAGAGACTAACTAAGCACAACCAAGAGCACAAAAACACCTTGATTTCATCAAAGGGATGATAAGAAAAATCTAACACCTGAAACAAATAATATAGGAAGGAAGAGCAAACCATAAGGTACAACTCTCCTTTAGAAAACTTTTCTAGAAAACACTGGCAACTACTTCCTACCTTTGGATCACCCCTTTCAGAATTAAATTGCCCCTTTTGCGAGTCAAAATTAACCTGTCCATCCTAAGATCACCCCTTTTACTAGTGAAATTGTCCCTTTATAGTGAAATCACCCCTATCCAAAATGGGGATTTAGAATAGTGTACAGGGCCTCAAATTGAAAGCAGAGTTCCTCAAGTCACTAAAATTGACAATGAAGTTGCCAAAAGGTTTCCTAGCAATTTTAAAAACTCCAAATATTTCTAGGACTATGTTTCAACACCAAGAAATGTGAACAAGACTCAACCCAAGAAGGGTGCATGGCTAAGCCAATGCAACATCGAAAGATTAACAAAAAAAAGCCTTAACTCTCTCAATTTTTGTACTAACAAATAACAGCTTGAAACAATGAATTTGAATATGTTTAAGCATTGTATTTAAGGATCTAAATTTCATAAAAGATGGCATTTAAAATTAGGATAATTTCCGTAGTTCACATGCATAAAAACCATGACAAAAATGTGATAAGGGAACATTCCACCAAGCTTAAGTGTGCTAATACAATAGTCAAAACCATTTATGAATTCAAATTTCTCTAAAATCATAACCAAGACTAAATAGAATCTATAAATCACTCTCCAACATGAGTACACATTAGGCCTATATGTTACACAATCAGGACTTAGAAATAATGGTAATTCCATTCCAACTCAAGGTATGATTTCTATTTAGATAACAACTATTACAAGAATACAAAGTTGTGTTCACATCCCAAACATGAATGGAGCACACTCCAATACAATGATGAGATATTTATATACAATTACAACCTTTCCACACCTTTACAAAAGATATCCAAAACCCACAAATTACAACAAATTATGATAATGTAAACCCAAGAAGAGTACCTGGGTTCCTTGCAAAATCCATGATGTGCTACCATGATCCATTGCTCAATCCCAATGGTGATCAACACCACGCGACCATGTGGGACCTTGAGGCCCACCCCTCTAAACTAAGAGATAGTCTCTAATCACACACATGCTAAACACTCACAAGTTGGCCACAATTAAGAACACATTACACAAAGGTTTCTCCTTTACAGGTGGACTATACAAGTCCAAACAAATGAGGAACACAAGGATAGTCTAGGACACAAAAGTGGTGTTCCCCTAGTTCTCCATGACTTGGATAAAACCAGTTAGACCCTTGGTCTTAGTAGTAAGTGCTCTACCAATTATGCTTGTCTAGTACCGTACATATTTTCAAATGTAGAAATCAATTAATCTTGTATTCATTATTGTTATACAATATACCTATTCTAGGCATTATGTATTGCATAACCTTAAATCTTGTGTTTCTTATTGTTAAACAATACACCTATTCTAGGCATTATGTAATATGCATAACTTAAACCATATATTTCTTATTATTATATAATACACTTCATTTTTATGGTAAAAATCATGTTTCTCTAAAATAATTTCAATCTGAAAGGTTTCAAATTCCAAAATAATTAATTTAATATTTTCTAAAATTCCTCAAATATTTAGATTACTCCATTTATGGACATTCAAATTTTCTTCAAAATTTAAACACAATTTTAAAATTCCAAATATACCCTCTTGATCTAATTTCTAAGGAGATCACACTTTTCACATTACATAAATTTTACAAGAAATTTTCAAGGGTTTAAGAGAAAATCTTCATTTTCACACAGAATTTAGAAGTGCATTCATATAAAATTCCAACAATACCCTCTTAGTCCAAATCTACCCAACATCATAAATATACATTATATAATTTCTATAATCAAATAGGTCTTGAACACATCCTCCAACAAGCATAATGAAAATTAGGACAAACAAGAGTTAACATAGGAGGTCCTTATAGTAGTGTCTACAAAAACCTATTTAATAGATGTATGAATAGAGAAGAAATCAAGAAGAAAATCGTGGATGACATTTAGCAACGGTTATCACAGTTAAATGTGGAGTCGTCCTTTGACACCAAGAAGAGGTTAGAAGAGGTAGTGAATAGTTTGTTGCTTAAAGCTGAAGAATTTGTTGCACCCAACCAAATTTTTTGCTTCATTAAGGCATTTTGAAACAAGTCTAGAAAATTTTTCGTCAAAAAGTAAAAAAGCAAAATTTCTAAAAATAGACGTCGAGTTAGGTTTTCTAGGTTTCTTGAGATATGGATGTTGGCAAAACTTTCTAAAAATAGAAAGTTTCCAAAAATAGAATCTCCAAATTAGGTGTCGCGCTCGATTCTCATTGGTCGATTTTGCTCCACGATCGGCACAGTTCAGACGGAATCTTCAAACGACCAAGTTTTCTCTATTGGGTCATTTTTGCTTTTTCACAAGGTGAAGCATGAGCTTGAAAGTCATCAACACAGAAAAGTTCACCTACCAGAACTCTTCGACGAGTTTCCAACGCTGTTTCAATGACGCAAAACTGACAAACGACCGTCGACTCGATGATGCACGCAAAACGATGCAAGATGGATCCAAGGTGAATTGAAAAGTTGGAAAATCATCAAAATGGCCAAGTCTGGTGAAACTGGGTTCCCCAGGTGGCTTGGGACACCCATCTTCTCCTGTGTTAGTTTTTTTTTCACGTTTTTCGAGAAACATCGAAAATGCTTCCGTCGGCTCTTTTTCAGTTGGTCAAACTTGGTCAAAAGTTAGTCAAAGCTAGGATTTCATCACAGATATGTTCAAACTACTCAGATCACCCTCCGTCCCACCTCGACAGTTGCCAAAACGACCGAAATCAAAGATCAAACAGGGGCTGTTGGCACAGAAATCGAGAAAAGGTACAAAATTGAAAATTTTTGAAAATTTTTCTAAGTGTTGAGAAACCAGGCGCCCCAGGAGATTTGGGGCGACCAAACTCTCCAGTGTTAGATTATTTTTCATGTTTTTCTCGAAAAACGTGAATCTCCTTCCTTCAGCCCGCTCCAGTTCAGTGTTGATCAGTTTGGCACATTTTTCAAGGCAAACAGAAGGTACAATCAGCTCAATTTTCATCAGGCTTGCATATTTTCCAGATCATCAGACTCATTTTCATCCTAGTTAATAGAAATTGACATCCAAACATGGGTGCTGTGCCACTGGAATGCGCATGCAAACCAAGAAATTGGAAAAGCTGGAAAAACTGAAACAATGGCTAAGTGTTGGGAAACTGGGCGCCACAGGAGGCTTGGGGCACCCATCATGAGCAGTGTTAGAATATTTTCATGTTTTCAGTGTTTTTTGACATACCTTGTTACCAATCTTCGCCCGTTGGCAGTTTCCAGAAGGTCAAACTTGGTCAAACGATGTTAGATCATCAAATGGAGACAGGGGATGGAATCTCATTTGATCAATCTCCAAAATGTCAGGATTAGTTAGCTTTTTCAGTCCATGATGACATTTTTCCACCTTGTTAAAGTCGGAGACAGGCCATATTTAAGTCAAAACGAGTGTTGAAGTGCCGAAAATGAAGAAAATTTTGTTAACACTTCTTCCAACTCGCGCATTCGATCACATCATCAAAGAAGATATTTTTCGTCATCTTGCACATGAAGCCATAGGCTCCTACAAAATAGGGATTCTTCCTATTCGAAGAAATCCACTTGGATTTATGCTTTAAAAGATGCTTTCTTCATGGATGAGGATGAAGTTTTCTTCTCACACAAGTAAAGCTGCTTTTTTCGACCAAAAGATTTATAAAGACAAGCTTTGGGCTTCTTTATTTCATTTTCTTTTGCAGGTTGCATCCAGAGGAAAGATTTTATTTTTCTTTCAATGAAGATTCGAAGACCCAAACCAGGTGTTTTTTCAGTTTTCTTCATAGATTCGGGTTGAGGAAGAAGAGAGGCTTGCTTTTTCAGGGTCCTTGTTTCAAGGAGATCATTTTTTAGAAATCTGACCAGAGCTTTTTCAGTTTTCGTCGAGATGGGTCCATCTAAATTATCATCTTCTTGAAGATTGGGAGTTGTGCTTTTTTTGGGAAACTGCTGTTTTTCCTGCTTTTTTGAGAAAATCTCTGCTTTTTCAAAATCTGACAATCTGGGTTGCTTCGAAATGGAATTATCTAAAAAACCCATGTGCCAGCTTTTTTAGCTCACTTTGCTTTTTCTAAAAATCAAAAAATAATTTTCAGCCATATGTCCAATACTTTTTCCAACATAGGCGTGTTCACAGTCGATTTTTAAATCTTCCAATATGCAATACTCTCCAACACAAATCAGGCACAAAACAGCAATGGTTCATGATTACCTGAAAACTTGTGAAACAGACTTGCATAAAGTACTTCCAGTAATCAATTTACACTCCTTGGAGGATGCAGCAAATAATGCTATCAGGAATCTTGGACACTCTGGTTTGCTTGCAGTGGCATCCTTTCCTATCACCGTGCAAAGTATCGAGTTTGTGATTGCTTGCGTGACGCATTACAACTCGGTCACAAGAGAAATTCAGTCAGGTGATGGGCGTGTGCTCTGTAGCTTGAGGCCAAACGACATTGAAAAGTGTTTTACAATACCTATTTGGAGAGAGAACTTAACTGTTTCACTTGAAGAATGCAAGAGGGTTTGGAACAATGATAAGGAAAAATACAAAAAAAAGATTGGTCAGAGGTGGTTGAAAGAAAAGCAGAATGTTATGCCAAGGAATGTTGGACGTGGAGAATTCAAGGAGGAGCATGCAATAATGATTACTCTGCTAAGTCATATCATGGGTCAAGCAGATGCAAACAAATTTCAGCCTTGGATGTTTTACATCATGTCCCAGATTGTGGACGGAACTGAATTCTATGATTGGTCGGTACTAATCAGTGACTGTCTCCACCAACAAACAATTAATTTTCAAAGGGCTCATGAATTCCATATGATATCATACCTTGTGTATTTGATGGCTTTTCAAGGTCAATTCAGAGGTTTGAATGTTGTTGGAACTCTAGGTACTCAGCATGTGTATCATCATTTCCCGCAGTTAGAGATCTCTCAAGCTGAACAACATTACAGGTGGGTGAATGATGCATTCTTGATGCATGCGGTACGAGACATGGACAAGGAGTTGCATATATAGTTTTCTGTAGAGGCTAGAATAGCAATGGCAAAATGGGCTGATTGGTTTATCCAATTTCCTACTTTTTCCTACATCAGAGTATATGGCTTCTCAGGAGAGCCAGCCATGTTGCTGCGATATCCTACAGATGAAATAACATTTATGGAATTTTTGAGGCAAGCTTATGAAGTGCATACATTTTTGCGTAGCAGACGCAAGACTGGCTTCAATTTTCCACTTGGAATGAGCATTTACAGATGTAGATCTGGAGCAGATGCCAAGGCAATCAGTAATGAATCATCCAGATATGGTCTTAAGTCTTTCGACAGGAAATCTTCATATGATCCCCGTGGTGTTTATGCATCACATCTTGGTCAGAATTATACGCACAAGTTTGCAGTTGAAGACTTCTGGGCTAGTTGTGCTGATGAGTATGAAGTGCGAGGACACAGTTACAGCAGGTTCACTCTTCAACAAATGTCTGATATCTTATCAGAAGACATAGAAGGTTTGATAGAGAGTGGTGAAGTTCTGCTTCCCACGTATTTCAGAGACCAAATAGAGCAACAACCATTGCCGCCAGTTAATTGGTCAGTAAAAGAGAGTACTTCCATTGAGGAGAGAACAAGTCGAGTGGTTAAAAATAGTTTGATATTCTTGAAGACTAAGTGGAAGGATGATATTCTAGTAGCAGAGCTGCCAGTTGTGCAACCATCAGAACCTTCCACTTCCAAGCCAAAACAAAGAGTAAAAGCTATGAGTGTTCTCCCAGAGGGAACAAAAATGGCAAAGTTAACGAGGAGAAAAGACGAGTCTCCAGCTCATGTCCAACAAGAACATCCACCAGTTGAACCAGAAGCTTCTGTTGAAACAATGCCGCATGTTGAAGTGTTACCTTTAGATCACGTATCTCCACCTTCTTCACCGATCCCTTCTCCTATTCACATAGATTCAGAGCTAGATTCACCGGTTCGCAACTTTGATGCAAGCATTGATTCATCAGGAGCTGATGAGGCGAGAACCGAGTTTCCAAGAGAGGATGGCCCATCCTGGCTTGAAAACATTCTGGGAAGGAAGAGAAGAAAGCCCTCATATTAGCTGGACTTAACAGAGCTAAAAAGTGTCTATCAAGACACACCAGACAAGCAGCTGAAGAAGCAGGTTCGCATTGAGAAGAATGCGGATGGAGAAATAATTCTTGAGACTGCAACACCTCCAGAAAATAGAAGTGCTAATGATGTCGAGGTTGATGACTTCACAGTTGTCAAAGCTAACCTTGGCAAAAGTACTCGCCATACAGACGTCAATCTCTTGGAGGTTGCAACGGATAGCTTGAAGGAAAGAGTGTTTAGAGATGGAGAAGACAAGGCAGCTCTCAAAGCTGAAGTTCGACAGTTGCGGCAATACATTTCCAACCTTTTCCATGGCAATTCACAGAGTGATTTGCTTCTTCCACCAAGTCTTAGATCACCAGCCGATTAGCGGCATTTCAGTAAGTTGGTCCTCAATGGGAAGCACATGGACAGTTGGGTAGAAGAATTTGTGACCAAAGGGAGAGTTGTACTTGCAGAGCTTTATTAGTTGAAGTACAATGCTCATGATTTATGCCAAGGCATACAGGGGTTGCAGCAAATCATGGCAGAAAATAGACCGGTATTCAAGATCATTATCTCCGACTTGAAGATTGCACTTGATACTGTTGATTCAGCTGAAGATAAGAAGACAATTTCTACTTGGAAAGCGTAATATTTTTTCACAGTAAAAACTTATGATAGTATGATTTCAGAGTTGACAGAATGGAAAGAAAAGGTAGTCAGCATCCTCAAGTTCGTCAGATCCTTTGTCTCTCAGATCCCGTGTTCATATGAGAAAGAAGATGGTACCCTATATGATCTTGGGGAAGTGCAAGCAGAGTTCCAGACTCTCGTCCGCAACAACTTTAATGATGATATCAATGCCGGCAAGATGAGTTGTCTTGCCGCAATGATAGTGAAATTTGACAAGGTTGCGAGTGAAGTTCACGAATTTCTTCTGATGGTTGCCAATGGTGAAGAAATGTTAGAGAATCAGAATATCGTTCTAGAGGGTATCAGTGTTCCTGGCAGAGATGCGGTCACTCACTTTTTAGAAGATATTGTTTCCCAGAATATCAACGGATGACATCACCAAAAAGCTAGAATGTTGATGAGGATTCATTCCAAAATAAAGCAGCTTTAAATCAGATGCTTTTTGTTTTAAAGCATGTGCTTTCATCCTAATCTCATCCATTCTATATTTAGAAAGAAATCACCTTGTGATAGAGGGAATCTTCTTTGCTTTAAAGCAGATTGCTTTAAAGCATTTGTTTATTGTATCTTTGTCTTAGAATAGTAATAAAGCTTGCGAGTTGGCAAGTTAGGGTTAATCAAGGAGATTTTAGGGTTCCCTACTCCTTTGATTTTAGTATAAATAAGGGCATCCTTGCCCATTGTTTGTAATGACTTTTGTGATAGCAAATTTGCTGTGCCTATTCTAGCCTGCAAACATTGTTATTCCAGGTGTTTGTTCACTTTGTGTTCATTGTTCTCCAGTGTTTGATCGCTTACTGTATGCCTACCTTTTGCTGTCCTGGAGTTGTATTAAACTTTGTGATATTGAATAGAAGTCTCATGCCTACCTTGCTCTGATATTCTATATCGATTCATTAAGTTATCGTTGTCAGATGTGTAGCTTTTGTAGCTTTCATTTTCAGCTTTCATCATTAAAGTACTCTTAGTCTTGTGGTGTAAATCCAGAGGAAAACTGCTTGAGTTTTTGTGTTAACAATCATTCCTTGTTCACTTTCAACTTCCTTTGCTCTGAATTTACTCAAGAGGTTGAAAGTGTCATTACTCTATGCTAGTTGTAGTAGAAGTTTTTTTAAAAAAGGAAAAGACCTCTTCTGCAGCGTTTAGGGTTTTATAACCTTGTGCTCGCAGCTGAGAATCAAAAAGAAGATAGGCGAAGTTTCATTCAAGTTATCTTTTCTGCAAACATCAGCAAGAAATGGAACTCCCCCTTCCAATAGGAGAGCAGTTTATCTGTGCATAGCTGTCTGTTTCCAAATCGCATACTAGAGGTGCGAATTGAAATGCCAGTAGTTTTCAGGTGCCCACCGTGGGGCACGAGGCATAAAACTTCAAGCAAGCTTAGGCTTATGAGACGTTAATGACTCTCTGGCGTCCTTTTGCTCTAGTTCAACAACCAAACCTTACACCACCTGTTATTCAACCAAATCTTGTACGAGTGGAAGGAGAGCAAACGGACATCATTAGCAGCCTTAGAAGTTTCATATTTGCACAAAAGGAAAGTCCTGATTAGTGGAGAACTACGGCTGCTATCCTTGACGAAGAAGAACACAAAGCAGATCTTGCAGTAGGGAGACCAGTACTACCACTTCAAGTGTGGCAATAGATAATCCTGGCTCACAGGGTTTATTCAAGAAAGGGGAAAGGCGATGCTACGGATCCTTTGTTTCAAGATCTTGATTCTGCAAAAGTTGGAGAAGCATCCAACATAGCTCGAGAAATTCAGATAGTTCCTGAAGTCAAGCAGGAAGAATTACCAGAAGAACCAGTAATCCAGCCTAGAGCAATGGGTGATGCAAATAACAACAATCATAATGATCCAAATCAAAGGCGACCACCACCATTGCCTTGGGGTAATAACATTGGACCTTTGGCCCTACAAGCACATCATGATTTACCAAAGGGGTCAAGGAAGCACTTTCCTCGGTTCCATGGTGATGGAACTCAACATCCTGATGAACACATCTCTGCATTCACAACAGCTTGCGCTGTTTTGCATGTATCACATGAAGATGTTGCCATGCGTCTCTTCGTTGAGACTCTCGCGGGAAATGCTGCCGATTGGTTCAATCATCTGGAACCAGGAATCATTACAAGTTGGGCAACTATGAGCAAGAAATTCTTGGCAAGGTTCAAGCCAGCCGAAGATGGTCACAGATTGTTCACCCAACTCTCAAATTCAAAGATGGAAAACAATGAACCAATGAGGGAGTTTGTGGCAAGGTTCAATCGCCTAGTTAGACGTCTTTCTCATACTCTTAATCCATCTCCGCAAATTCTGTTGAGCAGTTTCATTAACAAGAAAATGCCATCAAGTTAAAGGACGACATGATTACCTCTGGCAAGATAAAAACAGATTCAATCAGGCCTCTAGTTCAGAGTTCTGTAGATCCACTGCTACATAAGGTAGCGAACGAAGTGACTATCATGAAGAGACAGTTGCCTACTCAGGGGCAACCCGCGCAACAACCATACCAACCACAACAATAGTATCAACCTCAGCAACCATATCAGCCTAAGAGGAACAATTTTCAGCCTTTCAATAACTATAGGCCTAGGTTGCCAACACCACCACCAAGACAAGTAGTTGATGCTGGTCAAAATGCAGTGTTTTGTTCCTTTCATGAGAGTGATGCACATACTGAGCCACGTGTCCTAAAAATTTAAGGATGAATCAAATCATGGGATATGCTGATGCTACACCTATTTCAAACATTATTCCTTCCCCAAGTGCAAATGTTGTCTTACCACAAACAAACAACTTCGATGGCGACTCTACCATGGGATACTTCCAGAACGAACCCGTTATAATGAAGGAAGAACAAGACGATTTTTGTCAATATTCTCTTGCAATGAATCATGAAAATCTTTCAACTCCTGTGTTTACACGTACTCAACATTTTAAAGCACAGAAGGAAGGAGAGGATAGACAAAGACCAAAAGAAAAGGAGAAGGAAGTGGCTTCCACTTCCAATGCTCAGCCATCACGTGAAAATGTTCAGACTGCTCAAAATTCATCTTCAACAAATTTTGATATAGTCGATTCAATGATGATGACAAAGGTGCAGATTTCTCAGCTAGAGTATCTTCAAGACCATCCAGATCAATTGGATAGAATAGTCAAGTATGTCAAGAAAGATACTGTCGTGTAGCCCACCTTGCTAGAATCTTCTGTTCCGGCAGGAGAGAAGCCAAAGCCCTTCTATATTTCTCTGTATATAGGAGGTTATAAATTGAGCAATTGTATCATTGATTCAGGAGCCTCAGACAACGTCATGCCTTTGCAGGTAATGAACGCTTTAGGACTCTCATGCACCAAAACGCATGACAAGTGTTATTTTCTTGAGTCTAAATCAGTGCCATTGGTTGGACAATTGAAGGATGCTCAAGTTCAATTAGCGGCTTGCCCAGAGAAGAAAATAATGATGAGTATCTTGGTAGCTGACATTCCAGCCAGCTGTGGGATGCTGCTAAGTAGAAGTTTCTGCAAAGATCTTGGAGGAGAAATACAATTGGATTGGTCATCTGCGACCATTCCTTTAAAGAAAGGTAATTTCAAATTGGAACCATAAACCAAGTCACGGTTCACGGTGGTGAAATCTCAGGATCCTCAAGCACAAGTGTTATATCAAGAAATGGGTCCTGGTACATATGTTATGCTGTCTAAAATAACTGAAGAAAATTAGGAGGTTGTCCAT
Organism: Cunninghamia lanceolata; assembly: GCA_027924645.1. NCBI lineage: Eukaryota > Viridiplantae > Streptophyta > Pinopsida > Cupressales > Cupressaceae > Cunninghamia > Cunninghamia lanceolata. The sequence continues at coordinate 992,504 of BSBN01000399.1, forward strand.
GCGGTTGACAAATCAGAGGAAGAATCTGAAGAAATGTAAAACTTACAAACCTTCTTTGATGAAGAAGTGCGACAATCTTCTCAAGAATGCAACAATGATGAATTAGATTTGTTTTTCTCATCTTTTGAAGGCTGGTTTGAAGAACCTGTGTCAAATATATCCAAGGGAGAGACTCAAAAAGTTCTACAAGCAGAACAAGAGCATGATCTTCTTTTTGAAGATGATTTCTTCCTGGAAGAATTTTTCAGAACTGGAGATCTTATAGAAGTTCCATTATTAGATCTAAATTATTTTCAACATCAGTGGGAAAGTGATTCTTCAATGGAAGATACTGCAGACTTTTCTTTACAATATAGCCCATCTTCACCTGCATCTCGAGAATCTTTCATACATACTAGTGAAGAGGACAATGTTGAGTCCATCTATGAACCTGTACAAGAAAAAGACTTTACTGATACTATGCAACTGGTGTGGAATGCAACATACGAAGAGGTTGATGGGGAAGAGGAGTTCATGGAGTATTTAGTTTTGGTCACTAAAGAGGATGATATGGAAAAATCAGAGATTCTTGACAAATGTCTTTTGAGATACGTTGTGTGTGAGATTGATCAAGAAGAAGAAGAGGAAACATATGATTTAGATGAAGCTGTCTTTGATTCTACTCCTTTTACAGAAGAAGAAAGATACATGAATGCTGAAGAAGAAGTGATGATGGATATCTGCATTGAAGAAGAGTACTCTACAGAGGGTGATGAGATTCTAGGTAATGAATGGGAAAGTGAGCTATCAGGTGAAGATGTTCAAGAGTTTAAGCATTCAGATCTCGATGACTCATCAGATTTTGGAGAGTGGATGGACGAAAACACAACCAATGAAGAAGCCCCTGTAGCACTTGAAAAATGGGCAATGACAGTTGTAGATCCTATAAGCCAAGAATTAGTGATGAGAGTCATGTATGAGCAGCTTGCACCTTTTCTGGAAGATGATGCATTGACTGAATACAAAGTTGCGTGTGTACAAGATATAAATGAAACTCATTCAATATGTGGTGATGACCATTCCCACAGATGTACTTTGGCCACAAGACTTTCTTGTATATCTTCAGAAGAAAGTTCTGTATCTTCACCTATTATAGAGGTTGCTCGCATTGGAGGAAGATGCTCCACCTGATCACTGGCATATCAATCAGTTTCTCAGAAACTTCTCATGGCCTGAACGTGAATACCCTCCCGAATCATGGCTCTTTGAGAGGATGTTGCAGAGAAAGAAAAGTTTTGTGCTACCAAGGCGATCTTCACACCTAAAGAGGGATGGTTCTTACTTTTCTGAGTCGATTGATGGTTTTATGTGACAGTCCTAAATCTCTTCTCATCCTCGCTCAGGAAAAAGAGCGCGTGAAACACTTTTTGTTCTCATGATGTGTTTCCCCTTTCTGAGATGTGACCGTTATGTCGTAATGTTTTTCCCCTTTCCGTAATGTAACAGTTTTGTTTCCTGTTGTGTTCGGAAGTTCCAACTCCCTAGGTGATTTTAGGAAGTCTAGTTTTAGGTGATGTAGGAAAATGTCTTGTTCTAGGTGATTAGGAATGTAACCTGACTCTATTGCCCAATGGATAAGGCACTGGTCCAACTTGCAAAAACCCAGAGATTCTTGGTTCTCCTATGCCATAATATCCACCATGGTCCCCAGACAGAGCCAATTGTTGTACCCAACCAAATTTTTTGCTTCATTAAGGCATTTTGAAACAAGTCTAGAAAATTTTTCGTCAAAAAGTCAAAAAAGCAAAATTTCTAAAAATAGAAATTTCTATTTTTAGAAATTTCTAAAAATAGACGTCGAGTTAGGTTTTCTAGGTTTCTTGAGATATGGATGTTGGCAAAACTTTCTAAAAATAGAAAGTTTCCAAAAATAGAATCTCCAAATCAGGTGTCGCGCTCGATTCTCATTGGTCGATTTTGCTCCACGATCGGCACAGTTCAGACGGAATCTTCAAACGACCAAGTTTTCTCTACTGGGTCATTTTTGCTTTTTCACAAGGTGAAGCATGAGCTTTAAAGTCATCAACACAGAAAAGTTCACCTGCGAGAACTCTTCGACGAGTTTCCAACGCTGTTTTAACGACGCAAAACTGACAAATGACCGTCGACTCGACGATGCACGCAAAACAATGCAAGATGGATCCAAGGTGAATTGAAAAGTTGGAAAATCATAAAAATGGCTAAGTTTGGTGAAACTGGGTGCCCTAGGAGGCTTGGGGTGCCCATCTTCTCCTGTGTTAGTTTTTTTTCACGTTTTTCAAGAAACGTCAAAAATACTTCCGTCGGCTCTTTTTCAGTTGGTCAAACTTCGTCAAAAGTCAGTCAAAGCCAGGATTTCATCACAGATATGTTTAGACTACTCAGATCACCCTCCGTCCTGCCTCGACAGTCGCCAAAACGACTGAAATTGAAGATCGAACAGGAGTTGTTGGCACAGAAATTGAGAAAAGGTACAAAATTAAAAAATTTTGAAAATTTTTCTAAGTGTTGAGAAACCAGGTGCCCCAGGAGGTTTGGGGCACCCAAACTCTCCAGTGTTAGATTATTTTTCATGTTTTTCTCAAAAAACGTGAATCTCCTTCCGTCAGCCCGCTCCGGTTCAGTGTTGATCAGTTTGGCACATTTTTTGAGGTGAACAGAAAGTACAATTAGCTCAGTTTTCATTAGGCTTGCATATTTTCCAGATCATCAGACTCATTTTCATCCCAGTTGATAGACATTGACAGCCAAACAGGGGTCCTGTGCCACCGAAATGTGCACGCAAACCAAGAAATTGGAAAAGTTGGAAAAACTGAAACAATGGCTAAGTGTTGGGAAACTAGGCCCCCCAGGAGGCTTGGGGCACCCATCATGAGCAGTGTTAGAATATTTTCATGTTTTCAGTGTTTTCTGACATACCTTGTTACCAATCTTCGCCCGTTGGCAGTTTCCAGAAGGTCAAACTTGGTCAAATGATGTCAGATCGTCAAATAGAGACATGGGATGGAATCTCATTTGATCAATCTCTAAAATGTCAGGATTAGTTAGCTTTTTCAGTCCATGACGACATTTTTCCACCTTGTTAAAGTCAGAGATAGGCCATATTTAAGTCAAAACGAGTGTTGAAGTGTCAAAAATGAAGAAAATTTTGTTAACACTTCTTCCAACTCGCGCATTCGATCACATCATCAAAGAAGATATTTTTCGTCATCTTGCACATGAAGCCATAGGCTCCTACAAAATAGGGATTCTTCCTATTCAAAGACATCCACTTGGATTTATGCTTTAAAAGATGCTTTCTTCATGGATGAGGATGAAGTTTTCTTCTCACACAAGTAAAGCTGCTTTTTTCGACCAAAAGATTTATAAAGACAAACTTTGGGCTTCTTTATTTCATTTTCTTTTGCAGGTTGCATAACAGAGGAAAGATTTTATTTTTCTTTCAATGAAGATTCGAAGACCCAAACCAAGTGTTTTTTTAGTTTTCTTCATAGATTCGGGTTGAGGAAGAAGAGAGGCTTGCTTTTTCAGGGTCCTTGTTTCAAGGAGATCATTTTTCAGAAATCTGACCAGAGCTTTTTTCAGTTTTTGTCAAGATGGGTCCATCCAGATTATCATCCTCTTGAAGATTGGGAGTTGTGCTTTTTTCGGGAAACTGCTATTTTTCCTGCTTTTTTGAGAAAATCTCCGCTTTTTCAAAATTCGACAATCTGGGTTGCTTCGAAACGGAATTATCTTTAAAACCCATGTGCCAGCTTTTTTAGCTCACACTCTGCTTTTTCTAAAAATCAGCAAATAATTTTCAGCCATATGTCCAATACTTTTTCCAACATAGGCGTGTTCACAGTCGATTTTTAAATCTTCCAATATGCAGTACTCTCCAACACAAATCAAACACAAAACAACAGTGGTTCATGATTACCTGAAAACTTGTGAAACAGACTTGCATAAAGTACTTCTAGTAATCAATTTACACTCCTTGGAGGATGCAGGAAATAATGCTATCAGGAATCTTGGACACTCCGGTTTGCTTGCAGTGGCATCCTTTCCTATCACCGTGCAAAGTATTGAGTTTGTGATTGCTTGCGTGACACAGTACAACTCGGTCACAAGAGAAATTCAGTCAGGTGATGGGTGTGTGCTCTGTAGCTTGAGGCCAAACGACATTGAAAAGTGTTTTACAATACCTATTTGGAGAGAGAACTTAACTGTTTCACTTGAAGAATGCAAGAGGGTTTGGAATAATGATAAGGAAAAATACATAAAAAAGATTGGTCAGAGGTGGTTGAAAGAAAAGCAGAATGTTATGCCAAGGAATGTTGGACGTGGAGAATTCAAGGAGGAGCATGCAATAATGATTACTTTGCTAAGTCGTATCACGGGTCAAGTAGATGCAAACAAATTTCAGCCTTGGATGTTTTACATCATGTCCCAGATTGTGGACGTAACCGAATTCTATGATTGGTCGGCACTAATCAGTGATTGTCTCCACCAACAAAGAATTGATTTTCAAAGGGCTCATGAATTCCATATGATATCATACCTTGTGTATTTGATGGCTTTTCAAGGTCAATTCAGAGGTTTGAATGTTGTTGGAACTCTAGGTACTCAGCATGTGTATCATCATTTCCCGCAGTTAGAGATCTCTCAAGCTGAACGACATTACAGGCGGGTGAATGATGCATTCTTGATGCATGCGGTGCAAGACATGGACAAGGAGTTGCATATACGGTTTTCTGTAGAGGCTAGAATAGCAATGGCAGAATGGGCTGATTGGTTTATCCAATTTCCTACTTTTTCCTACATCAGAGTATATGGCTTCTCAGGAGAGCCAGCCATGTTGCCGCGATATCCTATAGATGAAATAGCATTTAAGAAATTTTTGAGGCAAGCTTATGAAGTGCATACATTTTTACGTATCAGACGCAAGACTGCCTTTAATTTTCCACTTGGGATGAGTATTTACAGATGTAGATCTGGAGCAGATGCCAAGGCAATCAGTAATGAATCATCCAGATATGGTCTTAAGTCTTTCGACAGGAGATCTTCATATGATCCCCGTGGTGTTTATGCATCACATCTTGGTCAGAATTGTATGCACAAGTTTGCAGTTGAAGACTTCTGGGCTAATTGTGCTGATGAGTATGAAGTGCGAGGACACAGTTACAACAGGTTCACTCTTCAACAAATGTCTGATATCCTATCAGAAGACATAGAAGGTTTGACAGAGAGTGGTGAAGTTCTGCTTCCCACGTATTTCAGAGACCAAATTGAGCAACAACCGTTGCCGCCAGTTAATTGGTCAGTAAAAGAGAGTACTGCCATTGAGGAGAGAACACGTCGAGTGGTTAAAAATAGTTTGATATTCTTGAAGACTAAGCGGAAGGATGATATTCCAGTAGCAGAGCCGCCAATTGTGCAACCATCAGAACCTTCCACTTCCAAGCCAAAACAAAGAGTAAAAGCTATGAGTGTTCTCCCAGAGGGAACAAAAATGACAAAGTTAAAGAGGAGAAAAGATGAGTCTCCAGCTCATGTCCAACAGGAACATCCACTAGTTGAACCAGAAGCTCCTGTTGAAACAACGCCGCATGTTGAAGTGTTACCTTCAGATCACGTATCTCCACCTTCTTCACTGATCCCTTCTCCTATTCACATAGATTCAGAGCCAGATTCACCAGTTGCAACTTTGATGCAAGCATTGATTCATCAGGAGCTGATGAGGCGAGAACCGAGTTTCCAAGAGAGGATGGCCCATCCTAGCTTGAAAACATTCTGGAAAGGAAGAGAAGAAAGCCCTCATATCAGCTAGACTTAAGAGAGCTAAAAATTGTCTATCAAGACACACCAGACAAGCAACTGAAGAAGCAGGTTCGCATTGAGAAGAATGCAGATGGAGAAATAATTCTTGAGACTGCAACACCTCCAGAAAATAGAAGTGCTAATGATGTCAAGGTTGATGACTTCATAGTTGTCAAAGCTAACCTTGGTAGAAGTACTCACCATACAGACGTCAATCTCTTCGAGGTTGTAGCGGATAGCTTGAAGGAAAGAGTGTTGAGAGATGGAGAAGATAAGGTAGCTCTCAAAGCTGAAGTTCGACAGTTGCGGCAATACATTTCCAACCTTTTCCATGGCAATTCATAGAGTGATTTGCTTCTTCCACCAAGTCTTGGATCAACAGCTGATCAACGGCATTTCAGTAAGTTGGTCCTCTATGGGAGACACATGGACAGTTGGGTAGAAGAATTTGTGACCAAAGGGAGAGTTGTACTTGCAAAGCTTTATCAGTTGAAGTACAACGCTCATGATTTATGCCAAGGCATACAGGGGTTGCAGCAGATCATGGCAGAAAATAGACCGGTATTCGAGATCATTATCTCTGACTTGAAGATTACACTTGATACTGTTGATTCAGCTGAAGATAAGAATACAATTTCTACTTGGAAAGCGCAATATCTTTTCACAGTAAAAACTTATGACAGTATGATTTCAGAGTTGACAGAATGGAAAGAAAAGGTAGTCAGCATCCTCAAGTTCATCAGATCCTTTGTCTCTCAGATCCCGTGTTCATATGAGAAAGAAGATGGTACCCTATATGATCTTGGGGAAGTGCAAGCGGAGTTTCAGACTCTCGTCCACAACAACTTTAATGATGATATCAATGTCGGCAAGATGAGTCGTCTTGCTGCAATGATAGTGAAATTTGACAAGGCTGCGAGTGAAGTTCATGAATTTCTTCTGATGGTTACCAATGGTGAAGAAATGTTAGAGAATCAGAATATCGTTCTAGAGAGTATCAGTGTTCTTGGCAGAGATGCGGTCACTCGCTTTTTAGAAGATATTGTTTCCCAGAATATCAACGGATGACATCACCAAAAAGCTAGAATGTTGATGAGGATGCATTCCAAAATAAAGCATCTTTAAATCAGATGCTTTTTATTTTAAAGCATGTGCTTTCATCCTAATCTCATCCATTCTATATTTAGAAAGAAATCACCTTGTGATAGAGGGAATCTTCTTTGCTTTAAAGTATTTGTTTATTATATCTTTGTCTTAGAATAGTAATAAAGCTTGCGAGTTGGCAAGTTAGGGTTAATCAAGGAGATTTTAGGGTTCCCTACTCCTTTGATTTTAGTATAAATGAGGGCATCCTTGCCCATTGTTTGTAATGACTTTTGTGATAGCAAATTTGCTGTGCCTATTCTAGCCTGCAAACATTGTTATTCCAGGTGTTTGTTCACTTTGTGTTCATTGTTCTCCAGTGTTTGATTGCTTACTATATGCCTACCTTTTGCTATCCTGGAGTTGTATTAAACTTTGTGATATTGAATAGAAGTCTCATGCCTACTTTGCTCTGATATTCTATATCGATTCATTAAGTTATCGTCGTCAGATGTGTAGCTTCTGTAGCTTTCATTTTCAGCTTTCATCATTAAAGTACTCTTAGTCTTGTGGTGTAAATCCAGAGGAAAATTGCTTGAGTTTTTGTGTTAACAATCGTTCCTCGTTCACTTTCAACTTCCTTTGCTCTGAATTTACTCAGGAGGTTGAAAGCATCATTAGTCTATGCTAGTTGTAGTAGAAGTTTTTTTAAAAAAAGAAAAAACCTCTTCTGCAACGTTTAGAGTTTTATAACCTTGTGCTCGCAGCTGAGAACCAAAAAGAAGATAGGTGAAGTTTCATTCAAGTTATCTTTCCAGCGAACATCAGCAAGAAAGGGAACTCCCCCTTCCAATAGGAGAGTAGTTTATCTGTGCATAGCTGTCCGTTTCCAAATCGCATACCAGAGGTGTGAATTGAAACGCCAATAGAATGGAAGAAGAAGAAAGAACAAATCAAAGAAGAAATCCCTAAGGAAAATGACAAAAAAATATTGTAATAGGAAAAAAATAAGTTTTCATAAGGCCCGTAGAAGCTCATAAGGGAGATAAAGAACATGGAGAACACTTGTGGTAATATCAACATCAACTACTAGTATTGTTTGAGATGGCCTACATTGGTAAAATCCTTGAAAACTCAATTAGATAATCTGTAGGCCCAAATTTGTTTAATCTTCAAACTCCTATAATGTGGTAAAAGTCCACAAATGTGTTGTAAAATATTGTTATCAAGTTGTGTTGTAAAATATTGATTGGCGTGCTTTACAGGTTCAGAATCCAGGAGTGGTGTTGGTGGAGCCCACTCGAATTCTGGGGAAGCACAACATTAAGTTGCGTAGCAGAGATGTGGTGCAATATAAGGTCTAGTGGGATCAATATTCTGAGGACAATGCCACATGGGAGGATGCAGAGGAGATTGATAGATCTTTTCCTCATTTGAGGATATAGCATAGATTTCTTATTCATGCATGGATTATGATACTTTGAGTTTGATTATTGTTTTATGATACTTTGAGTTCAGTTATGCTTTGATACTTTGAGTTGATGATATTGTTTTATGACACCTTGATACTTTATTGGTGGTTGATGGACACTTTATTGTTTTGATGTTTAATAAGACATCGGGACAATGTCTCTTCCAAGTGGGGAAGGATGTCACATCTCATTTTTATGAACAATATGATTATCCTAGTTTATTAAACAATTATTGTGATTGACTTTACTTTAAGTAATTTCGCACATGTGGAGGTAATTATTATGAGTTAAATTGATGAAAATTGGAAATCATTTTAAAAGTTAAGTAATGTTGATGCAAATGCAATGATATGCTTCAGCTCTATTTTTTTGAGACACTAACCTATTGACGTCAAGTTGAGTGCAAATGGATGCAGGTACTCGTCGAAGACGAGAGCATGACTAAGGTAGAGATGTTCTAGCCACTTGGCAAGAACTGATGGATGGTTTACCCTGATGCAATCACACACATCACATAGTTGTTTATGCATAACTGAATGGCTTTGATTGCATTAATGTGTGGTGGTTAATTGTTTTCAAATGCATGATGTGATTACTTAAACTGAATATCTTCTCGAAAAAATTATTCAAATGATGTATTATATGTTATTTAAATAAATAATAAAATATTGTTTATAAGATGTTTGGAAGACAATATGATTCTTAAAAATAAATAAATAAATATATATATATATATATATATATATATATATATATATATATATATATATATATATATATATATATATATATATATATATATAAACATTCAATATTGCATTGCATTTCTCTTTTTGATTATAAATGGTTTTATTTAATTAAAATGGTTAAATAATAGTAAAATTAACATTATTATATTTTAGAATTTTGATAAAAGAATTAAAAATATATGTTTGTGTCACCCATGCGACAGTAAGTGCAAAAGATATTATTATTATTATACTGTTTTAAATAGCATTTTTCTTGAATTCTATTGGCCGAATTATCATGCAAACAAGAATGCAAACTTCAGTTGTAAACCTAAAGGATGATCGCCAAAAATAAGAGTTAGAGGAGTTAATGAAAGAGCAGATCGCTCATCAAGGAGGACCCACGTTTTTAGCAGCAGAAAGGTGACTTTTCCTGGGCGACAAGAGTAGAAGGAATTTCAGTGACAGGGAAAGTTAAGGAGGAAGCGACAGTAGTTGCAGATTCTTCTTTTTTTTCAGGTTTTTCTTCTCTAAAAATCTTTGCATTGAAATCATGTTTAATTGACTGTCAAAAAGGATGTTTTGTTAGCTGTTGGGTGGCGTCTGATTTCCATTTTGGATCAACCTTGTTGGCTGAGTCATCCCTTCTATTTTGCCTGAGCAACTTGAAAACTTAGATTGACCTATAACCTTGGGTTGTTTCTCCTTATCCTAGTCACCGTTATCTTATTTTATTCCTGGCCGCTTATTTTCTATCTAGCCATTCTGCTAAGGAAATCCCCTTCCTTACCTGGACATCGACCTTATTATCTTTGGGCTGTTAGCTTTGTATTTCTTCATGGTCATTCTTTCCTGATTCTAGCCATCCTCTCTTATATTGCCTGGATCGACCTTCTTGGGTGATTTTAGAAAATTGACCCTTTGTTTATACATGTTGACTGTTGTTCCTTATTGACTGGATCACCCTTTCACCCTGTTGTCACCTATCTTAGGCTGAGTGTGATGTTTAGATCATGTTTTCACTGTTGCTACTTACAAATCGTTATTCTTAGATCTTGCAATTTGACTGATAGAGAAGCTCTTAATAGAATCTCCAGATCGCTGTTGGTTAATTCCTATCAAACCCATGTATGATTGTTTTTCTTTATATGTTGGCTGAAATTAGAATAGATGAGTAAATCAACCTCTTTATAGATGAAAATCAACCTCTTAAAATAGACAAAACTTATTCTTGTAGCTTCCTTGGAGTAATACTTGACTATAGTGGATCCTTCGTTGTCCCGGTGGACTGAGAAATTAGATCCTGTAGTTATATTCATGATGACAAACTTCTTATTTTTCCTGTAGCAGCATATTCGACCCCCTGTAGCTGAACAAATCAAGCATGTAGCTTTGTTTAAAATTTGTTAAAATCAATGTGATAACTGGAAACAGAGACAATAGATTTCTATATTATTTTCCTGTCAAGGCTGATGCTGAAACATTTATATTTATATTCATGATCAGAAAAACTGATTTAATTCTATTCTCTATTCACTTTATTTCTTTTTCTGCAACAATTCCTGTCGCAGTTCCGACAAGAAGACTGTTTGGTTGTTTTGAACTTCCTGCCGCAGTTTTGACAGTAAGTTATTTTGATTAAACCGTGAACTTTGGTTAGATAATTGGATTGAAATAGTTCCTATCTCTGATTGCTGAAAGCAATTTGGTTGAATATTTATTAGGTAATATGATTGAAATATGGATTTGAGGTTTATGTCAATTAAACAAACCTATGGACTATTTGAAATGTTTTTATTATTTTGGAACTTCCTGTCACTGAAATAACAAGATAAATAAATATTTTAGAATGACTATTATTGAAGACATTGTGACTGAAATGCAAGATTAGAAACTATATCAAATTGATAACTTATGATTGCCATTGTATGTTCAAAAGATCGATTCTTGCTTGAAAGTGTATGTAATTTTTTCTTATTTGATGATTTGGGAAAAGGGATTGATTTATTGGGTATATTGAATTTGTGATTCTTTACTTTATTTTCTTACTTCTTGGGGAAGGAAGTAGTTTTCATCTATGAATGTTATTGGGTTACTTTTGGGATGGCGATGCCGAATGTGGATTATCAGGAATGGCTTTTCCTCTTTTCAGGAATTGAGCAATTTACCTAAATGATTAGATCTAATCGGAATAACATTGAAATAGATGTTTATTGTGTAGCAAACTTATTTATTGATATCTTTGCCACATCCTGTTGTGAGACAATTTTGCTTTTCATTACTTAGAATTGCACATTCAGACATCAGGGTTGCATTGGGTGTTCCTTCATACAGTAGCTAGACATTTCGTGCAGGGCTAGGTTTCCTTCATTTTAGGAAGGGATCTGGGGAAGTGTAAATACTTCATGGTTGGGTGGAAAAGAACTTGAGTCATGTTCCTGTCTCTCAGTTTGCAGGTGGTGGACCACTTGGTTCGTGCAACTAGAGATTGTGTTGATTTATTTATTATTGACGTACTTGTCTATTGTATCTATTTTGGATGTATTATGGCATGTTGCCAAAGGATTTATGTACATTATTTTATAGTGCTTGTTACCTAGATTAAGCACTTGATTATGTAAGATTTATTGACATTGAGATTCATATTTTTGAGATTATCTTTTATTGGAGATATTGTAATTAAGTGAATTAATTACATCTTTTATCTTTGAAAGTCGTATCTAAGTGGATTATTTACATCTTTTTATTTTGGTTATTGCAATGTTGTATTTAATCGGATTATTTACTTCAATTATTTTTGAGTTGGTTTAAATGCTTTTACATGATTTGTGAGGCTTTACAACTCTCTAGGGTTTCAAAGAGCAAAAAGTTTCAGTTCTCCAGTGGATAAGACACAAGTTATGAAAGGTTCTCATATTGATTTCAGAGATCAACATATGAACTTCTTCTTCTTAAGTAATTATTCAAGGAAATCCAAAGTTTCAGCTAGGGTTTCCTCTTGCCACACTTCGTGGTATGACTATAACAGTTGATTAGATGACTATGACAAATTATTAAAATGCTATGTGATGATCTTTTCTATGGTTATAGATGAATGATTGTATTCTGATTAAGGATCACTAAGTATATTCTTCATTGATCATTGTTTTTCTTGCATCTGATTATCCAGAAAGTGCGTGTTTCATTTCTGTGTTGTCTTTTTCTCTCCATTGAACCATGGAATCTATAGCCCATCATAATAGGCACCGGTCTGAGATATCTGATCATCCACACCTCTTTAAAAACTAAAACAAACTCATCATGTGTGAAATAAGTAGTTAGTATTGTATGTGTTGTTGCGGTTCTATTATGAAAATAGGAAACCTTGTAAATGGGTCATTAAAGTATCAATTCTTTGCGGAGCAAACAAGCATACATGTGTTTTTCATTGTTAATGGGAGTGCCTTTCATCAACTATATAGGGGTTCTTAGTGATAAGCAGTTCTTCTGGGTCCAGTGATAGTTTTTGGGGCCTAGAGAACGATTTGGGTTTGGTTGTCTTTTGATTTTTAGTTGTTCATCTGGTTTTGAAGTTAATACCTGCTTAGGTATACCCCTTGGAACATCCCTCCAGAGTCTAAGTTGATCTCAAAGTGCAGAGGAGCCTACCCACTCCTATTAGTTATCTAAAATCACCTTTAATTTGTTAATAAACCTCTTCCAAATCGCCCCGATGACATTTCTGGCCTTGGCGATTTAGGAATGTTTTAGAGTTTAAGGTTGCAACTATTTTGGGGCCCAACATATCTTATTGCTCCAATTTTTTGAGTTTTTGTTCCATCCCATGGTGTTTTCCAGGCATCAAATCCATCTTTCTTTCTGTTAATCCAAACAGAAGAAGAAGAAGAAGAAGAAGAAGAAGGCAAAGAAAGAAAAGAAAGAGAAGAAGAAGATGAAACAGAAGGAGAAGAAGTTAAACCCATAACATCTTTCCATGCATTATCACTACTTGGAGCATTTCAAAAAGCATTATTTCCTAAATAAGTTCCTAATAAAGCTAATTGACCAATGCTAGGGTACCATCTCCCATTCCTCACCTCTTCCTTGAAGTTGTACCAAAAGTTTAGGGAAATGGAAGAATGCATTCATTACCATCAAGAGCTAAATGCATAGGGAAGACACATCTTGGAGCTGAAGTTAATTTTCTAGACACACATGAAGAAGCTAAGGACATTAACAATTCCAAATTACCTCATTATATGGAAATACTTTCTACTCAAAGTTACCACCTGGGAAGATGGAGATTTTATGTAGAAGCTACCAAAATTGGTCAACGTTGAGGACAACACTTTTGTAAAGGTGGGGGGCATGCTACACCTAATCCTATAATGTGTATATGGTAATGAGTAGTTGTTTTGTGGCTACCTTAACTCTAATTTAAATTATATAATCATTAATATAGTCTTATATAGGTAGTTAGGTCATCCTAGGCGGCATCCATGGCATATGTATGGTATATACAGGAGGTGGAGGTTAGTTATTATCATCATATTGTGTATTATGTTCTTATTGAAGACTATTGGAGGTATCCCCCTTGAAGTGGCATATTATTATTAAGTATTTTCAATATATTTCCTATTATATTCTTCTATTGTGCAATTTGTTTCATTACATTCTAAGATTCAATTGACTCTAGAGTGCATGTTACCTTTGATGAGAAGAGTTGTAGGTTGGCTAGAGGGAATTTGGTTTTGGATAAAGGGATTAGGCAAGGTACTCTCTCTAAGCTAGAATCATCTACTTTATATAATTCAAACAATGTAACTAAACTTGAATAAGATATTTATTACACCAAAAAAATTGTCATATAGGTGAAAAAGGGCTGAAAACCTTTGTGAATAAGCATATGGTGATTGGTATTTTGGATTATTCTATTGGTTTTGAGTCTTGTGAACATTATGTGTTTGGAAAGAAGAATAGGTCAAATTTTTCTTTAAGAATTACTAAAGTAAGTGAAATTTTAGAAGTAATTCACAGTGATGTGGTTAGTATTCTAGATTTTATTTCTATTGGTGAATCTCATTATTATGCTCTTTTATTGATGATTATTCTACACAAGAATGGGTTTATTTTCTTAGGCAAAAGTCTAAGGTTTTTTTGCAAACTTAAGGAGTTTAAGGCACTTATAGAAAATTAGACATATAGGAAAATAAAAGTGTTGAGGTCAAGTAATGGAGGAGAGTATTTCTCTAAGGAATTTGTAAAATTTTACAAATATATTGGAATTGGAAAACAACCTAATATATTGCAATAGAATGGGGTGGTTGAAATATGAATACAACCATGATGGATAGAGCCAAAAATATGTTAAAATAAGTAGTGAAAGTCTAGTTGAAAAGTTTTGGGTTGGAGTGGTAAATACTATTTGTTATTTGATAAATAGGTCTCCTACTTCTACACTTGAGGATAAAACAACATATGAAATGTGGATAGGTAAAAAGCATATTATTTTACATCTAAGGGTATTTGGTTGTGAGGCATTTGTTCATCTACATAAGAAAAAAATGGTCTAAGTTGCTGTTAAAAATTCTTTTAGCTTTGTATGTTTACATAGGTAAATGTGTTACTTAGAACTATCAACAATGGAAAGATGAGTTGGCTTGGGGAAATAAGCAACAAATCAATCTCCAAGTTATGGGCTATCTCCCCTTCTTGTCTATCTTATAGAAATTTTGTAAGGAAAAGAGATAGAGCTTACTTAAAGTAAATTACTGAATTGAAAGGCCATAAGCCAAAGGATATTTATTCACACATTTAGCTAAGAACCAATGACTCACTAGAACATAATCAATAATGATAAAATTGAAACTATCACAACAACCATAATATTTTGTGCACAACAATGATGAGTCAAAATTTATGGAATAACAGTCTCATAAACTGATGATTATGATATTGTCACTTAAGTTTATAAAGATAGAAAATAGTTCATCACGAGAAACAATCGCATAGGTCCTCTAGTACTAAATATGAAAAGAGAGAAGCTAACACATCATATCGATAGGCTCAGCTGAGAAAACTCTCTTTTCAAAAGAAATGATTAACTGTATCATAGTCGGGATGACTCATCACCTACTCAAAAATATCTTCCTCAAGGATTTTAAGGCTGGTAATAATGATGCACACAGTCCTTGATGGAGACTGCAGCCTATTTAATTCATTTTCTATGAGCAATCTCTTGGTAGATTTGAGGTGATATAATAATCTTTGGTGGGTGTAATATTTGATCTTGAGGAATCTAAAGTTAAATAGCAATAGATACCTATCATTGCTATCATTAATCTTGA
Organism: Cunninghamia lanceolata; assembly: GCA_027924645.1. Lineage (NCBI taxonomy): Eukaryota > Viridiplantae > Streptophyta > Pinopsida > Cupressales > Cupressaceae > Cunninghamia > Cunninghamia lanceolata. The sequence goes on from BSBN01000399.1 coordinate 1,007,933, forward strand.
CAAAAATTCCTTGGGATCATGCATCATACTAATGGAATTTGTCATTAGTTGTCTCTATTTGAAGGGTGTTGGTATTCATTTGTTCATTTGCAAACACAAGATCAAATGGGCTATTGGATGAAATTCACAAGCTAGAAGATCAAATGGCATGTGGGGAATCATGATACCAATTCCTTTTGATCCTTTATGAACTCCTGTAGTGATGTACATGGTTAGAACATTGTCCCCCTTTATACTTGAGATTTTATGGGTCCCACTTGAAAGTTGAGACAAATCTAGCTCTTTATGCTAACTTTTTTGTTGATGTGTTGGACCAATGGTGAGGTCTCAACATCTTTGTACTTGAATCTTTTGTTGTAAGCCTCATGAAACATTGAATGAGATCTATGAACTTCATAGATCATATGACACATGGGGAAGCTAAAACTCCCTAGCTTTACAATCTAAATGTCACCCATAAAAAATATAATATTTGTTTGGAATAGAAATGATTATAAGTATGCAAATAACCATAAGCATGCAAATGACATTTATACAAACATAATGCTAAAAGAATTATCATCCACATGTAGTGGAAAATCCACTATAGTTTTGGCAACTCGTAGGGACTCTTTTGATAAGCAAGAGTATTGATCCTAGATTTTCACACATCCATTGGGCATCAGAGTCAAAAATCAAAAATTTGAAAAAAAATTACCCACAAAAATTTTAAATTGTTCGTATCTTTTGAAGACAAGAAAATAATTCCTCTATCTCCTCTTTTGCTAGGATATTGATTCGTATTAAGAGTTTAAAACATCTTTCTAACTCCAGGTTAGGCTAATATGAGACTCTTTACAACTAAACTAAACCAACTCTTTCCATTCCCTCTAAATCTACCCACTCTTTGACCATCACTTACCCCCTTTCCATAGAAAACGTAGTAGACACTTCATAATCATCTCGGACCTTATGTGGAAGCTACTCTTGGTAGTTGTTCAAATCTACAAGCCCCTACTTTTTATTCTATTAGTGCTCAAATTTGATATTCCTCAAATCCCTAAAGCCAAACTATTCTTGAGTGCCAGGGGTGTCAAACTCAAGATGAAGACCTACTGCTTATGATTAGGATGAGGCAACAATGCACTAATTTGATAAGGTGGGTAAGACCCTCTTCTTTGAGCTTTGCTAGACCAAGGGGGTATTCCCTAAGGTGTCTGAGGACAAAAAAAGATAATAACATGAAACTAAACCTTGAAACAAACCATATCCAATGCACCGAAAACTCTAATTTTACTGTCACTAAGCACTTGTATGCTAGTTTAAAATATACAAGGGCCTTAAACCTTCATAAAGTAGATGAACAATCATGTAGAGAGTCTAAAAATGTAGACCCTAGTGAATTGTACACATCTAGACATGGAAGTGAAAAGAACAAACAACACAAAATAAAGATGACAATTTTATGTTGTTATATTTTGGTGTGTTGGAGGGATTAGGAGGTTGAAAATGCATCATCTTAGAACCTTTATTTAGTGAGGGTAGAAAAGTCCAAGTTATCAACCAAAGGGGACACTAATGCAATCCACACTAGATACCTTAATCAAGATACCAACAAAAGACTATACTTGCAAACTCCATACGTAAGCTAGGCTCTATGCATACAAGTAGGTAAATACATGAAATTGTAGAACATATAACTAATCATACTTTTGTAATCCACAAATAGACACACAAATATTTTGTATTATCTTGATAAGATACCTTGTAAAATATTTACAAGGAATTCTACATTTTTCCAGTTAACCAACTAGTTAAGACAAATACTCAAATTAGCAGATGTGATTAAGGGATTTTCCAAATCACCAAAAATTCATGCAATGCTCATGGAGACAATCAATAAAATACTAAATATTTACATTTAATTCATTATTTCTAGATTACAATGCCCTATCATAGCCCTTGGGAGAAAACCCAAAAAAACTACAATGAAAATGCTCTAAAATCCATCACTAAATGAAAACCCTAGAGGTTTATACTTGTTCTTCTTTGTTTATCTTCGTCTATACTCTACAACCAATTTTCCATCCCTCGTTTTAAATTATAAACTTCTATATATAGCTCATCCAACATCAACAAGAAATCTTGGAGAAGAATCTTGGTCGCCTACAAGTGAAATGGCCACCCATTCTTTCTCACGTGACTTTCACATGACACACACCTAAAGACGATGCCTAATTGGACCATTGACCCATGTTTTTTACCCAAATAAAATCTTTGAGGGGTCCACAAAAATTATGAGGCATATGGAGGCCACATTTGGACATCTTATTACATCCATTTAAGGCAATTAATGACAATTTTGAATTGTTCAAGGGAGTAGTTGGGATCATTGAAGCTTTTTGAAGAAAGTGTTGAAATTTGACATGGGATTGGATGTGAAGTGGAGGGAAGAGAAGGCTAGAAATGGAGACTGGGACCAGATGTGGAAACATCTATGAGGGAAAGGATGGAAGAAATGTAAGAGGATGTAGAAAAGGGAGATAAGAGTGGGTATAGAAGTTTGGAAGAGATGTGAATGACATCTGGAATCTTATTGGGTTCACGCAAAGGAAGAAATGAGTAATTTGATGAGGGGAGGAAGATGGGACATGAATGTGAAACTAGATTGTTTGATAAAGAAACTATAGTGGACATTGATCATCAACCTCTGCAATATTTATAGGTATAAATTATATTATGCCAAGCAATATGTTATAAGTGGATGGGATTCTTACAATAATTTAATTTGTTGGTAAAAATAAAAAGCGAAGTAGTAATGTGGTGGAATATATGTTATCTAGACCACCTATTTCATCTATGCCAATGGTCACACAATTTGAGCCTTTTACAAAAGATGATTATTCAAAAGAATATGAAATGTAGACTTTAGAAGAAGTGTACAAAGAAATAAAATCTCAAGGAATTGTAAAAAGTAATGAGCAATTCTATCTCAAAGAAGGTTTTCTTTACAAGGTGTGGAAATTATATGTGCCTAAGGTACAAAGGCTTTTGCTAATGACGGGGGAATTACCTCCAAATTGGTGGGTCAATTAGGTGTTGGTAAAATAATGGATTATTTGCAAAGGGTAATTATTTTAGCCCAAAATGCAAAAGAAAGTAGCAAAGGTTGTTAGAGGCTGCAAATTATGTTGCACTAGAAAATCTAAGAAAAGAAAAGAAGGTATGTATTTGCCTCTTTCAATTCACACAAGGACATGGGAAATCATATCTATGGATTTTTTAGGAGGATTTCCTTTAACTAGACATGGACATGATTATTTATTTGTGGCAATTGCTAGTTTAGTAAAAATATGTATTCTAACACCTTACAAAAAGACTTATAGGTAAATAAATTGTTGAAATATTCTTATCTCAGGTATGGGTGCAATTTGGGCTCCCTAAGTCCATTATTTTAGATAGAGATACTAGATTCATTATAAAATGTTTGTCCACTTTGTGGAGTATGATGGATAGAAGGCTAAAAAATAGTACTGCATTTCACCCACAAATAGATGGAAAAACAAGTTTTAATAGAACCTAGGAGGGTTGAGGAAGAAAGATAAAAAATAAGCTATGTCTCCTTGTAAATGTATCATATGGATCTAAACATCTCCCATTACTTTGCATACATAAATTGACAATTCTATATGTTGATAACCTCTTATTAACAAGTGATGATATGCATAACAAGAATGTGGAAATATATCATGCCTTCATATTGAATTGGATAGGAAGGGACAATATTTGTCTCACAAAGACAACTTTGAAGTTGATCAAAACCGCATAGAATTAGAAATTCATCATGTAACTCCAAAAGTCAACGATGTTGAAGATGATGAAAACCATCTTAAATAAAAAAGACATCATATAGTCTTAAAGCATAAATGATGAATAAGGCTCCATGAAGGAAGCAAACACTAGTGATATACTTGTTAAGATGGATTAAATTTGTTGAACACATGATGATACAAAATCAAAAGGAACTAATGAAAAAGAAGAGTCGATGATCAATAGTTATCCAAAAAATGATGAGCTTAGTCAACTATATGAATGAAATGAAACCACTACTCAAAGAAAGAATGTTTTTTCAAGACTAGAGATCAAACACATGGTAAAAATCTCAAACATCTACACAAGTGGTTTGAATCCAAACACTCGACCAACATGTTCAAAAAGCAAGGAGAGATAAAAACTTCAAGACTAATGTTGGGAAAACTAAAATAAAAGCTACCTAAAAAAACACCTAGTCAATGGCCATATCAATCTCATGAGATTCTTCCAAGAAATAAGTACAATGTAGAAAGGCAATGGAACAAAGTTCTATACTCCAAAAATAGATGTAGGATGATCACTACTGTTGATCTAGAAAGAACCTAAATATTGTTAATGTCTATGTTAGTAGAATAATTGTCTTCTACCATTAGCAAGGTGTTAACATTTTAATTCATCCCTTTTAAGACATCACAAAATGAAACAACATATAAGGATGTACCTCTCTTTGAATTTGAAGGGGAAGTTCTTGTTAGTTCTCTAAGACACACCCTGAATCCCTAGAAGACTCACTTAAAGACTAACCCTAGGGAATAAAGTTAGGCTAGCCATTAAGGTGAGATTCATGGTCAAACTGTAGGAGGCCTGGGCCAATTGATAGAAGTGGTTCATTCCTTTACACTTTGGATTCTACAAACTAGGGAGAGTATTCCTAGATATCCTACAAGATAATGCAAATAAAAATATCACACAACTTAGCAATACTCAAAGAATAAGAATAACCTAAAATGTTCACTAGTTACTGCTTGTGTTGGCTTACTATTCTTTTAGATCAATGATCCCTTAAAACATAGATTAAGACTAGTTTACAATCTAATTAAATACATGTAATATTAAACTGATCTCGTCAAATTTATTTTCATTTAAAATTCCCATAACACATGTAACATGTAAAGTGTGCATAGCTATATGATGATGCACAAATGTGTGTAGGCTCTCTAAATTATTTAGCACACATTACTTCCCTCAAGCTCATGGATACCAACTATAACTTAATTAATGTTACTTTACCATAAATGACATGAAAATCGAAGGGGCATGTGCACCAAGATGGGGGACCAAAAAGTTGCCACAAATTAATTTGAAGCAAAATATGGCATAACACGAGTGTGTTATAACACAAGTGTGTTATAACACGCTAGCATTATGGCTTGGGATGGATTAGATTCTTGAGCCATAATGCAAGCACATTATAATACACTCACATTATTTCTTCATAGAAAACAAAGAAAAAAGTGTCTTTTTTGAATTTATAACGTGTGCACATTAACACCCACATGTTTCATTTAAACTTTCTTTGGAATCCCACCCTAGGATTGAATTTCTGAGCCAAAGGGTTGGGACTTCATGTTGATAACCTCTTATTAACAAGTGATGATATGCATAACAAGAATGTGGAAATATATCATGCCTTCATATTGAATTGGATAGGAAGGGACAATATTTGTCTCACGAAGAAAACTTTGAAGTTGATCAAAACCGCATAGAATTAGAAATTCATCATGTAACTCCAAAAGTCAATGATGTTGAAGATGATGAAAACCATCTTAAATAAAAAAGACATCATATAGTCTTAAAGCATAAATGATGAATAAGGCTCCATGAAGGAAGCAAACACTAGTGATATACTTGTTAAGATGGATTAAATTTGTTGAACACATGATGATACAAAATCAAAAGGAACTAATGAAAAAGAAGAGTCGATGATCAATAGTTATCCAAAAAATGATGAGCTTAGTCAACTATATGAATGAAATGAAACCACTACTCAAAGAAAGAATGTTGTTTAAAGACTAGAGATCAAACACATGGTAAAAATCTCAAACATCTACACAAGTGGTTTGAATCCAAATACTTGACCAACATGTTCAAAAGAGCAGGGAGAGATAAAAACTTCAAGACTAATGTTGGGAAAACTAAAATAAAAGCTACCTAAAAAAACACCTAGTTAATGGCCATATCAATCTCATGAGATTCTTCCAAGAAATAAGTACAATGTAGAAAGGCAATGGAACAAAGTTCTATACTCCAAAAATAGATGTAGGATGATCACTACTGTTGATCTAGAAAGAACCTAAATATTGTTAATGTCTATGTTAGTAGAATAATTGTCTTCTACCATTAGCAAGGTGTTAACATTTTAATTCATCCCTTTTAAGACATCACAAAATGAAACAACATATAAGGATGTACCTCTCTTTGAATTTGAAGGGGAAGTTCTTGTTAGTTCTCTAAGACACACCCTGAATCCCTAGAAGACTCACTTAAAGACTAACCCTAGGGAATAAAGTTAGGCTAGCCATATAGGTGAGATTCATGGTCAAACTGTAGGAGGCCTGGGCCAATTGATCATTCGTTTACACTTTGGGTTCTACAAACTAGGGAGAGTATTCCTAGATATCCTACAAGATAAAGCAAATAAAAATATCACACAACTTAGCAATACTCAAAGAATAAGAATAACCTAAAATGGTCACTAGTTACCCTTTGTGCTGGCTTACTATTCTTTTAGATCAATGATCCCTTAAAACATAGATTAAGACTAGTTTACAATCTAATTAAATACATGTAATATTAAACTGATCTCGTCAAATTTATTTTCATTTAAAATTCCCATAACACATGTAACATGTAAAGTGTGCATAGCTATATGATGATGCACAAATGTGTGTAGGCTCTCTAAATTATTTAGCACACATTACTTCCCTCAAGCTCATGGATACCAACTATAACTTAATTAATGTTACTTTACCATAAATGACATGAAAATCGAAGGGGCATGTGCACCAAGATGGGGGACCAAAAAGTTGCCACAAATTAATTTGAAGCAAAATATGGCATAACACGAGTGTGTTATAACACAAGTGTGTTATAACACGCTAGCATTATGGCTTGGGATGGATTAGATTCTTGAGCCATAATGCAAGCACATTATAATACACTCACATTATTTCTTCATAGAAAACAAAGAAAAAAGTGTCTTTTTTGAATTTATAACGTGTACGCATTAACACCCACATGTTTCATTTAAACTTTCTTTGGAATCCCACCCTAGGATTGGATTTCTGAGCCAAAGGGTTGGGACTTCATGTTGATAACCTCTTATTAACAAGTGATGATATGCATAACAAGAATGTGGAAATATATCATGCCTTCATATTGAATTGGATAGGAAGGGACAATATTTGTCTCACGAAGAAAACTTTGAAGTTGATCAAAACCGCATAGAATTAGAAATTCATCATGTAACTCCAAAAGTCAACGATGTTGAAGATGATGAAAACCATCTTAAATAAAAAAGACATCATATAGTCTTAAAGCATAAATGATGAATAAGGCTCCATGAAGGAAGCAAACACTAGTGATATACTTGTTAAGATGGATTAAATTTGTTGAACACATGATGATACAAAATCAAAAGGAACTAATGAAAAAGAATAGTCGATGATCAATAGTTATCCAAAAAATGATGAGCTTAGTCAACTATATGAATGAAATGAAACCACTACTCAAAGAAAGAATGTTGTTTCAAGACTAGAGATCAAACACATGGTAAAAATCTCAAACATCTACACAAGTGGTTTGAATCCAAATACTCGACCAACATGTTCAAAAGAGCAGGGAGAGATAAAAACTTCAAGACTAACGTTGCGAAAACTAAAATAAAAGCTACCTAAAAAAACACCTAGTCAATGGCCATATCAATCTCATGAGATTCTTCCAAGAAATAAGTACAATGTAGAAAGGCAATGGAACAAAGTTCTATACTCCAAAAATAGATGTAGGATGATCACTACTGTTGATCTAGAAAGAACCTAAATATTGTTAATGTCTATGTTAGTAGAATAATTGTCTTCTACCATTAGCAAGGTGTTAACATTTTAATTCATCCCTTTTAAGACATCACAAAATGAAACAACATATAAGGATGTACCTCTCTTTGAATTTGAAGGGGAAGTTCTTGTTAGTTCTCTAAGACACACCCTGAATCCCTAGAAGACTCACTTAAAGACTAACCCTAGGGAATAAAGTTAGGCTAGCCATTTAGGTGAGATTCATGGTCAAACTGTAGGAGGCCTGGGCCAATTGATAGAAGTGGTTCATTCCTTTACACTTTGGGTTCTACAAACTAGGGAGAGTATTCCTAGATATCCTACAAGATAATGCAAATAAAAATATCACACAACTTAGCAATACTCAAAGAATAAGAATAACCTAAAATGTTCACTAGTTACCCCTTGTGCTGGCTTACTATTCTTTTAGATCAATGATCCCTTAAAACATAGATTAAGACTAATTTACATCTAATTAAATACATGTAATATTAAACTGATCTCGTCAAATTTATTTTCATTTAAAATTCCCATAACACATGTAACATGTAAAGTGTGCATAGCTATATGATGATGCACAAATGTGTGTAGGCTCTCTAAATTATTTAGCACACATTACTTCCCTCAAGCTCATGGATACCAACTATAACTTAATTAATGTTACTTTACCATAAATGACATGAAAATCGAAGGGGCATGTGCACCAAGATGGGGGACCAAAAAGTTGCCACAAATTAATTTGAAGCAAAATATGGCATAACACGAGCGTGTTATAACACAAGTGTGTTATAACACGCTAGCATTATGGCTTGGGATGGATCAGATTCCTGAGCCATAATGCAAGCACATTATAATACACTCACATTATTTCTTCATAGAAAACAAAGAAAAAAGTGTCTTTTTTGAATTTATAACGTGTGTGCATTAACACCCACATGTTTCATTTAAACTTTCTTTGGAATCCCACCCTAGGATTGGATTTGGATAGGATATCTGAGCCAAAGGGTTGGGACTTCATGTAAGGTTCCCAAAGATGTGATTTGAAGAAAACATAGAAAAATAACTAAATCTTGAGTACGTTCTTCAGTAGGTTTACACATTTTTTAATGTTAATTCGAAAAAATGCTAGGATGACTTCAAGTTTTTTATTAGCTTTCTAACCATATATTTTTTTCTAAAATCTAAAACATTAGGGTTTTCATCTTCAATTTCTTTTGCAAGTTTCTTTTTTTGCCAAAAACCTATGTATAGTGTTTTTTATTTCATTTTTTATTTGTTCATCCAAATTTGAAACAAATTACATTTTTAGATTCTAGACTCTGTTCTATACACATTAAAAAAATTGATTTTTGATTAATTTTCAAAAAATTAGGGGGAGCACACTCAAATTTTCATTTTTTAGGATGTGTCCACTTTGAAAATTGATAAAAAAAATTATATATTCATAAAAAAATTAGTAGAAAAATTAGGCATAAACTATGTGATGTTAGCTAATTTTCCACTAATTTTTTTTTGAAATACTTAAAAAAGTCAACATTTTAAGGGGAGCACACTAGATGCTATGTCATTATTTTTGACAAAAATAGGAGCACTTTGTGTGCTCCCCCTATTTGAACCTCTTAATCTCCACCATTTAAAAAAAATAGTAGTTTAGAAACTAGATTTCAAGCACTACGAGTCTTGTTCTTGTCACATCTTCAAATTTTGAGTGTGGCTATCTTCAATTTCTCATCCAAGATTAGTTTTTATTGATTTCAAAAAAAAGTGGCCACTTTTGACCCCCTTTTGGTCCCCCATTTCCATGCACATACCCGAAGATATAGCCATTTACCTTATTATGGTGGGTCAAAGTCAAGAATCAAGAGGAGGTAAATAATTTCTGTAAAGTTTCTACGTGTAAACTAGATTTTTTTTTGAAATCTAGTTTGTTTGTTGCAAATTCATCCAAAATGAAATGTAATAAAACTAAAGTATTTTTTCTTCTAAATCACAAATAATCCACAATATTCCCCATTTATATATTGAAAAAAAGATTGCATTTGAATAATAAAAGACATCAATATGAACATGATATTAGTGAATGTAACCCTAAATATTACAAATCTACCTACCCCCAAAAATATTATTTTGACTATGATAAATATATCCATGATGAGTGGTTCCAACTTGCTAATCCTTCACCTTACATCAAAAAAGAATTACAAGAGATCCATCATCTCCTAGACTTGGGGAAAATGCTTCTATATAATGCCTAGATAGTGCTAACACATTGGATGATTGACATCTACCATAATGCATTTGAAGCTGATAACAAACTTTTTCTTTGGCCCATGTTGCGAGTCAATTGCTTTTTCAACCCAAGGAGTGGATTTGGCACCCCTAGGTGCCCACACAACCTCAACAAAGCTTGGTGCATGCTTTAAACATGGATGAAAATATTTGATCTCATCCTCCCCTGGTCCCTTAAAGAGTCTCTCATAGACTAAAGAGCATCCACACTAGTCTGAAGGGAAACACTCTACACATCCATTAAGTATTGGTTGGACTTTAAATCAGTGATTTTTTTAGTGGCTAATATTTGCCAATTGGCTAATAGTTGAAATTGGGGATTCAAAATTTGGCTAATAGTACAAGCTATAAGGTGACCTGAATCGCCAAATTTTTACAAAATTTTATTTTAGTCCTAGTTAAATCGCTAGAACATTTATTTTATTAAACTTAAAAACTCAAAAATTCACCACAATATTCGATACCTAATTAGATCAGATTCGCCTAAATTTTATAAGTTTTTGTAGAAAATAAAATTAATTCGCCAATAATATTATATAATTATTGGTTACTTTAGGGCCATATCACCAATCTTTAATCATCATCATTGATTTTATTCATAATCTAATAGTTGTGATTGTATTCCATGGGTTAAAATGTACCTACAGAGCTCCAATGCCCATCGATCCCAGAATTATATTTGGGCCATTGATCACAATTTATAATCTAATGGCTAGGGTTAAATTCCATGGGCCAAAATGTACCCATGGAGCTCCAATGCCCATGGGGCCCGAAATTGCATTTGGGTAGTTGATCTCCATTGAGATCAACAACCCAAATGCAATTTCAGGCCCCATGGGCATTGGAGCTCTGTGAGTACATTTTGGTCTTGGTGGTGCCTGCATAAACATTCAGATTTCAAGCATTAAAGTATGCAGGCACCTTCCCAAAAATCCATAAAACTCTAACACTTTCGGCCTCTGTAGTTGAAAAAATGCAAAAAATCAGTTAAGGTGTAGGTGTCTTTGTATATACAAAGGTGTTTGTATATACATGTAGGTAAAATGTGCATTGGCGGGTCAAAAAACTCTATCACCCTTTAAAAAATTGAGTTTAGATGCATTTCTGAATGTATATCGGGCTCTAAAAGGTGCATATACAAAGGGGGAATCTTTCACAGATTCCTGGGAATATTCCCGCTTTGTATATCGGGTCATATACTTAGCAAGATATACAAGGAGGTGCAAATATACATTTGCTACAGTGGCGAGGTAGAGATGCATGTGGTGGGGCCCGTGGATATACAAGGTCGAATGTATATGCAATATACATTCGAGCGCACATATAATGGTTAGATACATTGCAGGAATATTCTGGAGAAGATTTCTTGTTTGTATGTGCTAGGGAATGTACATTGAAAATTATACAAAGACTCGCGACATGCAAAGTGAACAGTGCAAAGGAGAGAGAAAATGGTGAGGCCCACTAGTTGTATACAAAGGCAGTTGTATGTATGCCGATGTACATTCAAAGCATACAAGTGAAATATGCATTCTGGAACTGAAGGAGAAGTCAGATGCGGCGGATAAAAGTTTGAAATCTGCCTTGTATGTATGAGGCGATGGATGCAAACAAAGGGACACACAACCTGGACGCGATGGAGGAATAAAATGTAGTGAATAAATATTTCAGGTTCGTGGGTTGTATAAAGCGCTTGTATATGCCGATATACAAGATGATGTGCAAAGAAGAAAGATACAAGCCGGATTCCAAGAAATATTCTGATTTAGCAGATAAGATGCGGAGTCTGCGCCTTGTATGATGAACAGTTGTATGTATATGCTTCGCATATACAAAGATTTGAAAAGCAAAAGGTAGTCAGTTGTATATACATTTGTTTTTGCATATACAAGAGGTGGTAAGGGTAAAATGAGAAGGGAAAGGTCAGCGATGGAAGTATAGGGTGCCTACGTGGCACAATTTCACTGGCTGATGACTTTTTAGAGCTTTTTGGGGCCGTGGATCATAGCGATGGAATCAAAATTGGTGGCCATTTTTCAATTTTGTGTTGCGATGGGTTTCTTTGTATGCAGCCGCATTGTTTTGAGCGGGAAAACTCCATGGGTTCGCTACTGTTGCGTCTTCAGAGGCTGCGGGTAGTTGAGGCTTTGATGGCAGATTGTGCAGAGGTATGGGTCATGTTGATAGATCGGACACCCGAATAGATGAAAGTCCTTAAGCGGTGGTGCAGATCCCGATTCCACCTACTTGCTCCTCTTTGTCTCTCTGCAGCATTGATTATTTTGAGTGCCATTTCACACGATGCATTGCATCTGGCAAAATTTTGATCTGCCATGTAATTATTTTGCCGAGTACACTTTCTTGATGTATTAAGCAGACTGTGTCACTCAATTTGTGGTTGTTGAAGACTTAAGCAATTTTGGGGGAAAAATAATAAAATACAGAGCATTTCCTATTTGTTTTATCTCTGTGGAGTTTATGTGTTGCATCTGAGTTGTATCTTGCACATATGTTCAGTTTCAGTGTTGATGTTATATGAAAAATGCTTCTTGCATGTGTTTTGTTGTCTATCTCCACTTGTTGTATGCATTTCTTCTTCTGAATTTGGTTGCTAAGTGTTTCTCAAATTCTAGAATACACATTTATGTATTGCATGCTTGATCTTTAGACTTCCATTCAAGGAGTGGATTAAATTGTTTTAGGTTCAGGTATGGAGAAGAATGTATGTCAATTGGGATATCTGTAAGTATGGACAGTTGAATACTTATCCTTGGGTGCTGTTTGTAAGGCAAATACCAGTCCTAACCCCATGAAACTCGAATGCCAGTTGCAAGCCACTCTCATGTATATGTCTATTTGACTCCTTGCCCTGAGATAGGCACCGGTCATGCATCCAAACCATCAAACCAACCATTCCATAATTTCAACCTGTTAGTTGTAGGAGTAGGATTAGGACTCCCTGCATACTCTCACACCTGACCAGACAAATATGTCCAAGAATGATCTGCCCGTGCATTGGAACTGGCAAACCCTCTGCCGATTCGAGAAAAATAACCAACAGAAATGGCGACTCTGCTGGGGGGAGAGAGAGTTGAGCGATTTGAAGGCTGGAAAATATAGTTTCCAGTGAAGTTGTTGCAGCAGGATCCAAAAATGACCATGTGGTGCTCTGCTGGTGTGGTGAATCCAGAAAATACAAGTGCCTTGTTGATATTCTATCCTCTCTGTGAGAGGTGGTGACTCTGTTGATTGAACCTATCAGTGCTACAACATATATCTAGGTATTCATCTTTGATTCAAAATGATGAGTTTAGAACAACAAACCTGGTTGTGCTCTCAAAGAAGACCATTTTTTATTGAAAGGTATAAAGCCCTAAATTTTAAAGGAATATGTGGTTACCCAAATACTATTCCATATAAAATTAGAAAATGTTTGCCAAAATACAATGGATCAGATTCTGAATCGGCAAACAAACATCTGCAGAAATTTTGTAATTTGATAGAAGATTATGAGGTAGAGGATGGAGATGTAGTAATGAGACTCTTTGTTCAGTCATTAGAGGATGATGCTAGGGTTTGGTTTTCAGACCTGCCTGTATGTTCAGTTTCTTCATGGATAGATTTAGAAATTGCATTCCTAGGGTAGTTTGGTGAAAGGTTTGATGTGGCCTCATTGATCATACATTTTATGAATATCCAAAAGGAAGATGAGGAACTGGTTCCAGCCTTTAATCTTAGGTTTATTAAGTTGCTCAAGCAAATTCCTGAATATATGAGACCCAATAATGCATTGTGCTTGACATTTATTTGGCTGCATTTGATGAAGAAGTGAGTTATTTATGGAGAGATCGAACCAGCCACACTTCACTAGGCCTACCAATTTGCTATGAATATTGAAAACAATGAGAAGTATGGAATGCTAGTAGGTTTCATGGCTGCAAGTTGTAAAAATAGTTATCAAAGTGAATATATTTCTACTGTTCCAGTATGTTCATTAAAAGATGATTTTGTAGAGGGAAATATATTTCAGAATAATGTGTGCAGCCATGATGTGATGCATGAAGAAAATGTTATAGAAAATGTCGGCACATCCTATAATGATGAAAACAAAGATTGTTATCAGCCTCTAGAAGACAAGCCTGCAGACACAAGATGCCCTCCAATTGATCAAATGAAAGATATACATGAGGTTGTGTCCTGCAGCAATAGGCATATCCCAGCTATTCCTAATTATTTGTATAAAATGGATATGCAGAGCTTCACTCTGAATACAGAAGATACAGTTTCAAGCGATGGCAGTGAATGTATTAGTGATTGTCAGCATTCAGATGCGTATGTGAGCCTTTCAGATGATGAAATATATATGGATGCTGAATATGAGTGTTTCCTTGAAGATTCTGATCACCTTCACAGTGCAGAGGTTGAAAATTTTGTTTTTGATTATCAAGGCATTGGTGAAGAGGAAAAATAGGGTCACTATTCAGAGGTGAATGGACAGGTCACAGATGTGCATGCTCATACAGTTGGGGATAGTGCTGGTTGCAGGGGTGACTATGAAGCTTTCAGTGTAGGGCTGCATTATGGGTTATTTCTGCCTTCTTTGGAGACATTCCAGGTGGACATAAATGACAAAATTGCTGAGCACCATGATGATGAATATCTGAATGCTTATAAAGATAAATTTGATTATGATATGTTGCTCGTGCCTGAATGTTGCATGTTCAAGTCAGAAGAGCTATTATTTTTTGAAGAAAGGCAAAATTCTGATGTGGATTCATTTGTTTCATGTGAGTCTGTTATTTTTCCAAGAAACATTAGTGACTCATATGATGATGATAGTCTACTATTGAGAATGGTAGATGCTTATGAATTTTGCTATAGACTTGTTGAAGGAGAAAGGAGCAGCAGCACAGACAATTGCAATGCTAGGTGCTGCAAGTGGTTAAATGCTTTCAGGCTTCATTTGAAGAAATCAAAACAGAATCAAGTGTTTGACAAAGGAAAGTTCTAGTTTTTTCCTTTTTGGTGGCCCTGGGCCACCAAGTAAAATTTTAATTAATGTATTTTGTGATGCAGGTTGGTGCAATGTTTGACTCTGTTGCCCAATGGATAAGGCCCAATCTGCGAAAATAGAGATTCTAAGGTTCTCGCCATGCCTGCAAGAGGCATGCATCCCCAGACAGAGCCATTGGTGGTGCCTTCATAAACATTCAGGTTACAAGCATTAAAGTATGTAGGCACCTTCCCAAAAATCCATAAAACTCTAACACTTTCGACCTCTACAATTGAAAAAATGCAAAAAATTAGTTAAGGTGCAGGTGTCTTTGTATATACAAAGGTGTTTGTATATACATGCAGGTAAAATGTGCATTGGCGGGTCAAAAATCTCTATCGCCCTTTGAAAAATTGAGTTTAGATGCATTTTTAATGTATATCGGGCTCTAAAAGGTGCATCTATAAAGGGGGAATCTTTTGCAGATTCCTGGGAATATTTCCGCTTTGTATATCAGGTCATATACTTAGCAAGATATACAAGGAGGTGCAAATATACATTTGCTACAGTGGCGAGGCAGAGATGCATGTGGTGGGGCCCGTGGATATACAAGGTCGAATGTATATGCAATATACATTTGGGCGCACATACAATGGTTAGATACATTACAGGAATATTCTGGAGAAGATTCCTTGTTTGTATGTGCTAGGGAATGTACATTGAAAATTATACAAAGACTCGCGACATGCAAAGTGAATAGTGCAAAGGAGAGAAAATGGTCGGGCCCACCAGTTGTATACAAAGGCAGTTGTATGTATGCCGATGTACATTCAAAGCATACAAGTGAAATATGCATTCCAGAACCGAAGGAGAAGTCAGATGCGGCAAATAAAAGTTTGAAATCTGCCTTGTCTGTATGAGGCGATGGATGCAAGCAAAGGGACATACAACCCGGACACTATGGAGGAATAAAATGTAGTGAATAAATATTTTAGGTCCGTGGGTTGTATAAAGCGCTTGTATATGCCGATATACAAGCCGATGTGCAAAGAAGAAGGATACAAGCCGGATTCCAAGAAATATTCTGATTTAGCAGATAAGATGTGGAGTCCACGCCTTGTATGATGAACAGTTGTATGTATATGCTTTGCATATACAAAGATTTGAAAAGCAAAAGGCAGGCAGTTGTATATGCATTTGTTTTTGCATATACAAGAGGCGGTAAGGGTAAAATGAGAAGGGAAAGGTCAGCGATGGAAGCACAGGGTGCCTACGTGGCACAATTTCACTGGCTGATGAATTTTCAGAGCTTTTTGGGGCCGTGGATCACAACGATGGAATCAAAATCGGCGGCCATTTTTTAATTTCGTGCTACGATGGGTTTCTTTGTATGCAGCCGCATTGTTTTGAGCGGGAAAACTCCATGGGTACGCTGTTGTTGCGTTTTCACAGGCTGCGGGTAGTTGAGGCTTTGATGGCAGATTGTGCAGAGGTATGGGTCGTGTTGACAGATAGGACACCTGAATAGATGAAAGTCCTTAAGCGGTGGTCCGGATCCTGATTCCACCTATGCGCTCCTCTTTGTCTCCTTGTAGCATTGATTATTTTGAGCGCCATTTCACACGATGCATTGCATCTGGCAAAATTTTGATCTTCCATGTAATTAATTTGCCGAGTACACTTTCTTGCTGTATTAAGCAGACTGCGTCACTCAATTTGTGGTTGTTGAAGACTTGGGCAATTTTGGGCGAAAAATAACGAAATACAGAGCATTTCCTATCTATTTTATCTCTGTGGAGTTTATGTGTTGCATCTGAGTTGTATCTTGCACATATGTTCAGTTTCAGTGTTGATGTTATATGAAAAATGCTTCTTGCATGTGTTTTGCTGTTTGTCTCCACTTGTTGTATGCATTTCTTCTTCTGAATTTGGTTGCTAAGGGTTTCTCAAATTCTAGAATACACATTTATGTATTGCATGCTTGATCTTTAGACTTCCATTCAAGGAGTGGATTAAATTGTTTTAGGTTCAGGTATGGAGAAGAATGTATGTCAACTGCGATATCTGTAAGTATGGACAGTTGAATACTTATCCTTGGGTGGTGTTTGTAAGGCAAATACTAGTCCTAACCCCATGAAACTTGAATGCCAGTTGCAAGCCACTCTCATGTATACGTCTATTTGACTCCTTGCCCTGAGATAGGCACTAGTCTGCTCTTGGGTTAGTAGTTATGATCCAAAAACCCCTGTCTTGCATCCAAACCATCAAACCAACCATTCCATAATTTCAACCTGTTAGTTGTAGGAGTAGGATTAGGACTCCTTGCATACTCTCACACCTGACCAGACAAATATGTCCAAGAACGTTGCCAGCCTTGTGATTTATCACACAAATCTTGGTCCACACATGAGAGTATTCTGCCTGTTCCTGTCAAGTTAAATCTTCCTGTCATAGGGCAAGTCAATGTTACATCTTTAGCAAATAGGGACACCCCCCTTGGTGTGGCAGAACTAGAAGTGAAGGGGAGGCAGCTCACGCAACCTCCCGTGTCTGTTTAGCCAAATCTGCCCATGCATTGGGACTGGCAAACCCTTTACCGATTCAGGAAAAATAACCAACAGGTCTGCGGATAGAACCCAAACCATTAGATTATAAATAAAATCAATGGTGGTGAAAAAGAATTTAGGGCCAATTTGAAATATTCAATGCTTGATTTAAAATATTAAGGAATTATAGACACGAGCACTACACCTTAAACTAGTCAATCACTACCACCTTTAGGCCTTTACTTTTCCATAACAATTCAATTTGTTTTCTAGGAAGGATTCGCCATGGTAATTAATGCATTTTCCCATTTTTTGTCAAGGTTCACCAGGACTTTCTACAAATTTCTAGAGATTTGAAAAAATTTGCCAATAAAATTAATATTTTTTTTTAAAAAAAGAAAGATTCGCCAATAGAAATTAATATTTTTTTCCAAAAAAATAGAAGATTCACCAGGATTTTATATCTTTTCTCAAGGGGGGTTTCTTAAAGTTATCTCTACTTTAAATAAGCCAAAATCATAGTGATATTTGCAATCTACTCCTTTAGCTCTATGTAGAATTTTAAAATCTCCTTGACACATAAGAAATAGTGTTGATTTATTCACAAGCTTCTTGAACAGCCCCCTTAGTAGTGGGTCTCCCTCTTTTATTCCTAGAAGGAGAAGACACTTGACCTAACCCATAAAATTGAGAGGAGGCTTACGAGTTGAAAAGAAGTAAGATGAAAAGCATAAACAATCACCACCTTCTTTATTGGAATTCACTAACTCTAGAAATGATGCAAAGTCAAGTAAAAGGGACTATTTCTCTAGATAAAAATAATGGTAGTGGTGGTGCACAACAAAATAAATGCATACTTCAACATTCCTTAGCCTCTAAGACCTATTTATACATGTGGCTAGATGTCTATATAATAGGTGAGATTTGTTAAATCAATTATTGATATGAAAACACGAGGACATAATAGATTAACCACTTGTAGATTTGTAGAGGCTAGGAAGAAGGATGCCCAACTATATCATTCCATGTTACCTACATCAACATAGTAGGAAATCAAAACCAATTGAGATGTTCTAATTACTTTGCTAGCTTGGAATTCACAAATGTGGAAATCCATGAAGGATTTCCACTCAAGCACTATAGCCCAAATGCATGCAAGCATGATTCCATGTGGTTGTATCTTTAGACAACATAAAAATTATCACTTCAGGATGTGCATGTTTTCCATGTGGGTGATTATACCTATGCTACCTCCACAAAATCAATGATTAGTGGAAGATCAATGTACCCTATGTTGTGAATTTAAATGATCTGCATATATCTAAAAATACACCGGTGACATTTACGTGGAATGACCTAGAGAGACATCAAAGAAGATCAATGGTCGGAAACAAATATGTACTTTAAGTATGGTCCCTACTAAGCCATTTATAGATCCATAGAAACTAATCAAAAGGTGACAATTGTAGAAGTGAAACCAAAAAAGATTTCATGGTGAGGAGATGCACTACCAATTTAAATGTATCACATATCCACAAAGATCCATAAAATATCCCCCTTGCAGACTTGTGGAATACAAACATTCCACTTTGAAATACCACTTCAACACCATTTGGCAATATTTTTGCTAGTCGTGGTGAATACCACTAGGAAAGCACAATAATGCCAAGTGGATAATCAAATAATATATATCACACAAAGATCAATGACCAACAAAGGATCTATAAATTCATGATGGCCTTGCTTGATAATTTATAGATCTATAGAATCCAATAGAAACTTGCTATGTAGATCCAATTTTTGAAACTAAAAGGGTCCACCATGTAGAATACCAATAGAATAAAGTTGCACCAAGGAACCATTTTATAGATATGCTATTCCAATCATCACATGTCATACAAGCACAATACGAACCCATCAATATGCCAACAAAATAGAACACATGGCATCACAAGAAGAACTAAAAAATACATATCCTTTGAAGCTAATCTAACTCACCAATTCATACATCATTTGGTGCCAATCAGATGATACCACATGAAGACCAAAATTTACCAACACACAGAACAAAAATGTCATCACTAGGCTCACACCAATTTTTTGCATTAGTCCCAACACTCTACCAATATTAACCCATGTGATGCCAATATATAGGTTGTGGAAGATTTATATATTGGTAAAAGATGACCAAACCAATTTAGAGGGCCCATCAATAAGTTGACCTTAGACTACTAAGAAAATGTCAATTGCATGTTAGCTTAGTAACCATGTTGAACTCACAAACATATGCACTCCACATGGCACACAAACACAAGCATAGAAGACAAAGAAGTTCCCAAGTACAAGTTCAATGGGCATCTAAGTCATCTCCTTCATAACTAAACTTCAAAATATTGAGGGAGACTAAACATATTGGCATGTAGATCTTTTGAGATGATAAGTGAATGGCTTGCACTTTGGTATATTATATGACCTAACAATATTTTTGGTAGTGGTGGTGAATACCACTAGAAAAGAACAATAATGTCAAGTGGATAATAAAATAATCCACATCTCGCAAAGATCAAGGACCAACAAAGGATTTGTAGACTTGTGAGGACACTACTTAGCAATTTATAGATCTATAGAATCCAATAGAAACCTTCTAGGCAGATCTATTTTTTCAAACTAAAAGGGCCCACCATTGTAGAATATCAATAGAATAAAGCTATGCCAAGGAACCATTTTATAGATATGCTAGTCTAATTAGTGCTTATCATGGGGATACTCTAGATTAGACTTACCTCAACACATGGTGTGAATAGATGCAATATGAAATATGCCAACAAAATATAACACATGGCATCATAAGAAGAACCGCAAAGATATATACTTTGAAGCTAAGTTGACTCACTAATTCATACATAATTTGGTTCCAATCAGATAATGCCAAGTCAAGACCAAAAGTTGCCAAGTCACCCAAAAAAAATGCCATCACTAGGCCCACACCAACTTTGTGCATTAGGCTCACCACTTTGTCAACATTACCCCATGTGGTGCCAAATATAGGTTGCATAAGATCTATAGATTAGAGAAAGGTGACCAAACCAATTTAGAGGGCCCATCAATAAGTTGACCTTAGAACACTAAAAAAATCTCAACTATATGTTAACTCATTGATCATGTTGATGTAATGCCCCAAGCTTACACTCAAGACATTAATGGACAAAAATTGATTGAACAAAATTTTTTTGTGATACAAAAGTGGTAATAAGCAACCACACTACATTATAACATGCCCAAGGTGTCATAACAACCTATAATGACACATTTGACACATACACAAATGTATAAACAAAGTGATAGACTTAAAAGCACCATGGGACAAAACACCATGGTTGGCACAAAAAATGAGACATGGAGGAGTGATAAGATTTTTGAGGTCACTAAAAAACCCTTACAAAATCTCTTCTAGACCACCCCTTAGATATCTCAAAGTTACGAAAAGAAAAAATTCAAAACTACCTGAATTTTAGACTTTAGGGAAGGACTTGCACCTGGGTTAGGCTTTGGAAACAAAATGCAACTCGTAATCTACAACATTGACTCGAGATCATAATTGGGTTGCAATTGTAGTTTGCACCTTCTCAGGATTTAGGTTCCATTTGCACATCACACCACGTGAAATGGAAAAACAACCCCAGACATTGACCCTAAAGACTACTTCAAGCTCAAAAAATCTTCTACAATTTGCATGCCTACAAAGTGCAAAAGAGCTCCAGTTCCTAGCTTAGAAGGACCTTAGACTTTGAAAACCATTTGCAATTTGCATATCTACAAGTTGCAAATGTGTAACATGCCTTCTCATATTACTCGGTTTTACTCACCAAAATTATTAGAAAAGTAAATGATAAAATCTTGTAATGGGTTATTAACAAATAACATTTGCATAATCAAGTAAATAACATATCTTTTCTGAATATTTTCAAAACCTAAAAATTACAACATATTCAAAGATAGCATTCAAGTGAAATCTTTCACTTTACAATTACAATATTTTGATCAAGACAATAAGAATAAGTTTAAATAAATTTGATTGTCAAAGTCAGAATATGGAATGTATTGTATCTGGAATCTTGATATTTGTCTTCATAAGTCTTAGCTTGTCTTCTGCTTGAGAAGGAAAGCATCACCCGAGTGCTTTTCCTCCAACCACAGACCAACAATCCTCCACACACCTTCCTTCCTTTAAGTGGCCCTACCCTTCACGAAGGGTATAGATATAAGGAACCAACAAGTTTTTGCCATGTAAGTTTCTAGTGTTGTGTCCTACATAACCAACACGGTCATACAACTATAGATCTCTTCTAACTAAGTATGACACTACTGGACGGTTATGCAAAACTGGAGGATAGTGAACCAGCTAATGCATGCAGAGATGGATACATTACTTTGGCCAAAGATTCAATATAAATAGACGTTTCACAATGAACGTAGTTGAAAGTTCACACACCTCTAAATCGACTTAGAAACTATCTCATCCTACAGTGAATTTAGTTTGACCAATTCTAGTCATTTGGTGACTTAATTAAATTTCACCCATAGTCCACCCGACTTAGATTTCTAACCCCAATTTCTGGAGTACAATACCAAATATGGTTCAGATTGAGGTCTTAATTTTTCAAAAAAGTCTCTTGTTGCAACTGCAACATGGAACTTATGACTCCCTGTCACTCTATTCCTTGTTTCAAAGGTTTATATATTCAAGTGATTTTTGGTGTCTAGTATCGACATAGAAAATAGTTTTGTCTATAACTTTATAAGTTCATCCAAGGTACTTAACTTGGTTCAAGGATTTTCATCTAATCCTTATCGACAATACAATGTCTATTTTAAGTTGACCACATACTTGTGAGAAGAATTATATGTTTACTATGCATGTATGGGATACTCTTAGAAAACCACCTTTTCTAATCCCTTTAGACAAAAGGACAATTAAAGCTCTTATCATTAGCAAAAGAATATCTTGACATTCATCATAAAACAAACTCTAATGCTTAACTTTCATTTACAACACTTACCAATTCATGAATAAGTAGATGTCATCGAGTGACATGGTTCTTATCGACCACATGTCCTTTCAATTTTTTCACAAAGTTGGTTGTATTCATACTATAATGGGCACAAAAGGTTCTATTAATTACAATAATAATATATATACATGATAATCATTATTCTACTCTTGAACTAACAATAATATATTACAGTTATGGGACTTGAAAGTCCATCTTCTTAAAATTCAGGGCTCGAGAGTCTAAGTCTCGACCCCATTATCCTGCCCAAGAACAATCTTGTTCACTGCTACAAGTGAGTTTCCTTAAAAAATGATTAGCATACAGGTTTGAACATATAGTTTGCAAACTTATCAAACTTAGGAAAAGATAATATCATTTGAAAGGTTTACTTCAATCTAAAGCTGCCTATAATGTCGTCCATATAGAGAAAGATTGCTTACTCAACCCAAGGCTCCATTTATACATCATTACTGATGTTTTACCAAAGGCTAGTTAATAACTTTGCTTTACAAAGACACAAAATATTGACTGTGAAGAATAATCTCATATTGCTATTGAAAGCTGACTATGGTCTCATAGAAAGAGTTAAGATTTTCAAAGTATCAACGTGAACAATTGATATTAAAGTTAACTTGTTTAATATAGTCATGAAATCACTGGTAAAGTCTCCCAGCTATCATTTATTCGATTGCAGGATAATACTAATCAACTTAGTGGTTTCAAACTGCTATAGCCGCAAGGAAAACTCTATAAGAATGCATATATCATACGGTGTCGGCTTTTTGTAGCCGTAATGTAAACATTTATAGAGAAATCAAACAATGACAACAAAGATAAAACATATCATATTATACATAGCCTCGGCTATATCAAAAGGTACTTGCTCAATGTTTGACACAATCCTCCTCTTAGACTTCAAATTCCTCCCTATTTTTCTTTCCTATCATCCCTTCATTCCTTGCATGCTCTAGGATTAATGTTCTTTTACAAAGCATGGTTCCAAAAAGAATAATTGTTCGTAAGAATGATCCCTATGTGTGTCTCTACACCATGAGATAACTATTAAACTTCCTAAGAAACCTCTTTGAAGGAACATACAATGTCACAACTGCTATCCTTAGCAAGAATAACTCCGAACACTAGTGGGTTATTCCCCACTCACTCCACATTACGTGGGATATATGGTACGTGTACCACTATATAAGCATAGTGGTTTGCAAACCAAAGAAAGCTTATCACAAAGAGATAAGTGTTTATAGCTTAATAAACATATTTTATTTAACAATATTATAATATACAAATAAATAAATATAACATATCAACATAATGGTAGCAATACCATTTCTACAAATGTTGATATTAATTATTTGACAAGTTACGAGAATGGGGTTGAGGCCTTCTCCCCCCTTGTAACCTTGTGCTGACGTTAGCATCAGTAATCAAGCAAAACAAAGAAATATGTCAAAAAATTTCCGGACAAAGGAAAATGGTTAAACTCTAACCTCAATAATATTTCCTGAATATCTCTTGACCAAATCAAATAAAGTTTGACGTCAGAAAACCTTTCCTTAATGACAAATCCACAATAGTCGAGTTGAGATTGACTTAAATAAGGAGAGTTAACTATTACATACTCGTCTCGAGAAGGTTCACTAAATACACCACACAAAACTCAAATTCAAAACCTGTCTCTTTTCAAACATCTATTCCCTTCTCTTCAATGATGCTCTCCTTCTTTTCTCTGAGATGGAGACCTATTTCCTAGTTACAACTCACAGTCACACAAACTATGATTAGTGTATCATCAGTAAATCCTTATACATCATAATTAAATAATCTCAATATCATTTGATCTCATGTCTAATTCTATGCATTAATCATAATTCATAAAATCAATGATTTATCCTAACATTTTCCTAAATGTCAAATCATTAGTCCATGATAACTTATCCACTAATTACATGAAAGTAAAAGTAAAACATAGTCAAAGTTTGGGGATGTAACATATCTCCCCCCATAAGAATCATCATCCCCAATGATCCAATGTATTCAAAGTTTATAACATGAAAAAGTTCTTGTTCATCTTAGTAAAAACTTAAAATAGATGAGGAAATCTTTGGTAAATATCATGATAATTTTCCTAGGCGGCATTCTCTTCTGCATACTGGTCCCATTGGACCTTGCACTGAGTAACTTCTTTATTACACAAGCATAGCTTACATATTTTGAGCACTTTGGTGGGATCAATCATTACCACCTTGGGTCCTTTACCTGTAAGGCATTCCAATCAAAAATAGGAATATGATTATCTCCTACAATATACTTTTTAGAAACATGAAATACATTATGCATTATGGTAAGAGTTGGTGGTAGAGCAATCTTGTATGCAACTGGGTTGACTTCCTTGAGGACTTCAAAGGGACCCACATATCTAGGAGCTAGTTTGGATGTCTTTCCAAACTTAATGGAACTCTTTTTTAGTTTGACTCTTAACAAAATTTTCTCTCCTATTGAGAAATGTCTTGGAATGCGCTTAGCATCTGCATAGATTTTATGTCTATCATTTGACTCTGCTAACCTTTTCTTGATCAGATGGACCTGTTCTTCCATTTTTGATAGCATTTTTGGACCAAGGCTAATCCTATCTTCTAGCTTATCCTAGCTTATAGGAGTTTGGCACTTTCTTCCATATAATGCTTCAAATGGGGTCATCTTGATAGCGGAATGATAGGAATTGATATATGCAAATTCCACAAGAGGAAGATAATCCTCCCACTTGTATTGCGGATCCATGCAATACATTCTCAATAGATCTTCCAACACAGCTTGGTTTACTCTTTCCACCTGGTCATCCATCTCAGGATGATAAGCTGAGCTTATGTTAATTGAGTTCCAAGTGAGGAAAATAAGGTTTGCCAAAACCTTGATGTCATGCGGGCATCCCTATATGAGATGATCTTCTCAAGAATACCATGCAACCTGAATACTTCTTGCACAAATTTACAGGCTATGACTAGTGCTCCCCATCTATCATTTTCTTGGGTATGAAATGCGTTACCTTAGTGAGTCTATCTACCACT
Organism: Cunninghamia lanceolata; assembly: GCA_027924645.1. Classification (NCBI taxonomy): domain Eukaryota; kingdom Viridiplantae; phylum Streptophyta; class Pinopsida; order Cupressales; family Cupressaceae; genus Cunninghamia; species Cunninghamia lanceolata. The sequence goes on from BSBN01000399.1 coordinate 1,033,799, forward strand.
ACCAGAATAGCGTTATGCCTATTTCTAGCCATAGGAAGACCTTGTACAAAACCCATGCTAATGATCTACCATTTCCATTCTGGAATCTCATGAGGATATAGAAGTCCTACTAGGTGATGATGTTCTGCTTTCATCCTTTGGCATTCTAGACATCCAGCTACAAACCTTGCAACATACTTCTTCATTCCTTTCTAGAAATACAATGGTTTTACATCAGCTAGTAGTTTCGTCACTCCAGTATGTCTTGAATAGGGTGCAAAATGAACTTCCTTCCACATGATATTCCTTAACTCCTTGAAGTTCAGAATGTACATTCTTCCTTTGAATCTTAATAGTCCATCTGGTTCAAAGTGGAATCCATCATACCTAGAATCATGAGGATTGTCCGAGAGAGCTTGCTTAACTTGCTCATAGTATTCATCTCCCTTGGACTTTTGCAACACCTGATTCTTAAAATTAGAATGAGTAGAGATCATTGGGGAGATATGTCTCCTTCGACTTAGGGCATCTGCCACTCAATTTTTCTTACCTTAAATGTATTTGATCTCAAAATCATAATCAGATATTAACTCTAACAATCTTCTCTTACAATTATTAATATGTGGTTGAGAAAACAAATATTTAAGTCCTTGATGGTCTGTTCTTAACTCAAATGGTTTCCCAAGAAAGTAATGCTGCCAACTTGAGATCATGAGGAGCATAATTTTACTCACATGTCTTCAATTTTCTAGACTCATAAGCAATAACTTGCCCATCTTGCACAAGTACACCACCTAATCCTTCTCCTGAGGCATCGGTGATGACTACAAAATGACCCTCTAGATTAGGTACCTTTATAATTGGTGTCGTAGTTAGCTTCTCTTTTAGTTGATCAAATGCCTCCTGGCGCTTTTTTTGACCAATCAAATCTTTTGCCTTTGCTTTGTAGAGAAGTAATGGGATAGGCAGTTTTTGAAAAGTTAGCCACAAATTTTCTGTAATATCTTGCTAGGCCCATAAAACTATGGAATTCATGCACATTTTTCAGTGTAGGCCACTCCAGAATGGATTTGATCTTTGTTAGATCTACTGTAATTCCCTCAGCTAAAGTTACATGACCCAGGTATTGTACTTATTTTTGGAAGAAAGTACACTTTGAGAGTTTACCATAAAGTTTATGCTCTCTTAAATGCTGAAGAAAAATCCACAAATACTAGAGATGTTCTTCCTCATTTTTGGAATAAATCAAAATATCATCTAGGAAAACAAGGACAAACTTATCTAGACAATCTCTAAACACACTGTTCATTAAGTTCATGAATGTTGCAAGTGTATTCATCAATCCAAAGGGTAGGATAGTGAATTCATAGTGTCCATACCTCATTCTAAAGATTTTTTATGGATATCTTCATCTTTCAGCCTTAATTGATGGTATCCTGATCGTAGATTGATCTTTGAAAACACATATGCCTCATGCATTTGATCAAAAAGATCATCAATACGGAGCAACAGGTACTTGTTCTTTATCGTTGCTTTGTTTAGAATATGATAGTATATACATAGGTGCAGTGTGCCATCTTTCTTTTTAACAAAAATCATTGGCGCTCCCCAGGATGAAACACTGGGTCTTATCAATTTTTTTTCTAGCAATTCCTACAACTGAGCCTTTAACTCCATAAACTCTATTGTAGTCATTCGATAAGGAGCTTTGGATATAGGTTCCGATATCAGAATTATATCTATTGAAAATTCAAAATCTCTCTTAGGAGGTAATCCAAGTAATTCATCTGGAAATACATCCTCAAAATCTCAAAGAAAGGGATACTTCTCCATATTTGATCTCTCTTGATCTAGAGATTCTTCTTCATTCACTCCTTGGAGTTTTTGTGATTTATAATACATTCAATAATCTTGAAAATAGACTCTTTGTGATCATCTATTTTCTCCATTTTGATTGCAAAGAATTGACACCCTTTTCATTGGGCTCTCTTCAACTATAGGGAAGATATTTGCCTGAATTTGACCTCTCTAGCAGTACCTTGCAGAAAAACTCTATTCCCAAGGTCATCTAGGCATTCTACTATTTTAGCAAAAAAATCCACCTTAGCCCTATGTCTCCATAACCAATTTATTCCAAGGATGACATCATATGATCCTAAGGGGGCTAGATAAAGGTTTACTTCAGTTGAAAAGCTCAGGAGTTCAACCTTAACTTCAAACAAACATTGCTCTACTTGAGCCCTTGTCTGGTTAGCATACTCTACTGACCATGATTTTTCCATGTAACCAGTTCTTCTAGATATCTTATTTAAAACTTTTGGATAAATAAAGCATTCAGTGGCACTAGTATCTATTAAAACTAAAATTGGGATGCCAAATAAAGTACTTGTTGTTTCAATTGGAGTAGTACTCCGCCTGTCGGTTATCTAGTGCTGTATGGATTCGCTGTTGGAAGGCCGCTTGTTGCAAGGGTAAGGGATTTCCTCATGGTTGAGTCCCTTGTGTCTTATTAGGACACTGCTTAGCATAGTGGTCACCTCCACTTGAAAAACACCCTCCTAGGGATCCTCACCTTTCGAAAGGATTTCCTGAGTTATCTCTGTTCTCCTTGGAGTTATTGTTGTTGTTTTTCTTATCACCCCTAGACTCATTTCGATTGTCCTTGAATCCTTTATTGCCTTTCCTTTTGAATTTCTACTTGTTATCCCCTTTCTTGAATGATTGGGAGGATTGTGACCAATTGAACTTCTTGCGGTTCTTTTCCTGATATGTAGATATGGATTTTTAGCTTTTGCTCTTGTTTAAAAGCTTTCTCATAAACTTGCTCCATAGTAGTGGGACCATGCACATCTAACTCCCTCCAATTTGGACATTTAATCCTCTAGATACGAAACCTCTCATCCTACTGGTATTGAGGAACATACTTAAGGAGACGAGTAAACTTCTCCCAATACTCATTTACAGATGAGTCACCTTGTCTCAGGTTTTGGAAGTCTATGAGCTTTTGGTCAAAATACAATTATGGTAACCATCTTTGCCTAAAGAGTTCTACAAACTTATCCCAAGTTAGACTCAAAGAGCTCAATCCCAGCTCCATCTTCTTGTTCATCCACCAAGTGGATGCTTCACTAGCCAATTGATATGCTCCCCATACCACTTTGGTTATTTCGGAATAGTTCCTTATTTCAAAATATTTTTCCATTTATGTGAGCCATGCCTCAGCGGAATCTCCACTCAAAGTTCCATCAAATTTGGGGGGTGTGACCTTCATGTCCCTGGATAGTTTTAGGCCCAAATGGCTCCTCTTTTCCTCATCTTGTCTCGATTCTGAGTTATTTTCTCCATGCCCACTCTGGGTGGTGTGTTCATGATGACCCTCGTCTTCACCTTCATGGAAGGCTTCATGTTCAGGTCTACACTAGCCTCTGACCTCTTGCTCTAAAATTCCAATCCTTGCCCTTGTTTCATGGAGCATTGCAAGAATCTGGTCAATTTTCGCATCGGAGTTGCCAGAAGGTTGCCCTTCCTCTTAGCTACCCCCAAGACTAGTTCTAGTTCGAACCATGCTGAAATGCTACTTCTCCTGAAGTCTTCATGTTAAGCATTCAATTAGTTTTTCATACAATTGAATTCATTCATAAACATAAATCCATTCTCATTTATACAATCTTAAACAAGAAAGGGAAATTTTTTCCAAAATTCCAAAATTGTATTATAGTATATGTGGATCACATATTATCCATCATTTATTACAAACTTTGACATCTTGTGGCTTCAGGTCATTGTCAAGAAGGGGAATCTTCCCAGGTTCATCCTCATCCTTGAGGTTTACTAATCAGACTTGAAACAGGTACTCATCCATAACTTCCTGACTAATGACAGGGGCATTAGGACCACATCCAAATGGTAAGTCCTTGTGCGCAAAGGGTTTAACTGGTTCATCCTCAGTGATAGGAACAATAGCATTAGTTGCTTTGTCCTTTTTCTTCTTCTCCTACTTAATATGGTTAAGAGCGTTAGTGAAGGTCTCAGAGTCAGTTAACCATGTGCCTTCAATGTAACCAGTTTTGCCTAGGCTTTTCATTTTTGAGGCTCACTCCCTCATAGCCTTTAGGTAATGTCCATTTCCTATTACCTTCTTCCTTGGGGTTAATCTTGTTCTTACCATTTTGGAAAAAGAACATTCAAATATTAGCAACTGTTAATTTCTAAGGAAGATTTTATGCAGTGAGCTCATAGGTCCATGCATTGAACCTGGTAGCTCTGATACCATATGTAACATGCCTTCTAATATTACTCAGTTTTACTCACCAAAATTACTGGAAAAGTAAATGATAAACTCATGCATTGGTTTATTAACAAATAACATTTGCATAATCAAGTAAGTAAATAGCATATCTTTTCTGAATATTTTCAAAACCTAAAAATTACAACATATTCAAAGATAGCATTCTAGTGAAACCTTTCACTTTACAATTACAATATTTTGTTCAAGGAAATAAGAATAAGTTTACATAAATTTGACTGTCAAAGTCATAATATGGAATGTACTGTATCTGGAATCTTTATATCTGTCTTCATAAGTCTCAGATTGTCTTCTTCTTGAGAAGGAGAGCATGATCCGAGTGCTTTTTTCTCCAACCATAGATTGGCGATTCCCCACACACCTTCCTTCCTGGAAGTGGCCCTACCCTTCATGAAGGGTATAGATATAAGGAACCAATAGGTTTTTTCCATACGAGTTTCTAGGGTTGTGTCCTACATAAACAACACGGTCATATAACTATAGATCCCTTCTAACTAAGTATGACACTACTGGATGGTTATGCAAATCTGGGGCACAGTGAACTGACAAATGCATGCTGAGACAGATGTATTAATTTGGCCAAAGATTCAATATAAATAGACATTTCACAATGAATGTAGTCAAAATTTCACACCTCTAACTTGACTTAGAAACTATCTCATCCTATAGTGAATTTAGTTTGACCAATTCTAGTAATTGGGTGACTTAATTAAATTTCACCCATAGTCCACCTGACTTAGATTTCTAACCATTGAGGTCTTAATCTTTTGAAAAAGTCTCTTGTTGCAACTGCAACATGAAATCTATGACTCCCTGTCACTCTATTCCTTGTTTCAAAAGTTTATATATTCTTGATTTTTGGTGTCTAGTATCGACATAGAGAATAGTTTTGTCTAGAACTTTATAAGTTCGTCCAAGGTACTTAACTTGGTTCAAGTATTTTCATCTAATCCTTATCGACAATAGAATGTCTATTTTAAGTCGACCACATACTCATGAGAAGAATTATATGTTTACTATGCATGTCTGGGATACTCTTAGAAAACTACCTTTTCTAATCCCTTCATACAAAATGATAATTAAAGCTTTTATCATTAGCAAAAGAATGTATTGACATTCATCATAAAACAAACTCTAATGCTTAACTTTCATAGAACACTTACCAATTCATGGCTAAGTAGATGTCATTGAGTGACATGGTTCTTATCGACCACATGTCCTTTCAAGTTTATCACAAAGTTGGTTGTATTTGTACTATAATGGGCACAAAAGGTTCTATTAATTACAATAATATATATATATATATACATGATAATCATTATTCGTCTTGAACCAACAATAATATATTGTAGTTATGAGACTCGAAAGTCTATCTTCTTGAAATCTGGGGCTCGAGAGTCTAAGTCTCGACCCCATTATCCTGCCCAAGAATAATCTTGTTCACTGCTACAAGTGGGTTTCCTTCAAAAAAGATTAGCATACGGGTTTGAACATATAGTTTGCAAACTTATCAAACTTAGGAAAAGATAGTATCATTTGAAAGGTTTACTTCAATCTAAAGCTTCCTATAATGTCATCCATATAGAGAAAGATTGCTTACTCAACCCAAGGCTCCATTTATATGTCATTACTGGCATTTTATCAAAGGCTAGTTAATAACTTTGCTTTACAAAGAGAAAAAAATTTTGATCGTGAAGAATAATCTCATACTGCTATTGAAAGCTGACTATGGTCTCATAGAAAGAGTTAAGATTTTTGAAGTATCAACGTGAACAATTGATATTGAAGTTAACTTGTTTAATATAGTCATGAAATCACTTGTAAAGTCTCCCAACTATCGTTTATTCGATAGCAGGATAATACTAATCAACTTCATGGTTTCAGCCTGCTATAGCCACAAGGCAAACTCTATAAGAATGCATATACATACGGTGTCAGCCTTCTGTAGTCGTAATGTAAACATTTACAGAGAAATCAAACAATGACAACAAAGATAAAATGTATATTATACATAGCCTTGGCTATATCAAAAGGTACCTGCTCAATGTTTGACACGATCCTCCTCTCGAACTTCAAATTCCTCCCTATGTTTTTTTCCTGTCATCCCTTTGTTCCTTGCCTACTCTAGACTTAATGTTCTTTTACAAAGCACAATTCCAAAAAGAATAACTATTCGTAAGAATGATCCCTGTGTGTAGTCTCTACACCACGAGATAACTATTAAACTTCCTAAGAAACCTCCTCGAAGGAGCATGCAACGTTACAACTGTTATCCTTAGCAAGAATAACTTTGAACAATAGTGGGTTATTCCCCACTCACTCCACATTATGTGGGATATATGGTACGTGCACCACTACGTGAGCATAGTGATTTGCAAACCAAAGAAAGCTTATCACAAAGAGATAAGTGTTTATAACTTAATAAACATATTTTCTTTAACAATATTATAATATACAAATAAATAAATATAACATATCAACATAATGGTAGCAATATCATTTCTACAAATGTTGATATTAATCATTTGGCAAGTTGCGAGAATGGGGTTGAGGCCTTCTCCCCCCTTGCAACCTTTTGTTGACGTCAGCATCAATAATCAATCAAAACAAAGAAATATGTCAAAAAATTTCCTAACAAAGGAAAATGGTTAAACTCTAACCTCAATAATATTTCCTAAATATCTCTCGACCAAATCAAATGAAGTTTGACTTCAAAAAACCTTTCCTTAACGACAAATCGACAATAGTTGAGTTGAGATTGACTTAAACAAAGAGAGTTAACTAATACGTAAAGTGTCTCGAGAAGGTTCACTAAATATACCACATGGAACTCGAATGAAAAACTTGTCTCTTTGTAGACATCTATTCCTTTCTCTCCAATGATGCTCTCGTTCTTTTCTCAGAGATGGAAACCTATTTCCTGGTTACAACTCACAGTCACACAAACTATGATTAGTGTATTATCAGTAAATCCTTATACATCATAATTAAATAATCTCAATATCATTTGATCTCATGTCTAATTCTATGCATTAATCATAATTCATAAAATCAATGATTTATCTTGACATTTTCCTAAACATCAAATCATTAATCCATGATAACTTATCCACTAATTACATGAAAGTAAAAGTAAAGCATAGTCAAAGTTTGGGGATGTAACAAAATGAACTCCAAACTTCATATGAATATCCCTTCAAAATTCAAAAAATATTTATAGTTTGCACATTTGCAAAGTGCAAATGAACTCCAAACTTTGGACTACTAACAATCTCAAAATAAGGAAGCTGATTGCAACATGCACAATGAAAGGTGTGACAAGATTCCAAACTTTGGACCTCTTGCACTTCAGGTTTCGGGGATCGACTACAACTACTAGTTTAGATTGGTCTGCATGCAATTTAGGCTATTTTTTTTACTTTCAAAAATAGAGTACAGAAAAATACTAAGACATAAAAATAGCAAGCTTATTTTTTGCACTTAACAAGGCATAACTTGCTCAATTTATGAGTTGTTTAGAAATGGTTCATGTCAAACATTCAATGGATTGTGGGATCCAACTTGGCCACATGAGAGCCTCCTGAGTGACATGATCCAAAGTAACATGGTTGAAAGAAAATCCCACTTCTAAAACTTAAAGAAAGGAAAAATTACATAGCTATACAAGAGAAAAATGATACAAAATGGTATGCTCATTTGACACCAATGTCAAGATGGGCCAAAGGCAATGATAGAACCCTCACCTATTATGTAGGCACCAAATAGGCCAAAACATAAGCATGACATAAAGTAATTTTTGAATATACAAAGAGGACTCTAACATACCAATTTAATTATTTCTACACAAGATAAATTTCACCGCATGATAATTTCCTTCCAAAACAAGGATCAAATTCCAACCAAATGAGAACATAACAGGATTATAAGATAGAGGCTACTTCCAAAAAATGGAAGGATTTCACTCCAATACATAAACGATACAATGAATAATATTACATCAATGATGAGCCACAACCAAAGTGCTCCAATAATCATGAACCTTAACATGATTATAACATAAAATATTGAACAAGGAACTCTTCCAACCCAAGAGATCTACAAGAACAGACCAATGGGGAATGTTACCTACCTCCCAAACATATTACTATCGTCAAGAACAATATATGCCTATGCCACTCTAGGTAACCTTCGAGCTATGAAGAAGAAGATCATGGATACACCGCTATCAAGGCCAAAGCTCACACACATACAAAGAGTCTCAAGAAAGGCACCAACACTCGCACAAGGTTGGCCTCACACACACATTTAAAACATGGTTTTCTCATCACATGATTAGATATGTTCAACCAAATCAACAAGGATAAGAGGAAGATATCTAAAGCATTGGAGTGGATTTCCCCTTGGTTCTCCATAACCAAGCTAGGAAGTGAATTAGACCACAAAGGTCTCAAGTAAGCATTCACCATGTGTATGCTTCTCGAAAATCTATGAGGCACTTCTTCAACACTACACCCAACCATTAACTTTCATTATTATGGTTTGATTAATTCAATTTTTTTTAGATTCAAGATTCATAAATCAGTTCACATTACTCAATTTTAAGCAAGGCTTTTCAACACTTTGCATCTAAGCTCTTCCCAAGAGTTTGGTAATTTTGACACTCTTTATTACTCATTTTAAGCAAGGCTTCTTTAGCACTTTTCAACTAAATCTCTTCCCAAGAGTTTGGTAATTGGCCACCCCAAGCCTCCTATGGGTATCCCCCAATCCTAAACAATCTAGGGGTCAACTCTTCTTCAAAGAGCCCAAGGATAGGTAAGATTCAGTTTTCCAAGAAAATATACTTCCTAATGCACACACATTTTATTTCCATGGGAGAATACATGAACATTTTAGAAATTCCAAATTCCAAAAAAAAAAAAAAAAAATATTTTCAAGAAATATCTAGGTTCTGCCATTAACAGATCTTGAAGCTACCTTCCCAAAATTCCAAATTTTCCTAATTTTGAAAAAATAAAATAGAAGTTTGAAAATATCCTTATGCTTCAGGTCTACCCAACATCAAACTTTTCCAAACACATAATTTTTTTGGGAAATTTTGACAGGGTTTAGAGAGCAATTTCACTAATTTTTCAAAAAAATTAAAAATACATTTAAAATAAAATTTCAAGAATACCCTCATGGCCTAAATCTACCCAACAACACACTTTCATGAAGACATCAGTTTTAGAAAATTTTTCCAAGGTTTGGGTACGAAATTCACTTTCATAAAAATATTTTCTTACAACTTAAAATCTAAATTAAAAATTCAAATCCTATAATAAACAAAGTAAGAATTACCTCAATGAGTTCAAAAGAAATTCCATAATGAACCTTCTTCCCTCTGCAAGCAATTTAATCCACTCCAAGCAATCTCCAAGCAATAGCAACAATAGCAAATCCAATTCACAAAGAAGGTTTGAAAACTATATTCTTTTCTCTATTTTTGCTCTCATTTTTTCAAACATAACATAATGAATGCAAATAACATACACTTTTTCCATATAACCCTAAACCTAGGAAATAAAATATCCCAAGCCTTTTTCCCTTTTCACATTCCACTTTCCACTATAAGTTAATATCTAAATGAGGAATTTCTAACTTATTGAAATTTAATCTATTTCTAAACTACTAATAATTAAATAAAATGTTTTTCACAAAGATGCATCATTTCTAAAATACAATTGACTTCACTAATCATTTTCCTTGCTCCTTCCAATTAATCTACTAACATGTACTTTAAATCAAATATTTTTCTCTTTTCCAATAATTCATAGCATAATTAATATTTTAAAAGAACTATTAAATCTTTTGAATATACAAAGAAAATGCATAAACCATAATTAAAATCAGCTAAGAAGGCACATTCACGAGTCTAATACAAGGGGATCCAGAATTGTGGTAGATTCAGGTATGGTTTCACAAGTTTCGACATCACAAGGACTAAGTAAGGTGAGATGGCTACATGAAATTCATGTCAATGTTCTCCATATACCAACCGTTGATCAAAGACCTTGTAAGTTTCCTGTGCACTCAACCAAATGTTACATGCATCTTCCCAATACATAACAATAGCCAAAGTGAATGATAAAATTACCTAATGAAATAATATACACATTTAATAAGCACATTTCAGTTAAATCATCCATTCTAACAATAAGATCAAAGTATGATTAATCATTTAAAAGAATAACACTAAAGGAACTAAACCTAGCCAACCAACATATCAATTCAATGAAAATAGTGAAGTTAAAACACCAATATATAAACACACAAACACATATAAATATCTTATAGATCCAAATATACATATTGGATATCTAGAATAGTGCATTGGTATGCACAAGCGATCACCGACCATAAGACAAAATATAACATAATAGTATTGTATAACTCTACTATGCCAAAACAAGATGAAGAGAAAGGCACAAATGCCTATGGGCCTTATAGTTGAACTCATAAACACCCACACTCCACATGGCACATGAACACAATAATACTAGACAAAGAATTTCTTGACTACAAGTTCAATGAGCAACCAACTCATCTTCTTCATAGTTAAACTTCAAAAGATGGAGGGAGACCAAATCAATTGGTCTATAGGTTTTCTGAGATGGTAAGTGAATTAATTGGACTTTGGTATATCATATGGCCACTCGATAGAAAAAAGGTCATCAAGACCCCAAAAGGTGCACTTAGAGAGAGAAAGTCACTTAGTGACTTTTGTTCTATTTTGTCATTGACAATGAAAAGTTCATGCACTTTTTCTACTTAAGTGACTTTTTGTTCTAATTTGAAGTGGACTTGCTATAGCCCTTCCAATTTTCACTAAGTGACCAAAATTGTGCCTTTTGACTTGCTAGGACCTTTTTCTCACTTAAAAGCACTCAAGTTGACATGTCACATACTTATTCCACTTGAAAATCATTCAAAGGGGAAATTTATCCTTATGAGTGTATGCTTTGAAAACTTATGCATATTTTTTTAGTGTTTTGAACTTCAAACATGATGTTATCCCTCTTAAGTGTGCTTCTCTTGACTTATGTGCCTTTTTTTAACTTGAAATCATCAAAAAAGTGTCAATCCTTTGTCAAATTAACCCCAAGAACCCTAATGACCATTTCACTACCTTAGAACATCTTTGCCTTTGTTTCATCATCCAAGATTTCATCTTCACCCAACCTAATATGCTAAAAATCTCCCTTTGTTGGCACTACAAAGGTGTTAGCTAAAAGTGACAAGAACAACATTGATAAGCATTAGGAACATGGATACAAATATGGTTAACAAATGAGAAGTGATGGAATTATGGCTTGACACATGACCCAATACAATTTTTTTGTATGGGTACAACAAAAGGTTATTAATCATAAGAAGAAGGGAAGATGTCACAACCAACTTAAATCAAATAAAGCAACATATGACAAAACTTAGTCAAGTATCCCATAAAGGGTCACACACTTCTTAGAGGTAATGAAAGTCATCATCTAATCCAACATCTTTAAGGATCTAGCAAATAATTGGTGTGAATAATTCCCAAATATGCCATTGAAGAGCATAACTCACTACCACAACACATTAGTTGAGGGAACATTCTTGGATGCTACAAAAGAGAATAACTATATTGTACCAAACTAGGGAAGCTTCAATGATGCTAAAAAAATATAACTAGAGAATTCTCAAATATGCCTTTGAAGAGCATAACTTACTACAACACATTAGTTAGGGGAACATTCTTGGATGCTACAAAAGAGAATAGCTATGTTGTACTAGACTAGGGAAGCTTCAATGATGCTAAGAAATAAAACTAAACTATTAGTGATGTCATTATTGATCAAAACATAAAACACATACCACCTAAAAAAGCTTCCATACGCTTAAGATATGTTTGAAAGAAGCTATTTTAACAAAAACAAGATGAAATATCAACACAAAATTGTGAAATCTTTTAAAATCATATACATCACTACAAAGCTCTCTAAAAGTGTACACTTATAAATAATAAAAAAACATTAAAAAGCATGCCTTTTTGATTGAGTTAAAAAATTGTTCATAGTGGAGTATGGAGGGGTGAGGTAGATTGTTTAATGGGTAGGCATGTGGTTGTGGGAGAATCAAATCTCACAACCTATTTATTACACCAACTCCCACCAATCGATCTTCGATGGAACAAATGAATGCACATTAGGTATATTGAACCCAAGAATAAAGGTGCCCTTTCCATTTCACTCATATAAGGGAGAGGGACTGGTGGTGGGTAGGGCAATGTTGAGCGAGGAGTCCACGTCAGCAGTGTCTGAGTTAGAATTTTTTTTTGCCACATCCCTTGACAATTGATCTGGAACCCCCATTTTTTCCTGGCGAAAATCACATTTATCAATGCTTTCAGTGCATTTTTCAAAAATTGCCTAAAAAGTAGTAAAATGTGTCATCGATCAATATTGGACATGTGTTTTACCCTTCGTGGGTTGGCACCACACTAGTACAGGCTCTGTTTACTACCAGTTAATGAACATTAATTGCCCAACATTCTACCGCCGTCGATCTTAATGCCTACCACCTTGGTATGCACACCATTTTCTTAGTCTTTCTTTAGCTTCACGAAAACTCCATTCATGAGAACAATTTGCACTTTGAGCAGTTGCATTGACGACCAGTCCTAGTTCAGATGGACACCGACGGTGGTAAGGCCATAGGCGAATATTGGTGATACATTTCTCAAACTTTTGGTGTTTATCAACACCACATTTGGCATAAGGAAACCATTTACCTTCTGGTTACGCAGGTGAGGTTGTGTTCCAACCTCACACATGCAGTAACTATGCATTGCAAGATTTTTTACATATTTTCATGCAATCTTTTTTTTGTGTAAATACATTCAATGTACAAGTAGTGATATGCTTGTTTAATGAAGCTTTATTGCAGCTTTATCATGGCCGCTTCTGTGTATATGTATATATATATGTATGTATATATATACATACATATATATACATACATACATATATATATATATATATATATATATTGCAGCTTTATCATGGCTACTTTTGTGTGTGTGTATATATATGTATATATACATATATATATCTATATACATATATATACACACAGAGATGACGAACAAATGTTATTTTGCAGCAATATTGCACCTATATTTTGCCCAATTGTGTGTATATATATATATATGATGCAGGAGCATCCCTAGTTCAAGAGAAATCTTGCATCAACCAAAAACATTTGCACTTCAGTTTGTTTGCAGTTTAGTTTGTTCTTTTCATTTTTCCAGTTCAATTCAGGCAGTTTAGTTAGAAGCAGTTTCTGTATTTTGGTCCACATTTTACTATAGTTGCATTTCAGACCTTCCAGAGCTAGACTTAGCATCTACATTCATTCATATACATTATATCTAGAATTTAAAGATCTGCACATCATTATCAGAAAGATATCGCTATCAGAAGATTGACTATTTTTTAGAATAAAGCATCCTGACAGTCTCAAACAATCAGCTGAAGGAGAAGACTTACAGAGCATTCCTCGACTTGTGGAGCTTAATGACACATCATTCAATGATCTTTGGTTCATGGCTGACCTTCCCCGAAGATCCGCACATCATTCCATTCACTTTCTGGAGGGGTTCTATGCATTTAGGCCTGACCTATCTGTGTACACATGTTACAGCTCTTCATTGGAGTTTGTGACCTTCCTTGGCCGACGTGGAGGAATCTATTGATCTGGAGATGATATATATTGATGTAATAGATCCTTAGGAAAGTAGTTATCAAGTAGTGATTCACATAGAAGTATCTGATAGTTTAGATTTTTGTGAGGATCTTCAAAGTTTTATCTTGCACATGTATGTAATGAGGCTTGTGAGCCCTAATTGTAAGCCCGCATGTTGCTGGCTGATCTCTATTTGAATTCTATGATATACTGAGTGACTGAATCTGCATTTGTTCCATTTCTTTGAGTTGTTTCCGTTGTGTTTACTTTTGCTGCACGGTCCAGACAGTTCATTATGTGAACCCTCCTATCGTGACTACACCAAGTGGTATCAAAGTGAAAGTTTGAATCTTTGGGAGTGAATTGAGTGAAGTTGGAGAGGGAATTCCGTAAGATCTTGCTGTGGATAGATCGCCAAATTGAGGCAGGTTACTTGTGTCGCAACCGATCACTGATTGAGAGGTAGTTGTCACCTTATAGCCCGATCGCTGAACTTGAGGCAGTTTGCACTTGATCCTAGGAAGAATGCCGCCGAGGAGAGTTGCTACTGTTGGAACAATGGCTGGTAGAATGGATGAGATGATGGAGATGATGAAAACAATGCGAATTTGATTGGATATTGTTGAAGAAGATAGGCGAAGAGGATTGACACTGAGACCTAATGTTGAAAGTGATGATGAAGAGGAATTTCAATCTGTTGAACAAACTAGTGAAACCCTAGGAGGTGATGAAGAAGAAGAATCAGATCAAGTAAAGATGCTGTGAGCTATTTCAAAGATTGGAAAGAGACCTAGAGTTTATGTGAACTATACTGGTAATTTGAACCCTAAAGAATTGATTGACTAGATAAATGACATGGAAGAATATTTTGAATATGAGGAAATTGAAGATCCAGAGAAGGTGAAATTTGCAAAGACAAAGTTGAAAGGACATGCTTCTATATGGTGGAAAGTTCAGTTGGAAAGAAACAAAAGAGGAAAAGAAAAGATTACAAAATGGGATAGGATGGTGACAAAATTGAAGAATCAGTTTATACTTGCTGACTATGAGTTGGAACTATTGAAAAGATTGCAAAACCTGAGACAAAAGGAGAAATCTGTGAAGGAGTACACTAAAGAATTCCATAAAATGATCATAAGGACATGACATAGTGAAGCAAACAAGGAGAAAGTGGCTAGATACATCAATGGACTGAGATTGAACATTCAAGAGGAACTAAGCTTGGTAAGGATGACATCTTTGGAAGAAGCATACTAATTTGCCCTAAAAGTTGAAGAGTAGCTGAATAAGAGGTATGATCAGAGACAGAGAGGTAGAGGAGGTAAATTTCAGAGAAGTAGAACATTTTTCGGAGGAGATAGATCATATCCGGAGTAGAACAAGTTTGACAGCCCATTTAAGAAGGACATGGATAACAATGCTTACCAGAGAGATGACAAAAATTTTTATCGTAGAGGAAACCCTAGTGCATACCAAAATGAAGGATACAGAAGAGAAGGAAGAGGATTTAATAAAAGAACATTCAGAGGTACTTGTTTCAAGTGTGGAGGTGAAGGACATAGAGCATTTGAGTGTAATTAGGGTAGTACAAGTAAGAAGACAAAACATAGTGGAAGAGTATCCTATGTTGAAGAACCTGTTGGATCACCCAGTTCAGTTGGCAAACCTAAGAAAGGAGAATCACTTGTGATGAGGAGAGAACTATTTCAAGTAGAGACAAGTGAGGAACCACCGTAGAGGAAGATTCTGTTCAGAACTAGATGCAAATCAAGAGGTAAGTGTTGTAAAGTTGTAATTGATAGTGGTAGTTCAGATAACCTAGTTTTAGAGGAGATGGTGACTAAGCTGAAGTTGGAAAGATTGAAACACCCTAAGCCCTATTAGATAGCATGGATTCGGGATGATCATAAGGTATTGGTGAGTGAACAATGTTTGGTGAAATTTCATATTAGATCTTATCATGATGAAGTCTTGTGTGATATTATGCCTATGGATGTATGTCATATCTTGTTGGGTAGACCTTGACAGTATGATAGAGAAGCTATACATGATGGGAGAAAGAATACATATACTATAAAAGAAAATGGAAAGAGAATTACTTTGACTCCTTTAGAAGATGATCCTAAGAGTGAAGTATGTGGAAATGCTAGAATCTGTTTGGTAGATGGAAGAAAATTTTTGGATGGTTTGAGACATGAGAATATGTGTTGCCTTGATTCCTAAGAAGCTTGAAACATTGAAGGAGACTAAAGAGACACAACTGGAGGAGATAAGAGAGTTGCTAATAGAGTATGAAAACATTACATTAGATAATGTACCTAAAGGATTGCCACCTATAAGGAGTATCAGTCATCACATGGATCTTATACCGGGAGCAAGTTTGCCTAACAAAGCAACACATAGAATGACACCGACAGAGAATGAAGAACTAAATAGACAGATACAAGAGTTTTTGAGGAAAGGTTTGATCAGAGAAAGATTGAGTCCTTGTGCAGTACCTATAGTGCTTGCACCAAAGAAGGACGGAGAATGGAAAATGTGTACTGATTCCAGAGCAATAAACAAGATCACAGTTAAGTATAGATTTCCTTTAAGTAGGATGGATGATATCATGGATTGTTTGAGTGGAGCAAGATATTTCACAAAGATAGACTTGAAGAGTGGATACCATCAGATGCTGATAAACATCAAAAAGTGTAGTTTCATGAAAGAAGAGTTGGTATATTTGGGATTTGTGATTTTTGTAGAAGGATTGCAGATGGACCCTGAGAAAGTGAAAGAATTTGTTGAATGGCCTACACTGGAGAGCATTGGAGAAGTTAGATCATTTCATGGATTGGCTAGTTTCTACCAGAAGTTCATCAGAAATTTTGGTTCAATTTGTAACCCTATGACAAAGATAATGAGAGGTGATAGAAAAGATTTCAAGTGGACATTTGGAGCAGATAAAAGTTTTGAATTGTTGAAGCAGAAAGTGACAGAGCAACCTGTTTTGGCATTACCGAATTTCAATAAGGTATTTCAAGTTGATTGTGATGCAAATGGAAATGCAATTGGACAATTGCTAAGTCAAGAAGGTAGACCAGTAGCATATTTCAGTGAGAAGTTGAAAGATGCAAGGAGAAGATATTCAGTTTATGATCAAGAGTTCTATTCCATAATTCAAGCCTTGAAGAAGTGGAGACATTACTTGTTGCCTAAGGAGTTTGTGTTGTATATAGATCATCAAGCTTTTCAATATTTGAACAGTCAAGGTAAGTTGAATCAGAGACATATGAGATGGGTAGAGTTCATGTAGAGTTATACTTTTGTGTTGAAGCATAGGAGTGGAAAATCAAACAAAGTTGTTGATGCATTGAGTAGAAGAAGAAACTTGTTGACAGAGATGAGAGTTGAAGTGTTGGGTTTTGATGAATTGAAGAACATGTATGAGGGAGACATTGATTTTGTAGAACCTTGGAAAGCATGTACGGAACCTATTGTGACAGATAGGAGTAAGTGGTTGGACTATTTCATTCAAGAAGATATGTTGTTCAAAGGAAATCAATTGTGAATACCTAGAAGTTTAATGAGAGATAATTTGATCAAGGAGAAGCATAGTGGTGGATTGGCATGACATTTTGGCATTGATAAGATAGTGGCTTTGGTAAGTGAAAACTACTTTTGGCCTCAGATACATAAGGATGTTAGGAGATTTGTGCAAAGTTGTAGAGTTTGTCAAGTTGCAAAAGGGAGTAGTCAGAACACTGGATTGTATAAACCTTTGACAGTACCAGAGAGACCTTGGGAAGACATAAACATGAATTTTGTAATGGGATTGCCGAAGACACAAAGAGGACATGATTCAATATTCGTAGTGGTTGACATATTTTCAAAGATGGCTTATTTTATACCTTATAAGAAGACAACTGACACAGTGCATGTAGCTGACCTATTTTTCAAGGAGATTGTGAGATTGCATGGATTACCTAGGAGTATAGTTTCAGACAAAGATACAAAGTTTGTTGGATACTTTTGGAAGAAACTTTGGAAGAAGATGAAGATAGATTTGAAGTTCAGTTCAACTTTTCATCCACAGACTGATGGACAGACAGAGGTAGTGAATAGGAATTTGGGAAACTTGTTGAGATGTTTGGTTGGAGAGAAGATAGGAAGTTGGGATTTGATTCTTTCACAAGTAGAGTTTGCATACAATAATTCAGTAAATAGGAGCACCAGAAGACTTCCTTTTTAGATTGTTACTGGAGTGAACCCTAGAGGAGTGGCAAAATTAAGAGATATCAGCACAGAGGAAAATAGAAGTGTAGAAGCAGAAGAATTTGTAGATCACATGAAGACAATGCATAATTAGGTGAAGAAGCGTTTGGAGGACATGAACCGTAAGTATAAGGAAAAGGCAGATGAGAAGAGAAGACATAAGGAATTTGGAGATGAAGTGATGGTGTACTTAAGAAAAGAAAGATTTCCAGTTGGGACATATAACAAGTTGAAGATGAAGAAGTTTGGACCTTGTAAGATACTCAGAAAATTTGATTCAGGAAATGCATATGAAGTAGAGTTACCGAAGACCTTGGGTATATCACCTATTTTCAACATTGCAGACCTTTATCAGTATCATGAAGCGGAGTTCAATGACAGCATGGAAGAAGACTTAAAGAAGCAATTACCACAACAAGCACCAGAGCAGATTGAAGACATTTTGGACAATGGAGTTAGATGCAGCACTAGAGGAAGACAATACAAAGAATATCTTGTGAAGTGGAAAGGCAGACCATAAGAAGATTCATCGTAGATTTCTTAGGCTGAGGTGGACCATCTTGGTTCTCCCCTAGCCCCAGCAAAGTGAGGGACTCACTTTTTCAATAACCTCGGATGTCTGATGTAGGAGCATCCCTAGTTCAAGAGCAATCTTGCATCAACCCAAAACATTTGCATTTCAGTTTGTTTGCAATTCAGTTTGTTCTTTTCATTTTTCCAGTTCAGTTTAGGTAGTTCAGTCAGAAGCAGTTTCTGTATTTTGGTTTGCATTTTACTACAGTTACATTTCAGACCTTGCGGAGCTAGACTTAGCATCTACATTCATTCATCTACATCATATCCAGAATTCAGAGATCCACACATCATTACCAGAAATATATCGCTATCAGAAGATCGACTATTTTTCAGAACAGAGCATCCTGATAGTCTCAGACAATTAGTTGAAGGAGAAGACTTACAGAGCATCCTCATCTTATGGATCTTAATGACACATCATTCAATGATCTTTGGTTCATGGCCGACCTTCCCCGAAGATCCACACATCATTCCATTCATTTGTCGGAGGGGTTCTGTGCATTTAGGCCCGACCTATATGTGTACACATGTTACAGCTCTTCATTAGAGTTTGTTGCCTTCCTTGGCCGATGCAGAGGAATCTATTGATCTGGAGATGATATATATTGATGTAATAAATCCTTAGGAAAGCATTTATCAAGTAGTGATTCACATAGAAGTATCTGATAGTTTAGATTTTTGCGAGGAGATTCAAAGCTTTATCTTGCGCATGTATGTAATCAGGCCTGTGAGCCCTAATTGTAAGCCCGCATGTTGCTGACTGATCTCTATTTGAATTCTATGATATACTGAGTGACTGAATCTATATTTGTTCCATTTCTTTGAGTTGTTTCTATTGTGTTTACTCTTATTGCATGGTCCGAACAGTTCATTCTGTGAGCCCTCCTACCATGACTGCACCAATATATATATATATATATATGGCCAACTATGTGTATATGTATGTATACACCAATATATATGCATATATATGTATATATATGCAAATATATTTACGTATACACACAGTCGACCATAATATAGCCCTTTCTTTTCATTTATGTACCTCTGTAAATTGTATATGTATAGTGGCAGTATTTGAAGTTATTATATGCTTCACTGGTAAGAGTTTCTTGCAGGTAAAATATGGCCGACTGTGTATATATACAAAAACCTACATATATATACATACATATATATATATGTGTATATATATGTATATATTTATGTGTTTATATATACACATAGTCTGTCAAAATATAACACTTTTTCCATAGTGCATTGTCTATTAAGAGTTTCATGCACCTATCCTTTGGCCGACTGTGTGTATACATATACATGCCATTGAAGGGTTACAACAACTCAACTGTTAAGGGTTTCATGCACCTATACTTTTACACACTGTTTCCATTGCTGTTATGAACCCCTCACTCACCAATTCCTGCCCCCCATCGTCCTCTCAGCCCTATCCATAGAAGAATCATCTCAGTGGGAATGGTCAAATTTTTGTAAATAGTTCCTATGCATTTATAGGATTTTTATCGTCAATTTGGTAATCATTTTAAGAAGGATATTTAACAAATTATTTCTTTAAATTTCATCACACATACATATATATTATAATATGTATGTATGTATGTATAGTAGACACACATTGTATAATATGTATGTATGTACGTATGTCTAGTAGACACACATACATACATATTACCATAATATATATGTATCTGTGTATACTATACATACATACATACATACATACATACATATGGCAATTCATATACACATACATACATACATATGAACTACCATATGTATGTATAATATACACACATACATACATATTACCATAAACCCTAAAGCATTCCTAAATCACCTAGGCCAGGGATGGTCATTCTAGGTGAGAGGAAAAGGTTTATCAACAAATTTAGGGCAATTTTGGCCAACTAACAGAAGTGGGTTTACTCCTCTGCACTTCAGGCTCATCTTAAACCTAGGAGGGATATTCCAAGGGGTATACCTGAATAGGTATTGATTTCTACATCAAATGAACAACTAAAAATGAAAGGACAACCAAGCCCAACTCATCTTTTAGGCCCCAAAAGTTGTCATTGGGGTATACCTAAATAGGTATTAAGTTCAAACTAGATGAAAAACTAAAAATATTTGAACAACCACACCCAAATTTGTCACTAAACTGAGAACAACTGGTTGTTACAAGACCCCTATATAGCTGATAAAGGCAATCCTACACAGTGAGGATGCATTAAAAACTACTACTGCTTCTACAAATAAGATGTATTCTTTTGTTTTGAAGATTGGGTGATCTAAGGCTACTCAAACTAGTGCCTATCCATTGGGTTGCAGAGTCTAATGCTCAACAGAGGAAAAACAACCACATAGAAGTGTATAACTACCTATTTGATAAATCAATAAAAGTCTATACCAAATCACTGAAAATACTTAATAATCCAACATCATACCATGTTCTTCCGTATACAATACTGAAATGACCATTTAAAAATCTTTAAAATGGATTAAGAACTGTCACATTCATTCAAATCAGAGCTTACATTCATACCACTAATTGTGGCAAGACCAAACTATAACTGCGATTATGGTTTGCTGAGAAAAACACCTACAATAATGGAGAAAAATAGTAATCTAATAAAAAGATTTGCAAATTTTGTTACATACATTTCATGACTGTTTCATGTTGAACAAAGATTGCAAAAATATATTTTCCTGATCTACCTTCTGGAGCTCACAACCCTACTAAGAAATTGCCCAAACAACCAACCCGTATTACAACTCAAGCACTTGCATATATAGCATTCAATTTATTTCACTCTCCCAAGCGCCACACCTTGTCAAGGACTGTACCCACGCTGTCATAAATTTACTTCCCAGTCTACTAGAAGAAAATCCATGCCTCTAGAAGCTTGCCCATTCTTTGTCAACTCTGAAAATGTCAGAAGGAAGATTTTCCACATGTCTAGTGTACTTGGAGCAATAACGAGGAAAGGCTCCAACCCATTTCCTGACACCTGCAATCTCTGACATATCCAATTTGTCTTCCTTATGTACCTATGCATTGAAGGCTTCTACTATGTCAACCACCTACATGGCACTATTCTACAAACTCATTAAATTCTGGGTACAAATCAATTTGTATATCCTTGCAATCATGGCATACTTTCAGGGAATTACCCTGTTAAAGCAATTACAACACTCCCAATGTGTTGTCCCATTTTTCTATTTTGGCCATCTGATCTTTGACTGTACCACTCTATGTGCTAGGCACCCTCTATCCTCTATCAACCAATTTCTATTTTCAAAAACTTCTTCATTTCATTTCCTTCATATTAGCAATTTTTAGCTTTGCCAAACTTGGCCTTTGTCGACAAATTCCTCCTGTGCCGAACCATTCTCTTCACTATCTCCTTGCTCGCCCTTATTGAAAAATTTGTGTTTTACCAAACTATCTCTTTTTCTTCTTATTTCATCCCTTAGTCAGCAATTTTTGGTTTCTTTGAACTTAGCCTTACTTGCTCTTTATCGACAAAATATCATTTTCCAGAACCATGCTGCCTTGTCTTTCTTCACTTTATCTTTTTTCTGTCAGCAAACTTTACTTTTACCGAACTATGCCTTGCTTTGCCTTTTTCATTCACTATCCATTTGCCTTATTGACAAACTAGCAAATTTTCAAACTTCATCTAGGCGCCTTACTTGCTCTTTTCCTTATCTATCACTTTATCGATGATTCTTTAAAATCTTGAACCTTATGAAAAGTTTTGCCTTATGCCGATTTGCCGATAGACTCTTGCCTTTTTCGTTCTTCCTTTTATCGACAAACTGACTCGTTTTAGAACCAAGCCCCTTAGCACCTTTTCTTCAAACTATTTCTTTATTAGTAAAAATGTCATTTGCTGAACCAAGGGCCTTGTTGCCTTTTATTAGCAAAATGGAACTTTCTTGAACCTTTCTGTCTTAGTCATTTTTTTCTTCCTCTGTTGGTGAAAGATCATGATGTTGAACCATGCATTTCTATCTTTTCCCTCTGCTTTATTAGCAAATACTTTTTTTTCCAAACTCCTTAGTTGGCGAATTGTGCTCATCATGAACTAGGCCACTTCTCTTTTTCATTTTTGCTCCTATTGCCTTTATAAAAAAAAAATTGCCTCTTCAAAACCAAGAGGAAAGTGCTTCATTATTGCCTTATCAGTGAATCTCCAAATTTTTGAACTATTTCTTTAGTTTGTCCTTCTCCCGGTTTGCCAATAGACTTTTGCCTTAGTCAATTTTCTTCCTATCGGCAAACCTTCCCTTTTTCTAACTTTGATTTCCTTCCCTTTTGTTCTCCGCCTTTCACAATTTATCACACGCAGTCCTTTCATTGTCGGCAAAGTGGCCTTCGTCCGAACCCTCAATTGGCGAACTGTGGTGTTCCTAGACTTGGCCTTTGACCGATATACTGGCACTTTCTTAACTTTTACTTACAAATTTTTTGATGTCTCCTTATTTCCTTTTCCTTTGTCGGTGAACTGACCACCAACCGAACCTTCAATCGGTGAACCTTCAAGTTTTCAAACTAAGCATTTTGTTGACTGAAGACTCCTTACCTTTGCCACTTACTTAGAATTTTTCTTTATCCTTTAGTGTAGTTCCTTATTTACTGCTGCTGATGCCTTCTTGTCGGTGAGTCGGGAAATACACTAACTCCTAAAATAGTTAGCAAGTTTTGGAAAATGTCGACTAGCCAACCAAATGCAAGAAATGATGATTTTTTCTAAGGGAAGAAAGGGGAACGACTTGGGGACCCTATACTTAATCTTTTTTGAGAGTAAAGACCCCTAAAAACTATCTCTAACCTGATCTTAACAAGGGGTTTTCAATGGTAAAGGCATAAATGGGGATTTTTGGGGCACAACAAGGCATATTTGGGAAATAAACTTTTGTAGGTCCCAACAATCCCTACAACACAGTGGCAAGGAATGTGTTGAGAAAATTGGTTTGGGTATATTGGATCACTGCTCTTTTGCATGGCATGATGGAAAGGTTTTTTGCAATTAGGTTTGTCATTGATGTCAAAAGGTCAGTGCATTTGTTGTTGTTGTTGTCATTAGGAGAGTTGTCAAGAGTTGTCATCAGATGACCTCACAATTGTTGTCATACGAAGAGTTGGATTTAGAGTGATCAGTTGGATGGATAGGCTTATTCATAGAGTGATCGAGATCACACTCATAGAGTGATCAAAGGAGTTATCAGTGTTGGACTATCAGAGTTTATACTGTCAGAGTTCATCAGTTCATCAAGTGGCTAGTAACTATACATGTTCATCATGTCTCATTTAGTTCTTGTGGAGTTCATCAGGTTTTGTCATTATTCTAGAGGTATGCACTCATGTTTCTGATGTATGTTGCAAGTTGGAGTTTGTTGAAGCTTGATGCACAAAGAGTTGATGTGGTTTATGTAGTGTGTCAATGTTTGCCATGATGTTTGTTGATGTTGACTCTAACCTATTCATTCCATTTCACAGTGGTAAGGAGTGTCAAAGGTCTGTGGTGATGCAAAAGGTGTATTTATTCTTTGTTGTCATCAGGTATATAAGATGGGATATGAGATAGGTGTGACTGTAGTGGAGTTACATTCTTTCAAGACTATGCACCATGTTGCTCATTGTTCTTCTGTAATAGAGGTCCTTATTGTGAGATGAAGTTTAAGGGAAGTTTAAGGTGTGAAAGGTTTCAAGGTTTCAAAGACCTAAAGATCATTCTCCTAAATCCTCATGACATTCTCTAAACCCTAGTATTCTAAATGCTCTCTAAAGCAATGTCTTTGAATAGTAAATAGGCCACATAATGGTTCTATGTTCTCTACAACTAAAGTAGAAATTAACGGTTATTAATACTTCAGTAATATGTGGCACAAAATTTAGGGTTTTGTGTCTTTTAAATGACCTAAATGCTATAACTTTAAACCCTAGAATGCACTTCATAGAAGACAACATGACTGTCACACCTTTTGTTTTAATTTAATGTTTACTTCCAATCGGGGGTTAAAAGCCACTTAAATGACAACATAGTGGGCATGTCAACATGAGATGATTGGCCCCTTCTACCTAGGGAAACCAGTGACTACCGGTGTGACTTTGTAATTGGCACCAAAAAGTAATCTAAGGTCCTTATTCAATGTAACTCAGGTGCGAAGACACTAATCAAAGGCACAGGTTTAAACGATGTTTAAATTGCAACGACCATTTCTGGAGGAAAAGTTTTTGACGACCATATGGCCGTATCTCTACAATATAGTTATTGTTAACTATTTTTGGAGTTCACTGTGTGAAAAAGAAAAAAACCCTAATAGTTTAGTGATTTGATGGTAGGATGTGAAGTGATTTTAGTTGTGAGAGATAGGGTTGTAGAATACATGTTTTGAAAATTTAGAGAATGAAAAAGAAACAAAATAGTATACAGTGTTTTGTAAATGTATGTACGGAGATTATAATTGCAAATGAGTGTGAGCCTTTTAAGGAATGGGAGATGAATGTAATGACTATGATTGAGAGTAGGCATATACCAGAATTGTCAGATGATTGAAAAGACACCAAGAATGATTTTATCATAGCAAAAATGTTATCTGATTAGAAGGGTTCTTATGAAGTTCTTGAGTGGGTAGTGATGTAGAGAGAATGTGAGAAGTTGGTATCCCAGAAAAAGCACTGATGTATGAGACAGATTATGCAGAGTAAGTTTTTTCAGATTGCTAGTAGAACATGATGATGGTAAGGCAATGACTGTGAGTCATGATGTAAATAGAGAGAAAAATGAAAGTATGTAGATCAAATGTTCATTATTGGTTTTGATGATAATCTAATGTGTTATATCTGCTTGTTTGTGACATAAACATGGTGTGTTATGTAAAGAAGAAGATGTTTGGTATGGATGTTACAAATGTGTCTTGAATGTTGTAGTTCATGATATCATTGTAATCAGGATAATATATTGTCTCATTACTTTGTAAAGAAAGATGTCATTGAGATTTTGGTCTAGGAGAAATAAGGTGAATGAATAAGAGTTATAGAACTCATCTATAACCTTTGTTATCATTGTAAATAGAGTAGTACTTTGTATGTCCTCATATTTTGTATTTGGAGTAGGTGCTCTTAGTTTGTGCAGAGTTGGTGTACTGGGTGTAGGGGTTGGTGCTGCTGAAAGACCTGGAGTTGGTGCTCCTAAAAAGATTGGTGTCTTAAAAATAGTGTACTAGGTGTGATTGTACCTTGAAGTGGGTGCTTCTAAAACAATTGTAATCTTCTTTCTTTTGAGGTTGGATTTGAGCAGTAGACTCAAGCAACTCTCAGTGGTTTTTTCCCTCATAGGGTTTCCACGTAAATTTTGGTATCATGTGTGGATGTTTTGCTTGGTGTTCATTCATATTGTTTTCTTTGAAAAGTTTTAATATTGTTGAATAAGGTGTTGGATTGAGTAACCCAGTCTTATTAGATCACTGATTCACCCCCCTTCTTAGTGATCCATTATATTCCAACAATTGGTATCAGAGTTGCAGGTTCCTTGGAGAAGTCTAATAGACTCGAGTTGATCTTGGAGGTGGAATACAATGGCTAAGTGTAAAAGAACTAAGGGAAGAAGAAATGCCAAGCAAAAACTTGTTCAACAAGTACTAATCAAATCAAGTGATGCGTTGTTGCCAAAAATACCCCTGTAAATTGACACAAGTTATGATATATCTAAAAGAGAAGATGATTCTGTAGTTGAGAATGATGACAAAGAAAGAAGACATGCACATGAAGAATCTATGAAGTCAAATCTGATCTAGAAGAAGATGAAGAAGTGGATCTTGAAGAAGAACTATTCTATGCCTACAAAGTGGTTGAAAATTTGAAAAAGGAAAACTCAAACCTAAAGGTGCAACTTCAAGAAGAAAAAGAATCAAAGGTCAAAGCACTTTCAATCCTTGAAGAATCAAACAATTTAATCATTAGCCTAAAGATAAAGATTGAAGAGGCCAAAAGGATAGAAGATGTGACAAAATTTGATTTTGAAGTCAAAACAATTCAGTGCCTAAAACTAGAGGCAGAGATAGTCACTCTAAGAAAAGATATTGAAAATATCAAGATTCAGTCAAAGAAAAATTAAAAGTTTGAAGAGAGCACCAGGAAGTGGTATGAGATTTTGGGCAATAAAAAATGTCACAAGGATGCTACTGGCTTAGGTTATGAAGAAAGGCAGACTTCTAAAGTTAGAGAAACTCCTAGGAAGAAGATATATCTAAAATATCATTCTACTGCTCCTGAAACTGAAGACAAGAAGAAGATAAAAGATAAGAGTACTAATGATGTATTTTTCAAGAGTATCAATTGTGGAGGAAGAAGAAGAACCACTAGGTCCACAGGATCTCCACCTACCAGGCAAAATTGATCAAGAAGGTACAATTATTCATTTCCTAGTTATTGTTACTCATGTAATGGCTATGGTCATAAGGCTGCAACTTGTAGAATTGCTTATAGAAGAAGGCTTGAATTTATGAGTAGGAACTCTTTTTCCTCAATAAGAAATACGAATCTAGTGTGTTACAATTGTAACAATTTTGGTCATAAAGAAAGAGATTGTAGGGCACATGAAAGACATGATTTTGTATGGAACACAAATAGAAATACCTATGGGTTGTCCAGAAGAAACAATAATTCCTTTTCTCTAGGTTACAATGTCATATGTTATAGATGCAACAAATTTGGGCATAGAGTATATTTTTTGTAGAAATGCTCTTGTGGAACCACCTAGACATGACAAGAAGATAGATACTTTGAGCAAGAGGAAGAAAGAACCTGTGAAAGTTTGGAGAAGAAAACTAGATCAAAACAAGGAAGATCCTAAACTTGTGCATATTGCAAAAGACACATCATCAATTGTATAAGATGCAACATGATGTCAAAGGGAGATGTTCAATGCCCTATCATTTACCCCCAAGGTGAAAATAAGGAGGTTGTAGCAATCAAGGAGCAAGTGGAGAAGGGCTAGAACATGTTCTTTGTCTCGAGAATATTTAGTGCATATCCTTTATCACAAATGACTGTCTCAGATAAAGGGAGTAATGTGCCTATAATATTTATGATGCGTATGGTCTTATGAGTTATGTGATCTCATGATTTCATCAATAGCAAGAAGAGTTGCAATAGTGGCTTGGTGTGATGTTGTTGTAGTGATAGCTTGGTGCCTCCAAAGGAAAAGGTATAAAGTTAGTCTCTACAATCTTTGATAGGATTCATGTAGCCTATGCATCAATAGAAGTTTTGGAATAGGGTTTGGGATCCATCAGAGTATATGGGAAAATAATTGTTGCCAGATGTTGTAGTTGCAAGTGTCTTAATAGACTTGTATGCAAAATATAGAGGCACATAAACTTTTTGACAAAATGTCACAAAGAACTGTGGCCTAATGCTGTGATGATATGTTTAATATGAATGTCAATGCAGACTTCTTAAACTTTGCCAGTATATTTCATGTTAAAAAATAAGAGCTTTGGAAATAGGTAGACTTACATCAAAGCATAATTGAAAGTTTTTTTTCTTTGTTCAAGTTGTGTAGCAGAGGTACTGATCAGGACAAGGAGGATAGTGGTACTGATCAGGACAAAGAGGAAAATGAATAGGTATTATACATCTAGTGACAAAGTTCCATCATAGGGGAGGTTCATAAGACATGCTTTAAAGAAGGACTTGCACAGTAGGAATAAAGTTTGTCATAGTGCATTGCTATTATGGACTGTCAAAAATTGATGTAAGGTAATCAAAGAGGTCAAAGAACATTGATGTAAGGTGCAAACATTGAGGTATATTTGTTCATAGAGTCTTCACAGTGTCTTACTCACATTGACAATACTTTGCATAATTTCATATTGTCAGTGATATGAGTGTAATCATAGTCTTGATCATATTGACAATGCTATGTAATGTCATCCTATTCCCATGCAATTATTTTTGGTGACAGTACCTGCATATGACAGTTTTGACACACCTGATAGTGATATGCATGCCATTGCCAATGCTATGCATGCTATTGACAACAATTTCTACACTTGTCACACTTTGCAAAGAGGTATATTAACAACATAATTGAAAGAGGTAGCAGCATACTTGAAACTGTGGACAATAATATTGCATCAAGATAGTATAAGAGTTGTGTATCAAATTAGACAAGACACATGAACTTTATGACAAAATGCCTCAAAAATGTGGAATGTTCTATTTATAGGATATTTTCACCATAGGGTTTGTTAACAAGGCCATTAAAACATCTGAACAAGTGCATCTGATGGGTATTCTATGCCAATTACATAACTGTATTAACAATACTGGTAAGGTATTTTGCCAAGTATTACTGATAGTGAAACATCAGACCTTTAGGGTCTATAGTGTGATTAGAATATCAATAATAGAAGTGTTGTTAGACAAAGTGATATGCATTTTTGATTGAATAGGGAACTGCGATGATTTGTTTAGCTTTTGCAGTGGACAGGTAGAGCCTTGTGTGGCTTTAGTGACACAAGAGTAGGGTGACAGGCTTGTGGTTGTAAAAGACAGTGATGGTATTGATCAAGGAAGAAATGATTATGGAGTTGTGCTAGTGTTGGTGAGAGGATGACATCGATCTCTATATCAAACATCTTGTACTCTACTGCAGTCTTTGACAATATCTTTATCTTTCTATCAGGAAAGTGATTTGGTGATCTTCAATTTGCTCTAATCTGATCAGTTGCTATGTATAAGTTAATTCATTAGTTAAGGTGTTTATGATATAAGCACCATACCTATGTAAGGACAATCTTGAAGGCATGAGAGTAATGAAGGTTCAAAGGCAAGTGATTGTGGTGTTAGGGCTTGCAAATGCACAAGACATAAAGTCAATGCTCTCTCTTGGAACATGTTAGGAGTATGTTTGACAAAGTTGTCTTGCCTTGACAAGTGTGATAAGTTGTAGAGGGAGCCAACATCATAGGGGGAGACAAACTTTAGTGTTCAGTCATAGAGTTTTACACATTTCAGTCAAATGATAGTATCCTATGGCTCCTGGACAGTGAGATGATATTTAGACAATGACCTTCTTTTCATTCAAGTGCTATAACACATACAATGCTTTTTTAGTCATTCTTTGCTAGTGATCTCAGTCTTAGAGATCATGCAATTGTTATTGGTGATAGGTGGTTTGTGCATACTAGACAGGGGGAGATTTCTTAGATATTAGATTCCTTTGTCCTTGATGTCAAAGGGGGGAGAGAGAGATCAGATTTTTGCCATCAATGATAAAGGGGGAGTTTGTTGCAATTAGGTTTGTCATTGATGTCAAAAGGTTAGTGCATTTGTTGTTGTTGCCATCAAGAGAGTTGTGAAGAGTTGTCATTAGATGACCTCACAATTGTTGTCATCAGAAGAGTTGGATTTAGAGTGATCAGTTGGATGGATTGGCTTATTCATAGAGTGATCAAAGGAGCTATCAATGTTGGACTATCAAAGTTTATATTGTCAGAGTTCATCAGTTCATCAAGTGGCTAGTAACTGTACATGTTCATCATGTCTCATTTAGTTCTTGTGGAGTTCATTAGGTTTTGTCATTATGTTGGAGGTATGCACTCATGTTTCTGATGTATGTTGCAAGTTTGGAGTTTGTTGATGCTTGATGCACAGAGAGTTGATGTGGTTTATGGAGTGTGTCAATGTTTTCCATGATTTTTGTTGATGTTGACTCCAAAGGTACCTATTCATTCCATTTCACAGTGGTAATGCAAAGGAGTGTCAAAGGTCAGTGGTGATGAAAAAGATGTATTTATTCTTTGTTGTCATCAGGTATATAAGATGGGATTGAGATAGGTGTGAACTCAGTGGAGTTACATTCTTTCAAGACTATGCACCATGCCGCTCATTGTTATTCTACAACAGAGGTCCTTATTGTGAGATGAAGTTTAAGGTGTGAAAGGTTTCAAGGTTTCAAAGACCTAAAGCTCATTCTCCTAAACCCTTATGACATTCTCTAAACCCTAGTATTTTAAATGCTCTCTAAAGCAATTTCTTTCAATAGTAAAGGGTCTACATAATGGTTGTGTTCTCTGCAACTGAAGTAGAAATTAAGGGTTATTGATACTTCAGTAATATGTGGCACAAAGTTTAGGGTTTTGTATCTTTTAAATAACCTAAATGCTATAACTTTAAACCCTAGAATGCACTTCATAGAAGACAACATGATTGTCGCACCTTTTGTTTTAATTTAATGTTGACTTCCTATCGGGGGCTAAAAGCCAGTTAAGTGACAACATAGTGGGTATGTCAGCATGAAATGACTGGCCCCTTCTACCTAGGGCAACTAGTGACTACCGGTCACAACTTTGTAATCAGGTGCCAAAAAGTAATCTAAGGTCCTTATTCAATGTAACTCAGGCATAAAGACACTAATCAAAGGCATAGGTTTAAACGATGTTTAAATTGCAACGACCATTTCTGGAGGAAAAGTTTTTGATGGCCATATGGCTGTATCTTTGCAATACAGTTATTATTAACAGTTTTTAGAGTTCGATGTGTGAAAAAGACAAAACCCTAATAGTTTAGTGGTTCGATGGTAGAATGTGAAGTGATCTTAGTTGGGAGAGACAGGGTTGTAGAATATATATTTTGAAAATGTAGAGAATGAAAAAGAAACAAAATAGTATACAGTGTTTTGTAAATGTATGTGCAAAGATTATAATTGAAAATGAGTGTGAGCCGTTTAAAGAATGGGAGATGAATGTAATGATTATGATTGAGAGCAAGCATATACCAGAATTGTCAGATGATTGAAAAAACACCGAGAATGATTTTATCATAGTAGATATGTTGTCTGATTAGAAGGGTTTGTATGAAGTTCTTGAGTGGGCAGTGATGCAGAGAGAATGTGAGAAGTTGGTATCCTAGAAAAAGCACTGATGTATGGGATAGATTATGCAGAGTAAGTTTTTGTAGATTGTTGGCAAAACATGATGATGGTAAGGCAATGAATCTGAGTCATGATGTAAACATAGAGAACAATTAAGGTATGTAGATCAGATGTTCATTATTGGTTTTGATGATAATCTAATGTGTTATATCTACTTGTTTGTGACAGAAACACGGTGTGTCATGTAAAGAAGAGGATGTTTGGTATGGATGTAAATGTGTCTTGAATGTTGTAGTTCATGATATCATTGTAATCAGGATAATATATTATCTCATTACTTTGTAAAAGAAAGATGTCATTGAGATGTTGGTCTAGGAGAAATAAGGTGAATGAATAAGAGTTATAGAACTCATCTATAACCTTTGTTATCATTGTAAATAGAGTAGTACTCTGTATGTCCTCATATTTTGTATTTGGAGTAGGTGCTCTAAGTTTGTGCGGAGTTGGTGCTCTTGAAAAGATTGGTGTTGGTGCCTCAAGCAGAGTATGTTGTTTATCAGGTGTGCTTTGTACCTTGAGATTGGTGTCTTAAAAATAGTGTACTAGGTATGATTATAACTTGAAGTGGGTGCTTCTAAAACAACTGTAATCTTCTTTCTTTCGAGGTTGGATTTGAGCAGTAGACTCAAGCAACTCTTAGTGGCATTTTCCTTCATAGGGTTTTGACATAAATTTTGGTGTCATGTGTGGATGTTTTACTTGGTGTTCATTCATATTGTTTTCTTTGAAGAGTTTTAAGATTGTTGAATAAGGTGTTGGATTCTATAAACCAGTTTTATTAGATCACTGATTCATCCCCCTCTCAGTGATCCATTGTAGTCCAACAAGGTTCAATTTAGGATTGAGGAAGATGATGTAGAAGGTTGTGTGGAAAAAAAAATTATTTCAGAATTGAAAGAAGACCTAACCCATCAAGGAGCTGTCAAGGAGTTGGCTTGTTATGATGTAACCATAGTTTCAAGATAGAAGTTAGATGAAGAAGACATAAAATAAAAAAAATAGTCTCCTATGGCAAAGCAGACCTATGAGGTGCTCTATGTACATGAAAAGGCAAATTTCAGTTATGAGATGAATGTTATAACTTTTGGGATAGTTAGTGACGGTATGTATCAAAGGATGTTTGTGGGACAAAGCTACATACAAGAAATGTCATTCCATAGTCAGTTTGGTGATCCCTATTTCATACACACGATCACATTTGATGACTACCTATTGAAGTTGTATGAGAAACATTTGATTGAAGAGCTGATCATAAAGACTAAGGGATGGCCTAGTAAGAAGATCCTATAGTTTGATAATGTACGGTTTGTCATGGACATTACACCTTGGAATTAGTCTGAAACTATGGGACTCACATACAAGAATGAACCAATGATGTTGAGATCTAGTGATAAGAATGCAATACCTAAAGAAGAAGCATTCATAGGTTTTCAATAGTATGAGGATTAAATCAATAAGGAGCACATGTGACTTTATAATGTTCACAAGGTAGAAGGGTTTGCTGTCACAAAATGCACAAAATCAGTAGTGAATGGTCAGTTTTATGAAGGTGATGTTACTCACATATATGATGGCAACTCAAAAATTTTAGTATATAGTGAACAAGGAGGGTTGAATAGGAATGATTTGGCATTACATGATGTGTCTATTCACACACTTTCCAAATCAGCTATTGAGGAGGCTCTTGATGTAGAAGATTACTCATTACTTTGATGGTGATCCTTTGAGCACACATGTTGAAGACCTAGCTTTCACACAGGAGGGTAGTAAAGAGGTTGTCATGATGGAAGCTGATTTGGAGATGCATGGTCATGAAGAAAAATCAGAAATGTTGCATGAAGGTTTTGAGTCTCAAAAGTCACATCACTTGGAAGGGCAGTTGAAGGTAAATGATAGTCTGATTGTGGCAGCTCTAACTCACTTCGATGACATTCACAAGATGATGGCAGATTTGTGTTGGAAAGCACTAATGGATCATGGTGGTTTTGAAGGAGGTATATCTCTTGATGACTTGCACAAACTCAAGGAGGCTTTAGCGGTAGTGAAGTTAAGCTATCTACACTTACTTGTTGATATAGATCATCTCCTCACACTTGGTGAGATATATTCGGATGCTTTGAGAAGAAAGGAAAATGAGGTGGGCAAGCTCACCCTTGAGCTTGATGATATAGTGGATTATTTGAGGGGCACTTAAAGGGCTCTTCAAGACTTCAAAGAGCGGGATGATAAGCTTTTTCGAAAGATGACAAAGAATGGAGAGATGGAGAAAGGACATGAAGGGTCCTATGATGAAGACATGAAGAGAAAATAGACATATACACATGATGACTCAGTTTACAGCCATGGGACAAATGTTATGGTACATGACACACTTGGTTTTCATTTGGAGATAAGTGACTTTCATTTGGAGTCACCTTTGGGGTCTACACTTGTAGGAGAACATGAAGACAAGGGAGAGGACACAATTGAAGAGCTAAAGGATGGCATGATAATAAATGATAGCAGGTTTGATTTGATGATTCATGACATTAGTCCTATTCCTTCATTCATAAAAGCTACTTCACATGATGAGAATGAGGTAGAAGCATCATCCAGGATTGTCACTCATAATTTGAGTGAGGAGCATAAGGAGGGTATTGAAGTTCCAAGCCACAAGAAGTTGGAATTTGTTTGTCATACCTTGGAGGATGTCAAGAGAACTCAAGACTTGTGTGACGGTTGGCTACAAAGAGCAAAGGAGGCTAAGATGTTGGCTACCCAAGTGAAACAACACTTGCAAAAGGTCAAGGAACATTGTAATCAACTAGATCAAGCAAAGAGGCAAAGGGAATCACACCTTAGATCTCTATTTCTTCCAAGGGAAGAAGGCATAGTGATGGAGCACACAAAGGAGAAATCCCTTGAGGAGAGAAAGCAAGAAGGGTATGCAGATTTGAATGAAGAAACTATTAGAAGGTATGATAGCTGTTCTAATTTTTTGATTTGGAACATCAGTCTTTGGGATTTGCAAAATCCTACTCATGAGGATGACAATAAGAAGATTTCTTCTATTGTTGGCACTTAATTGGGAGACAAACATGAGATCTTATTTGTGTGTCCAAGACACAAGAGGACCAAGTTAGTACAACATGTCATGATAGAAGCAAAGAAGATTCAGAACATATGGCATTTGAAGAATGAGCCTTGTATGGTGGAGCAATCAGGTTTGAGGTATGATTTAGAATTCTTTGTTTATTCATAGAGCTTGCTTTGTGGGTACTTGGTGCCACTTCTTTTGGAGAGCCATTTGAATGGTCATACCATAGACTTGGATGGCATTAGAGAGCATACACTTTGTGGATTAACCACTAGTGTTATGACTACATGCGTAGATGGAGATGTGAGTGATGCAGATTTGTTTTGGTCTTTGACATTCATGGAACACTTGAGGAGATTGATTGTGATGAGTCTCATCTTGTTAATGACTCTATGGTAGAATATATAGTTCAAAGATTTGTGATGCATACCATGGAAGTGCTTACAATTGGTTGGCATACTTTGGAGATGCAATTGGCTCAAAAGCCTAGGTATGGAGACATTGCTATGATTTGCGATGCAAGAATGTTTGCACTGCAACTAGACTATGGCATTAGACACAAAGTGGATGTTTAGGAGTTTGGAGGGGAGTTGAATCATTTCCTCACCCTTGGAGAATGACATAGGGTTTATATTCTATTACCCTATGACCTTGGTGGTGCTAAGTGCATCCACATAGGTCTGATTTTCAGTCATGAGGTTGTTGTTATGCTCTACATCAACAAACTAGGAGAAGTGGCTATACACTTTTTGGCACCTATGATGGGTATCCTTCACATCCATGGGAGATCTACATGAGTTGGAGATTGGTTTTGTGTTGTTAGCACTTTGGCAAGTTTCCAATTCTTCATGTTTGTTGGATGTGATGACAGGGTGATTTGGGATCTAGGTAGTGACATGCTTAACACTTGGTATCTAGATGAGTTGCTTCACAACTCACGGAGCATGTATGATGTTTTTGACAGTGTGGAGTAGTGGAAGCTCGATGACAGGTGGTTGTGTTTCAGAGTTCACATTCTTCATCACTTGTTGACATGCACAATTTTCTTTAGGGCTTGGGTTTGGCATGGTGTGTGGTCCTTGTTGGGCTTAGGACTCATTAAGGATAGAGCTTCTTGAGACTTAGAGATTTTGGTGCTTGCGGTTGATAGCTTGGAATTATTTGGAGAATCGGACTGAGTTGAGTTCAAGTGTGCATGGTTTTCTCCACAGGAGCTCACTTTGCAGGGTATTCTTCTTGGGAGTTGCAACCACAGGTTGAGGTTTTGTGTGATCACATGTGCCCATTTCTAGAGTATTCATAGAGGAACGACCTATTGGAGAAGATAGCATTGGGAGAAAGACTTCAAATCTTTAATTTGAAATTGGTGCCAAATTTATCCAAAGAAGATTTGAAATCAATCCTAGGTCAGCTTTACATCTCTTTGGTCGACCTCCTTGTGAGGAATAAAATAAAGATTAAATATAAATTGTGGGCACCAAAGCATGGGCTAAGTCAACCAAAATTTACCTAAGTAAGTCAGCCTTTGCAAATGGGAAATAATAAAAGAATAGGCGTCAATTTTGCCTTAAGTCAGTCTTGTGGAAAGATGAGTTCAAACCTCTAAGTTAGCCCAAGTTGTAAGTCGGCCAATGCAGAGAAATTAAGGAATTCAAATTTAGTTTGAACGCCTAGTCTTCAACAAGGCTTGACCACCTTAAAGGAAAAGGTAATAATAAGATAAAAAGAAATTCAAATTCAATTTTTAGGCACCAATATTTGAATTAGGGTTGGCCTAATTTGAGATCCAATGTACATGAAGAAGGAAGTCGACCAGTTTTGTAGAAGAAGAAAACTCATGTATAAATAAGAGGTTTTAACATCATTTGGGATCATCTTTTGGCTTGTTAAATTATGCTTTGGTCTGCAATTTATTTGCATTCTATTCCAAGGACAAAAACCCTTGTGAATAAGAGGTGTATTGGATGAAAACCTAATTACATCTAGGAGGTGGATTCATACGGAGTTCACACTTGCGCTTCAACACTTGCGCTTCATTAAAGTTTTTGAAAAAAAAATTTATTCATGGGTAAACGCTTTTGACCAGAGCTATGAACCGGCTACAATATCAAGTGGGCAGGGGGGAGATTGGACCTCGTGACCATCTTTACCACAACGGAGTTACTTAGCCAATCGAGCCAGGGCCCCTGCCCATTAAAGTTTTTGAAAATTATTTGAGCATTCAAGATACATTTAATTTACAGATTTGGATTTCATGTTCAATATTTCATATCAGATTTGTGGCGCCATCATTGAAGACCTTTTCAATTGCTTGTTGTGCATCGATTTGAGATAGAAGAGTTCACCATTATAGAAGATCCTTGAGCACACCTTTGGAGGAGATATTTTTGATAGATCTAGAGCATTGAAGAGGATTATTTGCATCAGGGTTACAACAGATCTGATAAGGGATTTATTTGCATCTATCATCCTAGCCGTCACTCATTCCTTGAGGATATTAGCATTGCAATTGGAGCATTGGACTGTTGGAGGAGTTCTCCATCCTTTGGGATTGCATTCTAATCATTATTGTTCATTTGACATCATACAAAGGGTAGCGACCTGCAGGCTTATTGAGCAGCCAACATTGTTGTGATTTAATACTTTAGATTTGCCATCAATAAGGGTAGAGACCTGCATCTAGGAGGCAACGATCAGCCTTAGAAGAGGAGAAAACATACATTCACATCATTACTTATCATTTGAAGACTTCTCTGCCAATCTTTCTTCAGTATCATTAAAGACCGAATTGTGTGAAGAGGTTTGTCCATTCTTGTTGGCATCAAATTAGTATGTAACTTAGATTTGATTTGTAACAACAATAACTTGGGAGTTTGATAGCCATGAGTGGCTTATGAAATTGATGTAATTCCATTCTAAATCATCATAAATTGGAGAAACAGGCTTGCTTTCATATTTTGTATGCTTGCATGTGTTTTTCATGGTGTAATTCAATTTGATAAGATTGTCGATCCATACTTTCTTTTCCATCAATTTTCTATGTATTAGACTATGTTTCATGCTTGAAGAAGTCATAATTGAAGGTACATAAATAAATTCAGTATACAGTCCTAGGGTTTCATTGGGAAAATTTTAAAATTTAGAAATTTGGTTCAAACCCTAGTTTGGCACATGTCATATTTATAGCTTTAAAATCCACACCAAAGGTGGCGGTGATTGGGGAGCTAAAAATGATTAATTGAAGAGTGGTCTAGCTTTGATTAGAAGAGAAAAAAATCTTGGAGAGGAGATCACAGAAGATTGATTGGAAGATAACAATGGACTGATTGAGAGCTAACAATAGAGTGATTGAGAGTCCAGGAATAATTAGGAGTCAATAAATAGTTATGCATGGAGGGACTCATAATCAAAAGCTAAAAATGGAGTTAAAATGGGCTAAACTAGAAGAAACCTCACATGGCAAAATATGACAAGGTTGCTCCTTTTGGGAAGTGGGTTGCCCCTTTTACTATGGAAGATCTCCTTGGGAGATCCTACTTAAGTTGTAGATCGCCCTTGGAGATCCTATATGTTATAGGGGTGATCCATTCAAAATGGATTGAATAGACAACAAGAAGGTCAGAAAGTGAGTTTGAAGGTTGAACATGAGAAAAAACACATATGGAAAGTGGGTTTCCTCTTTTAGCAGGGAAGATCTCCTTGGGAGATCCCACTTAAGTTATAGGATCTCCCTTGGAGATCCTACAAGTCATAGGGGTGATCTGACAAAAATGACCGGACAAGTGGTTAGAAGGTACACATGACCTTTGGAAGGTTAGTTGGAGGGTTAGGGAGGAAAGAACAAAGGGGGAAAAACTGAGGGACATGTCACCAAGAGAGAAGCTACTAAGAGGTATATATATTCATGGCTACTTGGTTGTGATTAAGACTCTAAATCATTATTGGACTGCCATGTCGGTCTATACATTTTTTTTCATACTTATAGATACCATGTTAGAAATTAGGATCTTAGGATACTACTCATTATAAATAAAATGAGAATTATAGAAGCACATGTTTAACACATTGTACAACATATACCCTTCTAGGTAAAAAGCCCAATAAAGCTTCATTTTATTATAAAACACTTACGAACTTGTCTGTAAAATTATAAATAGAACTCGAGGATACACTTCTCCTTACTTCCACATAGCCAATAGTTATAAAATTCACTATAAATCTCCAAATTCCCTTACCTCTCAATGAGAGAGAAGTTTCTTAAATATAGGAGAAGGGGTATTAGTCATACCTATTCAAGACAACCATTTGTAAATTATTAATAATCTAATAGTTAGACTATTAATTATTAAACAATACATGCTTTATAAAGCATATAATAAACATAAAGTTTTATAACCTTATATTAGAACA
The DNA here is from genome assembly GCA_027924645.1 of Cunninghamia lanceolata. Classification (NCBI taxonomy): domain Eukaryota; kingdom Viridiplantae; phylum Streptophyta; class Pinopsida; order Cupressales; family Cupressaceae; genus Cunninghamia; species Cunninghamia lanceolata. Next base: position 1,073,130 of record BSBN01000399.1, read on the forward strand.
ATATATAAATTTTATAAGGGTATGACCCCTAATAATATTATATTCTAACAAGATCATATTGGATATTGTCAAAGAAGACCATAGAAGAGGTCCTAACCCTAGAGTTGATGAAAGTGATGATAAATAGGAAGTTGGTAGGTTCAATCTAGTTGAACATATTGAATCTCAGATGATGAAGAAGAAAGAATGCTGAAAGCAATCTCTAATATTGGTAAAAAACTAGAGTTGATATTCCTCATTATGTTGGTATCTTGTGTTGACACCTCAAAAATCAATCTCCAAAATGCTTCATTTTGCCCTCATGTCACACTGTATGACTTCATTCTTGAACATGTGGCTTATAACCAATCTGAAGGGACTCTGCTAAAAATCCATTGCTAAATATGTACTGAGTCATTTCCTATCTTGTTTTGCTAAATCTTTGCAATTTTTGCCAATACCGCCCATCCCCGTGGATATGCCAAATAAACCCTTGCGGGAGCTAGGGTGCAATATCACCACTTACCGCAATTCTGCAACAACCTGTATGAAGTTGATGCAAGAGCATCCCTGGTTCAAGAGCAATCTTGCATCAACCAAAAATATTTGCATTTCAGTTTGTTTCTTTTATTTTCAGTCAGTTCAGACAGTTTAGTCAGAAGCAATTTCTGTATGTTTGGTCTAGTTGTATTTCACATCTTGTAAAGCTGGACTTAGCATCTATATTCATTCATCTACATTATATCTAGAATTCAGAGATCTGTACATCATTACTGGAAAGATATCACAATTAGAAGATCAACTATTTTCTCATAACAGAGCATTCTAATAGCCTCTAATAATCAGCTAAAGGAGAAGACTTGCAGAGCCTAATGACACATCATTCAATGATCATTAGTTCATGGCCGACCTTCCCCATAGATTCACATATTATTCCATTCATTTGAGGAAGTGTTCTATGCATTTAGGTCTGACCTATCCATGTTCGCATGTTACAGCTCTTCATTGGAGTTTGTGACCTTCATTGGCTGACGCGGAGGAATCTATTGATCTGGAGATGATATATATTGATGTAATAGATCCTTAGGAAAGTAGTTCAGAAGTTATCAAGTAGTGATTCACATAGAAGTATCTGATATCTTAGATTTTTGCGAGGACCTTCAAAGCTTTATCTTGCACATGTATGTAATAAGGCCTATGAGCCCCAATTATAAGCCCGCATGTTGCTGGCCAATCTGTATTGGAATTCTACTATATACTGAATGACTGAATCTACATTTATTCCATTTCTTTGAGTTGTTTCTATTGTGTTTACTCTTGCTACACAGTTCAGACAATTCATTCTGTGAACCCTTCTACCGTGATTGCACCAGAAGCATGGCGGGCCAGTGGTAATGATTTAATTGTTGCTGCATTACTACAATAGTTAAGGGAGAGGCCCAAGGGATCGTGAAAAGAAAGGAGAAGTCATCGCGCTACCACAATGGTCATAAAAAATAACCATGGGACGACGGTAAGTGTCTAGTTGTTACCGCTATACTGTAGGGAGTCTTTTCTCTTGTTTGTGGGCTAGTGGTAAGAAACATATTCACCGCTATACCGCGACAATTAGCAAAATGGAGTGTGGCCTTGCGGTAGGGCTTGAACTGGATATAAAATGTTTAACGTAGCCCCGCGGTGATCTCGAAAGTGACTTTGCAGGCTAGCGGTATAAACTCAAGCAGCATATAATATGTCACTGCGGTCCCGTGGTAGGTAAGTGGATGACTGACAGCAATGCGGTAAGAAGGGGCTGGGGTAAAATGGTCACTGTACCCCCGTGGTAGTTTCAAGTGAAGCTTGCTGGTGTGTGGTAAAGGAGTAAATGAAACAATATGTTCACCATGGTCCTACAAAAGTTGAGGATATCTGCGAGTCGATGGTATGAAGTAAAGCATATGAAATGCAGCCTGCAGCCTCGCAATGGTTTTGCATAGCATCAAATATGGCGTGCGGGACTGCAGTAAGGTCTCAGTTGGCGTCGACGCAAGATTTTTTAAACAGTAGAAAGATCGTTGGCTTTGACCTGGTAGTCCATGTGGTGCTTCAGGGAGCTCGTTGGTCCTTTGCAGGAGCCGATGAAGACACAAAGACTCAAGGGTTCGAGATTTAAAGTGTTGTAAAGGCTTTGCTTGGTGAGTTTGAAGGGATGTATCTTGTACACATCAATACAGGTGCTATGACTTTTAGTTACCCCTTCTTTCTCAGGTATTTGTTGCATTTATGGTTGCAGATCAGCAACCGGTTGTGTGCATTAAGGCTTAAAATATCTTCCATCTGTCTCTAGACCCTTGATATTTTTGCAGTTATTTCTAGTAGATAAATGTCTCTTCTGGTCAAGATATTTTATGACATGGCCCTTAGGGGAAATTTGTTGTAACCTAATTAGGTCAATGAGAATCATATGCTATATATGCATGAATGTGAGATGTAAAAGGGGTTGGTCTTTTGGGTATTTTTAGGAAGTCAAGTGCAGAGCTCTCTAGGGTTTCAAAAACCAAAAAGTTCTAGTTCTCCAACAGTGAAGACACATGTCATGAAAGGTTTTTCATATTGATTTCAACTATCAGTGTATGAACTTCTTTTTTCTTATGTAATCTTTCAAGGAAATCTTGAATCTCTTTTAGGGTTTCCTCTTGCCACATTTTGTGGTATGACTGTAACCATTGATCAGATGAATGAACAGATTCTCAAAACATTACATGATATGCGATGATCTCTTTTATGGTTGTAGATGATTGATTGTATCTTGATAAAGGATTACTAAGCATATTCTCCATTAATTGTTGTTCTTCTTGCATCTGAATATCAAGAAAGTGCATGTTTCATTTCTCTTGTTGTTTTCTTCTTTTCTGTTGAACTGTGGACTTTGTAATCCAATATATTAGGCACTGGTCTGAAAGCTTCCATGATCACCCACACTCTTAAAAAATTAAAACAAATTCATTATGTGTGAAGTAGTTAGTTTGTATGTTTTGCGAACAAGCATACCTGCACTTTCCATTGTCAATGGGAGTGCCTTTTCATCAACTTTATAGGGGTTATTAATGACAACCAGTTGTTTTAGGTCTAGTGAAAGCTTTTGGGGCCTAAAAAACGAGTTGGGTTTGGTTGTCCTTTCATTTGTAGTTGTTCATTTGGTGTAGAAACCAATACCTATTCAGGTATACCCCTTGGAATATCCCTCCTAGGTTTAAGCTCAGCCTAAAGTGCAGAGGAGTAAACCCACTCCTGTTAGTTGGCAAAAATTGCCCTGAATTTGTTGATGAACCATTTCCTCTCACCCAGAATGACCATCCTAGGTGATTTGGGAATGCTTTGGGGTTTAGGGTTACAGTTGTTTTGGGTCCCAATAGATTGGCGCCATTGTCAGGGAACAAATTAAAGGATTTGAAAATCTTTGCAATAGTCACTAAAGAAAAAGTTCTTCCCATCAGGGAAGTGGTGACTCCGTCAAGTAAGAAACCTAGAAAATCAATTTTCAAGAGTATTGAAATGGATAGAGGAAGAAACCAAGGACAACATGGACATGGAGAGTCTTCTAGCAATACATGAAATAGAAGGGGTAGATATAGGGAAAGAAGACATGGTATGGTACCCTCAAGGAATACCCAAGATAATGCATTTGTTGGCCTCACAAGTCAATATCAGTATACTTCTGAGGACTCTGCTAATAATATACTCAAAACAAGTAGAAGAATGAACATTGATGGATATGATGTCCAGAGAAATAAAAATGTTATTGGAAGAGGGAGCAGGGATAAATCTAATGAGCATTACTTGAGGATGTTTGGGATGCCCTGTAATAATGAAGAAGCATATCAAAATGTCAGGTATCCTACTTCTCCCAAAAGGACTGTTGAAAGCCAGCATGATACCGTCCCAAATGAGAGTGATCAACAACAACCTGATGATGAGGAAAGAGAAAGGAGAATTCAGGATGAGCTGGATTTGCTTGGTCATATCAGGAATAGGCAAAGAGAGGTGCATGTCTTACTTCAACAACAACAAGCTCAACTTGCTTAGCAGACCTAGGTAGATCAAAATATTCAACACCAAGGCCATATACCTCAACAACAACAACAAAGACAACAACATCAGTAACATAATTAGCAGGACCCTAACTTTCAGGCTAATTCTAGATAACAACAAATGGGACAACAGGGTGTGAATAATGCCCATGTTCAAGGTATGCAAAATCTGCCCCTGCAGAATAAAATAAATGAGCAGCATGTAAACATTCAGAATGTTAGGCCTCCATTCAGAAGACATGCACAAAGGTTTCTTCCACAGAGGCAACCATTGGGGGCTGAAAGGTACAAACAACTTGACTTTATTGGCATACCTAATTTTCCTAATCCCATTCCAACTAAGATTAGAGGGAAAATTCCTAGGTTTCAAGGTAATAATGCAGTCACTGGTGAGGAACACTTGAGACACTTCATCAATGTCACAGATGAGTATGAGATTAAGGATGAAGATGTGATGATGAAGCTGTTTGTGCATTAAAAGGAAGAAAGTGCCAAAGAATGGTACAAGGCACTTCCTGATAATAGCATTGGCTCATGGGAAGAGTTCATGAGAGCATTTAGATTGCAGTATGGGGATAGGATTGACCCCAAATTTGTTATCCATGAGCTCACAACAATAAAGAAGGGAATTAATGAAAATGTTGCTGACTTCAATGGCAGATTCATTATGACAATGAGAAAAGTGCCACCTCAGATGAAGCCTAATGAATCCATGTGTTTAGTTTTATACTATGGTGCCTTTGATTCTAAGATTGGTTATTGTTTAAGGGATAAGAATCCTCAAACACTGAGGGAAGCCTACACTGTGGCCATAAATATTGAAAGTAACATGAGGGCCTCAGGTAAACATGTCAAGAGATTTGATGTAAAAATTTCTCAGCCAGATAGGACAACTTCTAACAAGCCCCTCACTACTGAAGACAAGTTGGACGAGCTTATGGGGGTTATGAAAGACCTATCTTACAAAGTTTCTCGAAATGACAAAGGGCTACCACCTCAAGGTGCTCCAACACATTTCAATGAAGGTCAAAGACTGCATAATAGATCTTACAATATAGATTGGTCTAAGAGACCACAACAAAATTATAGACAAGCTCCTCCTAGGCATGTTAGCTTCAAACATCCTGAGAGGGATACCCCTGATCCATTGAGTAAGGATCAAGCAAATTTTCAAGATGATACTCTTTGGTGCCAAGTGTGTTTCTTACCCCATGACCCAACAAACTGTGTAGTTGCTCATTCAATGAGCAAAGATGAGGAATTTCCCAATGAAGAGGGTGGAGCTGAATATTATGAGGAGGAGATCAACCAGTTTGACACCCAGGGATTTGAGCAGATGGGTCATGATATAAATTATGACATTTATGAGGATGATGATCATATTTTCCAATATGATCATGATGAAGGTCAAAAGAGATATCACCTTCCCGCTCATGATTTTGGACACTTGAGGGATCTCATGCAAAAGAAGTACAAACAATCCAGACCTTCTCAAAAAGATGTGAAAGCTCTCACTGATGCTACCATCTTGCAAGTTCAAGGCAGTTATCAGTTGAGGAACAAGCAAGTACCTATGCCGAACTCTCTTGTTGCTAAGCCAAGACATGATACATTAGATGATGGCAAGAAGAGACAGAAGGAGGATGTGGGATAGAAAAGCAGTATTGCTCCAAAGATGATTGTGCCTGAAAAGAGGAAGCTTTTAGTGCAGCCTGTAGCAGCAAAACAGAAATATGTACAAAAGAATCCAACATCAAAGCTGGGGGCAACTGGTTACCTCACCTATTCTAGGGGTCCATTATCTGAAAGATTACAATAAGCGTGATCAGCCTCAAGTCCAAAAGGAATAAAAAAAAGAGAAAGAGAAGACAAAGGAAGAAGGTAAGGATATTTCATCCTCTCAAGTAATACCTTATATTCCTTCTGCAAATGATGTAACTATTTTGTCTGATAATCCTTTGCCAAAATATCTCCCTATTGACATGGTTGAAGTATTTAGCCAAATTAGAATTTTTGTTCCAATATTGGAATTCCTTAGGATCCCTGAGCATAGGGATACAATAGGGTCTCTTATTACTACCATAGAAGCACAAAAACAACCTGTTGTTGAACCTAGTAATGATGAGACCATAGAAGTATATCTAGGATCAACTGTTGTTAACAACAAGATGGGAGTTGACCCCCTTTTCACCACATTGATCATAAATGGATGGCTACTATGATGTAGAGCAGGGGTTAACAATCTCAAAAGACTAAAAAACAGTCACTCATCCAAACCCTCAAACATCAACTGATGGGTTTTGTTTCACATACCATTGTTCTTCCTTGTAGCCTTTCAAAAAGGCAATTTTAGACATAACTTTCCAACTAGAACTGATCTCCAAGAAAGAAGACTTGTTTCAGATACCCATTTGGCCATTATTTAACATATATCAAAACTAGGGTAGGTTATTTGTACAGAAAGATTCAAATTTTGACTGTTATATTCCTTGACTAGGCCTAATTAGACATGATACAATTGGATTTTTGACTCCATTGGTCCTTTACTCCTGTTCTAACAAATCAAACACATCACATGTGATATCAAACAACTATTCCTACCACAAGGATCATTCTCCATTAACCTTTATAACAAATCTCTAAGCCTCAAGATATCAATTAATTACATCTGCTGGAAACCTTAGGGCATATCCAGACCAATTGTTACAAAAAATGCTATAACTTCTACAAATCCTAATAAAAATTGATCAAACCACTTGAAAAAGAAAATAGATTCAATGCCCTTTCATCTCCAACCAGTTTTAGACTCTAAAACATCCGTACAAATCCGCACTATGCAAAAGAACAACAGAAAACAGGGTTTCAGTTAGTTTTTACAAAAATGCTTGTAACTTATTCAAACGTGGATGAAAATCTACCAAACCAATTGCATTTGGAAGGTGATTTAATTATCTTTCCAACCATACCATGTGTAGGTCATACACATGCCTTACAGATCATATAAATGTAAAAAAATAGTCAAATTTGTAAGAAAAATACAATTTTTTAAGTGCAAAAATTGAAATTTATTCATTCCAATCTCTTCCTAGCCTTCCCAACCTTGGGATTCATGTTTACAACATGTATTTATGCTCTTCCTTTAACCTGCAAAAGAAGACAATACACAAACTCCCAAAACTTCCTTGCCCAGATCTTTGGGCTTTGATACCAATTTGATGCAGAGCAGGGGTTAAAAATCTCAAAAGACTAAAAAACAATCACTCATCCAAACCCTCAAACATCAACTGATGGGTTTTGTTTCACATACCATTGTTTTTCCTTGTAGCCTTTCAAAAAGGCAAATTTAGACATAACTTTCCAACCAGAACTGATCTCCAAGAAAGAAGACTTGTTTCAGATACCCATTTGGCCATTATTTAACATATCTCAAAACTAGGGTAGGGTTATTTGTATGGAAATCTTCAAATTTTGACTATCCTATTCTTTGACTAGGTTTAATTAGGCATTTAGGCATGATACAATTGAGTTTTTAACTCCAATGGTCCTTTACTCCTGTTCTAACACATTAAACACATCACATGTGATCTCAAACAACTATTCCTACCACAAGGATCATTTTCCATTAACCTTTATAACAAATCTCTAAGCCTCAAGATATCAATTAATTACATCTGTTGGAAACCCTAGGGCAGATTCAGACCTGCTATTAAAAAAAATGCTATAACTTCTACAAATCCCAATAAAAATCAATCAAATTACTTGAAAAAGAAAGTAGATTCAATGCCATTTCATCTCCAACTAGTTTCAAACTCTAAAACATCCGTACAAATCTGTACGATGCAAAAGAACAACAGAAAATAGGTTTTCAAGCAGTTTTTACAAAAATGCTTGTAACTTATTCAAACGTGGATGAAAATCTACCAAACCAATTGAATTTGGAAGGTGATTCAATTATCTTTCCAACCATACCATGTACAGGTCATAAATAGGCTGTACAGATCATATAAATGTAAAAAAATAGTCAGATTTGTAAGACAAATACAATTTTTAAAGTGTAAAAATTGAAATTTCTTCATTCCAATCTCTTCCTAGCCTTCCCAACCTTGGGATTCATGTTTACAACATGTATTTATGCTTTCCCAATCATTTTTCAATGTTGTAACTGACCGCTAATATTTTAATTAGCCATTACATCAACTTGACAACTTTTACAAAGTTGCTTAACAACTTTTAAGGCAATTTTGACAATTTTTAACAACTTGACCTTAATCTTTCCCAAATGGATCAAAATGATAAAAAATGGTCTACAATGACCTTATTAGACCCAAAAACCCATAAACAACCTAAAAATCAGGGTGACAACATTTATGCTATGATGCCCCTGCATCATACACCCAAGGGGAAGAAAAAACTCAAGTCCATTTGAGTGCAGGTTTTCTTTTTCTTCCTAGTCATCCAATTCTTCTGCAACTTGTCCTTCATTTCGGCAACTTTCCCGGGATCTTTTTTCTTCTTCTTGCACCATCTCTTACTGAGCATCTTCTCAACTTCTAGGTTCCAAAATTCTAGTTCTCGTTCACATGCCTCAGTACCACCGTCTATGTCTTCATCTTCATCATTGGAATACAATATGACAACATATTCATCATCCATAAAATTAGAAAATGCAACCATTACCTCGGTTATTTTGGCAACATCTTCTTCACCATAGTGTGCTATATTTGTATAACAATCTTCATACACTATATGCATCTCTCTTCCTTCTTTAGACTCTTTTCCATCTTCATATTCATCTGCTGCACCTGTAAACACATACAAATATTGTGAGAAATAAAATCTTGAGTCTCAATGGACCCATTTTCTTCACATTTTTTCTCAGATAGCTTAGGCTCTTCCATAATCAACAAAGACTCTCCAAGGTCTGGTTTTGATGTCCTTTCTTGCCTTCTCCTCCTCTAAATGATCTTCTTGATAGGCCACTTTATCTTCTTTCTTATTGGTAAATGCCAACCACTTTCTTGTTATGCCTTCTCAAGCAACTGCTGCATTTCAAGTTCCATTATTTCTTGAACTTTTTCCATTTATTCTAAGGCTTGTCTCAGCTCTGCTATCTCTTGCTCAATATTAATTTGTTTTACCTTCTCATCCTTCTTCTTTATCTCACTTTCCTCTATTTTTCTCTCTTGTTGCTTGCTTGGCAACTTTGTACTCTTCAAGTCTCCACGGACTAATCTTCTCAACATTTCCATTCTTATTTCTCAAGTAAGTCTCTTTCACCTTGTTTCTTCTCAATGCTTCTTGTCTTTGTGATACCTCACCTTAGGCCCCTTTCTTTTCCCTTGGCCTAGTCTTTAGGTATCCAAGCTCTTCCTTCAACTTGCAAAAAAAAGACAATACGCAAACTCCCAAAACTTCCTTGCCTAGATTTTTGGGCTATGATACCAATTTGATGCAGAATATGGGTTAACAATATCAAAAGACTCAAAAACAATCACTCATCCAAACCCTCAAACATCAACTGATGGGTTTTGTTTCACATACCATTGTTCTTCCTTGTAGCCTTTCAAAAAGATAATTTTAGACATAACTTTCCAACCAGAATTGATCTCCAAGAAAGAAGACTTATTTCAGATACCCATTTGGCCATTATTTAACATATCTCAAAACAAGGGTAGGTTATTTGTATGGAAAGCTTCAAATTGTGACTGTCATATTCCTTGACTTGGCCTAATTAGGCATTTAGGCATGATACAATTGAGTTTTTGACTCCAATGGTCCTTTACTCCTATTCTAACACATCAAACACATCACATGTGATCTCAAACAACTATTCCTACCACAAGGATCATTCTCCATTAACCTTTATAACAAATCTCTAAGCCTCAAGATATCAATTAATTACATCTGTTGGAAACCCTAGGGCAGATTCAGACTTGCTGTTACAAAAAATGTTATAACTTCTACAAATCTCAATAAAAATTGATTAAACCACTTGAAAAATAAAGTAGATTCAATGGCCTTTCATCTCCAACTGGGTTCATACTCTAAAATGTATGTACAAATCCGTACTATGCAAAAGAACAACAGAAAATAGGGTTTCAGGTAGTTTTTACAAAAATGCTTGTAACTTATTCAAACGCGGATGAAAATCTACCAAACCAATTGCATTTGGAAGGTGATTCAATTATTTTTCCAAACATACAATGTGTAGGTTGTACACAGGCCATATAGATCATATAAATGTAAAAGAACAGTTAGATTTGTAAGAAAAATACAGTTTTTAAAGTGTAAAAATTGAAATTTCTTCATTCCAATCTCTTCCTAGCCTTCCCAACCTTGGGATTCATGTTTACAACATGTATTTATGCTTTCCCAATCATTTTCCAATGTTGTAACTGACCATTAATCTTTTAATTAGCCATTACATCAACTTGATAACTTTTACAAAGTTGCTTAACAACTTTTAAGGCAATTTTGACAATTTTTAACAACTTGACCTTAATCTTTCCCAAATGGATCAAAATGATAAAAAAGGGTCTACAATGACCTTATTAGACCTAAAAACCCATAAACAACCTAAAAATCAAAAGGTGACAACATTTATGCTATATGCTCTTAATGCCCCTGCATCATACACCCAAGGGGAAGAAAAAACTCAAGTCCATTTGAGTGCAAGTTTTCTTTTTCTTCCTGGTTGTTCAATTCTTCTGCAACTTCTCCTTCATTTTGGCAACTTTCCTAGGATCTTTTTTCTTCTTCTTGCACCGTCTCTTTCTCAGCATCTTCTCAACTTCCAGGTTCCAAAATTCTAGTTCTCGTTCACATGCCTCAGTACCATCGTCTATGTCTTCATCTTCATCATTGGAATACAATATGGTAGCATATTCATCATCCATAAAATCAGAAAATGCAACCATTAGCTCGGTTGTTTTGGCAACATCTTCTTCACCATAGTGTGCTATATTTGTATAACAATCTTCATACACTATATGCACCTCTCTTCCTTCTTTAGATTATTTTTCATCTTCATATTCATCTTCTGCACTCATCTGCTGCACCTTTAAACACATACTCACAAATATTGTGAGAAATAAAATCTTGAGTCTCAATGGACCCATTTTCTTCACATTTTGTCTCTTCCTCAGATAGCTTAGGCTCTTCCATCATCAACAAAGACTCTCCATGGTACGGTTTTGATGTCCTTTCTTGCCTTCTCCTCTGAATGATCTTCTTGATAGGCCACTTTATCCTCTTTCTTATTGGTAAATGCCAACCACTTTCTTGTTCTGCCTTCTCAAGACATGCATCTCAAGTTCCATTCTTTCTTAAACTTTTTCCATTTGTTCCAAGGCTTGTCTCAGCTCTTCTATCTCTTGCTCAATATTAATTTGTTTTACCTTCTCATCCTTCTTCTTTATCTCACTTTCCTCTCTTTTTCTCTCTTGTTGCTTGCTTGGCAACTTCGTACTCTTCAAGTCTCCACGGACTAATCTTCTCAACATTTCCATTCTTCTTTCTCAAGCAAGTCTCTTTCAACTTGCTTCTTCTCAATGTTTCTTGTCTTTGTGATACCTCACCTTAGGCCCCCCTTTCTTTTCCCTTGGCCTAGTTTTTTGGCATCTAGGCTCTTCCTTCAACCTGCAAAAAAAGACAATACACAAACTCCCAAAACTTCCTTGCCTAGATCTTTGGGCTCTGTTACCAATTTGATACAAAGTAGGGGTTACAAATCTCAAAAGACTCAAAAACAATCACTCATCCAAACCCTCAAACATCAACCAATGGGTTTTGTTTCACATACCATTGTTCTTCCTTGTAGCCTTTCAAAAAGACAATTTTAGACATAACTTTTCAAGCAGAATTGATCTCCAAGAAAGAAGACTTGTTTCAGATACCCATTTGGCCATTATTTAATATATTTCAAAACCAGTGTAGGGTTCTTTGTACGGAAAGCTTCAAATTTTGATTGTCCTATTCCTTGACTAGGCTTATTTAGGCATTTAGGCATGATACAATTGGGTTTTTGACTCCAATGGTCCTTTACTCTTGTTCTAACACATCAAACACATCACATGTGATCTCAAATTACTATTCCTACCACAAGGATCATTCTCCATTAACCTTTATAACAAATCTCTAAGCCTAAAGATATCAATTAATTACATCTGCTGGAAACCCTAGGGTAGATTCAGACCTACTGTTACAAAAAATGCTATAACTTCTACAAATCCCAACAAAAATCGATCAAACCACTTGCAAAAGAAAGTAGATTCAATGCCCTTTCATCTCCAACTGGGTTTAGACTCTAAAACGTCCATACAAATCCATACTATTCAAAAGAACAACAGAAAATAGGGTTTGAGGCAATTTTTACAAAAATGCTTGTAACTTATTCAAACGTGGATGAAAATCTACCAAACCAATTGCATTTGGAAGGTGATTCAATTATATTTCCAACCATACCATGTGCAAGTCATACACAAGCCATACATATCATATAAATGTAAAAGAATAGTCAGATTTATAAGAAAAATACAGTTTTTAAAGTGCAAAAATTGAAATTTCTTTATTCCAATCTCTTCCCAGCCTTCCCAACCTTGGGATTCATGTTTACAACTTGTATTTATGATTTCCCAATCATTTTCCAATGTTGTAACTAACCACTAATTTTTAATTATCCATTACAGCAACTTGACAACTTTTAAGGCAATTTTGACAAATTTTAACAACTTGACCTTAATCTTCCCCAAATGGATCAAAATGATAAAAAATGGTCTACAATGACCTTATTAAACCCAAAAATCCATAAAAAACCTAAAAATCAAAAGGTGACAACATTTATGCTATGATGCTCCTGATTCCCCTGCATCATACTACATACTTGCATGCTTGACTCTGGTGATTCTAGTAATGTTATGCCTTTGTCTATAATGAATAATTTGGGACTGAAAGTGTCCAAGTCTTTTGGCAAGTGTTTTTCTATGGAATCTAGAGAGGTAAATGTGATTGGTCTTGTTAAGGATCTTGAGGTCAAGTTAGTTGCATATCCTAACAAATCATTTTTGATGGACATAATTATAGTAGATTGCCTAGCCAAATGGGGCATGATGCTATCAAGAAAATGGGCAGCCTCTATGGGTGGAAGTATCCAGATGGATCTCTCATATGCCACTATTCTAGTATAGGGTGTAGAGGTAAAGTTGTATAGGGAACAAAAAGTAGAAGATGAACACATAGAAGATAGATACAAAATAGAGGATGGTCATGCAAATTTCTTTGATACTAAAATTGATCACTTTATGGCATGTTGCAGTGATGATAACCCTAATTTGGAGGCTTTACCTTCTAACCTCATTACTCATATTTATGATACAATGGATTTGTGGACTTTATATTTTGATGGTGCATATTCAAGGGAAGGTTCAGGTGCTGGTATTGTCCTAATAGCACCTAACGGTGATCAGTTCGGCAAGTCTTTTAGACTTGATTTTCAGTACACCAACAATGTGGCTGAATATGAGGCACTATTGCTAGGCTTAAATATTGCTCATAAACATGGAATCACATGTCTAAGAATACTTGGTGATTCATAACTAATTGTGCAACATATTAGAAATATATTTGCTGCCAAAGAAAAAAGACTTAGAGGGTATCAAAATGCAGTTTGGGACACAATGGAATTGTTTGATGCCATTGGCATTGAATGGATTGAAAGAACAAAAAATGAAGGAGTAGATTCCCTTGCTGTCATTGGTTCAAAATTTGACCCCCAACTAAATTTTCCCCATGGCCAATATGCTGTGGATATACTCACAAGGCCAACAATTCCTGATAACATTTATAGTTGGCAGGTTTTCAATGACACCAATCAAATTTTTAGTTTTATGAATTGCATGGATGAATTTGAAAATTAGTTGATTGATTGGTAGCCAATGATGGAAATGACAGATGGTAAGGAAACTCTGTTTGGTACTGAGGTTGTGCAATTAAAGACAAATACTATTCCAAAGGGGCTAGTAGCATTAGAAAGAGTATTTGACAACTCAGACCGATGAGTAAAAGTAAACCTGTTACAGAGGATAATGTTGAAGGTGTAAACCTTGGAACTAGGGAGGCACCTAGAATGGTTTACATTGGGAAGAGATTGAAGCCTCATGAGAAGCAGATCTTGATTGCTCTGCTCAAAAAATTCAAGAAGTGTTTTGCATGGTCCTATGATGAGCTTAAGTCTTATAGGGAGGACTTGTTTTAGCATACCATTCCCCTTGAACCTGATGCAAAACCATTTAGGCAAAAACAAAGGCCTATAAATCCTACCATTGCTCCCAAGATGCAAAAGGAACTGTTGAAGATGAAAGAGGGAGGCATTATAAAACCAATTAGATATTCTGAGTGGGTATCCAACCTTGTCCTGGTAAGAAAGAAGAAGGGGAAATCAGGTTGTGTGTGGACTTCAGAAATTTGAATATCAAATCCCTCAAAGATAATTACCCTCTCCCAAGCATGAAACATTTATTACAAAGGGTTGTTGGTTCAGAGTTGATGTTAATGATGGATGGATTCTCTGGATACAACCAAGTGTTGGTCAAGGAGTCTTAACAACACAAAACAACATTCACCACTCCTTGGGGGACCTATGTATACCTCAGAATGCCATTTGGTTTGAAGAATGTTGGGTCAACATTTCAGCGAGCTATGGATGTAGCTTTTGCTGGTCTCATTGATGAGATCATGGTAGTTTATCATGATGACTTGACAAAATTCTCAAAAGAAAGAGGTGAGCACTGCAAGCATCTTGAAGTAATTTTCCAGAGGTGCTTAGAATATGGGTTTTCTTTGAATCCTAAAAAATGCCAATTCGAAGTCGAAGAAGGCAAGTTACTCGGGCACATTATATCAAAAGATGGGGTAAGGATAGATCCAAAAATAGTCAAAGCTGTTGATCTTATTCCCTAGCCTAAATCAGTTAAAGGAACACAATCCTTTTGCAGGCAAATCAACTTTGTTAGGAGATTTGTTCCAAAATTTTCTGAAAAGACTAAGGCCATTTCTAAAATGCTCAAGAAGGGGCATAAAAGAAACTATCAAGGAGGCACCTATACTGATAAGTCTAAATTATTCTAAACCCCTTCAGCTATTTTCCTTTGCTTCTTTTTATACTGTTGCTGTTGTTTTACTTCAAAAGAATGAAGATGGATTTGAACAACTTATTGGATTATTTAGCAAGTCTTTATAGGCTACTAAATTGAATTATTTTATAATGGAAAATCATGCCTATGCATTGGTTAAGGCCATAAAGAATTTTAGTTCTTACTTCACAGGTGCCAAGATCATAGCATATGTACCACACATAGCTGTGAAGGATATCTTCACACAACAAGAAGCTTCTGGGAGAAGGTGTAGATGGATCAACAGGATCCAAGAATATGACATGGACATATAGGTCATAAGGCTGGTAAGAGGTCAAGGCATACCTAAGATGATGGAAAATTCCAACTTAGAGGCAATTGAGATAGATGAGTTAAATGCTTCTTAATCTGCTAGTATATGTGCTTTGGCTAACAATCCATGGTACAAGGATGTTATATTTTATCTTGAAAACATGAATTGTCCACCATGTATGGATGAAAATTAGAAAAGAACACTCAAGCTAAACTCTCAAAGGTATGTCCTGTTCCACAATGAGCTAATGTGGAGAAATCACGAAGGTGTATTGCTCAAATGTCTGGATCAGGAGCAAGCTGAGACAGTGATGAAGGAATGTCATCATGGTGTTTGTGAGGGGCATTTCAGAGCTGAAACCACCGCCCATAAAATTTTAAGAGCTGGATATTGGTGGCCGACCTTGTTCAAGGATGTGGTACAAAAGATAAGGAAGTGTGATGCTTGCCAAAGATTTTCTAGTAAGTTGAAATTTTCTAGGACATTACCCCTGTTACCCCTTGCTGTAGACGCACCTTTCCAACAGTGGGGAATTGACTTCATTGGAGAAATACAGGAAAGGTCCAGCAATGGTTTTAAGTGGATCCTTGTGGCCATTGATTACTTCACTAAGTGGGTAGAGGCAATCCCCAATCGCAATGCAACTTCCAAGTTAGTCCTTGACTTCATAGTAAGCAATATAATCACTAGGTTTGGAGTGCCAAGTAGGATTTTGGTAGACAATGCAATGTGCTTAAGATCTCAAGAGATGTTGACCATGTGTTCTAAATTTGGCATAAACCTTGTGCATTCATCTCCTTATCATCCCCAAAGTAATGGACAGGCTAAGTCAAGTAATAAAAGTCTGATGAAGATCATAAGGAGGAAACTAGATCAGAACAAGAAGAGATGGGATGACAGTTTAAAGTACGCCCTTTGGGTCGATAGAATAACTTTCAAGAGATCTATTGGTAGAAGCCCATTTGAGATGGTATATGGAGTAGAAGTGAAGATGCCCATGAACATAGAATTGCCAGTCTACCAGCTGCTACAAGAGATTGAAGGGGAGCAACATTCAATGCAATGTCTCAGAGGATCTTGCATCTAACTGAGATAAAAGAATAGAGAAAAGATGCACATGACAAAATGTTGCACTAAAAGCAGAAAATGAAGCTCTTATTTGATAAGAATACTGTGTCAAGAGACTTCCAGGTTGGTAATTTAGTGCTTCTCTGGGACGCAAGATCTGAAGATAAAAGGAAACATGGCAAATTCAGTCCCTTATGGCTTGGGCCTTATGAAGATGCAAAAAATTAGAGCTCAATGTCTACCGTTTGATGACCCTGGAAGGAGAATTGCTGGAGCTGCTTGTTCATGGTCAGCTTTAAAAGCATTACTTTTCATAAGTGATGTTATCTTTAAAATTTTGTGATGAAATCTTGCTATATCTATTTTTTTGATTTCGAGCAGTCTTGACCACTGTTGGTCTTGATGGTGTTTTGTTTTTGTTCCTGTGTATCATTTTTTGATGGTCTACCCAGAGATCTAGATTCTCACTGTGCCATTGCTTGGCACACAACCCCAACCAGAGCCACTGTTGACACCTGAAAAATTAATCTCCAAAATGCTTCATTTTGCCCTCATGTCACACTCTATGACTTCATTCTTGAATATGTGGCTTATAACCAATTTAAAGGAACTCTACTAAAAATCCATTGCTAAATCTGTATTGAGTCATTTCCTGTCTTGTTTTACTAAATCTTTGCAATTTTTTCCAATATCGCATCCCCGCAGATATGCCAGATAAACCCTTGCGGGCTTGCGGGAGCTAGGGTGCAATATCGTCGCTTACAGCAATAACATAGCGACCTGTATGAAGCATGGCAGGCCGACGGTAAGGATTTAACTATCATCGCATTACCGCGACAGTTAAGGGAGAGGCCCACGAGATCGCGGCAAGAAAGGAGAAGTCACTGCGCTACCGCGGTGGTCATTAAAAATGCCCACGGGACGGCAGTAAGTGTCTAGTCGTTACCACTATAGCATAGGGAGTGTTTTCTCTTGTCTTTGGGCTAGTGGTAAGAAACATATTCACCGCTATACTGCGACAGTCAGCAAAATGGCGTGCAAGATTGTGGTAGGGCTTGAGCCGGATATAAAATGTTTACTGCAGCCCAGCAACGATCTCAAAAGTGAGTCTGCAGGCCAATGGTATAAACTCAAGCGGCATATAATATATCACCGCAGTCCCGTGGCAAGTAAGTGGATGACCGACAGCAATGCGGTAAGAAGGGGCTGGGGTAAAATGGTCACCGCGCCCCTACGACGGTTTCAAGTGAAGCTTGTAGGTGTGTGGTAAAGGAGTAAATGAAACAATATGTTCACCACGGTCCTGCAGAGGTCGATGAGGATATCTGCGGGCCGACGGTATGAAGTAAAGTATATGAAATGCAGCCCACAACCCTGCGATGGTTTTGCATAGCATCAAATATGGCGTGCGGGACTGCGGTAAGGTCTCAGTTGGCTTCGACACGGGATTTTTTAAACAAGAGAAAGACCATTGACTTCGATGTGGCAGTCCATGTGGTGCTTCGCAGAGCTCGTTGGTGTTTTGCAGGAGCCGATGAAGACACATAGACTCTAGGGTTTGAGATTTAAAGTGTTGTAAAGGCTTTGCTTGGTGAGTTTGAAGGGATGTGTCTTGTATGCCATTAATGCAGGTGCTATGCCTTTCAACTACCCCTTCTTTCTTAGGTATTTGTTGCATTTATGGTTGTAGATCAGAAACCAGTTATGTGCATTAAGGCTTAAAATATCTTCCATCTGCCTCTAGACCCTTGATATCTTTGCAGTTATTTCTGGTAGATAAACGTCTCTTCTGGCTGAGATATTTTTTCACATGGCCCTTAGGGGAAATTTGTTGTAACCTAATTAGGTCAATGAGAATCAGATGCTATATATGCATGAATATAAGATGTAAAAGGGGTTGGTCTTTTGGGCATTTTTAGGAAGTCGAGTGCATAGCTCTCTAGGGTTTCAAAAAGCAAAAAGTTTTAGTTCTCCAGCAGTGAAGACACAGGTCATGAAAGTTTTTTCATATTGATTTTAGCTATCAGTGTATGAACTCCTTTTCTCTTATGTAATCTTTCAAGGAAATCTTGAATCTCTTTTAGGGTTTCCTCTTGCCACATTTCGTGGTATGACTGTAACCATTGATCAGATGAATGAACAGATTCTTAAAACATTACATGATATGTGATGATCTCTTTTATGGTTGTAGATGATTGATTGTATCTTGATAAAGGATTACTAAGCATATTCTCTATTGATTGTTGTTCTTCTTGCATCTGAATATCAAGAAAGTGCATGTTTCATTTCTCTTATTGTTTTCTTCTTTTTTGTTGAACTGTGGACTCTGTAACCCAATATATTAGGCACCAGTCTAAAAGTTTCCATGACCACCCACACTCTTAAAAAATCAAAACAAATTCATTATGTGTGAAGTAGTTAGTTTGTATGTCTTGCAAACAAGCATACCCACACTTTCCATTGTCAATGGGAGTACCTTTTCATCAGCTATATAGGGGTTATTAATGACAACTAGTTGTTTTAGGTCCAGTGACAACTTTTGGGGCCTAAAAGACGAGTTGGGTTTGGTTGTCCTTTCATTTTTAGTTGTTCATTTGGTGTAGAAACCAATACCTATTTAGGTATACCCCTTGGAATATCCCTCCTAGGTTTAAGCTGAGCCTGAACTGCAAAGGAGTAAACCCACTTCTATTAGTTGGCCAAAATTGCCCTGAATTTGTTGATGAACCTTTTCCTCTCACCCAGAATGACCATCCATGGCCTAGGTGATTTAGGAATGTTTTAGGGTTTAGGGTTACAGTTATTTTGGGTCCCAACAGCTTGAATCCTAAGAAAATATTTGATTGGATAACTAACCTATATTGTTGATTTAAATAGAGTAAAATTTGCTAATAATTTGAAAGGTCATTTTGGGTAAAAATTCAAACATGTGTCACACTTTCGGCCAACTAAATAGTTTTGGGAGAAATAGTTTCACTCGAAACCACAAAGCACCTATGTGGCATTACGTGGCATAAATAGTTCCGTTCGAAACCTTTTCGCTCAAATTTTAAAAAAATATAAAATCTGATTTCAAATTTCAAAAGGGTGTTTATTTATATAGAAAGTTTCGAGTGAGAAAGTTTCACTCAAAACTTTTTTTAGTGATACATTTTCTCTCAAAAGTGTTTATGTAGCGTCCCATGTGGTAGCTAACTCCCTCATTTTCAACAAATTGGACAAAACTTCAAGTTCAACTCCAAATTTCTCCAACCAAAGGGTATTTTCATGAAAATCTAAAAATACCTTTTGGTAGATGTCAGTCTAGAACTTAGAAATATTTTTTTTAATATTTTGATTAATTCTATTAGGATTATTTTTAATTTTAAGTGCAAGTAGGTTATTATAATCAAACATGCAACTGAATAGAAATTAAAAATAAATAGGTAAAATATATTTAAATTTTTAAAAAAACATATGACGCATAAGAGGAGAGAATCTTTTCCAAAAGGGTATTTTAAAAATAAAAATAAAAATAAAAAAATTTACAAAAGTTGACGTCCCATGAAAACTATAACGTAAATTTGACTTTAAAATTTTATTAAAAAATAATTATTCATCAAATTTTTTTTTTTTTTCCATGCACTAGATATTTGAGTTGTCTAATTAGAAAAAAATTAAAGATAAAAAGTTAATTTTGCTATATTTTTCTTGATTTCCCATCGATGTCACTTTTTTCAAAAAATTTCAGCAATTAAAATTCATCTATTAAAATTCATAAAAAAATATCCAACTAATTTTGAAAAAAACCTAAAAAATTATAAGCATAAACTAAATTAAAATTTCTACATTTCATTAGTTTATGTCATTTTAAAATTTGAAACATACATATGAATTTTTCGTCATTCAAGTTAGAAAAATATATTTGTGTTGGCCGTTTCCTTTATAAAAGTGTTACACAATTATGAACTTTTACCCTACTGCTATCTTGTGGAAAATATCTAATTAGAGAGAAATAAAAAATCTTAATATTGAGAAATGTGATAGAATGGTGTATAAATTGAAATCTACGTTTATTTTTGTAAATTACCAGTCGGAGTTATTGAAAAGGTTACAAATTTGAAGTAGAAATATATGATTGAAAGATTATATTGAAGAATATTACATACTAACAATAAGAGTAGGTCATCATAAAGAAAATCAAGAGAAAATGGCTAGATATATAAATGATTTAAGAGGATCTATTCAAGAAGAGCTTAGCATATTGAATATATAGATTGTTAAGGAAGGATACCAATTGGCCCTCAAAGTTGTAGATAAGTTGGACTACAAATTCTAAAGTAAACAAAGCAAGTGAAAAAAAGTGGTAAATTCCCAAGAGAAAGATATCAAGGCAAGGGTAGAGAAAAATATAATGATGAAATATAAGCAAAAGATAACACTAGAAATCACTATAGATATAAATCTGATTTCTCTGGTATGGTAGAAATAAAAGTAGATCTAATTATGTTAATGATGGAATATATGAAAGTAGTGGAAGATATGGAAGAGGCGAGATGATATCCTTTAAAGGAACTTGTTTCAAATGTGGAATTATATATCATTTTAATGCACCGAATCACAAGGAAGATATAATAAAAGATATGGGAGAATAACAAGAGAAACACATGTTAATGAAGAAAGATCACCACATGAAAAGGTAAATGCACTAGAAAAGTGCCATTACATATAAGAAAAATTTGTTGAAACCTACTAGAGATTTGAATGAGCTTGTGCAAAAGAAAAATTTGTTTATAAGCATATACAAGTGTGAAGGTAAATGTTGTAAGGTAATCATTGATAGTGTTAGAATTGATAATTTAGCTTCAAATGAAATAGTTAAAAAGTAGAATTTTAAAAATAGTAGAACATCTTAATTCTTATAGAGTCCTTGGTTGCAAAAAGATCATTTAATTCTTATTAGTGAACAATTTCTTGTGAAATTTAAGATTAGGGAATATAAATAACAAAGTTCTATGTGATATCATACCCATGGATATTTCTCATATTTCGTTGGGTTGACCATGACTTTTTGATAGAAAAGTTATACATGATAATAAAAAAAATATTTATAGATCAATGAAAGATAGAGCAAAACATGTATTGATTCCCTTGAAAGAAGAAAGTGAGAGAATAATCTTGCAAGAGAATTACTGGTAAATGGTAAGCAATTTTTGAGAGATTTGAAGAAGACAGTTTGTTTTGATATTCTTTCTAATGAAGGTAAAAAGGGCCATAGATGTAGATGTGACAATTCATCCTAAGATTTCTAAGTTGTTGGAAGGATAAATGATATTATTTCTAATAATTTATCTAAAGAATTACCACTAGTGGGAAGCATATGGACCTAATTCTTTGAGAAAGTTTACCTAACAAAGCAACTCATAGATTGGCACCAACGAAAAGTGTAGAGTTGAATAGACAAGTGGAAAAATTGTTGAATAAATGAATGATAAGAAAAAGTTTTAAGTCGATGTGTGGTACCAACTATTTTAACACATAAGAAAGGAGGAGAATAAATAATATGCATAAACTTCAGAGCAGTAAACAATACTACTATCAAATATAGATTCCCATTGCCAAGGATGGATGATTTAATGGATTGTTTGAGTGAAATAAAATATTTTAGCCACATAGATTTAAAGAGTGGATATTATCAAATCAAAGTTATAAAATGAGTTGAATGGAAGATGGCATTCAAAACAAAAGAAGGTTTGAATGAATGGTTAGTTTTGACATTTGGGTTGACAAATGCACCTAGTATTTTATGAGGCTGATGAATGAGGTATTAAAACCATATCTTGGTAAATTTTTACTATATGTTTGGATGGCATTCTAATTTTTAATAAGATTAAATAGAAACACTTAGAACACATTAGATTAGTATTATAGAAACTAAAAAAAGAAAAAATGTTGATGAATGTAAAGAATTGTAATTTCATGAAAAATAATTAGTACATTTAGGCTTTATTATTTATGCTAATGGACTAAAGATGGATCATGAGAAAGTTAGAGAAATTGTTGAAAGGCCTACACCCATGAATATTTCTGAAATTAGATCGTTTCATGATTTGACAAGTTTTTACAAAATGTTTATAAAAAATTTCAATGGGATATATGCACCAATTATAAAACTATGAGGAAACATAAGAAATAATTCAAATGGACTGTCGCAATTAATAAAAAAATTGAATTATTGAAGAGGAAAGTAATTAAACAACTTGTGTTAGTTTTACCAGATTTTGACAAGTTATTTCAAGTTGATTATGATGTGAGTGGGACCACAATTGAAACTATTTTTTAGTTAAGAAAAACATATTGCATATTTTAGTAAGAAATTGAATGATACCAAAAAAAATCTATTTATGATCAAGAATTCCATGCAATTGTGCAAGCTTTGAAGAAATGGAGACATTATTTGTTGTCAAAAAAATTTGTTTGGTATACTTCAAATGTTGTGATATTCAAATAGTTAAAGTAAAGAAATTTCAAAGTATATCAAATGAATTGAATTTTTTTTAAATTACTCATTTGTGTTGAAACATAAAAGTAGAAAATCTAATAGAGTAGCTGATGTAGTAAGTAGAAGACATAACGTACTATTGGAAATAAGAATAGAAGTTGGTTTTGATGAGATGATGAATTTATATGAGAATGACTTTGATTTTGGTGAGGCATGGACTACATGTAAGTTACCAATAATTGTAGATAGAGCTAAGTGGTTGGATTATCTAATTCAAGACAATTTGTTGTTTAGAGGTAATCAATTATGCATTCCTGAGAGTTCAATGTAATAAAATTTGGTCAAGAAGAAATATAATGGAGGATTGACATGAAATATAATGGAGGATTGACATGACACTTGGGCATAGATAAATCATATGTTTTGGTAAGTGAAAGGTACTATCGACCTAAATTATATGTGGATGCTAGGAAATTTGTGTAGAATTGTAAAATTTGTCAAATTGCAAAAGATAGTAGTTAGAATATTGGTTTATATTAATTATTGCCTATACTAGAGAGACCATGGGATGATTTTAGCATGGATTTTGTGTTAGGATTGTTGAGAATTCAAAGAAGAGTTGATTCCATTTTGATAGTTGTTGATAGATTTTCTAAGATGACATGTTTTATTGCTTGAAAGAAGACTCATCATGGTGTATGTGTAGTTAATCTATTTTTTAAAAAAGTTGTGAGATTATATGGGTTACCTAAAATCATTGTGTTAGATAGGGATGTAAAAATTGTCATTTTTTGAGAACATGGTGGAAGAAGATGAATACATAATTGAAGTTAATTCAACATATCTATAAATTGATGGACAAATGTAAGCTGTAAATAAGAGCTTGGATAATGTATTTAAATGTTTAACAAATGAAAGAATGGGTAGTTGAAATCTAACATAATAATTCAATAAACAAAAGTACATGCAAAACACCATTTGAGATTATGTATAGACAAAAACCTAGAAATGTTTTAGATTTGAGAAATTTCATTGCAAGTCATAAGAAAATTAATATGATAGAAGATTATGCAAAGCATATAAAGAATCTACATGAGGAGTTTGGAGTTCAATTGGGACAAATGAATTTGATATATAAGGAACATGTAAATTTGAACATGAGACTTAAAGAATATGAGGTAGGAGATGAAGTAATGGTATATCTAACCAAGAAGATATTCCTTGCTGGAACATATAACAAGTTGAAAACATGGAGATTTGGACCCTTTAAAATCATTTAAAAGTTTGACTTAAGAAATGCATATTAAATAGAGTTACCAAAAAACCTTGGTATATCACCAATGTTTAACATTGCAAATTTATATGAATATCATGAAGGAAAATAAAATGAGAACAAAGCAAAGCAAATTAGAGAAAAACAATACCAAAACTGCAAACAGAAAAGATAGAAGAAATAATAGGTAATAGAACTGGGAGAAGCACTAGAAGCAAGAAGTATGAAGAACATTTGGTTAAATGGGAAGGAAGGCCTATTGAAGATTCCACATTGTTATCTTCAACGAAGGTGAACTATTTTGGTTTCCCTCCAACTAACCCAAAGTGAGGGACTCATTTTCAATATTCTGGGGTGTTTCATGTAGGAGCATCATTGGCCTTGCAATCCTATATCAACCAAAAATATTTTTCCTTTAATGTTTGTTTAGCAAGTTTAATGTTTTCCAATTGTTTTCTAATAAAGTACAAGAAGTTTGTAGCATCACATCTCACCACATTTGTAATAGTTCGTTCAAGCTTCATATCTATCACCACATGTATTTTATGTTACATTTCTTCTTGATTGCATATCTTCAGTTGCAGTTTGGAACATAAGCTCTACAACATATTCTACACGTTCCATTCAAATTTTATTAAGAGCTAATCACCACATCTATGTATCATCTTGAGGACCTAGAAACTAAACTATGCATTGTATAACAGAACCTTGTTTCATGGCAAACTTTAGAATCACATGCCAATTCTTAAGGTTCTTAAGTTGACTTTGAGTTCTAAAAGGTGTCATGTATGAAACCACATTGCATTTGAAGACTCCTAACTTGAGCTGCATTGTTTGAGATAATCTGCATGTTATTGTTGAGCACACACACAATAGAAGGTGATGCATCCAATTCCGAGGCTGACTAATGATCAAATCATTTAATATTGAGATTGTTGATCCTTATTACATTCCCCTAAGTTGGTGTAACATGTTTTCACGAAGCACATCATTTTACATCTACTTATATATATAAAAGAGAGTTTAATAGATCACTTGAGGACAAAAACCACATGAACAGTGCATGAAAAGAGGAAATTAGAAGAAAAGTCTATAGAATGCTAGAACAAAAATAAAATATTAGGCATAAGTGTTGAATTTCTGAATTCTAAAAAAATATTAATTGATCTATTTTATAATCAAATGGCTAAAGACCTAGCTATTGCAAGCTCATTGAAGCTTCTTTGTAATTGCTATTTCTAAATTAATAAATCAATTTTCATGTCAAATCTTATTATTTCCACTCGGTCTTATGTTGACTATTTACTTTAACTATATAATTAATCATTCATTGAACCTACCAACCATGACTACATCATTAAAATTTGTGAAACAATAAACTTCTAACAACAATAATAATTAAACATTAATAACAGAAGAAAGGGGAAACAGTGAAATGGAGAGCAGCCAGAAGTAACAGGGAGGCTGCCTGTGGTTCCTTTGTTTTCTTGTTTGATGCAGCTTGTCTTCCCTCTGGGTCCCATAGATTGTGGTCTCGTGGACGTCATTAAAAGCCATCATTCATTCATTCATTCACTTGTAAATGCATATCCACACCAAAACATCATATCAAGTGGTTGGGTGAGGCGCTTATATTTTTTCAATTATTGTACCTGTGCAGGTTGTGTCTGTGGCACGACTTTGTGATATGGACTTTTACGGAGTCAACTGTCTAAAGATAATGTAATCTCTTTCAAAGGAGAGATTGTAAGTTGGCTTGGCATAAAATAATAAACTAAGGAATTTGAACACAAAACAATTTATTTGTAAATGTAAATCCATTCCAAACTGGGTGAGGCAACTACAACTTTTAAATTAATCATTGCCACTTTGGAGTGGAGGTTTTAGACATGCTCGAAATGTAATGCACCACCGTGGAATTTGAACATGGATCATTCTACTTGTAAATGTAAATACATACCAAAATATCAAACTGAGTGTTGGACGAGACATTGTATCCTCACCCAAGTGGAGATTTTAAACTTGCTTGTTGTAGGAGGTGCCATTATGGGATTCAATCAAGCTTGGTTGGCATAGAATATTCCACCTTGGAAATTGAACACAGATCAGCTTACTTGTAATGTAAATCCTTAACAAAATACTCAACCGAGGTGTTGCATCACACACATTTATAAATTATCATAATCTCTCTCACTTAGCAATTTTCAGCTTGCTTTTGAATGCAGATCAATTTATAATTTCTTACAATTGGATGAGGAGCTTACATTCTCTATTTATTCTAACAATCATGGCCAAGCATGTAGATATTAATTAGTAAATAATGTTGTTTAACTATGAAGTAAATGAACTCTCTTCAACATTAAAATAAGAGGACATGTTGAAGATAAGAGGACTGATCTCTATTTCCACCGTTGACTACCTGTAAAATACCATCGTTGATTTTGTTGATAAAATTATCCATGTTTTGATAACTTAGATGAAACCATCTCTGCTTTTGCACACACATCTGATGATATTAACTCATATGAAGAGCCAAGATATGCTCTTCCAATATTTCACAAGTTATATACTTCCATAATATATTACAAGACAAGATTATTAAATTAGAAGATGCAAGTGTAATCAATATATAATCAGATGCTCAACTAGTGAAGAAAGTACCAATGGACAAAATTCTTTCTTGTAAAATTGAAATTACATCAATATCCTGAACAACCAAGTCTTTGCATTTAAAACTTGGATTTACTTCCATAATATATTGCAAGACAAGATTATTATTTTAGAAGATGCAAGTGTAATCAATATGTCGAAAGATGCTCAACTAGTGAAGAAAGTACCACTGGACAAAATTCTTTCTTGTAAAATTGAAATTACATCAATATCTTGAACAACCAAGTTTTGCATTTAAAACTTGGATTTTGAGAAAGAAAAAATAGAAAAAGAAATGGTACTTTGATGCATCCCAGCAGTTTAATCTTGGTTCAAGATCCTTTCTGCAACTAGTAAGTCATCCGGTGTAGTCACCTATAATTGACAAAAGAAATGATTTACTACCTTTCAAAATATTTACTAGATTTGATAGGTCAGGAGTACATATGCTAAAAATTATTCTTGGTAGTATTTGTCTATCTGAATGCTTTGAGGAATGTTTGCACTTTGAAGAACCTTATGTTTTTTAATTACTTGCCTTGATATTTGTATAAGAACCTTGAGTAATATAGACAGGATGCTTCAGATACTCCACAATAGATACATCATCAGTGACTTCTAAACTTTCCCTGTAATGACAGCCTTTTAAGTTAGAGAATTCAGAAGAAACATAATATTTTTATAAGCAGTTCAGCAGCCAGCTTTATGCTTGAAAAAGAAACATAACATTATTATAAGCAAAATTGTTTGCTTAAATTTATAATCAAAATGTCCGCATTGAAAATATAGAACTAAAATTAATAGTTTTTCTTGTTAATTTGGTATATTATTGATAGAACAAATTAATTGTGGAGCTAAGCACAAATTTTCCTTCATCATGGTATGCAGTGGGATCCTAGCAACACATGCATCAAAGTTAATGCAGAGAATCTTGTAAATGCATTAAGGTTTATATCATGATGAGGGGAAATCTATGATCCCATAAGCTTTGCTTGTTTGTTACTTGCTTTTAAAAGGATGTCTACAATCTACTTGATCTTCAAAAGCTATCCATGTTTTTAAATGTTATTAACACTTAAATTAAATGTTTATTAACTACTCAAATAACTGCTCCATTTTGACTTAGGTCTTGGTCAGTAATAAAAATTGGTTCAGAACTTCAGATACATATAAACAAGTGTCTACCATCTGGATTTTTTTCCACATAGGTGGCACTTAACATATATTTTTTGTAATAAACTACCCAATTTTTTTTTCAAGTTTGTACAATGATATCACAATGTTAGCACAATAATGCAACTAAATAGAATACCTCCACACTTTCTGATCACCAAGTTCCCATAATGGGCGAGGTGAGAGCATACAGTGCTTTGGCTTACGAACAAATCTTTGCAATTGAAATAAAGCACAATCATCCGCTAAATAGCAGGCATCTGCTTTTCAGCAGGCATCCACTTATCCAGTAGGGATACTCCACTTATTCAATGGGTGAATGAACAAGAAAGATAAACGTTACAATTCCTCCACATTGGCGGTAAATCATCTAGGGGTTACAATATGTGTTTGCAACAAAGTAAAATTTACAATGAAATGTAGATTAGCTGTAAATTCATTTCATAATTCTGATTTCCATTGGTTAGCACTGCTGCAACAATTAAGCTCATAGAAAAAACCACATGGATGAAGAAAGGACTCAAAATCAACAGCAAATAGACCACCAAAGTATACCAAACATGAAAATATGAAGGAATCCCTTGTGAGAGATTGTATTATGGCTGCTGTAGCACTGCCACAAATCTGAAAACTACTGAATCAGCCATGAAGAAGTCACAATAGCTGCCCAGATTTACTCATTCTAGCACCAAACTCCCAAACAAGATTTATTCTGTCCTTGGCGGCCTCCAAAGTGAAGTTTTGAGCACCCCAAACTAAGCGATCTGCATTAAAGATCCCATGCCCTCTAGCTGTATGGACTTGCATGAAGGTACGGCCTGCTCTTTTCACTCTAAAATCTGCAACAAACATATCATGTAATACATGGATATTGACGCCCCAAAAGAAGGATAATTATGCATATAAATCTGAGGGAAAAGATCAATCATTGATCACTCAAAATACCACCTGCCCAGCTTGCACAGGTACGGTCCTCCAAGAGTACGGCTGCCCCTAAAAACCCAACAGTCAATGCAAACTCCCAATAAACTATATAGAACTGAAGCTCCTTAACATGTTAACAATTTCCAAACCATACCATGCAGCCAAGTAAACCATTAATTACAATGAAATATTATTTGAGTTCAAGCACTAGTACAACCATGAAGGGTACGGATCAGCCAGAGATAACCTTCAATTTTCACAAACTCCAAAACCCTTATCAGTACTCCATCAATAATAAGTCACAATACATCCAAAATCTCAAAAGATAAATCATCAAATCAAAATACCACAAGAATCCATGAAAGCCCAGTGTGATTTCTGTATGAAACCACTATTGCACCAACTAGGGTGAATCTTTCACCACCGAAACTGATCATCTTCAAGAGGGTTTTCGTCCTCAAGAAGGAAAAGGAAGAACTCGCAGGTTCAATCCAACAAAGTAACAATATCAAAAACCAAAAGCATCCCTTCAAATGAGCTCTCATTTCCCTTGAAAAGCTGATTTCAGTAACTTAAAAATGGGACAGCAGTAACAAATCTAAAATCCTCTGAAAATAACAAGAGATTTGTACCATTTCAAACCATAATATCCCAAAGTCATGGCTAAAATTTCTCTCCAATCCATTAGTAAGAGTGCAAATGTAATCACCAAATAGCTGGTAGAGAGAGAAATAACACTATAATGCCTGAAATTTTGATCCTTATCACTACAAGGATCATGGGAATTGGTGTCTTCTTCGAAAATCTCTTGTACTCCATTCATCAAAGCATCAACCACTAAAGGACATGGAGTAACAACTGTCTCAAAAACTAGTCCCAAAGAAGAACTAGCTTGAGTTAGAACACCATTCTTTCCAAGAAATGGATTGTCCAACAAATAGATATCACAATTAGGTCCTTTTTTCTTCAGGATTTCATAAAGAACAAGCTTGAAATCCCCTCTATTAGCTGCTGTAATAAAATTTCCAGCAACTACACAACCCCATTTTGACAACTTCTCAATGTCAAAGAAGTTGGGGTCACCATGAATCATCATGTCCCAAGCTGAAATTTCATTGTCAATAACATATGATGGCTATGACATGCAACTTATCAACTCTACTGAATCCTCATTTGCACACTTCCATTCTGGTGGTTTTCCAGGGGGATTGCCAAGCATAAGGTTTGGTGCAACCGTGCAACCACAAAATGAGAACTGAAATCAACACCAAGATGAAAAACACACTCTAATTCAATTTTTGGATCAACTCCTGGACCCCATTTCTTGATGTTTTCATCAAGTGTGTTGCCTCTATCAGGGATTGGCTCATCCTCCAATATGAAAAGTGGATTATCATCAGCTGCTTTTGCATGTATGACAAGGAGAGGATTATGAAAATCATGTATATCATTAATTTCCTCTTGCTCGGCACCATCTAAAATTGCATCTGCAACTTCTGAACTTCTTGGCATGATTTCCAATTCATACTCCACTTGAAGAGTAGCATCCTCTTCGATCACTAACTGCATTTCTTCAACCATTGCACCCCTTTCAAGCTCCCTCAAGTTTGTAAGAGCAACAAGTTGTTCGTCAACTTCTTGAAATGCCAATTGGGTACCCTGTAACTTGTCTTTAAGGGCATTAAGCTCAAAGATGAGCTCATCTATTTTTCTCTCCTTTTCTCTTGCAATATCAATGGCATGATCCCGATCACTAATCACATGTAAATATTCAGATTTCATTGCCTCCATTGTTTCCTTGATGATCTGCAATTTTGTATAAGTTATTCCATTCTCAATTCCCTTCAATCTCCTCAATTTGGGCTTCCCCAATGAGGCCTTCAACCAACTCATGTGAGCTATCCAAACTCACCAGGACATGAATCACCTTCTCATATGAGATAAAGAGTTGATCCTTCAACTCACACAATTCTCTAGGCCTTTGTTCACTCAAATACCTTGGTTCTTCAAGAAGCAAGGGTTCCAAAATTTCCTCTTCTTCATCACTTTGATCAAATGATATGGCAGCATCAAACTCAAGCATTGAGTCATCACCAAAGGTTGATTTGAAGTCTTCATCGGCATACTCTTCTTTTGAGATCTTTGAGGAGTCAGACTGTTCTTCACTCTGCATGGGCAATTCCCACTCATACTCAAAACTACAATCAAAAGCATGGTGAAGATGCTCCTCATTAGGTGTTTTGAAAATTTCAGCAGCATCAACCTTTTCAACCTCTGTAAATTCACCTTTTCCCATGCCCCCATCAGGACACTCTGCCACAAAGCTCTTAGGCTCGCTTGCTAAATCACTTTCTAGCAATCAATTAATCATTCTCAACTCATTTTTTAATGAAGTAATATCTTCAAGCTCTTCATCAAATGGACTTGCAAAGTCCAACACATCTGATTTAGCAACATTTTTGTCTTCTTCAAAGCTAGGCTCAGCTTTACAAATTTCTGTAGTCTTCCCCAAATCAGCTAGCTCCTCTTGATTTGTGTCCCTTTCTTCATCATATAGAGGCTCAAATCTATTTATTTCAGCTATCAGGTCTTCACCTTCTCCTTCTTTGGCTACCATGTAAACTTTCAATTTCTCCTCACATTGTTAAGCAGCCATTTTAGCTAGCACTTTAGCAGCTGATAAAGAATCTTGATCTTCCCCTCTCAAGTTGTTCAATGAGGCTTCTATAAGAGGCTGGGAAAAATCATCTCCGTCATTAATCACTAATGTCATGATACTTTGCATGGCTAGCATAATACTCATATCAATGATCTTTTCTAATTTTAGAAAAGAAGAAGCCAAACATTTGAAGTATTAGGCTTTCACACCCATCGTCTAGCATCAACACACAAGCTTGCATCTTGGCCACAGTTTGTAAGATTTTCACCCTCTTATCAAAAGAAGGGCTCTTGATGTCACTTAAACCTCGAAAGCTTTCCACAAGCAATTGTAATATCTCCTTCATCTTTCCATCATCATAAGCAGACTCAGTAGTTGATATTCTTATGACTTCGCTGATACATGTGATAACTGCTAAACTTACATCCTTGTCTGGATGCCTCAACAACTCCGGCTTACACAACAAAGTCTTAGAAGGAATTAATACCACCCGCATAACCTCAGAAGGTGACTGAGGAACTTTAGATAAACATTTCTCAACTTCTTCCAAAGAGTTGAGAAGACTCTCATCTGACCATTGCAAAGTTTTCAGCTCCAATCCTGCTTCAAAAAGTCTTTCACACAAATCATCCTCCATGAGAGATGCCATGATTTCACCTTCACTCATCAAAATCTTTCACTGCCAAACACTGAACACACATGCAAGTGCTGATCACCCACACGTAAGACTGAAAATTTTGACTCACACTTGAAGCTTTGCAAAGATTGAGTAGCAACCCAAACAGGCTGGCACGATCACCAGCTTTGATACCACAGTAATAAGCTAACCAAATTTCTTTTCAAGTTTTGTACAATGATATCACAATGTTAGCACAATAATGCAACCAAATAGAATACCTCCACACTTTCTGATCACCAAGTTCCCATAATGGGCGAGGTGAGGGCATATAGTGCTTTGGCTTACAAACAAATCTTTGCAATTGAAATTAAGTACAATCATCCGCTAAATAGCAGGCATCCACTTATCCAGTAGGGATACTCAACTTATTCAGTGGGTGAATGAACAAGAAAGATAAACGTTACAATTCCTCCACGCTGGCGGTAAACCATCCAGGGGTTACAATACGTGTTTGCAACAAAGTAAAATTTACAATGAAATGTAGATTAGCTGTAAATTCATTCCATAATTTTGATTTCCATTGGTTAGCACTGCTGCAACAATTAAGCTCATAGAAAAAACCACATGGATGAAGAAAGGACTCAAAATCAACAGCAAATAGACCACCAAAGTATACCAAACATGAAAATATGAACGAATCCCTTGTGAGAGATTGTACTATGACTGCTGTAGCACTGCCACAAATCTGAAAACTACATAATCAGCCATGAAGAAGTCACAATAGCTGCCCAAATTTACTCATTCTAGCACCAAACTCCCAAACAAGATTTATCATGTCCTTGGCGGCCTCCAAAGTGAAGTTTTGAGCACCCCAAACTAAGCGATCTGCATTAAAGATCCCACGCCCTCTAGCTGTATGGACTTACATGAAGGTACGGCCTGCTCTTTTCACTCTAAAATCTGCAACAAACATATCATGTAATACATGCATATTGACGCCCCCAAAGAAGGATAATTATGCATATAAATCTGAGGGAAAAGATCAATCATTGATCACTCAAAATACCACCTGCCCAGCTTGCATAGGTACGGCCCTCCAAGAGTACGGCTGCCCCTAAAAACCCAACAGCCAATGCAAACTCCCAATAAACTATATAGAACTGAAGCTCTTTAACATGCTAACAATTTCCAAACCATACCATGCGGCCAAGTAAACCATTAATTACAATGAAATATTATTTGAGCTCAAGCGCTAGTACAGCGATGAAGGGTACGGATCAGCCAGAGATAACCTTCAATTTTCACAAACTCCAAAACCCTCATCAGTACTCCATCAATAATAAGTCACAATATATCCAAAATCTCAAAAGATAAATCATCAAATCAAAATACCACAAGAATCCATGAAAGCCTAGTGTGATTTTTGTATGAAACCACCATTGCACCAGCTAGGGTGGATCTTTCACCACCGAAACTAATCATTTTCAAGAGGGTTTTCGTCCTCAAGAAGGAAAAAGAACTTGCTGGTTCAATCCGACAGAGTAACAATATCAAAAACCAAAAGCATCCCTTCAAATGAGCTCTCATTTCCCTTTTTATAACTTTTTGAGAGGAATATATTATTATCTTCCTTTTAACTCTTCATATTTCTTTTTCTCAAAAAGACCTTTTTTGAAATAATAATAATATATCATATGTGAGGCCCCCTTTTTAAGTGTCTCATTTAAAACACTTAATTACCTTTCCAATGAGCTATAACACTTAGGTACTTCTTATTTATTGTCATCCTTAGGAGACTTAAGTAAAAATAATAATTAAATAGCTCATTAAACCACCCGACTTCACGAAAAATCCCAAACTTGAGCGAACTGCAAAATAAATCATACCACTGCCTTCTATGATGTTTGGGATGAAGAACGATGTCATCTGGGTGACTTATTATAAATAGACAGCTTCTCCAAGAATCTTGGAGAGCTATCCAGAGGTCCGAACAAATTTCCGAAAGTTGCATAGCCATCCTACAACATCACTGAGTTTAAAGCTAAGGCAAAATGTAATGTGCCGTACCTGTTTGTATTTTTTAAAGATCTTTTATGTGTTATTTTTATTATTTTTATGTGATCTTTCAGACTAGAGAGAAGAATGCAGAAGGGGTTTTCAGTTTTCCTGCAGATGTGTTGTCAGAGCATACAATATATTGCATAGAATAGAAACCCAGAAAAGATATAATAGATATGAAGAAAATATCAGATACCCAGATCATAGAATACCATATAATGAATTCCTATTACATACCCACATGAAAATATGCAACTTTGTATCAATACTGAAGCTAAACCAGCAAATGGGTATCACAGAATCACTCCAAAATCATCAGCATAAGAAGGAATGAAATATACAATGCAAGTGGGGCTGCTATGGCCCTGGACGCCTCACAATGAATAGATTAAACTGCTGTAAGCACAGGAAAGAGACTCCAGAAAGTATAACTGCACTCCAGGCAAGGTGTACGACCTCCTTGGGAAATGTATCAGCAATGAACAGCCATGAATGTACCTCCCAACTGTCTGAAACTGATCTGCTCAACCATTAAGAAACAAACAACCAGGTGAAGGGAATATGGCAGCTCCAAACAATGTCAAAACTTCCCAAAAAGTAGTATGGCCTCAATGAGCGATGTACGACCAGTAAAGAAATTGTTCATCAGTCACAAAACCTCCACAAACGCACTTCAAATCAGCAATCCTCCATAGCTATCAGCTGAACATAAACAAGCTCCGAAAGATATATCAAATAATCTCTATGAAACAACTCATTCAATCTCCATGAAGCACATATGTTAACACTGGATGCATTCACCTCAAATGGCACCTTTGGGTGATCTTGCACACTTGTAGAATGTCGTTACTTAAGGAGGTTTTCGTCTCCAAGAGCCTCTGGTTCGAATCCTCAAGCCCTTCACAATAGCAAACCCTAGCAGAGCTCACAAAGAGAAAAGATCGTAAACATAGCATATGCAAATGAGCTACTTTTTCACCTTTTATTTGCCTCACCAAGCCCAACACCCCAAAAGGAGGGAATTTCACTTGTTTTATTATTTAAATTCATCCCCTTATGTCTCCCATGGGCGTCCACCTCCTAGGGGGGTCACTTTTTAAGTTACAACTTATTTTATAAAGTGACGACATAACATTTATTCATAAAGTCCCAATAAATAAATATATTAAACTTCGGACTTTAAAATAAATATCAAGATGATACTGGAATGCCATGATCTATAGTTCATCGGAAAGCCCTCAACAAGACGAATCCAACCCCACTCTGAAAATCCCGATCTGGTACCGACCCCGAACTTACTAAAAATAGTAACGACCAAGAGCAACTAGAGCCAACTTAGAGGGTGTCAATTGGATCCACTGACC
This sequence comes from Cunninghamia lanceolata, assembly GCA_027924645.1. Classification (NCBI taxonomy): domain Eukaryota; kingdom Viridiplantae; phylum Streptophyta; class Pinopsida; order Cupressales; family Cupressaceae; genus Cunninghamia; species Cunninghamia lanceolata. The sequence continues at coordinate 1,108,889 of BSBN01000399.1, forward strand.
TCGAACCACAACTCCATCACTGACAAACACCTCCACAGCCAAACCAACCACAGTTCCCTTACCAAACTGTTAGTCCACGGGAACCCAATGATGGACTAACCATGTATCAAGTGGGGGACATTACACAAAACATCACAAAAATTGAACCTATGCTCTTCACAACAAACAGAGCTCCCTAACCAACCCAGATAGCCTACAAAAGCTCAAAGGAATAGGCTATTGGTCTCAGACTTGGCTAAACGCCAAATGTGCACATCACAAGTCCTACCCGCTCAATATTGTTTGTCCTCAAGCAATACATACCATCCAATAGGAATACTTGCATGATTAGCAACAATATACCTGGATCCCAAATCAATCTCAAGAATGTCCCACACCACTTCTGCTGCGCCACTATGATGTAACTGGAAACTACACAGCTGACACTCTGTATAATCCTCTGAAACATTCTTCCAAACACACTGCCTTTTGGATCCCAAACATCTGTAACATCATTAAATCTGAGAGTGAAGGAGTTAGCATCTTTCAACATGTCATCAATACAATTTATCCATGATGAAATCAATGTTGGGAACCAAAATCTAAGATGTTCCTCCAAAGAAGAACATAAATCAGCTTGAACACAAGCTGAAGATAACTCCGAACAACCATGAATCACCTGGTTTTCACCAACCAAAAGAACAATATTAGCTGAAACACTTATCCTTTTCAGCTGAATCCTTCTTTCAACCTCCCACAAAGGGCCAAAGTCAACAAAAAGAACATTCTCTTGGCTGTAAAAATCTGAAATTAACTCTTGAAAAGCTGATTTCAGTAGCTTAAAAATGGGACAGCAGTAACAAATCTGAAATCCTCTGAAAATAACAAGAGATTGGACCATTTAAAACCATAATATCCCAAAGTCATGGCTAAAATTTCTCTCCAATCCATTAGTAAGAGTGCAAATGTAATCACCAAATAGCTGGTAGAGAAAAAAATAACACTATAATGCCTGAAATTTTGATCCTTATCCCTACAAGGATCATGGGAATTGGTGTCTTTTTCAAAAATCTCTTGTACTCCATTCATGAAAGCATCAACCACTAAAGGACATGGAGTAACAACCGTCTCAAAAACTAGTCCCAAAGAAGTAGCTTGAGTTAGAACACTATTCTTGAAAGCACGCTTTTGTCTTTAGTGACACTACAAGATAAAGAAACTCCACTCAATAGTTATCAACTTCAAAAACCTTCAATAAGATTTGTTTCCCATGGTACGACTCCTTATTGAAGGTGTACGAAATCATTAAAGATTCACATAAGGTTGCGATTTGGTAGATTAAAGACTTTAAAGTCTTCAAACAATGCAACGCCTCCCTTTATCAGTAATTGTTGCCTGTTTAGACTTGTACAGTAGCCTTTTCACTATTTGGTACAGCTAGTGCCTAGGGAAAATGGTACGGATAGGATCTGAATCCCTTAGCAATATTTACTTCTGTTTAATATCTGCTATTTCACCATCCACACACTGCACAGAATCTTCAATAAAATCTCACATAAATTTATTCAATATATTTTCCTGTAAATGCAACATTCAAACTCCACAAGAATACATCGTTCCAGCACAAGAATTTCTACAAATCAAAACCAATAAGTGCAACTATGAAATCTGAGTGACTCCGCCAAGATTGGTTGAAATGGGTTTTCGTCCTAGGGTTGCTGAACCTGCAAGCTCCAACTCTCAAGGAAAACTCTAGTGAAATATCAAGTTAAGAATGAGCTTCTTCTCCCCCAATTTCCCTTTTTATAAGCACTTTTTGGGAAAATATAATTTAAAATCACTTTATAATTAATTAAGTCTTATTGCTCCGAAAAGTGATTTATTTTACTTTTAAAAGTTTAAAGCATTTCCGGCATTGAAAGTCACTTTTTAGCGTCTCATCATTTAAATCTTTCCAATGAGCTATAATACTGAGGTGCCCAATTAAATATTTTAATTAAAATGACAACTTTAGTAAAATTAATTAAATATAGCTCAATATTACACCCAATTAGCGAAAATGGCCAAAATGCATCAGAACCGAAAACTGACTATGTAGGAATGATCCCGATGATGGAAGATGATAAACGGACCCGACCGGGTGACTTACTAAAAATAGACGCTCCCTCCAAAAATCTTGTAGACCACACCAGAAGCTAGAAAGCATATGTGAAAGTGGCATATGAGTTCTCCATACCACCTAAGCTCACTGGAAACATCAAATAACTCCTTTGATAACGCTGACACACACCTAGAAGGTCAGTGCCAATTGCAATGCAAGAGAACTTGAAAATGGGGACATTACACACTTGTCCAATAAATTAATCAGCTTCCCTTTTCTCATTTTTAAATTTTCCTCTCAATGAAAATAATATAGTCTAAGACACAACTGATTCAAATTGCAAAAAGGTAAAATATTAGAATTTTTTCTTTACAACTTTTCCTCTTGTAGATAAGAAGCAAGCTGTGAATCTTTGATAGTTCATTAACAGACTACCAAAATATTTATAACAAGTTTTGAGAATTTCAAATTTCCCACAAGTGAAAGAAACGATGATACATGGGGCTGCTTTGAAGTTTTTTGTATGATATTGAAAAAGGTATCAATGAATCACGTAATTGTCTTTATATTAATTCGATAGCTTAATTGTATTCTAAACATGTTTCTTTTTGTTGTTTTTGTAACTTTTTTGTTTTCACTCAAAAGTAATCATTCTTTAGATAACAATGTAAATAGTTATAGCCAGAAGACAAGGCTGACGAGGGATATTTACTGTTCAATCATTTGCCAGACATTTTCAAACTATAATCCATCCCTTTTCATATTCTTCCATACATTTCTAGGTAGGTTATTGTCAACATGACCAGTATATAATTTATTATAAACTTCACATTGCATGTTTGTCATAATCAAGATTCTTTCTCTTTAGTTCCATTCTGTCTCAGCAATTGTTATTGTTTAATTATAAGCGAGGCATCTTCTCATGGAAGCAAGATCAGTTAAGTAAATCATATAGATTAGCTATTACAAGTATTAAAAGGAAACTAGGTTTATTCATAAAATTGTCAACATGTATACATAGAAAATGACATGAACCAGACCATGAAAAGAATGCAAAAAAGTACGAGGGTTCTATTTCTCATTGATTGGATTTATCTGCTTCTTTCAAGATTATTGAAGGGTGTCTCGTAATAATCAAGTTGATAAGATGTTGCACTGCATCATCAGCAGCTTCATGATACTTCTGTTTTGTTGATTTGTCTATGCAGAGTTTACTTTCCCCCCTCTATTTTTATTTTTTCCCAAAGGAAATGAATTCCCGGAATCCTGCAAAGGCTCCTGACTTCATTTTTTCTTTTCTGAACCCTGCTGCTTGAACTTTTGGGGAAGATGTCCCACTCTGCCAAATAATTTTTTTCCTTAATTTGGATTAACAACTGATTTGATTTTTTTCCTAGAACTTTTGGCTTTTCCAAAACCCTCCTGATGTGCCTGAGGCTGCATAGTTACTTATTTTTCACTCTCTTTCCATTGTACCTTCTTGAAGTAGAAAACCATTGAATGTCCTATCTTAAGGCATATACCACATTGAAAAGTTCAGGTTTCATAGTCCAACATTTGAATCCATTCATAGTTATCCAGATCGAGGATTGATTTGTCTGGAAACCTTAGAGATGAATCCTCCAAAAACCATCTAGAAATTTCCGAAATAATTATTTGAACTTAACCACCATTTTTGGTAATTCTAACTCATTTCACCTGATCAAATTCTCATTAAATTTATTTCATTTCTTTGCCAATACTTTAACAAGTAGGGCTGACATGAAAGCAATACTCAACTCATTCTTATCATGATACAACATTATCCCTTACCTTCTTGAAAGAGCATAATGTGATACTAAGGATATGTTAAATTTTTTTATCACACTTGTATACCCACTCCATCTTGAGATAGTATAACACCTTTCAAACTTCTGTAATACAAAAATTGTGTTGATCATCATAACATTGGGTAGAAATCAGTATATATGGTACATAAGTGTCTGTATATAGTGCGTCTCTGCCATCTGGGAATTCCATCTTGTATGAATACAGAGACTCCTATAATGGAATTTTTTTGTTCTCCAGAAATTTCTGTTTAAAGGAAATTATGTTATACTGTGGATCAACTAGAATAATAGCATATATTCTATTTAGTATTTTGCCTGGTAAAGACCCAAATTGTGGGAGGAAATTTAACAAATGGAGTTGAACCTACCTTTTGTTGGAATCACCTCCTTAGTAGTCTTACTCTTACTTTTACATGCTGTAGTGACTTCTATTTTCATTTTCCTTTGTCTTTGTTTCATTTTGGTTCCTTTGCCATGGGTTATTTTGAACCCTCATTGTTTCAAGGACCATAATCCTTCTGAAGCTTTATTTATTCTAAATCTCCTATTGCCATTCTTGCCCCTATTTTGAGATCCAAGCCTATTTTGGCGCCATTGAGTCATGAGATGGGATCCTCTGAATATAGACATTGAACTCCTTTAGTATCACTAAGTTTACTGGAGTGTCTTGGATAGTTTGTGAATTGGAAAGTTCTCCTTCTGTAAGATCCCTAATCAGATCTGCCCTGAATTTCTGATTTTTCTTCTTCTCAAACCCTAGGTCTGAAATCTGATTTTTTCTATTTCTGGATTATAATGGTTTTGGACAGGTTGCGGAGTTATTCTACAAAGAGATGTTTATGTAACATATGCCCCTGTTCTGATTTTTTTGTTTTGGTTTTGCTGCTGTATGTTTAGTTTGTGCTTTTTGTGTCTTTGTTTCAAGATTGCATTGCACATGTTATAAAATGAAAATATAACATTTCAACAATACCCATATGCAGAAATTAACACCAATAACAAAAACTAGTACTACCCCAGATGCTAAAATCACATGAACATTAATAATAAAGCATACCCATTTGCAGATAATTAAGTTGCAAGTCTGATACAGCAAACTGTGTGGCTATATAATGATCCAGAAACCCTAGCCAATGAGACCCAAACCTCAAATGCAACAAACCCATTTCTCCTTAACCCTAGGCGCCACCATTCCAATAGAAAGATAGCAGATTGAATGTTGTAGCAGCTCCTCAAATCCTACGCCCTGCCTAGGATAGTACGACCAGCATGAGGGTAAATGGCAGCCATCTCTACTTCAGCAAGTTCTTCAAACAGCTCCAAAATGATCTCTGAAATGTTGTCAAATAATCTTCAATATATTTCCTTTAAAACCTTGCCTGAAAACACTGAATATCTATTTGCAATGAAGCTCCAGCATAGATCTTGAATAAACCTGTGAGCAATCAGCCTTGGAAGGTCTTTCACTTCTGCAGCTGATGTTCTCTGTGAAGGTTTTCATCCTCACAAAGCTCCTTGGTACAAACCCTTGTTAACTCTCTCCAAAATATATTTTCTTCATATCATGCAAATGAGCAAAGAAAAGATTTTATATGCCCTCCAAGGGCCACTATTTCCAAGAGGGGGAAATTCCTTTTTAATTTAATATAAAAAACTCCTTATAACTCCCACATAGGCATCCACCTTAAGTTAGTTCCTTAAGCAATTTAAAATAACATTCCCTTATGTCTCCTTAGGCGCCTAACTTAATGGTCCCCTTTTAATTTAATTTAAATAACAACTTTATTAAAACAACATTACAACATAAGCCATTATTTAAAATTAATGCCATTAGCAATAGATGGTTCACCGACTGAGTCACCAAACACAAATATGATAGATTCGGAACGAACTTGATGCCAACGCCAAAGTCGGTGCCGAAACTGCCACTGCTAAAAATAGTAAAATGCAGACCATGCGTTCGAAACATGCCCAGAAAATGTCTCCACAACCTTCCTAGAAGACTGAGCTCAAAAAACACCTGCGAGCGTTCACAAGATGACAACCAACACCCCACAAACCACGGAATTCTCTAACCATGCCGTAATAGCCTACGAGAATCTTGGGTAATAGGCTAATGGTCAATACCACTGACGATGCTTAGGAAGGGGGAATTACAATTTAAACTTCACGGACTTCCAAAGACCATTGTCAGCAATTGGGATAGCCAATTTCTTAGTGTGTTTTGGCAGGAGCTATTCAGATTGGCTGGTACGGAGTTGTCCCCGAGCACTAGCTACCACCCTCAGACAGATGGACAGACTGATATTGTGAACAAATGGGTGGAAGGGTATCTACGCAATTATGTTGCAGGGCAGCAGAAGGCTTGGATCAGGTGGTTGTATTTAGGAGAGCATTGTTATAATACCACCTACCACATGTCAATAGGCATGTCTCCTTTCAGAGCCTTGTATGGTTATGACGCTATGTCTTTTGTAGACTTAGCATTTGATGGCAGCAGAGCTCCCAGAGCTAGAGAGATGATGCAGGATACCCAGGATATCCTTAAGGCACTTACGGATAATCTACACCGTGCTTAGGAATCAGCAGAAGATGTATGCAGATAGGCACAAGGTGGAGAGGACATTTGAGGTTGGTGATCTAGTTTTCTTGCACCTATAGCCACACCGACAGTCTACACTGAAGAAGAGTGGTGCAAAAAAATTAAAGCCTTGGTTCTATAGCCTCTACAGGATTGTGAGGAGAGTTGGAGAGGTTGCATATGAGTTCGAGTTACTCGAGGCTAGCTGGATTCATAATGTATTTCATGTATCTTGCCTCAAAAGGGCAATTGGGCAGCACATTACATCTTCTCCAGAGCTTCCACCATTGGATGAGGAGGGGAAACTCATACTTGTTCCTGATGCTATACTGCATGTTAGGGAGCGCAGGTTGAGGAATAGGGTGATCAAGGAGTATTTGGTTAGACGTAGAGACTTGCCCCTTGAGGATGCTACTTGGGAAGGTGAACAGATTTTGCAACATCCAAGTTTGCAATTGCTTGAGGGCAAACAATTCTGAGAAGGGAGGATTGTAATGTCCCCTTTTTCCGAGTGATCACCCAACGGAGTCGGCTAGCCTATTTTATTCCCATAGGCTAAGTCGGGAGTTGCCAGGGAATAATCTAATTAATTACTAAGTAATCTTAAGTCAATTTTAGATTATTTATATTTAATTAATTAAGCTGGACCTATTTGTAATATAAAATGACTTTATTATAAAAGTAAGCCACTTTGAAAAAAGAAAATAAAATAATACAAAAATGTGGTCGGCCAAAAAGGTCAGCCAGGTGGCTATAAAAGAAAGTAAAAAGCAAGTCATTTGCATCATTCATATCTTGTCATTTTCATTGGAGATTTTCTCGTGGCTGCAACATAGGTTCAACATATTCGAAGGACAAAAACTCAATTCCATCTTGAGGTGGATTTATATAGAATTCACATTTGCACTTCATTGGTGATTTGGAGAAGAGGATTGACCTTCAAAGACATTTATTTCTGCAGTTTGGAGTGGAGAAGACCTAGGAACAAAATTGTGAGATTTGTGGTCAAATACAATTTTGAAGATTGAGAGTTTATGTTCAGATTTTATATCAGATTGGAGCGCCATCTTTTGAAGGATTTGATTAGAGATTAGTGCTAGGGTTTTACCCTAGGGTGAGCGCCATCTCCAAGGGAGCCGATTTCAAGTTGGAGGAGCATTGAAGACCAAAACCCTTGCCGTCGCCCATCAATTTGCATGCCATTTTCCATCTACAAGGGAGCACCGCCTAGCTTGGAGAGTTTGAAGAGGAATAGTGGGCCTCTTTTGAGTCTCAAGGGTGTATGATCAAGTGACAAACCAGATCAGTCATCTAGGGTTTGAAGTGAAGACACCCTTCTCCATCATTTTGGTATGTAGAAACCTTTGTTTATCAATGTAAAGGTCTGATTTTGGAACAACAAAGATCTGAGTTATGTTAGGGCATGTTTGAGCCTTGAAACTTGATGTAATTTCAATTCTGAGCAATCTGATTTGTAACAACAGTTGATCATATTCAGAAATCAGAGCTTTATGTCATTTGTTTTGCATTAGAAAGGTCATATTATGTGGTAGAATATATTGTATATGTTTTCTCCACCAAGGTACATGAATGACATTTATATTTGAGCAATTGGCATCCGTATATTTGCTGCCCAAAACAAGTTATAGTCAAAAACAGAGAAATCAAACTTCATGCCTAGGTTTTGACAAAAATAAAAATCAGAATTTTAGGGCAGAACTGATTAGGGATCTTACAATTCATCATAACAGGGCTTGAGTATCTTACAAAGTGGGTGGAAGCTGAAGCAACTAAAGATTATACTACTCACACCACTGCAAAGTTTATTTACCAGAATATTGTCACAATGTTTGGTTGTCCATTAAGCATAACAAGCGGCCAAGGAAAACATTTTGTTAATAGAACAATTGCAAAGCTACCGAACACCTTTATGATAACACATAACAACAACAGTCCCTTCTATCCTCAAGCAAATGGAGCAAGTGAGGCACTGAACAAGATCATAGGCACTGCATCTAAAAAAAAGTGCAATGGTAACATTACAGACTAGGAAATCAAGATACCGGCAATATTATGGGCTTACAAAACAAGTTATAAGAGACTAACAAAATTTTTCCTATTTGAATTAGTATATAGAGTAGATGCAACACTACCTATTCAATATATTGTATCAAATTTGTGACTAGATAATAAGTTGAGGTTAAATGATGAAGAATCCTTATAGGAAAGACTGGAGGAACTAAAAAAATTAGATGAGAGGTTGTTAGTAGCATATCACCAAAGCATAGAGAAAAAGCACCAGAAAGCATGGTATGATATGGATTTGAGGCAGAAAATCTTCCAAATAGGAGATACTGTTCTCCTGTATGACAGCAAATTCAAGAAACAAGAAATTAAAAATGCAATGGTTAGGACCATACAGAATTGCACAAATAACCAGATTCAGAGATGTCATATTACACACACTACAAAATGAACCACTAAAAGGGTATGTAAACGGTGCAAGACTTAAACATTATTACAAGGGAACATAGAAAAATAAAACCCGCAGAAAAAGGCAACACAGAAATGTAACATAGCATAACACTAACAAAAAGTAACATTACATGAGGAACACTCCAACGAGAGAAGTGGCATAAACAATATGGGTAGGTAGAAGCATTAAATGTAGAGCCCTCATCAAAGATCTGTAAAAGTCGATACCCTCCAAGAAATACAAGAAGTACAACAAAAAATTGTAGAGGCCGCACAAAAAGCCTATATTGTTTTGTTGCAGAAAGAAAAAAGAAGAACAAAACAACTAAAGAGAAAAAGAGAAAAAAATGGAGGAGAAAGAAAACTTAACGAAAGAAAAAGAGAAGAAAATGCAAAAAGAAAAGTTGTAGAAAGAAGAAAATGAAAGAATATGGAAAGAAAAAGAGAGATTATAGAAGGGCAAGGAAGATAAACAGTGACAAGTATAGAGATTACAAAAGGAGAAGGAAGATAACTTGCGGAAGGAAAAGGAAGCACAACAATAGAAAGAAATAGAAGAACAAGGAAAACAAGCACAAAAACAAAAGGAGGAACAAGTGGAACAAGAGGGACCACAATAGTTGCCTCCACCACTTATGTTGCCCTTTCCATCCCAACATATGATGAATCAAATCAAGCAATTCCTAGCAGAGTAGAAACAATTGCAGCCACTTCCATCTCCTCCAATCTTGCAAATTCCAATCAAAAACTTGGCGCAAATCTCACTGCTAGAAAGATTCAATTAGAGGATATACTACAATCTATTGTAAGAGAGGAATTTCTAAAACAAGAGGTTAATATAGTAGATATAATAGATGTTCTAAGTACAATACAAGAAGCATCCCATGGTTGTCAAGGAACACTTCAGCTACTCTAGGACAACTTAAGCATTTCATAGAAGACATAATACAACAGGTACAGACCCAAGAAGATGCGGCAAGGGAAAGGTTGATGGAAGAAATCAAGAGAAGCAGCTAGAAGAAATGTGGGAGAAATGTGCCACCGCACACACAAAGTTAGAAGTGGAATTGAGGAATATGCAAACCACACAGTCTAATGCAAACTCCCTATACCAATTTTGTTTAGGATGGCCGACAACAACAAAAGCATTGAAAACATAGCCTGAGCAGATTGAAAATCAAATTATGTAACAGGCATCAACATATGATGTCTAGCAAGATCAGGATGGAAGCAAAAGAGCATTCATTGAGACCCTCCACAACTAGTACCAGCAAGTCCAGGACCAAAGGGAAGCACTTAGAGCTCAAATAAAACAACTAAGAGAGGTAGTCAGCCTTCACCTTGCCCATCTAACAACCCTACTAGCAAAAAAAAAAAAGATTACAACGCAGATACAGATACAAGAGATAATAGAAGAAGGAGAACAAACATTACTCAATATCAATGGAGAGATAATCATCCTGTAGCAAGGAATTGTCCAATGGGAAAATATTTATACTCAACTTAAGGGGATATACAAGAACATTCTTCTTTGAAGTATAGCATATTTCAACAATTTTGCGGAATAAAATTTTGTTAACTTCAACAGGATAGGGCTAGGATGTTTTGAGGACAAGATATCATTTCAAAGGGGGATGATGTTAGCAAGATAGAGCCGAAACTAGGGTAATAATCACCCACTGCAGAAGGAATGCGTCAACAAATAAGCCAAAGACACAAGCAACACAAGGAGACACACCCTTTACTTATACTTGGGTATAAGTAAAGATGTCACAAAGACAAAAGAGAGAAGATATAGAGACAAATAGATAGAGAGAGAAACAGAGATATAGGCATAGAAAGAGAGAGAAGAAGGGATAGAAGAAGGAAGATATACCATGTATTGTATAAAACAAATAAAAATGTAATATGTATAAGATAGGATATAGATCAATACATGAGTATGATTCTAAGAAAGAACAATGAATATAATCTCCTGTTATATATATAAAAGACACTACGGATTATTGGGACTCTTATGATGTGTTATTGTGAATGTCATAGTTGTTAATTGTTTCATTTATTATCTGCACATGTTATTTCCTTCCGCAACCTTCTATGGCCTGCCGCATTCACTCAAACTCTCCTTTTATCCCTAATGCTGGGGTATAAATACAAAAATTCAAGGACCTAGGCACAAAATCTCTCGTCTGCGCCCATCCTTGCCAACAACCACCAATGTTTTAGGCATCGGTCTTGAGTAGGCATTTGATCAAGTTTTAAAATGCAAATATATTTAGTTGTAGTTAGATTATTGTCCCATACCAGTATGTATTAGCTCATGGGAAATTATATTTGATAAATCTTTAGTGGATTTTCACACAATTGTTCATTATAATTGAGCTTTGCATTTTTTGGGTGTTCTATCTATTGTCTTAAGATTCTGATCTGCAGCTGGTAAACTAGTATAAGGAGTGGCTCGTGACAAATCTCTGGGTTGTCTTCATGCATAGGGTGTAGTTTGTGCTTTCAATCATGTTCATTTCTCTTTAATTGTCTTGTAGGATCTCTTAGGAATGCCCTCAATTTTGTAGAGCCTAAAGCGAAGAAGAGTCAACCGCTCTTGTTAAGGGGCCAAATATGCTTATTATTTGTTATTGAATCTTATCTATTACTTGATTGACATTCCTAGGGAGTCAGTCTTTAATTGATTTTCTAGGATTGCAGGTAGTGAGCTTGGAGTACCAACAAATTGTACTGGTGATAGTTTGTGCTTTTAGGTAACACATTATCATATATCCATTTATATCCAATAATCACATCATATCGTCCTCTTTTTGTTAAATCAAAACCTAATGGTGTAGTTTTTATTTGTATTTTGTTGTTGGATGTGTAGGTAGAATGTTTCTAAATGGTGTTGTAGTCTGTCACTTCATAGCTATAATGTGATTTGATAGTTAAAATTTTGTAGATGAGCATCAATTGCCGGTTGTCATGAACTTGATGTTGATTACTACTCAAGACAAATGTCTTCTTTTTTGGATCTATTGCTGATTCTAGCTTTATGTAACTGAAGATGCTTTAGAATGATGCTTACGGTTAATCAACGGGCAAGTAAGAAAAATTGATGGAATAAGAAACTTATGCATTTAAATTAGGAAAACAAGACTATCTGTTGCTTTGCTTAGGGGAATGGAATGCTCCTAGAGAATGTAATACCATGCAATAAGTTAGATCCACACAACAAAAAGTCAAACATGATTTTTCCAAAGAATAAGGCCAAAATGAACACACACACACACATAAATCTATTGGGAAAACTGAGATTGGTTGTTGCTTTGTTTAGGGGAATGGGATGCTACTAGAGAATGCAATACCATGCAATAAGTTAGATCCACATAACAAAAAGTCAAACACAATTTTCCCAATGAATATGACCAAAACTACCATATATATAATTTTCTTCCTTGATCAAATTCTTGGTTAGAATGACAAGTGCATAAATGACATGAAGTCACTTGAGTACTTGAGTGAAGTCATAGAAGACAAAGTTAGGTATGCAAGCAATATCATCCAGGATACACAATCCTACATAGTTTATTTTACCTTTTGAAGAGGAAGCATTTAATTGGTTGGAATCTCTCAATGGTGTGTTTACTCACTTTTGTTGGCTTGGTTGTTTAGTTCTTTTTTCTTAGCCTTATATCTAAATAAATATTTTTAGTGTTATGTTATATGCCTTTAGAATCTTAGACGTATAAATAATTGAATATATGTATATTTTTATAATTGTTGTATCTAGTTGAATTTGTATTTGGGGGTCTTGAAAATTTGTCATAGTTGCATTAGATGCCATATCCATTTCCATGCAACTATGCTAATTTGAGACCCTAACCAACCCCATAGTCTCTATCTAGTTTGAAAAAATATAACAAAATATTCCAATTCAATATTAACATGCAATATAGAGCTTAGATCATATCAATCAAAGAGGTCCCTCATGAACAAAAGAATCTCAATATTAGAGTTGGGTCCATCTCAAACAAGGATTTTCAAAATAGTTTAGGCCCTATGTTCAGAAAAGGAGACCAATCTCAAACAAGGATATTCAAACCAGTCTATGCCCCATGTTAGAACAAGAGGAAATCATTTATAGATCTAGGGCTCTATATTGGGACAAAGAAGACTACTAAATCTGGATCACATTTAAGGGCAAGAAAAATTATTGGAGTTGGGCTCCCTCTTTTGACATGGAATATACTAGAACCAAGTCCCATCCCAAGACAAGGAAAAACAAGAAACTAGGTCCCATCTCAAGACAAGAAATACACTAGAATTGATCCACATCCCATGATAAGAATAATAAGAATAATTATATTAATGTCCATAAGTGACCAAAAGTAGGCCAACGAGACTCAAGAATACATTAGTTTACAATAGAAAGCCATAGGAAGAGAGCATCCTAGGAAAGCAAAATAAAGGAACAAAAGCACTAAAACTAAAATGAAACAATGCAACACCAACACACGTGGTTAAGAAACCAATACAAATAGTCATGTGGTGTGAACAAAATCCACAAAGAGAAAGGGTTGATGAAGACTAGAAGGATAGAATACAAATTTCATCAATTATCTCTATCAACGATTGGAAGGGAGGAACCATTGGTGCCATCATTGATCACTATGAAACAATTAATAAACGATATAATAATGGTCATCAAGGAGTGTCAACAGCCAAGGGGGCAAGCAAGTAGTGCAAGGAGGAAGCAAAACACTCCCTCTAGAATCTCTCCTAACATCCAAGGGCAGTGTAACTCTTGTAGTACTAAAGAAACTCATAATGTGAGTATGTCCCTATGGCCCAAGGGAAGTAAATCCATGTTGTCAAGGAGCAGAGCCACATTGTCAAGGAGCAGAGCCACATTGTCAAGGAGCAAAACCACATTGTCAATGGAGAACATGCAAGGGCATCTACGTAATAGTGGTATGCTAGGAGAAATGACATCTCACAAGTCTATCTACCTCTATGTGTGAAGTAGTGGTATCCAAAGGGTGTTTATAGTTGTCGATCTCTTGAATGTTCTGGAAGAAAGAGGTGATTAGCATGGGGACTCTAGGACCTATAGGAACTCCCGATAGGGATCTATTCCGAAGGGTGATGGCCTCTTGAAAATAAAGGGTCAGGCACCGTTGGTCTAGATATTTGAAAAAGGTAGATAGAGTGTTGCTTGAGTCTCTGTAAAAGTAGTGGTATCTCCCCCATATCTCATAGCAAATGGGGCATCTAAAAAATGAAGTGTTCCTCAATCTCTACCTTCTAGAGGGAGCAAAGACGACAGATCTAGTCCTAACAAAGAATATGATGATCAGTCTCAACTCATAGCTAGTGAAAGCACACCCTCAGTTGGCAAACAGGAAACCTCAACCCATGGGACCAATGGTGTTGGAGATAGTGAGAATGGAGAATGACACCATCTGCCACTTGTAAGAAATGCTCTATGTAAAAAGTAAGCTTGGAAATGAGCAGCTCAAGGGGAAAGGTCCAAGTGACTTGGATGTACTATTTATAGATATCCTCTTTGGCAACTCTAGTGATGACCTCCTTCAAGGGAACAAGTCATCGAGGAGCATCTAAGGAGTACATGAAAGAAGGTAGTTTATCAATACAAATGCCGATGGATAGGAGCAAGCTAGTCTCAGAATACCAACAATGTTGACATCAAGGGGGTTCTAGTGATGCAATCATTTTTGAAGAACAAAAGAACTAATTATGGATACCTCTCACAACTTGAAGTTGAATCTCCCATGGAATTGAGTCTGTAGATGTAGAAAGTAAGCCTAAAGATAGTCTCAAGGTGTACAGGCTGGGCAGCAAACTCGGCTTGGACAATGCACTGAGAAACAGTCTATTAGATCATGCACTTCAAGATGAGAGTATGAACCCTCTTAATACAAGCCCAATTGATGCACACCCCATACTGGGTCCCCAAACCTTAGACCCATATAAAACTGTAGGTTTGATGATTGTATAAAAAATGCATATCTTTGAAGGGATATCTTGGAATTGGATCCGGAAACACTGACATAGATCTAGGTCCCCTCACAAGACATGGAATCATAAAAGTTCAATCATAAGCCAATACAAGAGCATTTACAGCATATTTATGCATTCACAAACAGTCCAATTCATCACCATTTCAAGTTAATCTCATCATTAAATGCATTAGAAAGTTAGGACCCTATTCAAATGATTTATGTATCTTAAGAATTACTTGGTCAACATCATGAATAGTGGGTCAACAGAAGAATATTCTGGCAAATGCTATGGGAATAACAGTAAGAACAATCAATTGCAGTTCATACGGCAGTCAAGGTAGCCAACACAGTAGGCATATTAATCAAAGCAGCAAACTTCATTCAAACAACAGTCCTGTTAGTCTATAGAACAGGAAAATAACTTAGAAAAACTTTAATGTATTCCTTTGTTCAACAAAATATCAAAGCACTAATTCTAGTCTTGCTTCTGTCAGTGATGACATCCACCATATGATCTGTCCCTAAATCCCTCCAATGACAATAAATTAGTTGAATTATTCTTTTATGAGGGCCTTTTAATGTACTTACACATGATATACAGAAAAATTTTGTGCTGTGACCTCATGTGATGCTTCAATTGAATGATCAGTCGATGAAGAGAGAGAAACTATCAGTGTTTATAATCAAAATCTTACAAATTTCATAAAAATTAAGATGATGTTGTAATTAGTTGATGTCATTTTTAGTATTTAATGATGCCACCTCCTTTCTTGGACCAATTTTGTATGTTCTGTCATCTTTCCCATCTCAAATTGTCCCTCACTAGTTGACTTAGACAATTATCTGGCTCTTGGTGAAGTGATGGCGTACTAGGGTCTGAAACAACCATAGTAACAAGGTTCAGAGTTTGGTAGATTCAAAAAGGTGAAAGGTTTGCCAAAGTTCAAAATTTTGAAAGGATTCAGAAAGATTTGAAGTGACATATTTTATAAAATTATGAATAATCAAAAAATTTAATCTAAAAATGATATTAACTTCCATGCATCACCACTATCATCCAATATTTAGAGAGTGGCACTTGCTCTGAAGTCTCCCTCTACTCTAGGGTCTCTAAGCTATAAAATGTCAATATAAACATTTTCAAATAATTTTTTTCCAAATGATTTAATTCATAATCATGAATACAGTTAGTGCCAACAATTTGATCCAATGCATGTGCACTACCAATACAACATTGATTATGTCAATTATGAATTTCAAAAAATGAGCATTGATATCACCATCAACTTGTTACCTGACTTTGGAAGAATCAGTCCAATAGGTTTGGCCCTCTTAAAACAATTCAAGGTTCAAAAAAGTTTCTTAAGGTTTCGGTCGAACCTTGTGGCTATAGAAAGAACATAGGACATAGGATTTCAGTGCAAGAAAGAAACCCATGATGAGATATTGAGCTCTCAAAACATTTTGTTAGACAATCCAGGCCTTGTATATCAATAAATAAAGGGAAAATGGAAGAGACTTTTAACTTCCTTATTTTAGAGAGAACAGCTCTTCATGGAACATTATCTATTGGTTTTAAAATTGAACTGAACTTCGAGAGATCAAGATCTTGTAAAAGAAGGTGTTAAAACCAACCAAAATTAATAAAACCAATATTTGCTTGATACCTATATATTTGGTGTCTCAAAAATATATTCTAAGCCCTCGAAGTTAATATATAACTAAGTTGCCAATTCAGGTTTGAGTTCAGGTTTCAGATATGGTGGTTGCTGATTTTATTTTCCCAGGTTTAGTATGTATGGGTACAGCCATACAAAAATTATATAAAATATTTAAAAAACAGCCACAATTTGCACTGAAAAAACAGAACTAATTTATAATTCAACGTCAAATGTCAAAGATAAATCAAAAATGGTTTACATATGTTCGAAATACAGCAATACTCGGTGATCAAATATGCAACTGCACATGGAAACTCAATACAAATTATCATATTGCTCTTCATTGGGAGCATCAACATCATCAATTGGTTCATTAGAACCACAAGCAGCGTCAATGCCAGTTAAGGGGTATTTTTCAATGTAATATTTAACCCACTATATCTTTATGTTCCATTGACTCTTTGAGATCTTTGAGGTCTCTGCAGGCTCCCAAGGATTTATTCATTAACGACGAATCATCCCAGAACTCCAGTCTTTTCCAATCCTCCAGCCAAGACACCTGTATACCAGCCCTGATGAAGCTAATACTAAGCTCCAAAAATGTCTGAGCTCCTAGCTGCTGTTATGAAGATATTTGTGCCAAAGGGTTTTACATGAGACTTTAACCTGGACAGAAAGTTTAGCCCCAAAGCTTTATTCAGTAAATGATTGCTTTTAAGGGTAGCACCTCCACATTGCTTCAGCTTGCACAATTTGTTCTATTTGTCCAGCAATAGTTTATTTTTCTCAGATGCTCTGGTCTATGGGAACTATCTCCAGATTCTGTTGATACATTCCTGAAGATTTGATGATGATTTCAGGATTTCAAGTATGCTTTTTTTTTTCATTGAAATAATTTTTTTTGGAATGTGGAGCATCTTAATATGGCCCAGGTATGTCCTGGGTTCACGTAGGACATACCCGGGCAGAACCCACAGGCCTGGGTTGTACCCTAGACATACCCAGGGCATACCTGGGCTGGGATCCTTTGCCAGTATGGACCTGGTATGGTTGGTAACGTGGATTCATAATAATTTACATTAAAGTACATTCTAGAGCACATTAACAAAGGATATAACAAAGCTTGTATAGAGTCCATGCAAAGATGAAAAAGAAACTTCTACTAGCATACCGTTGAACAAGCTCAAACCCTTTTCGAAGCAAGCTAGGTTTTATAACCTGCATATTATGATAATGATAAGAATTTGATTAGCTAGGAGAAACAGTTAGGAGATCAATTATCATCATTCATATTGCTAAGCATTTCTGATGAAATGTTCAATACAATTAAATTTAATGAGAATATTTTCTGAATGTTTGAACAAAAATAGAAATTAGTAAAATAGTAGTTCACCTAGAAAACAGAAATATTGCCTTAAAATATACCCACATTGTTGGAATATTACAACTTAGTATAGTAAATATAGGTTAGATAATTACATATAATAAATAATTGTTAGTATAGAAATAAAACAACTGTTAGTTATGTGGTAGTTAGTTGGGTGGACAAGTTCTGTACAGGAAACCACAGGCTTTATAAGCTAATGCATATCAATGTAAAAGTTAACCCAATGAAATAATATATCATATAACATTTTATCTAAGTTGCCAGTTCTGGTACGGGAGCGGGGTTTTGGTACGGCGATACGGCAATTTTTTTTTTTTGCTGTGGGTATGGCTGGGTATGGCTGTACTATATATATATATATATATATATATATATATATATATATATATATATATATATATATATATATATATATATTATATAATTTAATATTTATAATAATGTATGATATATAATATAATATAATAATATTATATTCTATATTATATTATATATTCTATATTATATAACATATAGTATTTAATAATTTATATAGTTATAGTTTTTAAAAAGAAAATTTGTAATTTAAAAAAAAATCCCAAAAATGCACCTGGGAGCACTTGGGAGTGCTTGGGAGCGGCCTAGGAGCGCCCACAAGGAACCCGGGGTGGCAGGGCTGCTCCCAGGCCGCTCCTATCGCTGCTCTCGTTGCCGCTCCCACTCCCGCACCCGACCGGTATGGGACTGGTGCCTCCGGGCAAAGAACCCGGTAACATAGCATTTTATTTCTGCAACAATGGTGAAATAATCTATATGTGTTTGCTCTATCAATTTTAATTTGGTATCAGAGCATTCTTCAATTTTGGTTGAATGCATAGATGATCTGATGAAGATTCAAGCGAGAAGCAAGAAAGAAGATGTTTTGTAATGTCCCCTTTTGGGACAACACTAATTTTTTTCCTAAATTTTCAATTTCCAAGTAAACCAGGTTTAGAGAGTACCTTGACTTGATTTAATTTCACAAGTAGACTGTAGATCTCTCTATATAAATTATTCCACTTCTTTTCTTATTGTGCTCAGATATGTATATTATCAGAAAATTGTATCTTCTTCCTTTTAATCAGATTTATTTGCTTTTTCTTCCTTTGACTGTTCTTACTTTCCTTTCCTTGATTTCGTAGACTATTTGATATGTCTTCAATTGTATTCCTTGCTTGCTGCTATGCTTAGAATATATATATCAGAAATATATTTATATATTAAACTCAGAATGGTATATGTCCTTGTTATGCTCAAATATAAAATCAGAAATATGTATATAATCATATATTTCTTCCTTGCTTGATATTTATGTGCTTTCTTCAATTGTCCTATCTCAGAATTGTACATATTTAAACTCGGAAGTGTATATATATTGTCACCTTTTTGAATATAAGTGTTCTAAAACTCAGATACACATATATCATTCCTTTTTATATATCGATTTAGATATATCTTTCTATATTTCTTATTCTGCCTATTCAAATCTCCATCCTAATCTATTTATGTCAATGCTGCCTTTAGGAGTCACAGCCTTCGTTTGTATATCTTATTCCCTTCTTCTTTTTAAATCTTCTCTTCTTAGAAATAATTCATTCTATGTCCCCTGATCTGCAGAAAAAGTTCTTTTCCCTTTTTAAATATCTGCTGCTGACTCCTCAAAATCTCCTATGATCCCCCCTTTTGTGAAGGGCAGATCGCTGCTTATATAATTATTGAAAAGCTGCATTAAGGCAGCGATGCCTATAGACACAACCGCTGCCAGCGATTATTAAAGATTGGTTTGGGTTTAGTTAAAAGATGACCAGGTCTTCTAAAGGAGCCCGATCCTTATGTAATTACCTTTTGTTTATTATTATTACATATACACATTACAATTGTATTTATTATTTTATTCTTTATATATATATATATTGATAATATATTATATTATAATTATTATAATAATATTTAAATGAACAATATCTATATTTGTATTTATATTTATTCTTTATAAATACAATAAATATATTATATTTTAATTATATAAAAAATATACATAAAATAATATTATTTAATATTATTATATATTCATAATTAATATTATTATATACGTGGTGATTATCCAAAGTTGTTTCTCCGTCTTATCATGATGTTTAAATCTTTAATTTAAACAATGCCTTAATATCGGGACATGACAACCCTCCCCACTCAAGATTGCTTGTCCTCAAGCAATCACAACGAGTTCTTTCATTTCCTTGCACTTTTAACGTCTCCCTTCCGATGTGTTTGAGATGGAGTCGTGTTTTGATCCAGAATGAGCATTATTATGAACATGCTTTAATGAAGAGTAAGTGATTGGGACTCCATGAAGAGAGTTTGTGATCAAAAGAGTCTTTTTTTTGGAATTCTTCTCTTGATATAAGTAACATAAAACCGATACAAAGTTATATTATGGGCCCATAACCCACAAATTCCCAAGATCATTCTTCATAATCATCTATAGCACTTATATTTCATCAAGCACACCGCTATTCAAATAAAAGATTACCAAATCTTTGATCATAAAAATTTTCTCCATGACATCGTATAATCAATTACTGCTTGAGAATACGACTCTTCTCGATTTTGAGGTCAATAACATATAAGACCAAATCTCATAACCAGAGTTACCGGATACGGCACCTCCCCTTATCCTGGCACGCGTACCAACATACTTGGTACGGATTCGGGTACGGTACGGCCTGGATACGGCCTGGGTGCCGTGCCCATCCGTGCCCTAAATAATTAAATTTTCCAGCCGCGCCCAATACTTTAAGATTCGGGATTTTGGAAAAAATCCCCCGTATCCAGCTGGAAACCAGTTAAAAATGCATCGATTCATCAAAACAATCCAATGGCTTTTTTCATAGGAGGTTCAAGGAATATGCCGATTTAAATACACCGATTTTTCCCTGCTTCTCTCACAATTTTTTCCTGGCGTGAGAAGAACCGACGAGTTTAAAAATTTCCTCGCAAATTTTTTTTTACGGCGTGAGACAATATTTTGAGCACTATAATGCTCACATATAAAAGCCTATCGGCTAAATATATTCTAATGTATTCAAAATTTCAAATTTACTAAAGTTTAAAATTAATCTAACTTTAATATTTTATTAATAATTATAATGTGTATTTAAATTAAAATATACTTATAATAATTATTATAATTAATATTTAAATTTAATACTTTTAATATTTATAAATACTTATATGTATATATATATAATATTTATAACGTATTATTTTTTATTTAAATTTAATACTTTTAATATATATATAATTTATTATTTTATAATAGCTATATAATAAAATAAATATATAATATATGCTATTATAAAATAATAAATATATATTAATATAATATATTATAAAATAATAAATTATATTTTAATATAATATATTATAGCCGTATCCAGCGGTATCCGTATTTGAGGGTCTTCAAAATTAGCCGTATCCGTATCGGATACCGTGCCCGTATCCGATACCGTATCCGTGTTCATGCAACATTGCTCGTAACCAAAGATCAAGATGCATCTTGGAATCTCAATACTCTCAAATCTTCTTAATCTATGATACTTGCATCTCATTGTTATTATTCAAAACATCAAACAAATGCTCTCTCATTGAATCACAATCAATCTCTCTTCACTAAAGCATGTTCAATCTAGACCCAAACCCACGATTTCGTCTCAACGCATCGGAAAGTAGACCTTAAAAGGTGCAAGGTAATGAAAGAAATCATTGTGATTGCTTGAGGACAAGCAATCTCAAGAGGGGAGGCCTGTCATGTCCCGATATTAAGGCATTGTTTAAATTAAAGATTTTAACATCATGATAAAGACGGTTTGTAAAATATCATTTCGGATGATAGAAATAATTACATACATTATATATTATTTAATAAATAATATTATTGTATTAATATTTTAATATAATTAAAATATAATATCCATATTATAAATAACAAAAAATATATATATTCTCAGCCGGGTAAAGAATAATCGAAAGCACCAGAGATCAGCTATATTCAAACAATAGTATATCTCTGAACAATATTAGCAGCAGTATATACATATATAAGTATGTTAGCAACATAATCCCAGCATTATTTCTCTGATAATTGGAACAGCCAATCAGGATTAATCTCTGCCTCAAATATAGACAAATTATAAGAGCCAACACACATCTACCATACATGATCTAGATACAATAGCATTCAATTCAGGAATTAAGTCATTGTCATCAACATTCAACCTCCCCACAGCAGATTACCCTTCAGTCAGCAAACAATACAATTATCTATGCAGATCGGCCCATCGATCCAGCATCCAAGATCTTAATCGACTATCAGCAAACATTTGCCATTAAATTCAATCAATATTTATTGAGTCATAAGTGATCAGCATATACAGCCAGTGTCCCTCGCATTGCAGCAATCTCCATCAAGCCAAAAATTGTGTGCAAGGTTAAGAAATCAAGAATATCCTAAAAGAGGACATTACATTTTTCCATGTTTTAACTTATAAGCCAACAAACTCAGAAAGGTTGTGGTTCCAAAACACACGTTTGCAGTCCAAAGTTTATAGCAAAGCAATCCTTTTGAAGAATCAAGCCAAGTGCAGTCCAAGCTTAATTGTATCTATTTCACACATAGCATAACAAAGATTTTATCATCAATAGTGATACACAAGTGACGGTATGAATTGCAATAAACTCTCTGCATTATTTTGAGAATTCTATTACTACCATTTTGAAACATAGGCTTCATTGTTGTGGTGGATAAATTTTATGATCTTCCCAAAGTTTATGTTGGTTCCCAAAATTACTACAACCCAAAACCCTAAAGCATTACTCAATCACTCAGGCCAGGGGTGTCATCAAAGTGATTGGAGAGGAGTTTATCAACAGGTTTAGGGTGATTTTGGCCAACTTACAAGAGTGGGTAACCTCCTCTACACTTCAAGCTCAGCTAGGCTTAGGAGGGTAATCCTGAGGTATCCCTTAATAGGGGCTTAAAACTACACACTATTTATCTTCAAATTTGTAACTTTGCAACAATACCCAGACAATTGTTTTAATCCCAAAAAACTGTCACTGAATTAAAACACACTTGTTGCACATTTGAACCTCATTCTAAGCTGATGAAAACATTCTTGCATGACTGCAAGGTGTTGATATGCACAGGTGATTTGTTTTAGAGATAGTTTGAAAATAGTTCACAGTTTATATTCCCTAGTTATAATGCAAATTACACAAGACATATAGACCTGATTACTTCTACCTCACACTAGGTTGATTTGTTTGATTTATAAAATGTTTAGGTGATCAAAACACCATTCCGACCAGTGCCTTCAATGGGTTACAGAGTTTATAGATAAAAAAGGGAGAACAACAATGAGATGATAGTGAGTTCCTAACTAGAACACCCAAATGCATGAAACTTGAAAATAGAACCAGACATGCTTATTGATCCCTTCTCACACAACATTCATTCATATGCAATCTTAAAATGACTATGACAACATGTAATATATTATGGACCTGTCAAATCCTTCAAATGAAGATTAAATCACACCACAAATCGTGGCAAGAGGAATCCTCTAACAAATCAGAAATTCCCTAAATGAACATTTGCAACAATGGAGACAAATGATTCTACTCACAAATTTTGCATTGATTCATCCATAGTTCATTGACTCGGACTCGGAGAGTACTCGGCAAGCCCAAAATTTCTGACTCGGCAAAAAACTCAACAACTTAAAAAATACTTAAATTTCTAAGAAAACACATTCTTTTTGCAAAATTCAATTATAAAATATATCAAATGAGTATAAGAAACCATGAGGAACTGTTTTCTATTAGATTTGATTTGATTCTTGAATACATATGGGTGACAAAATCGCATCATCATGCGAAGCCGGATACAATAGCTAGTTGGTAACTGATAAGTGATAACTATTATGAATTTATGATGATTGTATTTGAAAATTATCATCATAAATTACATACAACAAGTTTCTACAATTTCCTCTTCCCCAACCTAGTGACATATTGGGCAGTAGAGGGTATGGTCCTCGCACTCGGTTGTGGCTCACTGCTTCGCCTAGAAGATTCAATTGACTTCAAAAAAATTAACTCACCATTTGAAGCCAATAAAAAGTTGATGAGGGTACGATTCCTTCCATTTGTCCACCCATCTGAAAGAATTGTGCATCCAAACTTTTGCCATTGCTTCTTTTGATCTTCCATAATTTGTTTTGCATCTACAATAGCCTCTTGGAGCAACCTGCCACTTAACTGATTTGGAAGGGGAGCCTTGTACCCTTTCCCTGCAACTGTCAATGCTGTCACCAAACACTCGCAATATGGACTCCTTGCCACGTTGAAGGGAAGGTTATTAAAATACCAAAAATTTGCACATGCCTTATCTGCTTCTTTGTGCACCTCCTTGTTCCACCCTATAGCTTTCAATGAAGGTTGTGCTCCTGGTACATTTCTATGCACAAAAAACTCCTATGTCTGAGCTTGAATCGAGCTACCTGAGGCTTAGATGGATGCCGATGAGATACGTATGTGTGGACCACGACTAGAACCCACAATGCCTTGCATATCCACATTAGATTCTCCTGACAATTAGGAGAAATGGCTTCTTGTATGGCTGCTTGTGCCTTCACCCTCTCCAATTTATTTTCATCTAGTGCTGCAAGAAGGGCAATCATCTCTCGTTTCACCTCTTTCGGGGCTCCTCCACACATCTTGGCATTGTGGCAAGAAATGCTTGTGAGATGGTATTTGAGGTGATTGATGCCTCCACTAAGCTTCTTTTGGCAATAGTTACAAATCATAGACTCTGCTACTGATCCCATTACACCATGTTTCCAAGCGGGGTCATGGCTTCCAGTGGGTCTAGTTCCAATGGGACGACTTGCACTTGCTGAGTTAGAACCAGATGCAGAGCCGGATGCCATCCTGTTTATAATTAACCTACAATATCGATAAGAATGACAAAATAGTGATTAAATTTTTTTTAGCAATTTGAAGTTGAACATGATTTTTTTAAAATGTAAAATTTAGATGCATTTAAAAAAATTAAGTGCAATCATTTAACCCTAAATCATTTACATTTAAATTGAAAACTGAAAAATTGATAAAAATATCATCTTCTAACCCTAAATTTGATAAAATTGAAAAAACATCACTATAAATCATTTACATTAAAATCAATCCACAAATTTAGATGCATTCAATCAATTCAATCCAATATAATATGTGAATTTGACATGCTAAAACAATTATAAATGATTTACGCATTTAAATGCTTGAAAAAAAAGAGAAAAAAAATTTGAACTCACCCGATCCAAATATGAAGTTGCAGAAATTTCTTCTTCAAATGCCCTGCAAATTCTTCCCAATCTGCTATAGAATGCTTGCTTGTTGTTGTGTGTGGTGAGGAGGGGCGAATCAGTCTTTTAAAGACCAGAAAATGCATTTTTTGAGTGCTTTATGTGTGTTTTCTCCGTGTGCAAGCCACGACGGGTTTTCCACACTAACTCGCCGAGTTTTGACGAGTTTCTGGCGAGTTCTAGCAAAAACTTGGCCAGAAACTCGGCAAGTAAACATTGCAGGCATAGTTCAAAAACCCGCAAAAAACTCGCGAGTACCCGCAAATTCTTGGCTACAAATCCTAGTCGTGAGTTCTCGCTTCAAAAACTCGTGACCAGGTAATCAATAAAAATCATTGGCGAGTAACAGATCAAAACCCACGATTTCTGGTAAAAATTGCCAAAACTTGATCATTAAAATTAAAAAAACGTGGATTTTCGGGGGTATAAAAGTAGAACCCGTGTTCATTTTTTCATTTCGTGAGCTTGAAATTGGAAGAGTGCCGATGCGAATTAGGGTTTTAGGTGGTTGGACAAGCTGCAAACTTTGAAGACGCGATTACAACCCTCAAGTTTGCTCAGAAACCCTAAAACACAATTTTTTTGACATTTTATGAGTTTAAAGTCTTGTATGGGTATTGTTGGGTCCCAAAACCACAACTCCACTTCCTAGAACGGAATCACGCTCGCAAGGCTAGGGTTGTTGTCATGCAAGTGTAATCGGTCCATCAACAAAACGTGGAGGGTTGAAGGTCAACTCTACGAGCGTGGGTTTCATCCCCTGCACTTCGAGCTCAACTAAACTCTGGAGGGATATTCCAAGGGGTATACCTTAACAGGTATTGAGTTCAAACACCATGAACGACTAAAAATCAATGAACAACCAAACCCAACGTGTTATCTTGATCTCAAAACTGTCATTGAACCAAAAACAACTAGTAGTCACAAAACCCCTTTATAGCTGATGTAACTGTGCATGCATAACCCACATGAAATAGATTCATTTTTTATTCACTTGAGATAATTCCCTATTTATACTGACAGTCAAGGATGCACAGAATAATGGTTTTTCCCCTAAACCACTGGTTAATGTTTTTGTTTGTTTAAAATGATGTGAGGGTGACAGGAATAGCTCCAGACCGGTGCCTATTCTATGGGCAACAAAGTCATAGTTCATTAAGAAAACAACAAACTGAAACCAAAAGAACAATGAGCTATGTATTTGCATACACCACAGAATATGAGATCTTGAAACATAACATACTTAGTAATCCAAAACATAACTACATATACCCATATATAACATGAGAGAGATTATTACAATGCTTGCAATATTTTCAGAATGTTGTCACATTCATCTAACCCAGTATTACATTCTTGCCATCAAACATGGCAAAGGAAAATACCCAACTGCGACTGAGAAATTCTCCTGGATACATACCTAATGAGCTAGAGATATTCTACAATAAAAACCATATACAATATCAACGTCCTTGACTTCACGGGTCTGCACTCCTCAATGAGCTGAACTGGCATTTCATTGGTTGCCCTGCAACTTTCTGCACCTGTAGCTGTCTTCTAGAGACCACACACAAAAAACCAACCTCTTTGAAATGAGTTTCATAGAATGGAAGGGAAAACCCTAACAACCCCACCAACTACATTAAAAATATCATTTTCAACTACCCATTTTGCATTAATGGTGACCTCGTATGTTTCTGCATGCATCTAGAAGTTGTAGGAGACTGTCACTTCACATTTTTACGTCCTTTTTGGCGAATTGCAAGAATCTGAGGGGGGTCTGGATGCGGGGCTTTGACGGGCATCAGCATATGCGGGAAGAGGAGGGGCATCGGCATATGCAGGGCGGAGAGGGGTATCCGAATGCATCTGCATCTGAGTCGGAGCTTTGTAGAATGGAGCGTGGAAGGAAGCGGGGAAATGGGGGGTGCATGAAGGCATAGCTGAACGAGATGTGGTGGGAAGAGGGGGATCTGAATATATTCGGATCCGGACCAAAGTCCCACCAACGGGAAATGAAAAAGGAAAGCAAGAGTGTCATGTCCCCAATTTTCAAGCCAACAACTAATTCAATTAGAGGAAAATGAAATCTCTAATTACATTTTCCTAATCGATTCCTAGGGGGTTAAGATAGGTCTAGGCTAAGCATCATGGCATTTCCGATTTGGAGGGAAATTAAATTCAAAGCAATTGTCTATAGATCCAAGCTAATACCCATAAGGGGATTGGTCATCATAACAAAGACCCAAGACTCAAATTCAAATGCAAATAGGGGAAGTCAATGGCAATCGATTGGAATAGGTCCAAGGTATGAAAAAAGGAGCCATTCGCCCTCATAAAAATAGGACCCAACTACGGAGGCATCTCAAGAAGGGAATTGAACATAAAGAAAAGAGATTCAAATTCAAAAGCATTCGCCTTGCTTGGGAGGGAAAACACATTCGCATAGGATGAAGAACTCATTGGATCATGTACCAAGAAAGGGTCGAGTAATACTTCATTGAAGAAGTACACATCACATGGGATCATGTGTCAAGAGAAAGGCAAATAACATTAAGGAGGGCTTATTGGCATTAAAAGAAGTTTCAGCGACCAAAATGAGGAACTTCGCCCAAGGTAAATGATCATGAAGGAAGATGCACAAGATCGATGCCCAACACCATTTACCTATGCAAAAAGATATCAAATTCCATCCGCCAATACTCATGAGGAATTCGGCCATGTTTGAAGGTTCGCATTCACCCAAGGGAAGCATTTGCCAAGATAGGATGCACATTTGGCCATGCAAAGACATTCGCTCACCAAGGAAGAAGTGTCTGCATATTCCAAATTCAAACTTCTAGGGTTGCATTCGCCTATGTCATTCGCCCAATGCAAGAAGCATTCATCCAAGGAAAGGATTCACGATCTATGATACATCCACCAATGCAAGGGATCGGCCAAGGAACATGAAGAAGGTAAATTCGGCCAATAAATGAGGAGGTTGATCATTCAGCCATGATAAACTCGACTAAAGGAAGTCTTGAACAAATCTCAATTCAAAAACACATTCGACCAGCTATGAAGGATAGAAGAAAAGCATTTAAAACGAAGTCCAATGCAAACACGTCCACCAAAGGGAAATTGCTAAACCCAATGCAAGCCATCAGCCATGAGGGAAAGAATAAATAGAAGATTTGCATTTCAATCCAGGCATATCTGAGTTTGGTAATGTTTTACATTCATTTCTGAGTTTGAAGGTTCCGATCTTCTTACTTTCTTGCAAGGTAATGTGCCCTTGCACATGGGGTGATGACCCCCTATGCTTTTGTAGATGATATTGCTTCTAATATCATCATTGTTGATCAATTTGCAGGTATTGAGATGTATTGCAGGTCTTAGAGGAGTTTCCACAACCTTTGGAGATCATTGCTGGAGTTGGATATCAAGATCTTGAACATTTTGAACACTTTCAGTCATCATAGCAGTGACTACAGTCATTTAGAAGGCTGCTACAGTCAAAGAAAGGGCTGCGAATATTGTATTTGGAGCATAATTTGTTGGAGAAGCAAACTTGAAGACCACTCCTAGACAACCGGTCAAGCATTGAAGCCATCATTGAAACCCCTGGAAAATATTCTGCCTCACTGATTGAATCAGTCCCCTATAACAGTCATACAAGTACCATACAACAATCACTACAGTGGCATCTAATAGCATTCTAAGGCTGAGAGTGTTTAGCGAGCACTTGGCACTCAACGGCTAGCTAACATTCGGCTAGGGTTTGAAGGCTTTTGTATTCATTTTTCAAGTCTGATGTAAAAAGTGTGTGGCTGTTATAAGTAGGCAGTGAACTCTTGATTGTAATTTGTATCATTTTCATTGAAGGAATAAAGCATTTGGAGTTGGATGTCATTGAGCATTTGTGCACTTATTCAATTTCATTGTGTGAGCCAATTGGTTGCAAGTATTCTTAGCTAAGTTTGGATCTAAATTTCAGTTGAGTCCTATAAGGGCCATTTCAGTGGTATCAGAGCAATGATCCTGCCAGCCTGAGGGACGAAGATGGGTGACAAAAGACATCACAGCCAGCAAAGGATGGAAGAGACAATGAAAGAAATGATAGCAAATCAAAAGAAGATGGCTGATAGTCACTCTAGAATGGAACTTCTTCAACAACAGTTCAAGGAAAAGATGCAACAAACAAATGCCAACATAGAGAAGATGTTTTAGATCTTGATGGGAAGCAAAGAAAGGCCTCAAAGGACCAAGGAAAACTGTACATCTAGAAGAACACACACAATCTGCTCTAAGAAGGAAAAGATCAAGAACTCAGTTCATGAGATGAAAAATGAAAGAGTGGCAAAGAGTCTTCATGAGGAATTTGAAAGGCATGTGGATAGAAAGCAAAATCATACAAGTGGCATAGAGATTATACAATTGGAAGATAAAGAAGTTCATGATGAAGATAAATCAAATGAAGGTACGGGTACTCATGATCATGCCAACATTGTCTCATCTTCTCTTCACAATGGTAAGGAATCAAGTGATGCAAATGATATTTCAGTTCGTTGTCAAGAAGAAGACATGATGATTGCCATCCAGCATAGCCACAAGATGCATGACCCATTCCATGATGAAGAGGAAACACAAGAGGTGTACATTGAGACAAGTAAGGTGGGCAAAGATGAGCATGAACCTGAAATTACAATCGGTTATGAAGGACACACTATTGGTGTTCTATCTTACATGCAAGGAGAAGACATAGTATTTGCTACAAGGGTCATCCTTGATGGAGACTCACATGAAGGACTCATAACACTTGAAGACAAAGAGAATGTGACTCACCATGGATCAGCTCACGAAGACGATGCACATGTAGAGGTTTTCAAAGAGACAAGATCACTTGAGGAGATGAAGGCAAGTGATAGTATTGACTCATTGATTAATGTCAACACTTCTATGAAAATTTCCTTGATGAAGTACAATGAAGACTTAGCTGATGGGGAGAAGCACATTCATGAAGAAATTGAGTTTCATGCATCATATCAATTGGAGGAGCACCTAGAGGTGAATGAATATCGTATTGTTTCAGCTCTAACCCATTTTGTTGACATTCATGAGGTAGTTTTAGAGTTGTGTTGGAAGGCTCTAGACTTGAGAGGAGGTTCATCTCTTGCTTGGCACGAGCTCAATGAGGCTTTGATGATGACAAAGAAGGACTACATATATGAAGGATTTATTTGCAGCCATGAAACCACAAATAGGGCACATGATACACATGACTTTCAATTGGTAAGAAACTATGGATCAGCACTGGTTGAGAGCTATATATCATTGATAGGAGATATGATTGAATTTGCAAAAGGTAGCATCATTGGGTATGATATGAGGTCTGATTTTCTGTTGTACAACAACAGTCCCTTGTCATTATTGCATCATGACATGATAGCCAAAAAATTCAGTCCTAAAATATGTAAGTTTCATGGAGAGACTCATATTGGACCAGCATTTGAAGGAAAGCACTCAATGAAGAATAAGGTGTTCGAAAGAGATAAAGAAGTGATGAAAAGGTATGATTCTGATTTTCTGATTTGGGACAGCAGCCTTTCACCTTTGCATAATCAGTTGGTAGTTGTCACGGTTCATGAGGATAAGAGGGGTATGATTATCTAAGGCTCTATATTTCTGAGTTGATACACCATGGCATGATTGAGACAAAAATGATTCAAGACATTTGGCATGCAAAGAATGGATCTTGCATGTAGTTGAGTCAAGTAAAGCAATCAGATTTGTTATTGGTATGGTCACATAGATGGCTTCATGAGAGTTTGTCGGCATATCTTTTTGGATTCTACTTGGGGATTCACATGGTAGACTTGGTTGGTAATATGAAGAGGATATCGTGTGGAGTGGCCACTAGTGACATGTCTAAGAATGGAGATTTGATAGATGAAGACTTGAGGTGGTCATTGATCACGCACAGAGCCTTGAATGAGTTTACTTGTGATGAGCTCTTTGTATGTATGAGACATACTTTTGATTTGAGTTGTGATTTTGAGGCACTAACATTGGCAGTGCAGCTGGATCATGGCCTTGAGTTTACAGGTGAACAAATATACACTGATATTTCATTCCCACTTTATGACACATTGATACGGGATGATTGGTTGATGACATCACACAAGGAAACCCTTCATAACACTTGGAGGACAACAGATGACTGGGAGCATTGTAGAGGTTTGGATCATGTCTACATCATGAGAAGATGGCCTATGGATAAGGCTCACTCACCATTGAGCATTAGTGATGACATTGGCATTCACCTAGACTTAATTTTCAGTTGTAAGTTCGCTGTCCTCTCCTATAGCAGCAGTTTAGCAGGAGTAATCTCACATTCTCTTGCATTGATGAAGGATATTCTGGATATTCCACATATTCATGGGAGCGGTAATATTATTGAAGAATTAGTTGGCATGGCTAGCACTTTGGGACATCACAATCTCTTCATCATTATGGGATTGGTAAGATTGTTTCAGATTTGCATGATGGGAAACAAGTAGCTCTCAGGTACACTTTACCTCATCTTAGGGCAGCCAAGTCCATGATTAGAGATATATTTGATGGTGAGCATTTGAATTTCTCTATTGGTTGGTATGTCATAACTTCTGATTTATTTGAGGACAGAGGCTATATGGCTTTGTATTTCGATAACATGAACATACAAACACCTTTGAAAGGTAGTCACTTGTGTTCTACTAATAATGGTATTCGAAATTGGAGTATTGGAGATGGTAATTCTGTGAAGAAACAAGGCACTACACACTCTGATTTTGCATATCAGAACATTGACGATGAAGAAAAGACACAAGTGTACTTCTTGGTTTGAGAAAGCTAGGAAAACTAAAATAGTTGCTGGTCAAGCAAAAAGGCACATGGAAAAGGTCAAAGTAATGAGGCAATCAGCTAGGTTTGAACATAACAGACCACCTATTGGTGACACACATAAAGGCAATCGGATGAATGAGAGTGAAGACAAATCAGTTTTGAATAACACATTGATTTTGTTTAGAAAGGATCACCCTACTCATGTTTTTGATGATGCATTTCTTCTAAGATATATGGAGGACCTGATGGTTTATTTCCATGGTTTGACAATGATTCCTTTTTGCTGGTCATTAACATATGTGATTTCAGTTTCGGTACAACAGAGATTGAGGCATTCTACAGTGAAGGAAATCAGGATATCTTTGTGGAAGAGAAGCCTTATGATGGTCCCTTATCTTCATACACTTTGGATGGCACTTTCTATATCATTTTGAGGGATATTTTCAGTTGGTGTGTTGCTGATCTGAATTATAACAGCGGGATAACATGGAAGAACGCCCCTTCTTACATGATTGTATTCATCATTTACCAAGGGTTCTTGATATCAATATTCATTTTCAGCTTGGATGGGTCAGTGACTGATATTGGCTTCTACATTTTTGAGTGGAGGAATTGCTTCATCATTTGGGTGAGGAATTTGTGCATAGATGTGTTCACTTCATTTGACAATGGAAGAGGTTCCAGGATTGTCTACATCAACATTTTTGAGATGATATATGTGAGTTCATGTGGAAAGGAGAGATTGGTTTCGGACCTTGGTATCTATTGATGATTGCTTGGGACAAGTAATCTTGGGGAGGGAAGACTGTCATGTCCCCAAATTTCAAGCCAACAACTAATTCAATTAGATGAAAATGAAATCTCTAATTACATTTTCCTAATCGATTCCTAGGGGGTTAAGATAGGTCTAGGCTAAGCATCATGGCATTTCCGATTTGGAGGGAAATTAAATTCAAAGCAATTGTCTATAGATCCAAGCTAATACCATAAGGGGATCGGTCATCATAACAAAGACCCAAGACTCAAATTCAAATGCAAATAGGGGAAGTCAATGGCAATCGATTGGAATAGGTCCAAGGTATGAAAAAAGGAGCCATTCGCCCTCATAAAAATAGGACCTAACTAAGGAGGCGTCTCAAGAAGGGAATCGAACATAAAGAAAAGAGATTCAAATTCAAAAGCATTCACCTTGCTTGGGAGGGAAAACACATTCGCATACGACGAAGAACTCATTGGATCATGTACCAAGAAAGGGTTGACTAATACTTCATTGAAGAAGTACACATCACATGGGATCGTGTGTCAAGAGAAAGGCAAATAACATTAAGGAGGGCTTATTGGCATTGAAAGAAGTTTCAGCGGCCAAAATGAGGAACTTCGCCCAAGGTAAATGATCATAAAGGAAGATGCACAAGATCAATGCCCAACACCATCTACCTATGCAAAAAGATATCAAATGCCATCCGCCAATACTCATGAGGAATTCGGCCATGTTTGAAGGTTCACATTCACCCAATGGAAGCATTCGCCAAGATAGGATGCACATTTGGCCATGCAAAGACATTTGCTCACCAAGGAAGAAGTGTTTGCATATTCCAAATTCAAACTTCTAGGGTTGCATTTGCCTATGTCATTCGCCCAATGCAAGAAGCATTCATCCAAGGAAAGGATTCACGATCTATGATACATCCACCAATGCAAGGGATCGGCCAAGGAACATGAAGAAGGTAAATTCGGCCAATAAATGAGGAGGTTGATCATTCAGCCATGATAAACTCAACTAAAGGAAGGCTTGAACAAATCTCAATTCAAAAACACATTTGACCAGCTATGAAGGATAGAAGAAAAGCATTTAAAACGAAGTCCAATGCAAACACATCCACCAAAGGGAAATTGCTAAACCCAATGCAAGCAATCAGCCACG
The DNA here is from genome assembly GCA_027924645.1 of Cunninghamia lanceolata. Taxonomy (NCBI): domain Eukaryota; kingdom Viridiplantae; phylum Streptophyta; class Pinopsida; order Cupressales; family Cupressaceae; genus Cunninghamia; species Cunninghamia lanceolata. The sequence continues at coordinate 1,143,149 of BSBN01000399.1, forward strand.
AGGGAAAGAATAAATAGAAGATTTGCATTTCAATCCAGGCATATCTGAGTTTGGTATGTTTTACATTCATTTCTGAGTTTAAAGGTTCTGATCTTCTTACTTTCTTGCAAGGTGATGTGCCCTTGCACATAGGGTGATGACCCCCTATGCTTTTGGAGATGATATTGCTTCTAATATCATCATTGTTGATCAATTTGCAGGTATTGAGATGTATTGCAGGTCTTAGAGGAGTTTCCACAACCTTTGGAGATCATTGCTGGAGTTGGATATCAAGATCTTGAACATTTTGAACACTTTCAGTCATCATAGCAGTGACTACAGTCATTTAGAAGGCTGCTACAGTTAAAGAAAGGGCTGTGAATATTGTATTTGGAGCATAATTTGTTGGAGAAGCAAACTTGAAGACCACTCCTAGACAACCGGTCAAGCATTGAAGCCATCATTGAAACCCCTGGAAAATATTCTGCCTCACTGATTGAATCAGTCCCCTATAACAGTCATACCAGTACCATACAACAATCACTACAGTGGCATCTAATAGCATTCTAAGGCTGAGAGTGTTTGGTGAGCACTTGGCACTCATCTTCCTTTGGCTAGCTAACATTCGACTAGGGTTTGAAGGCTTTTGTATTCATTTTTCAAGTCTGATGTAAAAAGTGTGTGGCTGTTGTAAGTAGGCAGTGAACTCTTGATTGTAATTTGTATCATTTTCATTGAAGGAATAAAGCATTTGGAGTTGGATGTCATTGAGCATTTGTGCACTTATTCAATTTCATTGTGTGAGCCAATTGGTTGCAAGTATTCTTAGCTAAGTTTGGATCTAAATTTCAGTTGAGTCCTATAAGGGACATTTCAAGGAGAAAAGGGGATGCGGGGAAACAAGGGGCAATGACATATGTCTGGATGCTGATGGAAAACTCACACATCCAAATGGGGGCCAAACACCCGCCAGGTCCCAAAGCAGGCCAAACCTCCACAATGTCCTGAATGGCTCAAAATTCCTACAACAACCTGAAGGGGTCAAAATTTCCGCCAGAGATAGAAAAACTTAGGATTTTCACATGATATTTTGCAGAGTCCAAGTAGGTATATACATAAAATATAGCATTTAAGTATAAGTGGCAGTATTTTAATTTCTTATACTTTAAGTTATATTTTATGTATATACTGTCAAGATGTTTGAGAGTGGTTTCGGATCCATAGGAGTAAAATTGCAGATTTTAGAATTTGGAGGATCTCAAAAATTTTAGAGTTAGTCAAAATTCAGGGATTTCAGGAGGAGTCAAATTTCAGGGAGTTCAGGAAGCAACACCAAATATACAAAACAGGGTGAATACATAGGAACTCCTTAGGAAAATTTTGAGGAATTTGACAAGATTTTGCAATTTTGAGGCATGGAAAATAGGAGTCCCAACAAGTAGAACATGCTAGAAGATCAAATTGAGTCCAATTTTCTTCAAAACAAACTTTCCTTTGGTCCTTGAGGTGCAAAAAATGAAGCTTAGAAATTAGAATATGCCTTTTGCTTGTAATAAAGGGTTGGATCGATCTCTCTTTTTGAAGACATAACCCCTTGGAGAATAGAATTACAACACAAAAGACCTATTTGAGGTACCTCCACTTCTTTTACCAAATGGCAGTAGTAAAGATCCAAAACCTAGGGAGTTTTTAAACCCTAAGTTCTGATGACATGATAGATTATATAATAAAGACCTTATCAAACACTAAGCCAAGCCCACAAGCATAAGAAAGAGTGAATGTCAATGTGAAACGTTGTCAATAGACACCCAAAAGAAGACTAATCTTTTGTAATATAGAAATAGAGATGGAAAGAATTGGATTAAATGGTGTGAGGTTTTGCTTCTATTTACTTAGCATCCATACATAAGATATGAATGAAGGCCGACCAAGTCAAGGCACATATCCCAATATAACATTATACTATACCTTACACATGTAGGCCCACTAACACATGTAAGCCCAATATAAAAGGTACATAGTACCAATACAAGATAATATAACCCAAAGGTAATTGACAGGAGAGAATACATACTTAATGAACTTTGAAATGTTCAAAATCTTAATAGAGCACTTTAGACTTTGATGAAGACAACAAAGCCAACTTGTATGGGAAAAAATGAATGAAGAATGTTATGAGAATCAGCAACATTTTATACACACTTCAACAGTTTACTTCCCTACAATGAAACTCAAACAACCTTTTGTCATTTGAGACCCACCAAATATCCTAGGTCAAAGAAAAGCATCACTAGGTAAGAATGATACTTTATCAAAATTCTTTTGGATTCATCATTCATAGAGTATTTCGATTGAGTATCTGTGTGAAATAGAACTTCCAAATAATAATATATTACTATGTCTGTTTGTTATAGCATATGACTTTGATGTAGGAAATTCCATAGTAGCAATCCATGAGAATGAGCATATTCTTAAAAAAAACATATACAATAAACTATCTTTTTGTCAATTAAAATATCTACAATTTTGTGAATAGACTGATGCAGAGAAAAATGTTAATCAACATGAATAGTTGCAAAAAAGTTGCAATTGACAAAGGAGGGAATAGAGGATCATGAAAACGTACAAAACATGAACATTTGCATCTATACTAAAGAAATATGGTTCTCTTTAAAAAGGTCAATCCTGAAAAATTATTGCCTTCAGCAGCATGCCATACCTGGGGTGTTTGCATTTCCCATAGGGTTTGCCGATCCAATGTCTTCACCACGAAGTTATCATTATTTGCCTGTGTAACCAAAAAATACATATATATATTAAGATGTATGCCAGGATGCTTTACTTCTAAAGCTAAGGCTAGTTCAAGAGTAACTGGATCATATTTATTTAATATTTTTAAAGTTTAATTTTAAAATCTAAAGATGTACTCAATGGAAACATCTTGCTTCAAATTGACCCAATAGTGACAAATCTGTAATATCCCCAATGGGATCTGCCCTAAATTTCTGCACTTCTAGAGTTCTGCTGAAACCCTAGAATTCTGATCTAATTTTCTGATTTTATTTTCAGAAGTATAAACATTCATAGGCAGCCAATAAATATGCTCCAAACATCATAAAATGTATGCCAAACATGTATAATCATCAACAAAGATATTAACCATGAAAATCAACCATCCAAAGACCAAACATGTGCAAGACAAATCTGATTTCTGATTAATTAGGTCTGCTGCTCCAAATCTGAATATGCTGATTTGTAATTACATCAAATCCATGGGCTCAAACGTGATAAATATAGCCCAGATTTCTGCTCCTATAATGTTCAACCTAAATTAGGTTATACATACCATGTAATAACAAAAATGACATCAAATAATGAAGTCGCCCTCCTAGGGAAGTGGCACTCAACCTAGGGCATAAAACCCTAGTCAAACTTTGTCCAAGACTCCTCCAAAAGGTGGCACTCAGATCTGCTCCAAAAATGATCTTCAAATGCTACTTCGAATGATGTGACTTGAATGCTCAAACCCTCCAAATGTGGTGCACAAATCTAGGGTAAAACCCTAGCTCCAATGATGCACAAATACCACAAGCAATTCGCCTCCAAAGCTGATCTAAAATCTGAATATGCAAATCTGCTCTTCTCCTCCACAAGTCTCCAATGAAGTGCAATTGTGAACTCCGTATGAACCCACCTCCAAAGTGTGATTGGGTTTTCGTCTAATCCACTTATCTTCCTTGGGGTTTTCGTCCTAGGAAGGAGCTGAACTAAAAGTTGCAGCCAAGAGAGATAAATCTCAAATGAAAGGAATAAGATGACTGATGAATGAAATGCCTCAAACCACCTTGTATTTATACACATTACTTCTCCTTCCCTCAAGGCCGACCTCCTCTTGTTATTTCTTATTTTATTTTTCCTTGTTTTTCTCTTCTAGGGCCGAGCTAGTGCTAGGCACCCAAAATAACATAAGGATATTTTATTTAACCTTCTTATCTCCTTCATGGCCAACCAAAGCAAGGTAATTTATTTTTCTTATTTATTTTGTCCACTCTCCAAGTGGGGGGAACCAATTAGGTAACTCAAACATCATGAATTTGACTTCAAATCATCTCGTCCTCCTCAAGGTGAAACATCATAAAAAATATTCTTATTCTTCCAAACGCAATTTCCATCTTTTCTTCTATTTTCCCTTCTCCAAATGGGTCGCTCCAACTTAGGGCAAATTATTCTATTAGTTTTGACTTCATCAAAAATACCACAAAATTATGCCAAGTCATCTTCCATAGTCATTTTGCCCTACAAAATTGGCTAAGTGTGAAAACTCGCCAATTAGGTCATTCCCTGAGCCCTCCGGCTTAGCCTACGGAAATGGAAATAGGCTAGCCAACTCCACTAGGTGATCACTCCGAAAATAAAAAAGGGGACGTTACAAAATCAATAAGGACCTATGTTTAATATGTTATAGAAAACCTAGAGAATTCAAGAGTCCATCATTTTGACCTTCATGTTTAGTCAATCTTAGGGCATATGTTGATTTATGTTGTAGGATATCTTCTTGCAATAACACCCAACCTTCTGTGGTGATTATGAAATCAAATTTTATGGTACGGATTTAACTGTCAAGTTTTACTATGTTTCTCCATCCGGTTTCCTTGCTGAATTTATGACTGTCCTTTCCATAATTGTACTTATAAGGAAATTGTTACAGGTCTATGTAAATATAGCGGAGAAATTTAGAAAGTGGATACTATTGAGTCTTATACAGACTAAGACCATCACATAGATGCAATGTCATGGGACTTTGACCAGATGTGGGCTACTTATAACTCAGTTTTGTGTACATAGAACAACTCTGATATAGTATGACAATGTAATATCCCAAAACGGGATATTTAGGGCAATTTTGGATTTACAGGCTTTCCAAAAGAACCTTGCTTAGAATTTTCTGATTTACCCTAATTTCTGCACTTCAGTTTTCTGCTCAAACCCTAACTTCTGAAGTAAAAATCAGACTTGAAATAACAACTAGGGCAGCCCATAAAACATCTCAAAATGTCAACATTTCACCATAGACATGATCAACAATAATGTATTTGCAATTCACCATCATCTAAACCATAGATGCAACACTCGCCGAAAACTCGCGAGTCTTTTTCAGAGCCGAGTAATTCATGCAAAAACTCGCCAACTTTAATCGCCGAGTTTTAGGTGAGTTTTTCACAAAAACTCGGCGAGTTTGTGAAAATAACTCGCCCGTGTAATGTCCCCTTCTAATAGGCTCAAATTGTTCACAACCTTGCACAATTTCAACTTACAAAAAGGAAACATTAGTACTACAAATTTTTCTCTTTTCATATCATAATTAATATAGATCCATATTCTTTCCACATTTATCCCATAATCACATTATTCATATTCATAGTCATATTCATATTCATGTTCATGTTCATGTTCATGTTCATATTCATATTCAGATTCATATTCATATTCATATTCATAGGCCTTATGTTCTATCCTTGAGAGGATCATGTGTCGCCCTATCATTAATCCATCTCTAACTCCATAGGCATGGTTCGTTAAGGAGACACTAACCATCCCATACGGAGGCCCGATGGCTTCACACTACACCCAAGGTACTTCACCATTCGGCTCCAAAGACTTCATGCTACACCCGAGCATACTTCATCTATTGGAGAGTCACCCACCGTAGGGCACAAATCACATTGACGAGCTCATCATACCATAGGCCCAAGGCTTCACCTCACACCCGGAGGTACTTCAACACTTGGCCCAAGAGACTTTGCCTCACACCCGAAGGCACTTCATCTTCTTGGGGTTACCTAGGTCCAATAACATTCTCCTAACTTACCCATACACCTAGGATGCCGAGATGATTAATGATGAGGCTAATCCTCCTTTCGGATATGGCACAATCCTATGATTTCTAAGTCCTTATTAGCATTTTGCACATGATGCCTTATAATTAGGACATCTTGGCCTTATTTCATAATTGGCCAATCATATATCCACATGATCATATTCATTATCATCATCATTGATTCCTTATGCATAACCATATTCATTTATCATATTAATCTATTCTTTCTATGCATATTCATGATCTCATATCTAAGATCAATCTATTATTCTATCATCAATCATTAATCATAAACACAATCATTTATCTTTGTAAGTCTATTTTATAATATGGCGAATCTGAAATGTGAACATTACTTCTAATGCATATCATAATCATCATGCTACTGATTTATCAAACTTCTATCTATCATTTCATATATTGTGTTTATGAGATGAGATGAACATAATTTACATACCTTCAGTCCTATCTTGGTTGATGGGTAGATTCAATGAAGATGCTGGCTGTTGTTAAATGGAACTCTGCTTTATATTGCTTATGCTTTCAATTCGATCTGCTGATGTGTATTGCTTCAGATGTATTTATATGTTCTTGGTCCAATCAGATGTTAATTGCTCATTCGCTGATGTTCGATATGAAGATCTGTTGTTCGATGATTCTCCATCTATCGTTGAGTGCGATTCCATTTTATATCTATAGGGAGTATGGCCAACGGTCATGCCTCTTGATCGTGGCTACTGTTAGCCTTAATCACATTTAACCGTTGACCCCTTGCAATCTTTGTAAGAATATAAGAATTGCTCCTTATATGTCCCGCTGCATTATTAGTTATGTTTGTTTTAAACTATTATCAATTTAGGTGATCACAGGTTGCCTTAAATAATTCTTATTTATTTATTAAGGGATCGCTGCACCTTTATTATTTTGTTTGCAGCCTATATTTATTCGTTTGGGCATTCTTTATTAAACTTAATTTTCTCATTAGTGCTGAAAGGTATGCAATATTAAGAGAATTTGTGGTTTCTTGGAAATGTATCATTTTGAGTGGAAGGTGGGTCCATTCCTTGCCAAGATTGTCTTTTGTCTGCTAAGCATCTATTTGTTCATTGGCTAATAATCTGAATTTCTGAGTATTGTCTTATATCCATCCTTCCTTATGGAATTGTGCATCATGGTTCTTATAATCATCTATCAACTCAGCATTTGTTTATTATAATCATCTCTTCTATATTGTTTAGTCTTATTTATAACTGATGACTTTAATACATTTATAATGGTATTTCTTTTAGTAGTCATAGTTATAATATATTTTTATATTTATATTTAGATAATATAAATATTAATGGTTACCAATAATATCTATTATTATTACTTCTTATTCATATATATTATATTATTATAATAATATTTACATTGATAATATTTATGTATATGTATTATTATATCTAAATTAATAATATTTACATCAATATATTATTATTGATAATAGTTATAATCATATCTAATTTATATTTATATTTACTCTTTATTCATATATATAAATATATTATATTAAATATTCATATAATATTATTAATATTATTTATTAAATAATATATATTAATAATCATGCGTAATTATCTCTATCATTTAATTTGACTAACTACCTCAAATAATTTCACCATCTTTTATTTGATGTTTAAATCTCTAATTTAAACAATGTCTTAACATGGGGACATGACAGGCCGCTGGAAAAAGGGTATTCCGCCGGCGTTTAAAGGGATTTTTTGACTTATTTTTGGTCATTTCACTTGCTCCACATGACAAAAAACGCCCTCCCAACCATTTTAGAGGTATTTGCAGTGATTTGGCGTCAACCAAACAAGTTTTGAGGCGGATTTCAATCGAATTTGAAAGGCAAATCAGATTTCCATGTAGGCTTTTGTTTTTTCCTTCTCTTTCTTTTTTTGAAATTTCTTCATTTTTGAAGCATCTAAGTTTAAAAAACATCATGAATGTAGTATAAATAGATTTCTATTGATCAAAACAAGATTTATATTCATCAAAACAAGATTCATCACCGTTTTGCTTGCATTTTTTTTTTTTTTTTCATTTTTTTCACATTTTTTTCATTTTTCTTATTTGAATCCAATTTTAAAATTTTTTTTTGAAGAAAATGTTTAAGTCTTAGATTAGTTTGCATTTTTAGTAATTTAGAGTAATTTTTTGATTTCTTCATTGTTTTCATATTTTTTCCAAACCCTAGTTATTTTTTTTTGTTGAATCCGTTTTTTTTGGAAGAAAATGTTTAGAATTTTAGATTAGTTTAAATTTAATCTATTAATCTAATTTAGGTTGTTTTTTAATTTTCTATTAAAAAACTAACAACTTGTGCTTTCTCTTTGTATGTGCAGGTTAATTTATAATGGCAGATAGAGATGCTTCTATCTTCGGTTCAGCCTCAGGCCCTGCTGCATCATCATCATTTGTAGGCAAACGTCCTGTAAGAGCTAGAGATCTTGCGTGGAAATATGCCTATCTAGGACCATACCCAAGCTCAGTTTTTTGCATCCGATGTGAAAACATTACCGTGGAGGCATTAACCGCCTCAAATACCATCTTGCAGGCATCAATCGTCGTGATGCGAAGGCTTGTACTAACACCACAGAAGAATAAAAAGACAAATGAATGCCATACTTGCAGCCGCAAAAGAAAGAAAATTACAAAGGGAGAAGGCAAAGGCAGCCATGCAAGCATCCATAGCTTCTTCTCAAGGTGCTCCAGTCAACCTTGAGTTAGATGATGATGCACTTCAGGGCATAGTGGGCTCTCTTTGTGGTCCATGTAACCGAAGGCAACCCACCACCACTGCGAGCCCTTCATCTACTTCCAATAGAGCACCAGGATCAGCACCTACACGCACGGTAGATAGTTTTTTTGTGTCTAGAATGTAATGTCCCCTTCTAGTAAGCTCAAACTGTTCACAACCTTGCACAATTTTAACTTACAAAAAGGAAACAATTTTTCTCTTCATATCATAATTAATATAGATCCATATTCTTTCCACATTTATCCTAAAACTTATAATTCCATAATATTCATAGTCATATTCATTCTCATATTTATATCCAAGTTCATATTCATATTCACATTCATATTCATATTCATATTCATGCTCATTTTCATAGGCCTCAAGTGCTATCCTTGGGAGGATCATATGTCGCCCTATCATTAACCCATCTCTAACTCCATAGGCATGGTTCGTTAAGGAGACACAACCATTCCATATGGAGGCCCGATGGCTTCCCACCTCACCAATCGGCTCCAAAGACTTCCCACCTCATCTATTGGAGAGTAACCTACCGTAGGGCACAAATTACATTGATGAGCTCATCATACCATAGGCCCAAGGCTTCACCTCACACCCGGAGGTACTTCGACACTTGGCCCAAGAGACTTCGCCTCACAACCGGAGGTACTTCATCTTCTTGAGGGTCACCTAGGTCCAGTGACATCCTCCTAACTTTCCCATACACCTAGGATGGCAAGATGATTAATGATGAGGCTAATCCTCTTCTTGGATATAGCACAATCCTATGATTTTGAGTCCTTGTTGATATTATGATGTCATATCATTTTTGGCCTTGTATAATAATTGGCCCATCATATATTCATATGAACTAATACTTGATCATATTTCATTATTCATTATTGATCATATACATATTTATCATATTAATCCATTCTTCTATGAATTTTCATTTACTCAAGGTTTCATATTCATGATGACAATATATTCTATATCTATGTCATTTATATAATCTATTTCATTTGATTGCTGATTCTCATTAATTTAATGCATTTCTCTAATATCTACCTATAATTTTTCCTATAATGATCTTTAAGAGAATTACAAGATCTAGAAGCATTATTTAAGCATAATATTCATATCTAATTTGCTGATATGGGGACTAAATTCTCTAATGCATACAAGATACACTATTATGGAATAATCACATAAGTTTGACTATACACTACATGGTTAGTAATGGCTGTATATAAATCACAGCATTATCATGATGATATATGTAAGAATGAATATCAAACCAGAAATATAAATTTGCATTCATACCTATTAGCTGATCAGCAATTAGGGTAGGAAATAGAAGCTTACTTGCTGATGAAGTTTTCTGGACTGTATTTCCTCAATATTCTTTATGGTGGTCTAATATACTATCTGATATAAGTTTATGCTTGTCTGAATGGTATTCGATGGGATATGAGAGACCAAGTATGTTTCGATGCTGAGGAGAATGCTAAGATATTCCAGTATGTGAATGATGCCTCACAATCTCCTTTAATACCTTTGAACAATCACGTCTTCAAGACCCGTCACATCTTTTCACAAGCGATCATACCCCAAATGGTAACTTGAGATTGTTTATTGTTCATCATGGGATAGTTTGTTTAATATATTAAGTTTGTTATCTTCTATTATAAATTGCTGTATACTAACAGTGGTTTTAATTATTAACACATCCCTTTGTCTTTATATAATCGTGGTCTCCCTTTATTTAATTCATTGCATCGTATGATTTAGGGGTTTCCTTTAACATAGTGATTGCTATGAGTAAAGCTATTCTTAATGGTATATTTAATAATTACTTTATAATAATTTATATTTATTGCTTATAATTATATATATAATAATTATTAATATTTATATTTAGAATAATAATTATATTTGTTATTTATATTGTATATTATATATTATATTATTATTGATAATAGTTATAAATTTATAATCATATCTAATTTATATTTATATTAATAATATTTATATATTATTAATATTTATATTTGTAATTATATTTATTTAATATAATAATATTTACTCTTTATTCATATATATAAATATATTATATTAAATATTCATATAATATTATTTATTAAATAATATATATTAATAATCATGCGTAATTATCTCTATCATTTAATTTGACTAACTACCGCAAATAAATTCACCATCTTTTATTTGATGTTTAAATCTCTAATTTAAACAATGTCTTAATCATGGAGACATGACATAGAAACACACCTGGAGCACAAACTTCCTTAGAGGCAAGTGGGTGGAATAAGGAGGTGCATGAGCATGCAGACATTGCTTGTGCCAATTTTTGGTATTTCAACAACATCCCTTTCAATGTGGCAAATTCTACTTATTGGCATAAGTTTGGTTACTGCATTGAAATTGCGGTAAGGGCTACAAGGCACCTTCTCACACAGACTTGAGTGGGAGGTTAGTTAATTTAATCTTTTTGATAAATTTATGTTCTTTAATTTATAGAAATTTATGATGAATTTAAACTATTTTTTGTTTACAAATTAAAATTGTGTACTTAATTTCACTTTGTACTTGTAGGTTGCTTACAAATGCAAGTGATAGGGCAAGGGCAGTGGTGGAAGACCAAAGAAATGAATGGAAAAAATATGGCTGCTCTATTCTTTCCAATGGGTGGACGGATGGTAAAAACCACACCATCATTAATTTTTTGGTAGCTTTCAAGAATGAAGTGGTATTCTTGAAATCAGTGGATGCCTCCAACATAGTGAAAAATGCAAAAAATTTGGCTAGAATGTTGGAGCAAGTTTGCATGGAGGTTGGGATTGAAAATGTTGTGCAAATAATTACTGACAATGTAGCCGCATATGTGGCAGCTGGTAGAATCCTCCAAGAAAGACACCACACAATTTTTGGACACCTTGTGCAGCACATGTCCTTGACCTTCTTTTGGAGGACATAGGCAAGCTTGATTGGGTCACACCGATTGTAGAGGATGCAAGGAGGATCACAAAATTTATCTACGATCACCCTTGGGTTCTTCACTTGATGAGGGATTACACCCAAGGGAAAGAGTTGGTGAGATCCGGTGTGACAAGGTTTGCAACGGTTTTCTTAACGTTGCAAAGCATTCTTGGTGCATTGGCAGCTTTGAAACAAATGTTTGTGTGCCCAAAATGGACAGAGTCATCTTATGCGAAGAAGCCAAAAGGAGAGAGGGTTGCATGCATTGTCTTCGACAAAGTATTTGAAAAAAGAGTTGCAGAGATTGTGAAGGTAACTTCAAAACTTCGAATTTAAATTCAAATTGAATGTTTATTATTTTTAATGTCTTTCATTGTAAATTTGTAACATTAATCTTTTTGCATTTCTATATTGTAGGTGTCGGAGCCCTTGGTTAGCGTCCTCCAATTGGTAGATGGGGATAAAACCCCAATGGGGTATCTTTATGAGGCCATGGATAGGGCCAAGGAGGCTATAAGAAATTATTATAAGGGGGCCAGCCTCAAATTTGATCTCATATGGGAGATTATTGATAGGAGGTGGAACAATCAACTCCACCAACCCATCCATGCAACAGGGTACTTTTTGAACCCCCGTTTCTTCCATTCAGGCACCTTCTCAGATCCTAGTGGAGAGGTTATGGAGGGCCTCACTTCTTGCATTCAGAGGATGACGCCTCAGGCTGAGGTGGCAGACCTCATTGTTGATGAATTGCAAGCTTATAGGGAAAGAAAGGGTAGGCTCTTTTCTTCAGACTTGTGTCATATCCCCAACGGGATCTGCCCTAAAATTCTGGAATTAGTTTTCTGAATTCTGCCATAAATTTCTGCACTTTAGGGTTTCTGCCCTAACCCTAGATCTACTCCAAATCAGACTTGGAACAAGTGCAAATTCTTATCAAAATCACATCAAACTTCAATTCAATCTCCTCATAAGATTCGTCCAAGCTGAAGGAAGGGATTACACCATGAAATAGTAGACAAAAGACATGATAACATGAATGCTAACACATAAGAACGATCTGCTGTAGCAGAGCAGGTCTGCTGCAATTACATGACTAAAAATATGGAAATACAATGTCTTTTGAATGGCTAAACAGCCCAGAATTCTAATAACCTTCAATGGAAATAACTATATGTCCTAATGAAGAAGAAAATTGACATATACTGGCCTCCTTGATAGGCAGGTCTGCTGTAGCAGAATAATGATCCAGAAAACCCTAGGTGCAGCAAGGAAATGAAGGTAGATCTGCCCTAATGCTGGTCGCTGGCCTGCTAGGATGTTTGCCCTTGGCTGAAGGAAATCTCCCACAAAAGTCACCTCTCTTATTTGCTCAAATTCACCCTAGAAGTTGGTTCGCTCTCCTCCCTAGTTCGGTGCTCCAAGTTAGTGTCTTCAATGGCTTCTTTTCAAGCTGATCTGCAAGTGCTCTCCATAATTCTGCTCCACATTATCAACATGTAGACTCCCGTGATGGAATCTTCCCAATGTATATGAATGGGGTCATCTCCATTCAAAGGTGAGGGGCCATCTCCTCAATGCAAGGCAAAGGATTGGAATTCCCAGCCAAAAGAGTGTGGATAAACATAAGAACATTCGCTGATTGATGATTTAAATGCCACAACGCCATCCTCTATTTATATGTTTTTTCCACATGCATTTTCTAAAAGTCTTCAAGGAGGTCGGCCCTTAGGCAAGTCGGCCAGAGATAAATAATGAATAAATGGATTGCCCAAACAAGTTGGCCAAGTGTGATATGAGCTCAAGTCGGCCTCAAACCCTCCAAATCATAGTTCATCATACTAGGTTGGCCATCACAATGAAGATATGTGCCTGAGCAAGGAAAAACATATGGAAATGAACCAGAATCATCATTAAGTCGGCCTTAGAGATGTCCAAAGTGATATGCGAACTAGAAAATGGACAATAAATGTCAGTGTCATTCCCTTAACACCATGTTAGCCTACAGGAATGGATGATAGGCTAACCCAAAATCCCCTGATAGCTTACTCCGAAAATGGGGACATGACAACCTGGCTACACGAGCAATAAGCAATCAATCACCAGGTATAAAATTTCAAATTTACAAGTTACAACTATTGATAATTTGATATTTAATATGTTTTGAACTTTTGACTTTCCTTTCTAAGTTTCTAACTCTTCAATATTTTTTTTTGTAGAGGTTTGGTGGACAAATTTGGGTGGAAATACCTCAAATCTCCAAAGATTTGCCCTCCGTGTCTTATGCCAACCTTGTAGTTCATCCAATTGTGAGCGCAACTGGAGCTTATTTCAGACCATCCACACGAAGAAGAGGAACAAGCTAGCTCAGAAATGCCTCAATGACCTTGTCTATGTGCAATATAATCTTTGGCTGCACACAAGAAGGGTAGAGGAAATATCAGATGATTCAATTGATTTGGATGAGATAGATCCTTACAGTGATTGGACAGGGCGGGATGAGCAACCTTCATTGTTTTCTAAGGATGAGATCTATGATTTGGAGAGACAGGCAATGGACGAGAGGGCTGGAATCGGTGGGTTGGGATTCTCATTGGATGACATTGAGGATGAGGAGGATGAGGAGGAGACATTGCCACCAGGATCACTAGCAGCATCTACATCCAGGATGGAGGTTGAGCCACGGTCTGTCATGCCGAGGATGGAGGAGCCATAGCAGATTCCTAGGACTAGACCCTCAAGTTCTACCACTCCCCTAGCTTTCACTAGACTTGGGAAGAGGAAGATGTAGTATTTAGTATTTACTTTCAGTTTTACAAAAACAATTTGCTATTTTCATTTTGTTTCAGACTATCAATATCAGCGCATTCCACATGAGGATGCCATTTTGTACCCAATTTGCTTTGAAATCAATCAAATACAACTAGACTCAGCTTGTTTCTCATTTATTGACTCATTGGATGCATCTTATCATTGAATTTTGCAAAAAAAATGCGTTTTTAATGAAATTTAAACATTTTTTTAAGTTGCCGAGTTTTTGGTGAGTCGAGTTTTTCGGGCTTGGCGAGTTTTTGCTTTTGGCAAGTTTTTCAACTATGATCTAAAGTTTAAACAACCAATTTACCCCATTCAACCAACATAAATAACTGAAAATGAAAGTAGAAGTCAGCTGCTACAAACTGAGTATAAAAATGTCTTCAATTACATCAAAGTTATGGGCTAACACATGAGAAATTGCCCAGCACAAATCTGCCCTAAAATCAGAAACAAATTAACAAGCTCTTCCTCTAACCTCCTATCAAAAATGAGTCTCCAATCACTCAAAAATGTGACGCACAGGTTTGCTGGTCTGCTGCTCTGAAAAGAGATGGAAAAATGGCACAAAGATGCTTACAAACCATACCAAAATGACTCCCAAGGGTGGCGCTCCAAGTGAGGGTAAAATCCTAGGCAATGATCCACACAACCAACCAAAGAGAAGCCTTCAAATCTGCTCAACAAGTCTGCTCTGCAAGTCTGCTCCAAAAATGATGAAGTACAAATGAATCCCCGTCATGGAATTCTCACAAGAAGAGCTAGGTTTTTGTCCAACTCCTCCTAAGACTTGAGATTTTCGCCTCAAGCCTCCTTAAGAGATAAACTCCAAAGTCGATTGAAATGAACGAGTGAATGATGTTTTGTAAATGCCAAATAGACCTTGTATTTATACACAACTTGTCTCCTTTCATTATGGCCAACCTAGGAAGAGTGTTGTTAGTTTTTGAGTGCACCTTTTCCCTCCAAGAGGGCCGACCGTCCTCAAGACTCATGAGCGCCATAATAAATTCAAATTAAAGATATGAATTTATTATAATTTATTCTTTTGTCATGTTATCTCCAAGCGCCAAGGTAAGATGTTAGCTATTATTCATTTCTTCATCACAAGTCGTCCCAAATTAAGGTGCAAAGATAATCTCCTCAATGTTGGCGCATACATGGATAGGATCCATGTCTCATCATCAATGTGGCATTCAAACATAGGATAATTACAACATGATAAGTCTCCGCACTTCCGATAACAAATCTCCATATGTGTGACTCTCCCAAGTGGTTCGCTCCAAGGTAGACAAATTATTTTATCCAAGATAAGTGCATCAAAGACATCAGAAAAATATGACAAATCATCTCCAATACTCAAGATGCCTTCCAAAAATCCCGAAGTGTGGAAATTAGCCATCCGCTCTCCCATGGCGACCATTCCAAAAATGGGGACATTACAGACAATAATGTAAAAGTGATGTTCCTAACCCGTTTCATTATTTATATGGAACTTAACCAGTCCATATATGAACTTTAGTATCTGTTTCCTATTATGAGAAGATTGAGAGAGAAACTACATGGTAATGAGGGTTTGAAAAGCAAACATAAAGAAGTTATCGTTTCTTTCACTCTCTGTTCAAAGAACTTCAAGGCCATCATGTGTAGGTTGCCATCAAGCAAAGAATGAATTGATAGGGTTTCAACTAGCTTTTGAAGATCCATCATGGTTGCAGCAAAGAGCTACATCCAAATCTCTAAGAGGGTCCATTTATCAAATTGGCTATTTTTAGCCACTACCTTTATTGGAGCCCCTATTTTCAGACAAGATGTCAAAAAGCCTATTTTTAGGTTGTTTTTTTTATCTAAACCTTTTTTAGATTCGCTTGCCTTTTGTTTAAAGTGTTTACTTTCCATCTTTTTTAGTTGTTTTAGTGTTTTGTTTTAAATCCATTGATTTTTTTATTTAATTAATGATTTTCTTAAATCCCACAAATTAGGTTTTGTAAACTTATAAATAAATGCTTTGAGCATAGTATTTCTTAATGATAGCTAAAGTTATGTTTATGTTGCAGAAATTGTCATTCAAGTGTTCAAATTAAATTTATGCATGCATGTTGACAGTGTTTTTGTCTATTGGATTGAAAATGATGAGCAGTGTCATCCTTTGTATTAACACTATGATTCAATCTTAGTTGTAGCTTTGTATGCAGCTAGGCTTTTCACTTCTTGAAAATTTTAACTTGTGCGTGCATCTAAGTGATTCGTTTATAATATTCTAGTGTGTGTAGACTTGCTTGTTTCTAAGTTCAGCCAGTGGGAAAGTATTTTTTGTGTCTAGTTCAGTGGTTGTTTCATTTGATTGTAAGTGTCAAAATATAAAATCTTGCCTGTTAGGAAAAAGTTGTTTCCAGTCTTGTGCTCATACCTGAGGCCAAAAAGATAGGGCAGAAATTTACTTAGTTTCTTACATTCTGCAAAAAACTCAAGAAGATTTGTGCATAGTGTTAGTATTTGTAGATTTTGTCTATAGCTTAGGGTGTAGGGTTAGTTTTAGTTACAAGGGGGCTTCCCCTTCCAATTTGAAGAGAGGCTTTACCTCACATACTGATCCATTCTGTATTGTCTTGCAAAAGACAAATTAAAATGCTAACAACTTGCATACCCCATTTCAGAGCTATTTGATGAGGTTGTTTGTTCTAGGTTTCCCTCTAGTCAATACATATTATCCACCCCATTCACAAATCTAGGGATTGCTCCAATCTAAGTAATTATAGGACTACCATGACTGGACATAGAATTGTGAAACTCTATGCCACAATAGTTGACAAGCTACTTTCTGAGGTGTTGGAGGATGGGAATTTGAGGTCCAAGTTGCAATTTAGCTTCAGGAAGAATTTCTTAATTATTGACCACATTTTCAAACTGTGTACTATCATTGTGTTATACCCATACAAAAATTTTCAGCCAAGAGTCATGTTTCAACTTCATCCTATGTGTCTACATCATTCTTGTTGTCTTTTTCTGTGTCTTTGCAGGAACAATGGGAAGAAGCTTTAGTCTACATTCCCCACAACCATGGAGAAAGGGGTCTAACGGTGAAGGCATTACGAAGGTTCATCAAGGCATTGAAGGATTAAACCTCAATGGCTTGGAGCATGACACAACATAGAAGAAACAATTTTGAAGTGTTCAGTTACAGAAGATGATAAAGTTTCATTTGAAGAGGTATATTCCAGGTTTCAATTCTGTTGAAGAATTGTTTCAGCGCTTGTCAGCAAAATGAATAGGTTATCTTCAGCTTTTCTGCCCAAAACCTCAGAATTCAGACTACATATTAGATAGGTTTTCAAAATGCAGAGACAAGAATTCATCATCGATTTGCCATGAACAATTGCAGAGTTCATTAGGAAGAATCAGATTTTGAAGGTTGGAAAACAGTCAAGTTAATGGCAGGGCATGCGCCCTATAATAGAGGAAACATAGTTTTATGCAAAATCAAAAATCTGCATGAGGGCATATTGACGAACACCATTATGAAAAAAGTGCAAATTTTCATTATCTTGCAAGAGCACTATGAGGCATGCACTAATGATAAAGGGATGCAGCTTTTGTGAAATGATCAAATCAAAGCATGTCGAATAACACACTTGTGTGCATCCTAGGGCATATGAATAGAGTTTCAAAACAAAGCATAAGGGGTTACAGCTGAACGAGCACCATTAAGAGTATGAACATGTTTCAAAGTCCTTGAAAAAGTCACTCAGCATCAGAGGCACACACCATTAAAGAGGACAGATATAATGTTTTAGGTATAAAATTTGCAAGTGGATCAAAGGCGTGCGCCATGTAAAATATGAGCATTTTTTTTGGTGATAAAACTTACAGACAGATTCAAAGCACGTGCTCATAAATGGTGGAAACAGATTTTCAAAAAGCAAACTTGCAGCTGGTATAGAAAGTGTGTGCCCAGAAGTTTGGAAACAGAATTTCCAGAGTCAGAAGTTGTGAATGCACAGAGAAATTCATGCCCTAATACATAAGAACAAATTTTCAAACAAACCAAAATGCATTCCTATACAAATAGGTGTGTGCCACAAAGGGGGGCCATCTGTGTTTAGGTCAAATTCATGTGTGTCCATTCAGAGAGGCATGCCTTTTTGAAAATGGATGTCATTCCTTTTTAAATAGAAGTGGAATTATTCATATAGGTGTGATTATAGAAAGAAGACCAGTTTTAAATAGTGATACAAAGACAAAGGGCACAAATAGCAGCATTCAACAATTTCCAAGCAGAAATCACCATTCATAACACCTGATCAGCAGTGTCTTTCATAATTGAAAAGATCCATATCAGTATCACAGGATTTTATATCATACTTCATCACCTTTAGCAGGGGCACCTGATATCAGCAGTATTTTTCATGAATGTAAGTGTATTTCAGCAAATTTTCAATCAATTATCATAAAAAATGCCTAATATCAATAGTTCTTTCATATTTTTCAGCAATTGTTTTCACTTTCAGCAGGGTGTTATTCTCAATAAAAATCAGAATTTCGGATTGATATCACCTTGTGCATAGGGTTTTAGAGACAATTTTCAACCATTCTTCCAGTCTATTAGGTTTTCCACATATAACAGTATGACAAATCCATCATTTGACAATCATTTTCAGATTGTTGTTAGGGTTTTGCCATGGTTTCCAGAAGACTTGTATTGACCAAAAATAAAATATCAGCATACATGGCATCATCATGTCGCCATATTTGAAGAGGCATATTTTCATCCACTCTAAGGTTTCAAATCTTTTAGGTTATAGATTAAGCTAGGGTTTGATGTAGAATCAACAAAATGAAGGATTTTTCAAAATCAAGGCATCGGAATGTTCCAGTTTTAGGTTTTCTTCAAAGGGTCTGCCACAGCTACTTATATTCAAGATCCACTTGTCAAGATTGACTATTTTTAGCTCGAGCCACTTATAGCTAATGTTATTTATGCCATCACTATTTTTGAAGAGATGGGCATATTCTGATAAGTCTATTTTTAGTGGCTATTTATAGATCGACTATTTTTAGATGATCTTCTAGAAAATCAATTGTTAACTTGTAGTTATCTTTGTTGGGACTCCTATTTTTCAAGCCAAGTATTTGCAAAATCTTGCCAAGTTTCCCTAACAAGCTAATCTTGTCAAATCCGTCAAAGGTCCAACCCTGTTCTTTTTGAAATACAAGGAAGAAACCCAAAAAAACGATTAAGTCCATATTCTAAGTGTTGTCCTTGTATTATCTACCTTTGTCGGAATTTCGGAGTTTTGGGTTCCTATCTTCCGTCATGCCATTCCTATCGGCTCCGAAGTCCAAGGCTCCAAAAATTGTCTAAGTGTTAAGTCCTTCAAAATAGCCTAAGTGTTTCGGGCGTCGGAAATCAGGCTTGCAGCTTTCTGTCTTCTTCAAAGCATGTGTTAACAAGAAGGTTTGACTGCCGAAATCCGCCATGGGTTTTGAAAATTTTCTAAGTATTGCGGATTTCGAAGGTCGGGGTGGTGGTCTATCGTCTTCTTCCGGGAGGGCGGAAGGAAGAAGGTCTAGCGGCTGAAGTCCGCCAGGGTGTTTCTTTTAAGTCTTGAAGGCGGTGGCAGCCGGGATGTTTCCCTTCTCCCTTCTTTCTCTTGGAAGGCAAAATGGTGAGGATCTGACGACCGAAGTCCAATGGGGCCTTTTTCTTCTAAGTGTTGCGAGCATCGGCAGGTGGGAGTTGTCTTTTCTTTCTCCTTTCTTTTGAAAGGCGGAAGGAGGAAGGTCCGGCAGCCGATCCCCAATGGTTTCAAAACTGCGCTAAGTCTTGTGGGAGGCGACAGGCGGCATGTTCCTTTTCGTCCTTCCTTTTGGAAGGTGGAAAGCGGAAGGCCCAGTGGCCGAAGTCTGGTGAATTTAAATTCTTCCAAGTGTTGAGGAAGGTGGAAGGATGAAGGCCCGAGGCCCGACCCTCGACGCTTTTCATTTCTTCTATGTTTTTCGGGGTTGGATGGTTCTTTTCTTGTCCTCAAAAGTGCAGGCTACTCAACGAAGGCCCTGTTGACGCCTGAATTGACTGGTGGTTTTCTGAGCAATTTTCATTCAGGCACTCTCCCTAAGTATCCAAAAAATGCTCTAAGTAACGGACCTCCTCAGTATTTTTCAGCTGCATCATCATATTTTCTTGAGGAGGAGGTCATCATCATCATGTTTGTTTCCATGAGGGTCAGCATCATCATGTTCTTCGTCGACCGGTTTCTCATCGTCATCATCATATTTCGCTGTCGGGTGATGTTCGGGTTTTATCCTGATGATGCTGACGAGCTACAGTGCGCCCTTATCTGCTTGCGAGGGTGATGTTTCAAAGTCTCCGGTGATCTTCCATTTATCACCTTGCGCGAGCATGATGATGATGTTGCTTATTCTTTGAGTTGCTCGACCTAACTTGTTTTATCCTAAGGGTCGTCATCATCATCATTTTTTCAGTTGTCATCCTGCTGCTTGTGGAGGTCATCATATTTTCTGCCTTCATGATATTTCGCCGGGGTGATATTTCTATCATCGGGTGATCTTGGTTATGATCATCCTGATGATGATGTTGAAGAGTTTCAAGTACGACCCGATATTCACTAGGGTCATCATATTTCGAACGTCAGGATGATCTTAGTCAATATCATCCTGATGATGTTGTATCACTTCTTGTTCTTTGTTTCTCATCCTGATGATGCTGACGTCATCCGTATATCAGGGTGATATTTTTCTTTCTGCCTAACTGCATCATGATATTCCGAAGGAAGGGGTGATATTTTCATATCACCCGGATATAAGTTTGTTTGTTCGAGCATCATGATGATGCTAATATCAAGGAGATATCCGCCTGTTGGCTTCGCGCATTATCTCCGGGGGGTGATCTTTTCAAGCAGCATCATCATATTCAGTTATCGCCCCGATCTTATAGAGGAGCTACAGTGCAACCTGATATTTGAACATCAGGAGGATATTTCCAAATATCCGGTTGTCTTCCGAATATCATGATGATGTTAATATGATGATGTCGTCATCAAGGTCCCGCGGGGGTCATATTTCTAACACTGATCATCTTGAAGAGACCTCCTGATATTTGCAAACATGATGATGACGTCATCCGGATATGAGGAGGTGTGCAGTAGGCAGATATGATGATGACGTCAGCAGGATATGATGATGACGTCATCAGGATGTTCATCGGCCAGACTTTTGTTATAAGCTCAGCAGGAGGATGTTCCTCCGAAGGATCAGGTTGTGCCGATTATCATGAAGGTTATGTTTCAAATATCATGATGACGTCAGGGTGATATTTCGAACAACAGGATATCATGCTGCTGGAGGATGATGATGATGAAGTCTATACTAGTGTCGTCAGGAGCAAAAGCGCCGACATGATATATGCTCATGACCTAGTATATAAAGTGCAAAGGAGGTTGCTGCGGGGTGCATGTGGGATAATGTTATCCTGCATATTCGAAATATCATGATGATGAATCTCGGCGGGAAGCGGTTGCGACTGTCTGTTTGATGTTCTTCCCGAGGCCGCGGGTTGGTGCGCCATCAATGGCGATTGTTGCAGAGGTATGGGCGATGGCGTGGACGAATGTTGTACCTGATTGAAGATCTGAATCCCTAGGCGGCGGCGCAAGGCTCGAAAAATCTTCCTGTCTCCTCCCCTACCTGCTGCATTCAAGTTTGAGCGCCATTTCTATGGTACTGTATATCTGGCGGGAATTTTGGTCAACCTGGTAGTTAATGCTGAAGACACCCTCCTGCTATATAATGCAGATGGTGTTGATCATTCAAGGTTGTTGAAAGTTGTAGATTTTTGGCTCTGTAATCCAAAACCAGCTGATCTGGTTGCTCTGTACAGTTTTTCTTGTGAGTTTATGTATCTCCTGTTGTAGGACTTGGCATGAATCCACTGGTTTCATGGTTGATCTTATATGAGTAATGCTACCTTAGCATGTGTTGTGTTAATTCTGTCTCCAGTATTGCATGTATCCTTCTTCTGGATCTGGATGTTTGCTTATGTTTAGATTCTAGAGCATAGAATTCCTATGTTGAATGTCTGATCTTTTAACCTCTGCTCAAGGGGCAGATTAAACTGTTTTCAGGTTGAACATTGGGAAGGGTATACTGCAGTAGGGATGCCATAAGTAGAGATAGCTCAACACTCTATATTGGGAGATATCTGTAAGGCAGATATCATGTGTATCCCCCTGAAATCCAGTTTTAGCTATTTATGCTGATCATTCACAGGTGTATGTCTACTGACTCCAAGCCCTGGATAGGCACCAGTCATGCTGTGTTCTTGTGTTATACACCATGTCCAGCTTTGCATCCAAATTCAAACTAAAACACTTCATACTTCCACCTGTTAGTTGTAGGAGTAGGATTAGGAACCCCCTGCATGCTCTCATACCCAACCAGACATCATGTCCAAGAATGTTGCCAGCCTTGTGATCTATCATACAGATCTTGGTCCATACATGAGAGCATTCTGCCTGCTGTTGTCAAGTCAGATCTTTCTATCTTTGAGCCAGTCAAGGTTACATCTTAAGTTATAGGGATACCCCCCTTGGTGCGGCAGAACCAGAAGTGAAGGGGAGGAGCTCACGCAACCTCCTGTATTCAGTTGGCCTGAATCTGCCTGTGCATTAGAAGTGGCAAACCCTAATGCTGATTCAGAAGAAATGTCAACAAATTGGCGACTCCGCTGGGGAAGGATTGATAAAATAAAGAATAATACTTGTGACCCATCCGAGTCACTAACAAAATGATGCTCTGCTGGTGGAATGAACCTGGAGAAGTAGCTTTCAGCTGCTGTAAATTTTGTCCTCTCTGGAGAGGTGGCGACTCTGCAAAAAAGATCTAAATGCACATGAAAGATAGATGTATGTTATTGGTTGAAAGATGTACATATTTCTGCATCTGTATGAGAAAAGGTACCTTGTTACTTCCCCTTTATTTGCTGTTTTACTGCATAAGTTAGATGCCAGGGGAAGCCTTAGGTCTTAGACAGACAAAGGATGTCTAGGAGTAAGATTTTTATGAATCCAAGTATGAGTTAACCCACACTCAGTGGTAAAATGTTGGATAAAGGGATTGAAGAGATAAGAAATAGGTTGATACTCTTAGAGGCTGAGCAGGCCAAGTTAAGAAGTAATAACCCTGTTGTGTCTGCCAGTCAAAAAGCTAAACCTCCTGTCAGCCCTTTTGATCCTTTGTATGACCAACTGGATTTGTCATGGGTAGATTATAAAGTAGAAACTATGCCTGCTAGGATATACTGTCAGATGCCTAGATTTAGTGGTCACAATGTATGTGATGGGAATGCACATATCCAAAATTTTCAAAGTTTTATGGGAAAATATTCATTCAGAGATGAGGATATGTGGATGAGGTTTCTTGTTAGGTCCTTTGATGCAAAAGCAAAAGACTGGTATTTGAGCTTTCCAAAGAGATCCTTTGCCTGTTGGGATGAACTTGCTGATTGTTTCAAAGAAGAATTTGCAAAAGAACCGGCTAATCTTGTTGCAGAATTGATGAGAATCAGAAAACAAGATGAAGAGCCATGTGTTGATTTCAGTCATAGGTTTGCAGTAGCCCTTTCACATGTCCCTGAAAGTTTCAGACCTGATATTTCAGCCTGTGTTGGCATATTCTTTGAAGCTTTTGAGGAGGGCTCTAGTGCATTACTGAGGGATTTCAAGGTGACAAGTATGCAGATGGCATACAGGTTCATTGAGAATGTAGAAGAAATGAGAAATATGCACCTGTTGAAACCCCTGTCCCCAGGCCTTGGTGTGAAAAATGGTTATGAAGCTGCAAATGACCAAGTCATGAAGGCATCATGTGAAGATGAAAAGATGAATGTTGAGGATGCCAGTGAAAGGACTAATGAGGATTCCCATTGCAATCATGAGGCATCTGACCATGAAGACAACAATGAGGTTGTGGACAGCAATGAGCAATTTTTAGAATGGACCTGTGGAGAAAATTGTGAGTATTGTACTCAAGACAGAGAAGATATAAGCAAAGAGAGAGGCAGTCCTATGTGTGACCCATTGCCTATCTTTCAAACACATGGAGATCATGAAGAGCAGTCAGAAATTGAAATAAGTGCTAGTTCAGAGCATGACTGTTTTTCATTTGATGGCTGTTTTGCTTATGATACACAGGCTGATACTCCTCCACAGAATGAATCCATTGGTGATGAAGAGGTATGCTCTGCTGCCCATGAACAAATGGCATACTATGATGAAGCTGATGTACCTGGGCCACCCATTTATGACACATGTGGTGATGAGGATCTGTCTGAGTGTGGTGAAGATCTAGACACTATTTTTGGCTTGGATTCTGTTTCTCATCCTGATGAAAGAGGAAACAACATACATCAGGTAAGTGATTGT
Organism: Cunninghamia lanceolata; assembly: GCA_027924645.1. Lineage (NCBI taxonomy): Eukaryota > Viridiplantae > Streptophyta > Pinopsida > Cupressales > Cupressaceae > Cunninghamia > Cunninghamia lanceolata. The sequence continues at coordinate 1,168,044 of BSBN01000399.1, forward strand.
AAAAATGTGCCTGATTGTAAAGAGGTGTCAGAGCCTGATCTTTTCCAGCCTGGTGTACCAGATGGTTGTGTACATGATGTGCACAATTGTGATTTTGAAAGCTTTTCTTTTGATAGGCCAGCATATAACACAATGAGCCCTGATCTTCCTAGTTGTGTGGTGGACTCTGAGTGTTTCCTATTTGCAGTCCAACTAGGAGATCATTTTACAATGCATACTGCTGATGCAGATGATGATAGGTGTTACATACCATTTGAGCATGCATTGCCTGAAACATTCTGCACCCACATGTCACATGATGCTGAGGGTTATCTGCACAAGGATGATGACAAGCCAAATCAGAGGGTTGAATGTGCAGATGACAAGATTTGTTTGTGGGTGGATCCTGACAGTATCTCCAAGCTTGACCCAGTGCATGCAGATGAAAACAAGATATTTGACAAAGGGAGATACATGTTTTTCTTTTCTTGGTGGCCTTAGGCCATCAAGTGTGTTGGTTGATGCAGGTCAGTGCAGTATTTGACTCTGTGCCCAATGGATAAGGGACTGGTCTGCATCCCAGAGATCTGGGGTTCTCGCTGCAGTCTTTCACCTGCACGTCCCCAGACAGAGCCACTGTTGACGCCTGAATTGACTGGTGGTTTTCTGAGCAATTTTCATTCAGGCACTCTCCCTAAGTATCCAAAAAATGCTCTAAGTAACGGACCTCCTCAGTATTTTTCAGCTGCATCATCATATTTTCTTGAGGAGGAGGTCATCATCATCATGTTTGTTTCCATGAGGGTCAGCATCATCATGTTCTTCGTCGACCGGTTTCTCATCGTCATCATCATATTTCGCTGTCGGGTGATGTTCGGGTTTTATCCTGATGATGCTGACGAGCTACAGTGCGCCCTTATCTGCTTGCGAGGGTGATGTTTCAAAGTCTCCGGTGATCTTCCATTTATCACCTTGCGCGAGCATGATGATGATGTTGCTTATTCTTTGAGTTGCTCGACCTAACTTGTTTTATCCTAAGGGTCGTCATCATCATCATTTTTTCAGTTGTCATCCTGCTGCTTGTGGAGGTCATCATATTTTCTGCCTTCATGATATTTCGCCGGGGTGATATTTCTATCATCGGGTGATCTTGGTTATGATCATCCTGATGATGATGTTGAAGAGTTTCAAGTACGACCCGATATTCACTAGGGTCATCATATTTCGAACGTCAGGATGATCTTAGTCAATATCATCCTGATGATGTTGTATCACTTCTTGTTCTTTGTTTCTCATCCTGATGATGCTGACGTCATCCGTATATCAGGGTGATATTTTTCTTTCTGCCTAACTGCATCATGATATTCCGAAGGAAGGGGTGATATTTTCATATCACCCGGATATAAGTTTGTTTGTTCGAGCATCATGATGATGCTAATATCAAGGAGATATCCGCCTGTTGGCTTCGCGCATTATCTCCGGGGGGTGATCTTTTCAAGCAACATCATCATATTCAGTTATCGCCCCGATCTTATAGAGGAGCTACAGTGCAACCTGATATTTGAACATCAGGAGGATATTTCCAAATATCCGGTTGTCTTCCGAATATCATGATGATGTTAATATGATGATGTCGTCATCAAGGTCCCGCGGGGGTCATATTTCTAACACTGATCATCTTGAAGAGACCTCCTGATATTTGCAAACATGATGATGACGTCATCCGGATATGAGGAGGTGTGCAGTAGGCAGATATGATGATGACGTCAGCAGGATATGATGATGACGTCATCAGGATGTTCATCGGCCAGACTTTTGTTATAAGCTCAGCAGGAGGATGTTCCTCCGAAGGATCAGGTTGTGCCGATTATCATGAAGGTTATGTTTCAAATATCATGATGACGTCAGGGTGATATTTCGAACAACAGGATATCATGCTGCTGGAGGATGATGATGATGAAGTCTATACTAGTGTCGTCAGGAGCAAAAGCGCCGACATGATATATGCTCATGACCTAGTATATAAAGTGCAAAGGAGGTTGCTGCGGGGTGCATGTGGGATAATGTTATCCTGCATATTCGAAATATCATGATGATGAATCTCGGCGGGAAGCGGTTGCGACTGTCTGTTTGATGTTCTTCCCGAGGCCGCGGGTTGGTGCGCCATCAATGGCGATTGTTGCAGAGGTATGGGCGATGGCGTGGACGAATGTTGTACCTGATTGAAGATCTGAATCCCTAGGCGGCGGCGCAAGGCTCGAAAAATCTTCCTGTCTCCTCCCCTACCTGCTGCATTCAAGTTTGAGCGCCATTTCTATGGTACTGTATATCTGGCGGGAATTTTGGTCAACCTGGTAGTTAATGCTGAAGACACCCTCCTGCTATATAATGCAGATGGTGTTGATCATTCAAGGTTGTTGAAAGTTGTAGATTTTTGGCTCTGTAATCCAAAACCAGCTGATCTGGTTGCTCTGTACAGTTTTTCTTGTGAGTTTATGTATCTCCTGTTGTAGGACTTGGCATGAATCCACTGGTTTCATGGTTGATCTTATATGAGTAATGCTACCTTAGCATGTGTTGTGTTAATTCTGTCTCCAGTATTGCATGTATCCTTCTTCTGGATCTGGATGTTTGCTTATGTTTAGATTCTAGAGCATAGAATTCCTATGTTGAATGTCTGATCTTTTAACCTCTGCTCAAGGGGCAGATTAAACTGTTTTCAGGTTGAACATTGGGAAGGGTATACTGCAGTAGGGATGCCATAAGTAGAGATAGCTCAACACTCTATATTGGGAGATATCTGTAAGGCAGATATCATGTGTATCCCCCTGAAATCCAGTTTTAGCTATTTATGCTGATCATTCACAGGTGTATGTCTACTGACTCCAAGCCCTGGATAGGCACCAGTCATGCTGTGTTCTTGTGTTATACACCATGTCCAGCTTTGCATCCAAATTCAAACTAAAACACTTCATACTTCCACCTGTTAGTTGTAGGAGTAGGATTAGGAACCCCCTGCATGCTCTCATACCCAACCAGACATCATGTCCAAGAATGTTGCCAGCCTTGTGATCTATCATACAGATCTTGGTCCATACATGAGAGCATTCTGCCTGCTGTTGTCAAGTCAGATCTTTCTATCTTTGAGCCAGTCAAGGTTACATCTTAAGTTATAGGGATACCCCCCTTGGTGCGGCAGAACCAGAAGTGAAGGGGAGGAGCTCACGCAACCTCCTGTATTCAGTTGGCCTGAATCTGCCTGTGCATTAGAAGTGGCAAACCCTAATGCTGATTCAGAAGAAATGTCAACAGGCCCAACCTCCGAAGTCCAATTTGTCGGAGGCTGATTGTCTAGCCTTCCATACTCCTCCCATTGCTTGGGAACGTGCCAACAACCTCTGGGATCACCATTAATGCGAAGTGTGTAGTTGAAATCAATGTTTTTATTGCACTTGGTGGGGTTGTTGAGGGTTTTCCCCCCCATTTCACTCTCGAGTCCGCATTGAGAAGGCTATAAAGGCATAATCGAAACTCTCTTCAAGGGTTGGTCTTTTGGCAGTTCTTCAGGCGACAAAGTACAGAGCTCTCTAGGGTTTCAAAGAACAAATAGTTCTAGTTTTTCAGCAAGGCAAATAAAGGTTATGAAAGTTCTTCATATTGATTTCAAGGATCGGTGTATGAACTTCTCCTTCTCATGTAATTTTTCAAGAAAATCTTAAGTTTCAGCAAGGGTTTCCTCTTGCCACACTTCGTGGTATGACTGTAACCATTGATCAGATGAATGACAAATTCTTAAAACATTGCATGCTAGGTGATGATCTCTTCTATGGTTGTAGATGAATGATTGTCTTTTGACAAAGGATTACTAAGTATATTTTTCACTTATCATTGTTTTTCTTGCATCTGGGTATCCAGAAAAGTGCTTGTTTCATTTCTGTGTTGTCTTTCCTTCTGCTAAACTGTGGACTCTGTAGCCCATCATAACAGGACCGGTCTGAAATGTCTGATCACCCACACCTTTTTTAAAAAACTAAAACAAACTTATCAGGTGTGAAATAAATAGTTAGTATTGCATGCGTTGTTGTGGTTCTGTGTTGAAAACATGAAATATTGTTAGTGAGTCTTCAAAGTATCAATTGTAGCAAACCAAACAAGCATACCCGCACCTTCCATTATTACAGGAAGTGCCTTTCATCAACTTAAATAGAGGTTTTAGTGCAAGAAGCTTGTCTTAATCTAGTGACTGTATTTAGGGTTTAAAACAATACTTGGGTATTGTTGCAATAATATGACCTTGAGAACATCTTCCATTATTGTTGATCCTTGTTAAAGGATACCTCTAGGAACACCCTCCTTGGTTTAGTTGAGCCAGAAGCGAAGGGGAGATTACCCATTCCCAACCATTGGCCCTTAATCATCCTTATCATATCGATGAACCTCTTCTCTATCTCCTTGATGACAACCCTGGCCTCAAAGATTAAAGTAAGTTCTAGGGATTAGGACAAGCTATTTTGGGACCCAACAGATTGGCGTCGTTGTTGGGGAAAGTTTATTTCTGGTTCATTTGTCGCTGTCCTTTGACATAGTAAAATTTCTATTAGTTCTTCTCAATAGGGGAGTGGCGACTCTGTTAGTCAATGTAAGATGCTACCCCAATTTTTTTTCCAAAATATACAATGTTATGGCAGTGTTAGCATAAATTGCATAACCAACCTAAATGCCTCACACTTTCTGATTACCCAGATCCCAAGATGGCAAGGTGAGAGCATACAGTGATTGGCTTATAATGAACAACTATGCAAGAATGAAATACAATTCATCCGCTACGGCGGGCATCCACATGATGTGGGAATTCACCACTCTTCAGTGGGTAATGAACAAGAAATGAAATTACAATGTCATCCACTTGTTTAGTGGGGATACTCCACTTATGCAGTGGGTAAAAACAAATAAGGATTCAGTTATCCTCACTGGCGGTAAACCATCCAGGGGTCCTTATGTGATTTACATAAGTAAGAAATATTACTATGAAATCAATGCAATAATAATCCAGATGTTTGATTTTGTCAACTAGCTTGAAGAGCAATGGAACAAGAGATCATACCCTGCATAGCATTACTGAAAAATACAGAAATCCATTTGCCAAAGTTGTATTACTTTAATGTCCAAACTGAACTGTAGCAAAAACAGACTATTCTGAATTGTACGGCTGCCCAGGAGCTGTCATAAAATCACACATAATCACACAATGATATATCCTTTTCAAGCATCACACTGAATATCACTAAACTGTTATAAACCTGCTGCAACAGACAATGATCAGGACATATGACATTACACATTCAAATCTCTGCTTTTCCTTTGAAGTCCGTACGGCTGCAATATGTACTAATGTCTCATGGCATTTTTAAATTCCAACAAAACACTGCAAGATCAACATCAATGTGGTTGTCTAAGCATGAAAAACAATCTGCAAACAATAAAGGAAGCTAATACTCAGACAATAATTTCTGATCACCATCGACCCCTTTCCAGCATGTACGACAATGGTAGGTACAGCCAGATCATAACTTACTCAATGCTGCACCAAAAATCCTGAAATAACTCTTAAAAGTGGCATCTAGAGCCAACAAAAACAATGCAAATGACTTTGATTTGAATATCATCAATCATTATTTCTCACGACCAATCGTACTCTTCAGCAGGTACGGCTCTTCAAGTAGTACGGATGGCAGCTAAAGGTCAATTATTGCATTTAAATTCTTCAAAATGGTCTCAAAGGAATTCGATTCCACCATACAAAGACACCTCAATAAACATATAACAAACAAACTACACTTTCATGTGCATTTCCCAAAATGTTGATTCAGCTGTACGGTCGAGGAAATGGTACGGCAGCACACAATAAATCAGACAAAGCTTATAAACACTTTAAAACACCAAGGAGATGGATGCCTTGTCTTTACAAATGATCTGCAAAAAGAGTGATATCTAACACCTCTACAAACTTGTTTAATTTCAGAATCTTCTATATCACTTGTACAGCCAAGTTGAAGTACGGATGCACATGGAAAATCATACAATGCTTTTAAACACATAAAACCAACATGAATGTTGATGTTTAGACCATACTAAGGCAATGCAAAAAGAATGAAACCCAATCTATGCTTCAATATTTTTATTTTCAAAAGTTTTCAAATCTGCTAGTACGGCCATTAGAAGGGTATGGACCAGCAGATGAAAGCATACAAACTCAAGATACATGCTCCAAAATACTACAAATTCATCAACAACAGATTACAAATGATAAACAATGATCTCCAATCCAAAACTTAGCAAAAACTCTGAACACTGATCAGCTCCATTGGTTTCCTGAAGTAGAAACCACCAGTTATCAGCTAGGGTAGATATCTCACTACCGAAACTGATCTTTGAGTGGGTTTCCGTCCACAAGAAGGTAGAAAAATGGAAGAACAAGCAGGTTCAATCCAACAAAGTAACAATACAAATTCCAAGCATACCCTCCAAATGAGCTCTCCATCAGCATATAAAGGCATCTGGGAGTTACAAACTCCACTTTCTTGAAAATATAATATTTTTTTCTCAACTTATAAAATTCTCCTATTCCAAAGTGGTGCTCACTTTAATAATAAGTTTAGGACAAAAAAATATGTCCTCATCCCACACTTAAGTCACTTTACAAAATATAACATTATAACTTAAGTGCACCAAAAAATATAAATAACCTAATTAATTATCAATTTTTCTCCCATTACCAAAAGTAATAATTAAATATCTACTCCAATGATTTGGAATGAGGATAAGTGGCTTTGGGACTACTAGATTGAAAATGGGAACATTACAATCAAGCCCAGAAAATCATTTTTCAAACAAGAAAGGAATTAAAATGGATCGTAGGAGAAGACCAGAAGATTTATTAGCACAAGAAAGCTCTTCCGACCGCTCGAGAAGCCAACGGAATAGATGGAGGACAAGATCATTCTTCATCCCAAACTTTCAAGATCATGTTGGTATGATTTATTTTGCAATTTGCTTCAGTTTGGGATTTTCCGTAAAATTGGGTGAACTATTGAGCTATTAATTATTAAATTCACTTAAGTTATCTAATGTCGTAAATATTTTAAAAGATAAGTGTAATAGCTCTTCGAAAGGGTTTAAAAGATACACTTAAAAAGGGGACCTTGCACATGAAATATTAATATTATTTCAAATAAAGGTCTTTTGGAGAGGAAAAAGTACTTTTTCGAAAAAAAAACAATGAAAAAGCAAAAAACCCTTTTTCGAAAAAGTAGTAAAAAGCAAAAAAAACGCTTTTCCTAAAATAGCTCCAAAATGTTATAAAAATGAGTTGGAGCTCATTGTTGAGGGTGATGCTATTGTTATGATATTGTCACTTTGCTGGATTGAACCTGCGTGTTCTTCCATTATCTCGAGGACGAAAACCCTCTTGTAGATTGGGTGTGGTTTCATGTCAGAAACTACCATTGTGCTGAACGGTTTGTGCCATTGTTATTTATGTGAAGCTCTTTCAGTTTTTTCTAGTAATTTGGAGATTTAATTTTCATATTGCATGTTAGTGATCAGCACTTGCATGTCAGTTCTAATGGTTGCATATCAACGCTTGATGGTTGCATGTGTGGTATCAATTATTGTATGTTGTTGTTGGTGATTACATGTCAGTTCTAATGGTTGCATGTCAAATGTTTTCAGTAGAAGATCATTGTTGGGACAATCTGCATCATCTGGGTACTTCATAACAGCTATCAGTGTGAAGTTTTGGAGTGTTTCCTTTGTTGTTCAGACTTGATTAACAGTATATTTCAGTCACAAGTTTTCGTTAGGGTTTGCAATGTTTCATTTTCAGACCCATAGCCTGCTGCAATTTATATCAGACCTATGATTCTGTTGTTACAGTGTTTTCAGAAGGGTTTACAGTGATAGTTCGAGCTTTCTTCATCATCTACAACACCAGAACTTTGTGGGTATGACTTCATATGTTGTTTGAATGATTTTTAATGCCATTTCTTCATAATTTTTAATGCTACAACAGTGATAACATATTTATCTTTCTGTGAAAGGTTGCAGCAGTATGTTTAATTTGAAAATCAGAATTATTTGATATATTGCAGCTTACAATCATTTGTTATAAACATTTATATTTCATTATTGGGTGATTGTAACCTTGGATGGTAATACTACCAGTGGGATTGATATTTTCTTGTTTATGTTACTCACCCCACTGAATAAGTGGTTTCATTGTAAAGGCTTCCCGCTGAATAAGTGGATATGCCTATGCTTTTCCTTTCAGTACTCGCACTGAATAAGTGGTGATTTCCCACTGAATAAGTGGATGCCCACTGAACAAGTGGAAGTTGTTATTTGTTGTTCTGTATTTTAATTGCTAAGTCTGAAGCACTTGTATGCTCTCAACTTGCCCATATCGAGAACTGGGTGATCAGAAAGTGTGGAGGAGTTACATGGTTGCATCTCATTTGTTAACATTGTTTGTAGTGTTGGAAATAATTTGAAAAAAATTTGGGTAGAACATTACAAAAATGGCACTTATTTATAAAGTCTACAAAATTTTGCATGAAAAGAAAATAAAAAAAGCTAACTTGAACTTCTATGCTATGAATAGTTCCCTTGCACAACAAGCAAGCTTATTATACAATTTTGATCACAAATACAAAAATCCTAAATTGGGAAATCTTCAAATAAACCTATGATAAGGATTACTATCAACTAAAAATAGACCTTCTACAAGATCATATTAAAATAGCCGATCTAAAAATAGACTTTTTAGAATATGATTGTCTCTTCAAAAATGGTGATTCCTAAAAATAGCACGGGCTATAAATAGCTCAAACAAAAAATAGCCAATCTAGCAGCGACCTCCTGGCGATGATTCTGATGCAGCTCTTCTGTTCTGACCATGGAAGATCCTCTAAAAAAGTTTTGAAACCCTAATGACCATTAATGACTTACCAAGCAATCTTGGTGACTTGAATCTGACTCCCCTTCTTGATTCTTCACCAAAACCTAGCTGATCAAATCTGCAATTCTGAATGCTGCTGTCCTTACCTCTTGAAACTCCAATATGCTTGCTGTTGTATGCTGATATCTTGTTTGTAGATGCCTGAAAACACACTGAAAGAGTGACAAAATCCTAGCCAAAGTCTGAAATGATCATTAAAATGATGGATTTGTCACAATTGAAAGCCAAGCATCCTGGAAGAGTGTGGACAACAATATATGGATGATGAAGATGACTGAAATTGTTTCCAAATGCCTAGGCACTACAACAACACTTGAAAATCTGATTTTTGGCGATGCGAAATGTAATGTCCCTTTTTGCAGGCAAGAAAAATAAAATAATTAATTAAATAAATAATTTAATTTGCCTTGAAATATCTTAAAAGCAACTTATATTTATTTAATAGTTTTATTTAAAAAGTAACTTCTTAGCCAAAAGAAATGAAAAGAAAAAATAAAATAAAAAGTTACTTTTGGGAAAAATAATAAATGCTTTTCTAGAAAATTCCTAAGTGGCGGCAAAAAGAGGATTCTAGAAGAAGCCAAGAGAAGTTATAACAAAAGCTTGGAAAAAAGGTTTTCATCATCCATTTGCTTGTTTTCTTCTTTGATATTTTTCCATTGTGGAAAAGGCTTTGAACAACTGGTTCAAGCTACTATATCCTAGGTTTAAAAACCCTATGGTGAAAGTTTGATTTCGGAGGATGAAAGGCGTCTTCCTAGTCAACGATTGGAGGTGAATTCATTCAGAATTCACATTTGGGCATATTGGTGGAATTTCAGATTGGGTGAAATTTATTGAGATTTGTAAACAAATAATAAGTTTGCAGTGTTTGTGTGCTTTAATCTACCGTACCATATGAGTGTGATTTGAAAATGGAGCGACTGATATATTGTGAAGGGTTAATATTGTTTAAAGACTTAACACCCCAGCCACTTCATATTATTTGGAAAATTATTAAATATTTGGCAGATCGTACCAAGGAAATCCACCGTAAGCAAATTAAAGCAAGGTGTTTGGGTATTGATAGGGTGCACTGAGGTAAGAAGGGATATGGGCCCCCAAAATCTTTGTTTTATGATAATTTTTAATAGATTGTCTTTGTTTCTTGGAAGCTTTTCAAGTTTAACCCAGCCGCTTCCTTTTGAGGAAGTCAAACAATAAAGGTGGAGACAAACTCTCACAGAAATCATAATCTTGTTGCTTATAACATTTAAATAATTGGGATTCCTATGTGGCCGTACCAAGTTTGAAAGGGAGCAATGCAGATTTTGGTTTAGAATTAACTTGAAAAGAATTCGTGGGATTTTATGAAGAGGTGGGCCCCTCTAAAGAAGCTACAGCAGCAACACTCCGCACCCTTGAATTATATGGCTGTTTGGAGGAAGGTGCACATTCCATAAGGATGCGATTTTGAGGTTTATACATCTTATTGAATGATTTGTGGTTCATGGAGCTTAGAAGTAGGGTGCAGCAGGCTTTGAAGACTTCTTTCTTGTATATTTTTACCTGGCCACCCTGTTTTCGAGGATATTTTATTGCTGCAGCAGTTAATATTGAAGGACAAATAGCTATTACAGAGATTGTTCTTGGTCTACATCAGCATAGCATTCATACCCTGTGTATTTGGCATCTCTGTGAAGGTTAAGGATCAATTATTCTATGCATTTGTACTTCTGAATTTTTTGGAACAGCAAATTGTATTACTCTTTGTAATAATTTCCAGCTATATAGAAGCATGCAAACTATTTGACAAAATGTCCCTCTTCAATCTTTGATTATTGTGATGCAATGTTGAATGATTTATGATCCAAACTTCATGACAAGTTGTTCTATAACAAAACACTCTGAAAATTTGTGAGTCTGAGTTAAAATCTGGGTAAGGGATTTTAGACAAAACCCTGCTCAATATGTAGAAAATCTGCACAATACAGGTGCTCCTGCTAGAAAAATGCAAACAACAAAATAATGAACTCCAGCTGAAGCCTCCACTATCAATCGAAGAATGTGCGAACACTTGGGGATTTTGTGTGATGGAGAAGATAAATGGAACGGAATATGATAAGAATCTAATCTGCTATTTCAGACTTGTTTTGGCCTTCCTCAAGTGTTATCTAGCTATAGAGCTGTTTTATGATTTTTTGACAAAAATTGCCCTCCCTCTATGAAATGCCTGTATATAAGCGATCTGTTCTTTTGTCACAAAAATCTGTTACTCCTATAAGCATGCACCTATTACACTGTTACAGACTTTTGTTTAAAAAAGAAAACTTGTTTGCATTTCAAGGGGCACACACTGGTCAATATGACTGCACCTTTCTATGTTTTGAAAACTTTGCTCCACTTAACAATGGCACAGTCCTCAATATACCATTGCAGATTTTTCTTTTCTGTAAACTTGCCTACCATCTATGTGGTGTGTGCCCTATTATACTGACTGCAAACTATATTTCAAAAACTTTTTTCCTCCTTAGTATGGTGTGCGCTTGATAATGTTGTTGCATATTTCTGTTTTGAAAACTTATCAATTATCTCTTCTTCTTCTGAGCTTGCGCCTGTGTGCTATGACAGTTGTTTTGCCTTGATCAAAATCTTATCCAACCACAATATGGCGTGCACCAATGTATATGACCTGCAACTTTTACTCTGAAACTTTTGTGTTGACCTTCAACGTGGTGTGCACCCATAGCCTTCAAATTTTAAATTTTCCTTTGCAATGGTTTGTGCCAATATGAAGGCCATGTAACTTTTAGGATTTGAACTTTATGTTATCACTCAGGCAAACTTTATGTTATCACTCACATAGGCACATGCCCTCTAATTGGGCAACAAATTTCCACACCTTGGCAAATTTTCCTCACTTCTCCATTGTTCGAACTGTAGTCTTCACCTCACCAGATGCATTGGAAAGCTCTTTATGTTGGCCCTGCAAAGACATGGATAAGAGACAAAAAAAACATGGACGATTATGAAGAAATTTGAAACATAACTTGTGGCTAAAGAAACGACAAGGATTAAGCTTGAAGTGTGACACGATCCAAAAACACATCGTATGGGTTTAATAGAGAACATAGCCACCCTCATGTAAATGTACCTTTTATAAACCTCCAAAGCCCATGTTTCAAATCTAACTCCACACCCATGCCAAATCACAATCCAAGAGCCAATTGCAACTTGTCTTGGCTAAAACAAATGTAGCTATTCTGTAATATCCCCAATGGGATCTGCCCTACAATTTCTGATTTCTACCCTAGATTTTTTATTTTTATTTATGTTCTATTCTGATTTAGTTTTCTGCTCAAACCCTAGGACTGAATTCTGATTTTATTTTCAGAATGATAAACACTTATAGGCAGCCAATAAACATATGCCAAACATGTAAGTATTATCAACTATGATAGCAACCATGAAATTCAACCATCCAAGAACCAAACATAGGTCCAATAAATCTAATTTCTGATTAAAGAAGTCTGCTGCTACAAAACTGGACATTCTAGACTGAAATTACAATGAATTCATGGGCTCAAACATGCCAAACATATGCCCAGATTTCTTCTCCACAAATCAAACCTAAAACTAGGGTTATACATACCAAAAATATGCAAAATAGTCTTCAAACACCAAATCCTAGATGGACGAATCCTTACTTGGCAAGTGCTTAGGGTTTGCTGCTCCAAAAATGGGCACTCAAGTCTGCTCCAAAGTGGCGCTCCAAATTAGGGCAAAACCTAATGATGTTTACCGCAATATGGTGTGTTTCATAGAATATGAGGTAAACAGAAATAAATAGTAGTATAGTGCATCATACGAACATAACAGAATTACTCAGAACAGACCATTGTATTCATCATTGATTCACAGGAAACATTACAATGTTCATGACAGCAACATACATATTTCATTATGACTCCAATGTCTGCATATCAACTATTGTCAAATCACCAATGTCCCGACTACAATGTATTGACGCTCTAAATACTCATCGCCAAAGTTGGTTGTGATGCCAACCGTTGGTACCGACTCCAAACTACCCGACCCGTCGGTTGGTACCGACAACTAATTACATCTTATTATGTTATTTATTCACTTAACTAATTTGCTGTCTACATCTATCCCCCCCTCAAAATTGGTCATCTTCCAGACGACATTTACATCAAAACAACAAAATTATGACAGAAACTCAAAAACACCCTACTGAGAGTGGGGAGGTTGGAAGGATGTCCCTGGATGTACTGAGGAGGTTGGGGTGGTTGATCGCTACTGTGCCTGTAGCTTCCTTGCTTCCTCGGTCCTTTGCCGCAGCTAGTGTTGGGCCACTAGCTCTCGCTCTCTTGCTGCCTTCACCATTGCTTGCACTCATTTCCCATTAGACCTTCCCAGGTAATGGCTTCCATTCCTGTATCGGCACTTGGTTTTTTTTCTTCTCCTCCGATGCAATCTTCGGCCTGTAGGTTGCAATCTTCTTTCCTTTGTCTATGTTTTCCTGACTGGATGCTTACCCTTTGCACTCCAAGAGGAAAAAAAAAAAAAATTTATGTCCAACACTGTAACTGAGTGCTCGGGGTCCGGGATGGCCTTTTTTATGAGGCTGAAGTGGTGAGTCCGTACGTCGTACGGATTGTTTTGGAATTTTTTTTGGAATTTTTTTTTTTTGAATTTTTTTTTTTTTGCCCAGGTCGTACGTCGTACAACCCTGGTCATACGTCGTACGACCTGCCTTTAAATTTATTTTTTCCCGACATTTTATTTTTTTCGTCTTTTCCATGTCAAACTGAATCTGATTTGTCTATTTTTTCCAGACGGGGTCGACGTTCGATCTGCAACTCCGACTGGAATTGTTGTCTTCGAAAAAAATAAACTGACTTTTGAACATTATTTTTTCTCTGTTGATTGTCACCGATCGCCAAAACATTACAAGTCGACAGAAATACTCTATAGTCCTTATTCCTTCTGTATGGTCTCTTTCTGGTCGGTGCTTCCAATACTGGGTTCCCGTCATTAGTTCCATCACTCCGATTCACCTTGCTTGCCAATGGCTCTTCATACCTGATCACCTTGTCTGGGTCAACTTTATGTGCAAGTGCATCATCTATCTTGGCATCAGCCTCTGTATATTCTTTCTGTGCCTCTCTTGGTCGACTTGTCTATTCTTGGTTCACTATTTGCTCTGTTACTTCCGGCTGATCATTACCTTCCTCCCCTTTGTCACTCATTACTGGTTCCCTCTTGCCAAGTGGTCGAGTGTTTGTCAATCCATCACGTGCTTCATTTGTGAACAATGTTTCACTCGTCGGCCTAGAGTTGCCCAGACTTTCACTCGTTGGCCTAGAGTTGCCCAAACTTTCATTTGTCAGCCGAGAGTTTCACAGTTGCCGAGTGTTTCAATCTTCGATTGAGTCTTGCCAAGAATTGCACTACCATGACTTGCATTGCCAGGACTTGCACTGTTCATCGAAGAGCTCTCGCCGACTTCTTTTATTGAAATCATATTACATTCCGGCTTGAAAAACTCATAGTCCTCCATCTGCCAATGGAAAAGCCCACTCATTGAATCAGTTTCATCCTCAGAACATTCTTGTAATTTTAATACTCCTTCCTCGTTAGGTTCCATTGGTCCTCTACCAACTGACTCCCCTCCATCTGAGTCGGAATCCGATGCTAGTTCCTCACTTACAGCCTGTGTTCTCAGGTCTATGACAATCTTCTTGCCTTTATTTTCTATTGACAATGTGTTCTTTTTCCAGTTATAGTTGGCTTTGGCGGCTATCAGCCACCCTCGGCCAAGTAATGCATCGTACGACGCATTTTGTGCTATTATGACTACAAAGTTTAATTGAAAGAGTTGGGTGCCAATCTTCACTTTCTGAGCTATTAGCACTCCCAGTGCTTTAATTCCGTGTTGGTCTGCTCCCAATAACTGGAAATTTTGTGGCCATAGTGTAGGTTTCCCCAAGCACTTCCACGTATCTTCTGTCAACACATTCACTCCTGATCCACCGTCGATTATTGTGTTCGTCGGGTGACATCCACCGATTTCCATGTGTACGATGGCTGGATTCTTGCCATTGTTGATGGCCAACAGTCTCGAGTCGATGACTTGTTCTCCTTCCAGCGGTGGCTCCACTATGACATCTTCATCCTTTGTTTGCCCGTTTAGGTTCCCTTCCATCACCTTCGAGATTGCCATCCTTAGTTGCGGCATGCTCTGTAGAAGATCCGCTATCTTGACCGATACGGTGGTTTGTAACACCTGATTCACGATGCTCTTGTTCGACTCTGGTCGTACAGTAGCTATTCTTCTATTGTTTCCTTCCGTTTCCATTGCCATCTCTACTTCTTTCCTAGCCTCCCGAAGTCTCTCCTTGGTTCGGGGATCTAGATACGTCGCTTTTTTCCATTGTGCTCGGGTGACCGCCAGGATCTCTTCATCATTCTCCTTGAAACTGATTAGGTTCACCCCTTTTTGCTTCGGAATATCTTTTTCTTCATGATCTCCAAGCCCACACCACTTGCATAATGCATTTATTGTGTTTTGATTGTTGTTTGGGCATTCTCTTGCAAAGTGTCCCCACTCGTTGCATTGCCGGCACTGTATCATAGGTCGCCCCTTGCTGTCGTACAGCAATCTGTTTCTGGGGCTGTTATTATTAATTCTTCTGTTATTTTGGTACCCTCCAGGGGATGCATTCGGACTATTCTGAGGCTTCAGGGGTGTCGTCGGTGGAGTTGACGATTCTCCTTATGTAAAAAGCACCTGGGTACTTCTTGCTTTTAGGTTAAATGGGCATTCCTTGATTGAATGTCCCATTACCTGGCAGATATCACAGAACAACTTTCTTGGACAGTTTGCTTTTACGTGACCTTCCCCATTGCACTCGGTGCACCATAATTCTCGGCCTTCTTTAGTTCTCTTTATTAGTTTTCAGTTCTTTCATCATGCGGATCATATCTCTTCTCAGTGCTTGAATGGTTTTTGACTCGCCTTCACTGCTGTCATCACCCGTACTTTCATCGTCTTTGGTTCTTCTCTTACTCCGAAAGGATGTTTTGTTCTCACTTTCTATATCCATCGCCCGATTGTACGCTTCAGCGTACGATGATGGGGGCACGACTTTCATCTTTTTCCTTAACGACGAGACTAACCCTTCGATGAACCATCTCTTTTTCAGTTCATCGACTGGTTGGGTTTCCAGTTTTCCGAGTAGTTCTTTGAGCCTCCTATTGTATGCCCATACATTTTCATTTTTCCCTTGTCTGGTGTTGTAGATTTCTTCTACAATCTCATTGTCATCTCTCAGAAGTTTAAACTCATTCTCGAAGGATTTCCTCAATTCATCCCATGAAGTTTTCTGTGTTGCCTCTAGGTCTGTATACCAGTCAATAGCGATACCTCTTAGCGTCGCTGGGAACGCTTTTACCCAATAGTCTTCGTCTTCTTGTCCATTTGCCACCCATATGGTTTCACAAGTTTTGCAGTGCCGAACAAGATCCTCTGACCCGTTCCCCATGAATTTCAGCAACTTCTGCCTTTCACTCGCCGGTGGAGTCACCATCTTTTTCCCGAGGTACCCTCTTTGTGTCTTTGACCTGATTGGACTGGTTCTACCATGTCATTCCAGTGTCCTCCCGACACTGTCGGCCACGTACGGTTCCTTCCCACGTTCGTTCCCAGCGTCCTCTACACTTCGAGTCACCTCTGGTTCTTTCTGGTTCTCCCTCTGCGCAGGGGTCTTGGGCTTAGGTCCTCTTATCCTCGGCCTTTCATCTGAAATGGACAATGCCACAATACGATGTATACTGTCCTCTAGTTCTTCTGTCAGTTTCTTCCCATTTTCTTTTTCTCTATTTGTTATTGGTGTTCTAAAATTCTGTTCAACCCCTTGGTTTACTTCTTCATGTCATTCATTTTCTTTTTCAATAATTTGTTTTAATCTTTTTCTGCGTTCCTCTTGTTCCCTTAGTCTTAGTGATCTTCTCACTATTTCTTTCGGTGTTTCTTGCCCAACTGGTATTTTATTCTTGTCCTTATTAAGCTGTATGGGCATTAATTATGCTTACCCTTATCAGTTGTACGGCATGCGACGGCGATTGGCGTCGCACTCCTCCTCTTGTTTTAGACGTTCCTCATACCTCCTGAGTACTTGTTGCCGTCGCAATTCCCTCTCTCTTTCTTCTCGAAGGTCTTGGAAGGTTATCAGGTTCCTTGCCAGGAGTCGAGGAATGTGGTTTAGAAGGTTGTCCACTTCGCTATTGACACACGGGTTTTCTGAAATAACCTCCTCTAGAACCTCCCTGTGGATGGATTCGTCTCTCACGTATTGTCCAACTGATAATAACCACAGTTTTACCAATTCTTGTGTTACTTCATCTTTCGGCTTCTTGGTTCATTCTCTTCTCTATCGCTTCCCTTGCATTCTTCTTGAATTTCTTGTACTATTTCTTCTACGTGCCTTCTATTTTGTACTTCCTCGTCGGTGTGGATCGGTTGCCCCATTATGCTGCCATCTTCATCGTGTTTTTCTCGATCCTGGTTACACTCGACGGTTTGTTTGTTTCTGACGATGCCACTTGTCCGATGATTTCCAACGACTCAACTTGTCATCGACAGCCAACTTGTCATCCGATGGCCTCGGACGACTCAACTTGTCATCGACTTGTCACCCTCGACCCGTTTTCGAATAGGCAACGGCACCAAATGTTTACCGCAATATGGTGTGTTTCACAGAATATGAGGTAAACAGAAATAAGTAGTAGTATAGTGCATCATACGAACATAACATAATTACTCAGAACAGACCATTGTATTCATCATTGATTCACAGGAAACATTACAATGTTCATGACAGCAACATACATATTTCATTATGACTCCAATGTCTGCATATCAACTATTGTCAAATCACCGATGTCCCGACTACAATGTATTGACGCTCTAAATACTCATCGCCAAGGTTGGTTGTGATGCCAACCGTTGGTACCGACAACTAATTACATCTTATTACGTTATTTATTCACTTAACTAATTTGCTGTCTACAAATGCAATATGCACACAAAATGCCACAATGAAGTGCTACTCCAAATCTGATCTGCAAATCTGAATATGCAATAATGCTCCAAATCATAGATGAAAAACTCGCAAGACTCGCGAGTTCTCACGCAGCAACAGTCCAGGGGAGTTTTTCTGCAAATAACTTGGCACGAGTTATTGAAAAAACTCACGGCGAGTAAAAATGGCTTAAATCGTGAGTTTTTCAGCGCGTCACAGGTAAAACTCGTCACAAGGAAAAGGCACCCAAATTTCAGGCTATAAAAGTCACTCGAAAAGTGACTTAAACTTTCATTTGCAACCATGAAAAAAAAACGCAAGCCCTAGCAGAGAAAACCGATGCCCTACGCCAGGAAAAAAATGCCATTTTGGGGTGCGAGATCGGATCGAAGGAAGAAATTCACGTTTTTTTGCAGACGCGAAACCCTACGCCAGGGGAAAACACCCAGAAACGCCCTCGAACCAGAAAAATTCGCCTAGGAGGTAGGTTTTACTTCCATTTTAGTTTTTTTTAATTTTATTTCTTAGTTTTTTTTGCTGTAAAATACATTCGAAATTTTAAAAAGACTGTATCATATGAAAGAAGAGATTTTGGACGAATTGTCAAAATTTATATAGGATTATGATGATACTATATCATATGAAAGGAGAGATTTTGGACGAACTGTCAAAATTTATATAAGATTATGATGATATTAATGTTTAAAATATTTAAAATTTTAATAGACTGTATCATATGAAAGTAAAGATTTTGGAGGAACTATCAAAATTTATATAGGATAATGATGATATTATCTGATTACTGATAATCCTATATAAATTTTGACAGTTCGTCCAAAATCTCTCCTTTCATATGATACAGTCTTTTTAAAATTTCAATTTTTTTTAAAATTAAATATCATCATAATCCTATATAAATTTTGACAATTCGTCCAAAATCTCTCCTTTCATATGATATAGTGACGGTTGACCAGTCCGAAATCTCTCCTTTCATATGATACAGTCTTTTTATAATTTCAATTTTCTATTGTTTTTTACAGCAAAAATGTCAAAATACAGCTATACAATAGCCAACTGTGTTACTCTCAAATTTAAATGTTTAATTGAATTTTTTTTTTCTCTTTTGATAGGTTATGGCTTCTGCAAGTGGAACTGGAGGTAGAAGAACTAGTGGCAAACCTAAGGACCCTTGCTGGAAACATGGGACACCAGGTCCAAAGCGAGGAGATGTCATTTGTATCCATTGCACTAAACATATGTCCGGAGGCGTTAATCGACTTAAATACCACCTTGTACAGGTCCCTTGCAATGATGTTGAGATATGTGACAAAGCCCCTGTGGAGGTTCAGAGGGAGGCACACATCCTCCTTATGGATTATCAACGAAAGAAAGAAGCTAAAAAGAGAGCAGCAGAGGCAATGGCAACCCCAAACCGAGAATTGAGTTCTACAAGGTCAGATTATAGAGGTGTAAGTGTAGAGGCCTCTTCTACACCTTCCATTGGGCCACGGATACGACGATCAGGCAAAGGGCTTGATAGCTTTTTTGTTCCTCGGAACACTTCTAGTGTGCAACCTTCATTGGATGGTCTTGCAAATACATGGAATAAAGAGGTGCATCGTGAGGGCAAAGTTGGCATGTGCACGATTTTGGTACTACAACAATATTCCCTTCAATGTCGCCTCGAGTCCTTATTGGGAGCACTTGGTCACTGCATTGACCGTGGCAGGTAAGGGGTTCAAGGCCCCAAGTCGTCATGAATTGAGTGGCCCATTGTTGTAGGAGGAGGTCGAACACACACATCTACTAGTACAAGATTAGAGGAAAATTTGGGAAAGAAAAGGCTGCACTATTTTATCTGATGGATGGACAGATGCCAGGCTTCAGTGGGGCAGCTAGTCTTTTTAAAGTTAGTTGATGCCTCCAATCAAATAAAAAATGTAGAAACCTTGTGCAACTTGTTGGATGAGGTGGTGATGGAGGTGGGAGTGGAACATGTCATCCAAATAGTGATTGACAATGTAGCTGCATATGTGGCAGCCGATAGACTTCTAGAGGCGAGGCATCCAACAATTTTATGGAGCCCTTGTGCTGCCCACTGTATTGACCTTCTTCTTGAGGACATTGGAAAAATAAGCTGGGTGAAGAATGTGATTGAAGAGGCAAGAAATATCACAAAA
This sequence comes from Cunninghamia lanceolata, assembly GCA_027924645.1. Taxonomy (NCBI): domain Eukaryota; kingdom Viridiplantae; phylum Streptophyta; class Pinopsida; order Cupressales; family Cupressaceae; genus Cunninghamia; species Cunninghamia lanceolata. Next base: position 1,188,305 of record BSBN01000399.1, read on the forward strand.
TACATCTACAACCACACATGGGTCCTAAATCTTATGAGAGAGTACACTGGTGGCAAGGAGCTCACACGATCAGGAGTCACACGTTTTGCCACTAATTTCCTTACCTTGCAGAGTATAGCAGCATTATTGCCCCACCTTAGGCGCATGTTTGTGTGCGAAAGGTGGTTGGAGAGTCCTTATCATAGGAAGCCGGAAGCAGTGAGGGTCGTGAAGGCAGTTTATGATGGTGACATGGAAAAAGTCATGGAGGAGATCATCAAGGTAAGTTTTCAAACACTAATTTTTATTTATTTTTTATTTGCTAATATTAAAATTTGTTGATTTTGTAAAAAAAATTATATTTATATTTGTTGAATTTCATTTACTATAATTCTCTAATTTTATTTTCATCCACTATTGATTTAGGTGTCAGAATCGTTGGTTAGGGTTCTACGATTGGTGAATGGAGATCAAAAGCCCATGGGGTATCTATATGAGGCCATGGATAAGGCCAAAGAGGCCATTCACCATTTGTATGGGTCGAATAAAACAAAATATGAACCCATATGGCACATTATTGATTGGAGGTGGAATCGACAACTCCACCAACATAGTCATGCTGCTGGTTACTATTTAAACCCCGCGTTTTTCTTCTCCTCTTCATTCAAAGCAGATGCAGAGGTTAAGCTTGGCCTGAACACATGCATGGAGAGGTTGGTCTTTGATGATAACCTTCGAAACATCATACTCGATGAGTTACAGGCCTATAAGAATGCGGATGGGCCTTTTTTTTCTTCAAGAGATGCCATTCGTAGGAGATCCACTCTACAACCAGGTAAAAAACATATGTTTGTTTTTCATTTACTATTTATTTTAATTTTTAAGTTTACTAAAATCCTTACAAAGTTATAAATGTTATCCTTGCAGATTTATGGTGGGATGATTATGGTTCCTCAACGCCTAATCTTCAAAAGATAGCCATCCAGATTTTATCTCAGCTTTGTAGTGCATCTGGTTGTGAGCGCAACTGGAGTGTTTTTGAGGCCATTCACACAAAGAAGCGCAACAGGTTGACTCAAAAGCACTTGAATGACCTTGTCTATGTGCAGTACAACCTTCGGTTACATGAGAAGAAGATAGAAGGCCAAGAATCATATCAAGCATTGGACCTTGACGACATTGATCCATATTCAGATTGGATTGCTGAGGATGTTGATGTTGATCCATCACGTGATGATGATGATATAGCTGCTATGGAGAGGGATACAGCGGAATGGCAAGCGAATGTCACAGCATATGAGGATTCAGAGACAGAGGCAGATGATGATATTGATGTGCCATCAGGGGCGGGTTCCTCACATGTACCGCTTGATCCTATAGATGAGGATTCTATTGACGATACCCCAGCTATACCAGGCCCAGCCACTTCCGCACCACCCACAAAGAGAAACAAAACTCTTTTGAGCTTTAGTCATAGAAGAAATTTATGATTTATATTTTCTAGTGATAATGGAACTCTTTTTTTGGTCTATGATATGTATTATCAAATTGGAATTTCATATGTATTCGAAGGTTGAACTCTTTCTATGATATGTATTAGACTCTTAATATTGATTTATATATGAAGGAAATCAGCAATGCATTCTACAATTTCAAAAATGTGTGTTTTTTAAGAATATATTTTAAAAATTATGCATTTTTAAATGTTCGATAAATTTGCCGAGTTATTGCCGAGTTTTTCCCCGAGTTTTTGCCAAGTCCCGAGTTTTAAAAATTTTTGGGTCTGTCGAGTTTTTGCCGAGTCCGAGTTTTTTAACTATGCTCCAAACCTCCAAATGTCTCTAATGAAGTGCAAATAGAACTCCGTTATGAGTCCTCCACAAGATGAGCTAGGTTTTCGTCCAACTCACCATATTCACAAGGGTTTTCATCCTTGGAATATAGGCCAACAAAAGTTGCAGCCAAAGAGTAAAAACCCAATGAGAAAATATGATATGAATGGATGATCAAATGACCTCAATTGACCTTTTATTTATAGCCAACCTTTCCCTCTAACCCTAGCCGACCTCAACTTGGCAAAAATATCTTATTTTATTTTCTGTCTCCTCCAACATGGCTGACCTCATGCTAGGCGCCCAAGAGTAAGGTATTTTATTTTTCTTATGTTTTTCTTTCCTTCCTCCAAGAGGAGTGAACCACTTTAGGCCTTCAATATTTCATGTTTTGACCTTTTACTTAGGTCATCAACCTCTAAGGAGTCTGTCTTTGTTTTATATAATTTTTTCCTTCAATTTAGCCGACCATGCTTGGTATTCTCTTCTTTTTATTCTCCTTCCTTAATTTCCTTCTTCTCTCCCCTTGGTCGCTCACCTCTAGGGCAAATTAATATAACAATGAAGAATAACACAAAAGAGATCAACACAGAAATTTAACGTGTTTCACCCAAAATGGGCTACATCCACAAAAACTCAGTCATCCAATGATTTTATTAACTAGTGCAAAACAGATTACAATCTCGTGAATTCCATACCCGCAACATACATCCCAGCCTCTTATAACAAGCTTTTTGGAAGCTTCTAGAATTAGGGTTTTACAATGTCATTTTTCTTTTGTCAGTTAACAAAAATTAACAACCGACCCCGAACGGCAAAAAGGAGGGAAAAAAAATTCGGGGGCTGCACCCCCGAACCCCGACAAGGATATGTTACGTGTATAGTATTTGCATTATCAGTCGCCGCATACCAACACAAATTGCCCTAATAAATTGATTAAATATAATATTTAATCAATTAGGTCATTCCCTTAGCCCTCCGGCTTAGCCTATGGGAATAGGATAGGCTAACCAACTCCATTAGGTGATCACTCGGAAAAATGGGGGCATTACATATTCTCCATGTGGCCCATACCATAGAGGTACAAGGAGTGGTCTAAGACTCTGAATGCATAATCAAACTCCTAAAGAGAAAAGAGAAGTTGTTTGATTGCCCCAATTATCCAACACACAACTATAAGAATCTTCAAAATAGATCTGAGGAAATTGAGAATGCCCTCAATTCTGAAAAGCAAAGGTGACAGATACATGAAACAATGCAGCAAATTGTTAAAAGGAAAGCTATGGAACAACTACCATAATGCTCTCAATGACTCTTCAAGCCTGCTGCTAGGCATGCCAACTCAGTCTAGAGAGCAATTCAAAAGATTGATGATCCAACTCACACCAGTTATGGAGACCTCAGGAGTTCAATGGCATAACTTTGTAGTCATATATGTTGTTACTCTTAGTGTATCTTAGTTTTCTGGACTTTTTTGGATTAATATTGCCCCTGGCATATTTGTTAGGCTATTACTACATAGCTGTCCTTAGTTTATCACGGTTTAACTGTCTTGTCTCAGTTTTTTGTATTTTTTTGACTGCCCTTCTGCCCTCCAAGAATTACATCTGTGAGATCTTATGGCTTTTTGTAAAAGGCAGTCTTGCTCCTAATACTTAATACAATCTTTCTTGTTATCAGAAAAACAAGAGTCTATTTTTCATTTAGCTCCAGAACTTTGTTGCAATTTTAATCTAAAATGTACTCCACAGAAAAGAATTAACAATAAAAAGGCTGTAAACCTCCTTGATCGTAGCCTTGACAGGAACTCCAAGTACAGCTGCTCCATGAACCCAGCCATCCTGCAAGACCTGCCAGAAAAATTGAAATTAGATGAATCAACAATAACAAGAGAAAAGGAGATCCAGTGTCAGAACACTTTCATTTATGAAAAAGAATACAATGAAATGTTACAAAGCCAAAAGTACTTTCAACAGTTACATTGGTAAGAGTCTTGCAGCTCCATAGCAATTTGTACACTAAGGCTGTGTCAATCTAGATACTTTATAGTTTATACATCAGCTATAACTTAATGTGGAAATTCAAGCCACATAAATACTTCTTCATCGAACAAGTTTTATGGTCTATGTTTCAGTTTACTATCAATGTACAACTATATAACAAAAATAGTTTTCATTCAAATTTATTTCTCTCTTGAATGCCACATTGGCATTTGGTTTATCATTATGGTTACTTTAGCTCTCTCTACTTTTCTAAAGTAAAGTGAAGTCTTGTTACAGCAATAATAAGTGAAAAACATAATAAATTATGAGAGAATCTGTGAAAATGAACAGGAAAAGAACCTTGAAGCCACCGTTATATTAAGGGAAATCCATATGATGATACAACATCATTGCTGCCAAGGATGGGAAAAGTAAGGAAATTCAGCCCAAGCTAAGAATAGCCATTAAGCATGCCACTCATATGCCAATAAAGAAAAACACAAAGTACTCGAACTATAAAACATAACATTCCAATAAGTGCACATAACACAGAATTGGATAAGGACTGCAACTTGATTGATAGGTCAGGTGCTGTACTCTATAATAATGGTATACAGAGAACATAACAATGTACAACAGCTCCCTTCCCTGACTAAGATATTCCCTCATATAAATCAGTTGACCAAAAGATGTGTTGATTAGACCACAAACATCTCAATACTGACCTAGGCTAACCAAAAGATAACCAGGTACACTACAATATGGACCTGTGTATTAAGAGAAAACAATAGTTAGGTTTTATCACAAAACATAACAAATCAAATGATTAAAAAAGAGCTATTAATAATTGCTAACTACATTTTTCCTCCACCTAAATAAGTCTGTCCCTACGGACAAAATCTGATGCAACTTATGAAGAATGAACGGTAAAGCAAGATGAAGAAGACATTCATGATCGAGGAGGGGCTGATGTAGAAACTAGAAGGTACATCTGATGAGACCTGGAATTGTACATTTCTGAGCATCCTTTTTATATCCCTGACTATGCTTTTTGTATCATGAAACCTCCCTGACAAACTCATTTTCACCCAATTTAACACATATATACCTATTAAGTGATTTTGATTTTATATTATGATTGTTATGCATGAATTGATTGCTTTAAGTAGAATAAGATAGAATAGACTAATCAACTAAATTTGGTTTGATTAAGTTGTTTTGTACAGTCAAATTTGTGTGCATGCAAAGGTTTAGAAGATATGGAATTGTTGCATAAGAATATAGCTAACCTGTCACAGCAGTTAGTTTTGTTGTGTAAGTCATTGGTTATGCTATGCAAGCCAATAACATTGCTACACAAGGCAACTGTGCTGTGTAAGGTAATTGTTGAGTTGTGCAATGCAATAGTACTATCACACAAGACTACAGCCACGTAGTTTATGACAGCAAGCGTTCCAAAATATGTTGCACTCCAAACATGACACAAGAGGTAATGTTAGTTGCACAAGATTCCAACACTATTGAGCTAGATGTTTGGAAACTACCAAGACGGAAAAATGCCTTTGATGAAGTTGAACAAAGGACAAATCTGTTTTGTTAAGTTGAAAATGAGTTGTTATTTTGTTGTTTGTCTTGTGGTATAGATGGCATCTTATCTTGGCTTGTTGTTGCAACAAAATACCACCTCTAGTATCTATATACTATGTTACCGGGTTCCCCCATTTCTAGGGATGTACCCGTACCAAACAAGACTGGGCATAGATCCTGGGTCTAGTCCCTCATGGGTACACCTAGGGTTTGTACCCAAGACTATGGATTCAGCTGGATACATTTGAGACATGCCCAAGAGGAATCCACAGTCCTAGGGACAAACCCTAGGAATACCCAGGGTGAACCCAAGCTGTAAAACCCCTAGCCAAACAACACAATAACATGCAAATTCCAAAACAAAACAAAAAAGGAATTTCCAACACACAATTTCTGTACAGCAATATTTTTTTGGTATTTTTTTATATTTCAGTGGGATACAATGCAACAAAAATCACAAAGAAATAAATAGGATTGTAAACTAAAAGAATGCACCTAGTGTTTGCATCTATTAAATGATGAAGATTTATTACAAAGAATAAAATAGCAAGCTGCTCATAAACTTTCCCCCTAGCCAAACCATCCAAAACTCCAACTGTGTCATGTCCCTTACTCGAATTTCCACAACAATTCCAAGAAGATGTCAAACTACCACAAATCCGAACAATGCAATGTGAATATGATAAGTTCAGAATACCAATTGTTTATGCCAAAATTTCTGATTTCTGCCCTAGACTTCTGCACTTCAGTTTTCTGCTCAAAACCCTAAATTCTGATTTAAATTTGTGCACTTAAACCAATGCCCAAACATGCCAAACAAACATGGAAAGGGATAATCATAACAAGCATGAAATCCAACATGAAATACACAATGTAGAACAATCAATTGCAACAACCAAGTCTGATTTTCAGAATAAAATCCTGCTGCTACAAACTGGAAGTTATGATCTGATTCTTATAATAGAATTTGAGGGCACAAACATGATAAACAAGGCCCAGATTTCTGCATCATAAATCAGGCCAATAGAATATGATTATACATACCAAATTACATGCAAAATAGAAGGCAAATGAACAACCCTAGCTGGGCAAATGTCTGCTGTAATAATCTGCCCTCGATATTAAACCCTAGCAGGTCTGAAACTCAATACCAATCTGCTCCAGATCAGTTCGCCAACCCTCAAAATATTGCTCTAGGAAGTGCGCTCCAATTAGGGATGAATCCCTAGTGTATTCGTTGCCTTTTATGGATGTGATTGTGACTTCCTTATGCTGTTCTAACTCAGAAATTGATGTCTTCAATGTTGCTCCATGTCTGATGTAGTGAGTGCTGATGCTTCTCCAAGCCGATTGCACAATCTGCCCAAATACAATGCTTCTTCAAAGCTGATCTGCTCTAAAACTCCTAGCTGATATGAATGGGGTCATCACCATTCATGAATGAGGGGCCATCTCCTCAATGCTGCTGAAAGGAATCAATCCAATCTGCTCTGTAAAAATCAGAAAAAGACGAGTTGGTGAGATGATCCAAATGGAAGCTCCAAGTCTTCTTTTTATACATGTCATTTGTTCTAGAAGTTGGTGCCTCTAGAACTCTCCTAGGCTGGTCGGCCTTCCTTGTAATTTGTTTCTTTTCCCAAAGGTTGCGCCAATTCCCATGTGTAACATGGATGTAATCCCTAAGCAAGTCGGCCAAGGAATCATCCTCAAACAGGTCGGTCAAGTGTAATGAAATGAATTTATTGCCCAAACAAGTCGGCTCTATCTCATCCTCTAGCCAAGTCGGCCCTAATTTAGTGTTCTCCTTAAGCCAGGTCGGCTCTAAGCTCCAGGTCAGCTCCAAGCAAGGTCGGCTCACTTGAGAGAAATATATTTTCAAGACAAAGTGCATAGGAGTGGGTCCAAGGCGGCCCCTATGAGGAAGATATATTTTGAGCAAGGAAAACATATGGAAATAAGCCAAAATCATCATCAAGTTGGCCTCAGAAAACCATATCAACAATGAACTCAGGTGTCTCCTCCATTAATGCCAAGTAACCTTAATGATAAATCTCCAAAGCGCCAAAGGTAAAGTGATGCAAGGTATCCAAATAATGAAGTCCAAATGCCAATATGAATCCTCATGATGCTCCGGAGAAGGTAATATGCCGAAGGCGATATATCCAGATGATAATCTATCTCCATGGCTCATGAGATCCCCAAACTGTCCCGAAGTGGGATGGAAAGCCTGTCGGAGACCATTGGTGACCATTCCGAAGAAAGGGACATGACAAACCATCCCTCCCCGAAATTGTTTGTCCTCAAGCAATGGCAAGTGTGTATGCTGTGAGATAGTGTCAAATGACATGTATCTCCATCTGCTCGCATGCCCGGCGACCATGCAAAATCTCCACTGGTGGTTGCATTCTCCATGAAATATGCTTGCAACCACAAATACAGTGACCTCCAATGCTCCCAAGGTGCCACCTCTTGAGAGACAAAAGCAAGTCCATCCAGGAGTGTGATGAAGAATGTGATGCTTCCACTGCGCTACTCTGATATGTTCATCAACACTCCAATGAAGTAGTGTGCCCATCATGTCACAACCTGGATCCCAAATCATCCTGTGAAATATGAAGATGAAAATCCATTCCATAGTATGATCATCAATCCAAACCTCCATCAGCCTCACATCAAAGTGCAAAATCCTCAATGTAGGTGCCTCAAAGTGTGAAATGACTCGTCCAAGGTGACTAGCGTGAACCAAGATAGCTGACTCCTGGCTGGAAATTCCCAAATGGCAATCACCTTGTTGGTGCCTACTGCTGGTTCAAGTTTCAAACATTCATTCGCAGGCCCTTCATAAAAATCCAAAAAATTCTATGTCTTTCGGCCTATGAAGTTGCATCCGTGTATCTTTGTATATGCATTGGTGTTTGTATGTACATTTAAATGTGCAAGCGCGAATGTACATTGGCGGGCCCAAAAAGATGTTCAAATCGACTTCAAAAGTGCAAAAAAACAGTTGTATGCATCTTTGTATGCATATCGGGCTTGTATGTGCATTTCCGGGCATGCAAAGGTGGTTGTATATCGCAGATTCTTGGAATATTCTGCTGTTGTATGTAAAGTTTGCATGTATATTTTGTTGTATGTTTGATATACAATGGATACATACAAAGGCGATGTGCAAAGTCAATGTACAAGGTATCATCGGCGAAACAATGTGTATCGGCGACTCATGCAACAGTCTCACTGATAGCCCGATGCATATACAAAGGAAATATACAAGCAGGCATGTGCAAGGGGCGGACGCGGCAAGAAAGTAAGTTGCATTTGTGAAAGGGGTGAGATCCGCAAGTTGTATATTGGGATTGTATGTTCCCAATATACAATTGAACATACAAGCAATAGATACAAAGAGATATGCAAAGCGGGTATGGTCAAAGTCAAAGTTTCAAAGGAATGGTGGGGCCCGCGTGGTTGTATGTTCCGTAGGTTGTATGTGTGTGCATATACAAGTAAATATACAAAGGCGCACATACAACCCGGACGCGAAGGAGGAATTAATTGTGGCGGATTTCAGGCTGGGGTCCGTGGGTTGTATATAGCGCATTGTATATGCGATATACAACGGGAGATACAATGAGGTAGATACAAGCCGGATTTCAAAAGTTGTTCCAATCTAATTGATAGATGAGCTGGAGTCCGCATTGTATATATATTGCATTTGTACAATGCAATATACAAAGCGATATGCAAAAAAGGGAGATGCAAGCCAGACCCGATTGCGATTTCAAATTGATTCATAAAGATTTGGGGTCCGCCTTGTATATTGGTGATTGTATGTATATGCATTCTGCATATACAAAGATTTGAATGTGCTGCGGGTGGTTGTATGTATATGCATTTGCATATACAAAGGCAAAATGGGGCGAAAAGGCAAAATGTATGTTCGCAATATGAAAAGTCAGAGGGGATAATGCACCTACGTGGCATGTTTTCATTGGTTGTGGACTTTTCAAAGGGATTTGGAGCCGCAAATCTCGGCAGGAGGAAGGAAATCGACGGCCAGTTTCAAATTCTCAGAAAGCGATGGATTTCCTGTGTTCGCAGTTGCATTTCTAAGTGGAAGAACTTCAGAAACAGCGAACCGCTGCATTTCAAAACGGGTAGGTCGGCCATTTATGATGGAATTGCAAAGGTATGGGCCGACAATGGACGTGCCAACTACCATTTTTAAGGAGGAAATCTCCAAGCGGTGGCACGTTCCCCAATTCCACCTGCTCTTCCCTCTTCTTTTGCCTACTGCATTGAATATTTTGGGCGCCATTTGTTTATGCATTGTATCTGGTGGCATTTTTGTGTTGACCCTGTGCTTGATTGCTAAGTACACGTTCTTGCTATATAAACGAACTGTGTTACTCATTTTTTTGGTGGTTGAAGAATTGGACTTTTTTTTGGAGGAAAATAATGAAAAACAGAGCATTTCTTGGTTGTTCTGTCTCATTTTGGAGTTTATGAGTTGCATTTTGAATGCAGGTTGCATATATGTTCAATTTCATGTTATGTTTATATGAAAAATGCTTCTTTGCATGTGTTTAACTATTTGTCTCCATTTGTTGTATGCATCCCTTCTTTTGAATCTGGTTGCTAAGGATTCCTCAGATTCTAGGATACAGACTTTCTGTATTGCATGCTTGATCTCTAACTTCCATTCAAGGAGTGGATTAAACTGTTTTAGGTTAAGTATGAAGAAGAGTGTATGTCAGCAGGGATGTTTGTAAGTAGAGGCAGCTAAATACTCAGTCTTAGGTGGTGTTTGTAAGGCAAATACCAGTCCTAACCCCTTGAAACTTGAATGCCAATGCAAATCATTCTCATGTATACGTCTAGTTGACTCCTTGCCCTGAGATAGGCACCGGTCTGCCCTTGCGTAGTAGTTATGATCCAAAACTCCCTGTCTTGCATCCAAAATATAAAATAAATCATTCAATATTTCCAACCTGTTAGTTGTAGGAGTAGAAATAGGACCCCTTGCATACTCTCATCCTCAACCGGTTAGATATGTCCAAGAACATTGTCAACCTTGAAACTTATCATAAAAATCTTGGTCCATACATGAGAGTATTCTGCCTCTTGTTGTAAAGCTAAATCTTTGTGCCATTAGGCGAGTCAAGGTTAAATCTTTAGCTGTAGGGATAGCCCCCTTGGTGCGGCAGAACCAGAAGTGAAGGGGAGGCAGCTCACGCAACCTCCTGTATTTGTTGGCCCAATCTGCCTGTGCATTGGAACTGGCAAACCCTCTGCCGATTCGGAGAGAAAGACCCAACACACCTATTCCTCCAAAGACATATAGTGAAGAAGTACCATCCGAAAGCCACTCTCCAAAGATGAAGAGGTAGTACAATACCCAAGCAAGGGCCAACAACATAAAACCCATGCACCATGCAATCATATCTATCCTCCAAATGTGCCAATCAACATCATGTGCTCGGACATTACACATACCCCCGACTCTAAACCCTAACACCTCAGAAGTAGACATAAGAACAATTTCATACCTTGGTGTAAGTGTCACACATACCTCTAAAGTGTACTCTTCCAATAGATTAGTCTCCATACACAAATATAGGGCAAGTGAAATCCTGATGTGAGTGGCTGATCCACTAATTGTAGCCTCTAATGCAAGTACCTTGGTGTCATGCTTCAATAGACCCGGATATGGGGCAGCCTCCAAAACTACCAAAGAATCCATAGGATAGGAGAATTGTTCCATAGAAACATTCAACTCTACAGCTCTGTACTCCTCTATTGTTTGAGTGAATAATTCATGATGCAAATCAGATGCAAAAATTTCTGAGTCATAACTTTTAACTTGCCCATTCAAATCTGCATTGTCTTTATGTCCTCTTGTCTCCATGCACTCCTCCTTTGGAAGGAAGAAGAAACTCAGTTGTGCTTCACTTTGTCTCCTTACTTGCTTCAGCTGTTCCCATTTGACCTTGACGTCATGAAGGTGCTGTCTTGCTTGGGCAGCCACTAGCCTTGCTTCCTTTGCTCTTTGCACCCATTTGTCACACAAAACTTGAGTCCTTTTGACATCTGCCCAGGTCTGATATAGAAAATCAGAACTATTATGACTAGAATTTCTTCCCAAATTGAGAGTGTCAACATTGGAGAGTTCATTCATATGCTTTTCCTCATGTGTGGTAGAAGAGATCTCATGATTTTGCCAAGTTGTAGGGCTGCCATCAAACAAATTAGTTATAATGTCATACCATACCAAAGAGTAGTCTTCCATTTCATTTGGAGCTGATCTATCATGCGCCTCCCA